>OY992534.1:35200024-35926517 GCA_963921185.1 Dasysyrphus tricinctus
TATTTTATTCAATTCAATTTAATTTAATTTAATTTAATTTAATTTAATTACATTACATTACATTACATTAGTAACATTACATTACATTACATTACATTACATTACATTACTTTGATTTGTATTGACTCCCCTAAGGGTCACAAGGCTCCCGCTTCCCTACTCTGCTCCCTCTCCTCCCCTCTCTATCACCTTATCTTTTCTCACTGCCTCTAGTTCCTTTATCCTTTAGATTAGTTGTATATTTTATGATTACAGGTCAATTACTCAATAAACAGATTAATCTATTTTGTTTTTCCATCCTCAACTTTTGTCTCATAGGCAAGTAGGTAGTAAAAAAAACGACCTGGACTAATTTAATTTTCTAGTTTTTATTTTATTATTTATTCTTCATCTTTCATTATTAACATCATCATAAACAGCCATCGCATCCCCGCTTATATATTAGCTCTAAATCTGTATCCGTGTTTTCAAGGCACTGTGAGAGTTCTGGTTCCAAATATTTACATAATTGCGATGTTGTGTGATCCACTAAATCTTGGCGCTTCACTTCGGCAACTGTCTCACTGACTCTTTTTGGTGAGCGACAGTCTTGTTTAGCTTTATACACGTAGGTATAGCATGGATATATATCTTTATTGGCCTGATGAATCACTTCTTATTGACTTGCAGTTAAATTAGCTTCGACGAATATCCTCGAAGCGTTTTCAGGTGTGTGTTTCTTCGTTTTCAGGGCTTTACTGCCAATCGCTGCTGCTTCATAGCTCTGGTTGGAGCTGTGTGCATCACTTTGGCTTTATCAGTATTTCCCGCCGCTCTTTGACTCATCTGTGCCGCGTATGTCAGTTCAGCAACAGACACACTTTTTCGAAGTTACACTGTTTTTTCGACGTTTTGTTCAGTCACTTGATTCCCCGAATCCTTTGCTTGGGCGACCTTGAGACCTTCCGGGAAGTGTGTCAACAGGTAGTGTTATTTCTTCACTTAGCCACTCTTCATTCTTATCCAAAAAACGCCTTTCTGTGCTATTACATTGCCATCTTCGTTTATAATTTGGTTTGAATGTCTTGGTAATTTTTCGAAGTTCATCTATTTTCTCTGGGGGACACTTTGTTATATCCATAAGTTTTTTATCCAAATCTTCAAGTTTATCGTCAAGGAGCCTCTGTGGGCATCCTCTAACCAACTCATGGAGCTGTTTCCTGATCATAGACAAGCTGGAATTAGAGTCATCTGGAATAATATAGAAATCTAATATTAAGGGTCGATTTAAAGCAGTTTTTTCAAAGGCTCTGTTTTTTCTTTGGTGAAAACTTGTGAATGGTTTGGAAAGCAAAGATTGATCTACATATCCAGCAGCTTAATAAAATATATGATAAACTATGTTGCGGCGTGTTGCGCTATTTCAAAAACACTAATGTTTTGAAAAAACAGTGAAAAAAGTATAATTTTTTTAAGTGAATACTTTAACTCATCGATATGAAAAAATTAAGTTGAATAAACTAATAAATTTTAGCTTAAAATACTATACATACCTTGTTAACAATATCCATATCAAATTTTTTCACTAGAATCACTTTTAAGACTAAAAAAAAACACGCCGAAAATACACCTTTTTTTTTAAATCGCAGAAAAATTCTGGCTTACTCAATAAGTGCTAGTTGCAACTGCTGGTGTCGCGAACGGGGGTGACCAATTTATAGATAGACTTCACTAAAGAATAGCCTGGTTATCTACCTGTTATGATACACAAGCTTAAGCCTAGTACGCTGCTGATGCGAAACGAAAAATCCCATACAAAAATGACACAACGAAATCATAAACTAAAATTTAGTTATACTTTTCGTTCTGCAGTACGCTGTTCGATGAACGAAATTGAAAATTGTTGCATACTTTTTGGAAAAGTCTACACTCTTTTTTCGCACACAATTAATTACCCAGGCCATTTATTGTGTGCGGAAAAAATGACATTTGTGTGTATTTTGTTGTTTCTTTCACTACAGCGTGGCTGTCTGTGTTCTTTTTTTTGTCAGTTGCATTGGTTTTGAATTTTTGAATTGGTGTAACTGTCAATGAATATTTTTTCGCTGCGTTTTCGTAAGCATTTCGTTGTGTTGTTGGAGACCAACTAAAAATTTCGTTTCGCATCAGCAGCGTACTAGGCTTTAATCCTGGGAGGGAAAATTGAGAAAATTGATTTATGGCCACGTTTTAGGTCAAAATACCGCACTGTGCGACGTCTGTACGGCAAGAAAACGTACTCAGCTTAGTACGTTTATCGAATACTCAACGGACTTATCACAAAAATCGAATGAACTGTGACGTATCGTCTTCCAGTGGCGTATAGTTTTATATGGTCTCGTTCACACGGTTTAAATCCACGTTGGGTATTTGTTCGTTGGCATCGAATGAGCTTCAGTGGAGAGAAAAGCTGACGTACACAAAAAAAATTAATCGACCGATATGGTTGGTTTAAAAAAATTATAACTCCGGTGATACTGATTGGATCTTATAGGTTAAGGCCTTAAAATAAAGAAGAGGAATGAGGCAATAAATATGCGTTTTTAGTTTTTCAAAATTATAAAAATTTGTATCAACATTTGAATTTAGAATAAAATAAATGGAATTGAATTGGACTTTATTCACCCCCTTTAAGCCTAGTACGCTGCTGATGCGAAACGAAATTTTTAGTTGGTCTCCAACAAGACAACGAAATGTTTACGAAACCACAGCGAAAAAATATTCATTGACAGTTACACCAATTCAAAATTTCAAAACAAATCCAACTGAAAAAAAAAGAACACACACAGCCACGCTGGAAGCAAAGAAACAACAAAAATACACACGAAAAAACACAAATGTCATTTTTCCGCACACAATAAATGGCCTGGGTAATTAATTGTGTGCGAAAAAAGAGTGTAGACTTCTCCAAAAAATATGCAACAATTTTCAATTTCGTTCATCGAACAGCGTACTGCAGAACGAAAACTAAAACTAAATTTTTCGTTTATGATTTCGTTGTGTCATTTTTGTATGGGATTTTTCGTTTCGCATCAGCAGCGTACTAGAGGCTAGGCTTTAGTATGAAAATTTTTGCCCGTTATGTCAGCTTTCTTTAAAGACCTTAACCTTGAAGATCCAATCAGTAGAGCGGGAGCTATAGTTTCTTAAAGCCATCCATATCAAATTTTAATCAAAAAAAAATCATGTAGATAACGGGATCTTCTAGCTGGTGGATGGTCGTGGACAATGGTCCAAGTAGGTAATTTCAATGCAATTGTTTTAATTTGTCGATCAATTTAAAATCAAGATTGTGTCGCTTATATACCACGTAGGATAATGAATGAGGCATCCAAATAACCGTAATTTTATTTATATGTTATATATAAAAACAACAAACAAATTTATCAATTCACTAAAGAGATATGAGTTCATATGTGAAAGCGCGCAAATAATGCCGTTATCTCCATCCAACGGTATTCTAGGACTCATATTATTTTAATTCATATTGTAATGACTTTCCAAATTTGAATTATAACGACTCCGAAAAGCAAACAAACGAACACAATAAAGCTTACGGTCGCAGTGCAAACATACCCTTAGTAGCTATAATTATATCAACTCTCAAACGAAAGAAACGCCATCTGCCGGATTATAGCAGATTTACCAGCTGTCAAATAAAAGCTTTTGGAAGGGAAATTATTGGGAAATTTCCCCTACGGAAAGCTCTGGAAGCAGAGACCAGAACGTTCTCCTTATTTCGAGAGTTTGGAAAACAAGTATAAAAGGCACATGTTTGAACGGCAGCGATACAGTTTGTTTTTAATCGTGAATGAATAAAGTTGGTTGTAATAAAAGTGAAAAGGAAAGTTTGTGAATTAATTTAGTGGTGAATAATAAATCGTTTTGTTTGTAGTAAGAAAAGTAAAGTGTTTTATTTTGCGAAATAAATAAGTGGACGTATTGAATAAAGTAAATAAGTTTTATTAACGAACCTGAGAAAATATTACAATATTGAAATCAATAATTCTTATCATCCGTCCAAATTTAAGCTTTCTAGCCCTTTCCCTTAAAAAGATAAAAATAAAATACTTCACAAATTAAAACTTTTCCATTCATTTTCATTGTACTGCAGCTATTCGAGTACTAAACGAATAAATATAAATATCGTGTGATCACCCAATTCTTGTTCGGTAAAAACCGAATGCGATAAAAAATGTGCGGTACAATCTCGTGTGAACCAGGCCTTATTTCCCTCATCCTTTCCCCTATTGATTTTCCTTCATCTCCGCCAGATCCGCTTCTTTCTAATACATGTTCCCATGTTTCTTGTTCACCCTCACATATTCTGCACATTCTCTCCTTTTCCCGTTTCCAGTACCATTTTTCTCTCACCTCATTCCCTAGCCTGACTCTTGCAATTCTCCTTGTTCTTTCTGTCTTCCAACCCGCTTTTAAATATTGTGGAATCCCTTCTATCATTACTTCTTTATACCACCTGTTGTAACTGGATTCTCTTATTCGTTCACTTCTTTCCTTCTCTTGCTCTCTCCTGTCTTCTCTTTCTACTCCCTCGTATCCATTCACACTGTCTTCTCTTCCCTTTATTTTTTCTCTCCCTTGTTCCCATAGTGACCCTCTTCCCCGTCCATCTCTCTGTCTCTCTTTCATCTCCTCTAAACATTCCCTTGCTATTTCGCTTCCTTTTCCATCTGTTAATTTCTGTTCTTAATTCCATGCATTTTTTTGTGCTCTAATCATTATCTTATCTCGATTTGTTTCCTCTCTTACCATGTACCCTGGAGTTTGCCATTCTACCCCTAGCGTCCACTTGAGGTACCTTTCTTGCACCCTTTCCATTTCTTGTCTCTCCTCCCATCCCCATACTTCCGCCCTATATCCCATCACCGTCCACTCCAGAGTGTCGAAAAGCCACATCTTCCTCTCCCAATCCTTCTCGAATTTCCTCCTTCCAATCCCCCATGCTTCCTTCATGGCCACTGCTGCCTTTTTTGTTCTGTCCTTTATATGTGCTTCCTGCCCTCCATTCTCTTTGAACACATACCCCAGGTATTTAAATTTATTTACTTCTTCGATCTTCTTTCCCCTCCATCTCCAGTCTACTGTTGTGTTCCTCCCTCCTCCTTTCCTGAACCTCATCACTTTCGACTTTCCCACATTTACTTTCAGTCTTTTCCTCCCGAAGTACTTCTCCAGTCTTCTTATCATGCTTTGCATCTCTTCTTCATTTTTCGCCATTACCACCACATCGTCTGCGTATGCCAGCGAGCAAATACTATTTCCTCTCACTTTTACCCCACCCCAGCTCCCTTTGCCCAGTTCTTCTTCTATATCCGCCGTCAACAATTTGAACAGTATTGGGCTCATCGGGCACCCCTGCCTTACCCCCTTTCCCGTCCAAAATGTTTCCCCCATCACTCCTGCCGATTTCACTCTACTCGTTGTTTCTTCGTAGACCTCCCCTACTCTTTCCCTGAGCCCTTCTCTCACTCCTCTTTCCTCCAACGCCAACGCCTCCATCATAATTTTCCTGTCTACTGAGTCAAACGCAGCTTTTAAATCTATAAACAGTGCCACTAGCTTACCCCTCTCCTCTGCAACCTCTTTGTTCACCAAATAGTTCAGCACATATACATTGTCTATCGTTTTTCTCCTCTTCTGAAGCCCGTTTGATTTGATGGTATCATCCCTTTCTCCTCCGCTTCTTCTTCTAACCTCTTCGCTAAAACCGTCGTATATATTTTATATAGCGATGGCATGAGCGTTACTCCTCTGTATTCCTCTACCTTTGTTCCTGCGCCTTTCTTTAGTATCGGGGCAATCACTCCCTCTTTCCACCCTTCCGGCCATCCGTCTCCCCTCCACACCTTCCTGCAGATCCCCCATGCTACCTCCATCGCTTGTTTTCCTCCATATCTCCACGCCTCATTAGGTATACCGTCTATTCCCATTGCTTTTCCTTCTTTGAGTTTTCTAACCACCTTTCTGATCTCCTCTTTACTAATTTCGGTTTCGTCTTCCGCTCTTCTTGTTACCTGTTCTCCCATTCTCACTCTTTCTTCCACCCCTCCAATAAGACTTATAAAGTATTTTTTCCATTCCTCTTCTTCAATCCCTTCCCCCCTCGTATTTCTCTTCTTTCTGTCTCTATTTATTATTTCCCACACTTTGTTTTCGGTATTGGCCTCTGCAATTTCTCTTGTTACACTTTTCCTACGCGAACCGAAACCGAATAATTAATTATTAATTAATTTTTTTTTTTAGCAAAACAAACGAACGACGAAATAAAACCGACCGGCACGCACGAAGTAAAAATGACTTATGTACTTTTGGTTGCAACAAGAATGTCAACACAAAAGGAGACGAAATATTATTCGAATATCGAATTCGAAGTGTAACCCCGAGTAGCACTTGGATGCTACCACCACGGCTAATTCAGATTAAGGGGTGGGTTTCACCAATTAATTTGATCGACACGATTAATTATTTTCCAATTAATTTGGATTGTAATTGAGTATTTTGATTGCCACAGGGGCGTAGTACCTAAAAAAAAAGAAAAAGGGCGCCAGCAATTTTTTTTGTTTTTGAAGGAAATTACAAACCTTCTGAAGCGAATCCGACGGTGAAAGAATTTTAAATAAAAAAAGAACAAATTTATATTCCCGAATTGGGAAGTGAAATTATTTATTTGTTTGGGAAACCTTGCGTAACGGAGGGCTAAAACCCAAAATCTTTTCAATCAAATATAACAAAGAAGTATATATAAGATTGAACGTTATCTCTTTGTCTCGAATGAACAAAGGAAAAATTACGGGGTCACGAGTCCTGCAATTTCAGGAAAAAAAAATAGCGGAAACAAAAACCAACCGAACTTTTTCTTTAAAATAGCACAATTTTGCCACAAACAGAAACGACTTAAACGACTTGAAAATCTACCTACTGAAACCAATTACTTATCTTTTTTTTCTTTGTTGGGTAAAGAAAAATTGCCAACTTTCCCTCCTGTAGAAAATTTCCTTTTCGCCAACTTCTCTTCCTTTTTTTTTTCTGCTTCAAAATTCTCCTTTAATTCTTCTTAACTCCAATCAATTTCACTTTATTTTCTTTCAAACTCCAATTCAATTTTCCTATACCTTACTTCACTTTACTTTACTTTTCTACCAAAATTAAATTCTTCAACCTTTTTCACTTTCTCCTCGTCTTCTAAATTTCTCGCACTCGATTTCTATGGTCTTCTCACAAGAAGTGTCCGTCCAGATTTTTCGATGTCTATTCGAACCACTTCTTGTTCTCATCCCCCGTGCTTTCAGGAAATCGGAAGCCACGGATTTCGATCACGGCATTTGTAAGCTACTCTCAGCTAAGCTGCTGAAGAGCGCTACCGTTTACGCAATCCGGCGGTCCTACTTACTCGCATATATATTTGGTTTATGCCTCGTCATCCTCTAATTCGCCGATCGCTGGTTTCACTTCCAGGAGCGGCGAATACGATGAACGCATTCAACCATTTTCCCACTATTTTTCCCACTGTTTTTGAGAAAATCAAAAGAAGAAAAGAAAGCGCAAAAGGTCAAACAATTCAATTTCGAATAAAGACTACATTTTTCCCCTCCAAAATTCTCAAGTAAAACCCAAAAAAAATCAAAAGAGAACTTCGGCAGCGAAAATAAACAATAAGTAACCATTACCAGTATTTTTAAATTCGGAGAGGTAAGTTGGCAATTATTTCCCTACTCGCGATTCTAAGCAAACTACTTCGGTGGATTTTTGTTAGATTTGAGGGACTTGGGGGATAAGACGATAACGTTCCATCTTTTACAGTATTATTGTTAAGTAAGATATGTTGTATGATCGCTGGTTTCACTTCCAGGAGCGGCGAATACGATGAACGCATTCAACCATTTTCCCACTATTTTTCCCACTGTTTTTGAGAAAATCAAAAGAAGAAAAGAAAGCGCAAAAGGTCAACCAATTCAATTTCGAATAAAGACTACATTTTTCCCCTCCAAAATTCTCAAGTAAAACCCAAAAAAAATCAAAAGAGAACTTCGGCAGCGAAAATAAACAATAAGTAACCATAACCAGTATTTTTAAATTCGGAGAGGTAAGTTGGCAATTATTTCCCTACTCGCGATTCTAAGCAAACTACTTCGGTGGATTTTTGTTAGATTTGAGGGACTTGGGGGATAAGACGATAACGTTCCATCTTTTACAGTATTATTGTTAAGTAAGATATGTTGGGCACTCGGCCATTCTCTTGAGAGTCACATCGTAATCGGGAACCAAATGTTCACCGAATTTTCATGTTTCGATAGTGCGAAGTTGTGTTGGGCACTCGGCCATTCTCATAGGAGTTACATCATGGGTTTGGGGACCATTTGACACCCAAGCTTCCTTTTGGATTATGGTTTAGAACAGACCGACCGTCTGTCAGTTACTTGTCAATATTCGGGGACCATTTGTCACCCGCGTTTTGGATACAATCAGACCGCCCGTCTGTTATTTAGTATGGAGTGGATCACTCACCCACTTTAGTGCCAGGAGTGATAAACGATTTTTGTTTCATCAAGATACTGAGAGAGTGAACCAATGGCTGATGGACCATGGCTGCCCATCTCTCTCTCAGTACATTGAAAGAAACACCTGTTAGGAAAGAAAAAGACTGGAAAGGTAGGAACGCGGATTTGGACAACAGAAAGAACGATTTTTGTCACGGCAAATTTTACCGTGACAAACTCCACCCTTTCCTCCTTGGAAATGTGTTTAACTTTGAAAAAAAGTAAACCATTTCCTACAGATGAACTTGGTTAACACACAACAAAGGAAACCATCAGGCCAAATATGGCAGTCTATTTCAAAGTCAAAAATGTAGATGAAAACCAAAAAAAAACTAAATAATGTTAGGTTAGGTTGGAAGGGGTGATAATACGGCAAACCGCACCATCTCACTCGGATCTCAGTGGATCCATTGCGCTCCCCGGGGTATAAATGGTTAGTGAGGAGGGATAGGAAGGGAGTTAATAGGAAGTTTTAGGTGTGGTGGGCCTCCTTGAACCATCCTGAGTTCTGAATGAATTTCAGGATGTTCTTTAGTGGCAAGACAGAGATGTCGCCCAGTTCGTCGAAGAAGTATTCTCCAAGGGCCTCTTTTCTGGTTCTAGCTAGACTGGGGCATTCGCAAGGGAAGTGAGGGGAGCCCTCCTCTGCCTCTTCATCATGACACCCTCTACATAAGTCCGATGAGCTGATGCCCATTCTGTACATGTGGGTTCCCATTGAGTTGTGGCCCGTAAGGACACCAACCATGAGAGATAATTGAGGCCTGCTTAGCTTGAGTAAGTAATCAGTTTTTTTCTTTGAAATATTTGGCCATAGATTCCTAGAAACCCGACAAGTGTCGATGGATGACCATCTGACATTTGCAGCCTCTAAGAAACTCTGGTGTATTCTACTTTTTTCTTGCTCCAGTGGCATCAGCACCGATAAGTCGATTTGGCTCGGATCAAGAGACGATCCGTTTTTGGCCAGCTCATCCGCCATTTCATTCCCATATATATCACAATGTCCTGGGACCCATCTAAGGGTGACTGTGTTCGTTGCACCTAGTAAAGATAACATATACCGGCAACGCTTTATCAGCTTTGACTTTATAGTGATTGAGGAAATGGCTTTGATTGCCGCCTGGCTGTCTACAAAGATGTCAATATTTTTGTTTATTACTTCGCGTGAGGAGAGATGTTTTGCGGCTTCACAAACTGCAAGTACTTCCGCCTGGAATACGCTGCAAAAATTTGGAAGCTTTATAGATCTGCTAATAGGTGGGTTATCTGAGTAGATACCTGACCCAACCCCCTCTAAGGTCTTGGAGCCGTCAGTAAAGACCGAAACATGGTTTTCATTTATGACCTGGTTTTCATTCCAGAGTTTCCTGGTTGGGATAACTGTTATGGCTACTGGGTTGAAATCAATGTGCGGTGTAATGTAGTCTGTTTGAATGTCTATGTCAGTAAACTTCACTATAGTTCTATGACCGTAGTGGCCCTTTTTCCAGTTATTACACTGCTGAAGTCTTAAAGCCCTTTTGGCCGCTAGCTCTTTCGTAAACAGATCTAAATAACGTTAATAAAAACTTAAATTGAAAAAGTTAATCAAAACAAAAAAAATTAAAAGGTTAATCAAAACAAAACAAATGAAAAGTTAATCAAAACCAAAACAACTTTTACTCTATTTTGGGACTTTTAGACTTAATCATTTTCATAATATCCATTAAAAGGTTTAAGATCTTTTGTGTGCCAAGTGCCACGATCTTTTCCGTTATCGTCTTCAAGGACATAAGTCCAAGGAGATAACCGCTTTCGGATTTTAAACGGTCCGACATACTTCGGAGCCAGTTTTGCTGCATAATAATTTGCCGCGTTCGACAAATCGAAATTTCTGCGCCATACAACATCATTAGGTAGATATTGAATATCTCTCCTCCTGAGGTTGTAGGCTTCCGCAGATTTTTTACTTGCTGCCTTAAGTTTAGCAGCTATAACACCCCTTAGTTTCCTGAATCTATCTTCCACCTCTCCTGCAAAGTTAATATTATTCCTATCTATGACCTGATCACTAAGTGTTACCTCCTCTCTACCACTGGTGGACATATTTTTGCCGAAATTGGCATAATACGGTGAAACTCCTAACACTTCATGTTGAGATGTGCGTATAGCACACGCTACCTTTGCTAGCTGAGAATCCCAAACTCTGTGATTCTCGGAAACGTAAGCTCTTAGTGTGGTTTTTATAATCTGGTTGATTCTCTCCGCGGGGTTAGCCTGTGGATGATAGTGTGGGGTAAATCTTATCTTAGATGAATATCCCTCACAAAGTGCCCTAAGTTCCCTACTCTTAAACTGAGGACCATTGTCGCAAATGACAATTTTTGGAACCCCAAATAACAGAAAAACATTGTCTTCTAACTCCTTGCACACTGCCTTTGCAGTGGCAGACCTCAATGCAAATAACAACGGAAATTTAGTTAGGTAATCTACTACTGTTAATATGTACATATAACCCCTACTCGACTTGGGTAATGGACCCACTAAATCCTCACTTATCATCTCCCACGGAGAAGAAACTCCTATCCTTTCAGTCATAAGACCGGCTGGTTTATCATTAACTGGTTTCACTTGCTGACAAATCCTACATTTTCTTACATAATTAGTTACATCCTTTCTCATTTTCGGCCAGTAATATTTAGCTCCTACTCTCGCGAACGTTTTCCTAACCCCCATGTGCCCCGCTAATGGACTATCATGACATTCCTTCAAAATGTCTAACCTACCCCTTTTGCCTACCACTAATTTAATGCGTCGATTTGACGAACTTATAAAGTCGACCATTCTCCACTCTCCAAGCTGGGTACCCTAAAGGATTCGACTCAACTGCCGAAATCATTTTTACCACCCAAGGGTCTAAATCCTCATCTGAAATTCCAGCCACTACTGGAACCCCCCGAGATAACATGTCCGGTGCGACATGATCTTTTCCCTTGCGGTGTATGATTTGAAAATCGAACTGCTGAAGGCGAACTGCCCAGCGCGCTAATCTACCTTGTGGGTCCTTGAGGTTACTCAACCAAACTAGTGAGTAATGATCTGTTATGACCGTGAATCGAACTCCTTCGATGTACGGCCTCAACTTCTCAACCGCCCACAAAACTCCTAAACATTCCTTCTCGGTAGTGGAATAGTTCCTTTTACTTCGATTTAACGACCTACTTAAATAGCAAATAACCTTTTCACCGTCCTCAAAAGTTTGGGTAAGTACGGCCCCGATACCGTAATCTGATGCGTCGGTTTGGACCACGAATGGAAGACTAAAATCGGGACATGTTAAAATGGGAACCGTTATTAAATATTCTTTTGCTTTCCTAAAAGAGTCTTCACATTCCTGTGTCCAGACAAATTTTTTGCTTTTCTTCAGCAAATCGGTTAAAGGTTTAACTACTGTTGCGAAATTTGGTACGAAACGCCTGTACCACGAAACAGTCCCTACAAAACTCCTAACCTCTTTAACATTTTTCGGTGCAGGTATCCTAACCATACTCTCGACTTTTTCCGGATCGACATGTAATCCATTGCGATCTACAACGTAGCCTAAGAACTTAAGGGATGGTCTGCAAAAGTTGCATTTATCCCGCCCTACTTTAAGTCCTGCTTCATGAAGTCTTTTCAAAACTTCGTTTAAAATTTCTAAATGTTTTTCGAATCTATCTGTGACGATAATTATATCGTCAAGATACACGGAAACGAATGGCTCCAACTCTGGCCCTAACACGCTATCAATGAACCTCTGCCAAGTTGCAGGGGCATTGTGCAAGCCGAAAGGCATACGCTTGAATTGGAACAAACCCCTACCCGGCACCGTGAAAGCTGTAAACTTCCGCGATTCTTCCGACATAGGGATCTGCCAATAAGCTGACTTAATGTCAAGTGAAGTAAGAAACCTAGCATTCCTAAGCTTATCCAAAATGGCCGAGATTATCGGAAGTGGATAAGCATCCCTCTCAGAAACCTGATTTAATTTCCTATAATCGACGCAGAACCTAAAGGTACCATCCTTTTTCTTTATCAAAACTATAGGGGATGCTCAAGGGCTGTTTGATTTTTCAATCACCCCTTCCTCCAACATGTCTTTAAGAGACTTATCTATATGGACCTGCACTGCCGGTGAAACCGGATAATACCTATGTTTAATTGGTTCTGACGTCGTCCTAATAACATGTTCTACCCTATTCGTAATTCCTAGCCCTTCTGGCATATCCCTAAATAAATTTTCGATAAGAGTGTCCAGCTTTGCCCTCTGCCCATCTTCTAACTCAGACGCTTCTGGATAGACGTGCTATCAATTGAAGCCACCATCTCCTGGCTTGAAAAGCTCCACATGCCTGATCGAAGATCCGGGACGATTCCCGATAGTGCCCAAAAATCCGCACCAAGTATCATTGCATGTGGGAGCGATGGTATAACTAAACACTCAACTAAAACCGATTTGTTTTCCACTACTATTGGTACGTTAACTATTCCTAAAACTCCTACACCTGCACCATCTGCTAACTGAACCTGTCTAATACTACTTTCTTCTAAGCCTAAACCTAAGTCTTTTAATACCCTCCAAACGTCCCTACATATTATCGTTCGCGAAGCCCCTGAATCTAGAAGTCCTAAAAACCTAATCCCATAAATATTGATTCCTAAATATGGCCGCCTATCATCCCCACTTGTCTCTAACGTGAAACCAAGTTTTACTTGTGTCGCCAGCTGGTCGTCAGCAGGCGACCTATCTAAACGCGACGTCGCTCTTGTCCTGCTGGCCCAAGAGTCCGTTGCCCGTTTCCCGAACAGCGTCTACATTCGCATCGGGTTGTCCCTATAGCCCCACAACCAAAACATCGTCTAGGAGTGGAACAACTATTTGAAAGGTGACCTTCCCTGTTGCAGTTGAAGCAGCGAATGGTCCTACGAGGTGGAGGGTCTCTATCAACTGCAACTGTTGCTGTTGTTTCCTGAACGGAAGCAACATAGGCAACATCAGGCTCCAAAGCCTGTCTGGATCGATTACTGGGAGGATGGATGAAAGCTTCCACGTTGGTCCTAATCGTCTCTAATTTTCTACCCAACGCAACAAGTTCGTTGACTGATTTAATATCAGCCAACCCCAACTGTGTTTGGTAGAATGGAGCTATATTCTTCATGAGTATGGATAACTTCTTATTCTCACTCAGAGGCTCCGTAAATCTCTTGAAAAGGGTCTGCATGAGTGCGATGTACATACCCATCGACTCATCTTTACCCTGGGTACGCCGCCTGACCTCATCCATTAAGAGATCGTCATAGTTGGAGGGTAAAAACTCCAACTTCAATTCCTTAACTAATTCTTCCCATGTACTTATTGTTTCCCTGATCGCCCTAAACCAAAGAAGTGCCTTCCCAGAAAATAAATCGACGGCTGACCTAAAAAGTCTTGACTGCGAGACTTCGGGATTCTCGTAGCTCTTCGACTCTTTCTAAAAATGAGTTTACTGAGTCGCAACGCTCACCTGTAAACTTCATATTCCATTTTTCAATACGCTCTGGAAACCGGTCACAGGGTTCAACCTGTTGTTGGAGTCCAGAACTCGCACGTTGGTCGACATTTGCAGTTGGCAACGCATCCAGGCCTACTATCGACATGTTTTGTTGTTGTTTATTTTTGTTTTTATCCTGAGATATCTCCTCACTTCCTTCAGTTAAGGTCGCCATCAGCAACAATAACTCACCCCTTATATCGGCCACTTCATTGACCTCCTCAGAAGACTCTGCTTTCGCCCTATTTATCCTACCTAACGACCATTCAATTTTGGCCAAAACCTTCAGATATTCCGACGACTTCGGATTTGTTGGCGGAGTTTAACAGGTCCCTAATTTCTAACATCTTGGCCCGAACGGCTTTCGAGTCATCCTGAAACGAAAATGGGTAGTGCGGACTCTCACTCGAAATAGAACCCGAGCGCTCCAGAGTGCGCGATGCTCTGAGAGTCGCCCTCATATTATCGACGGTGCCTTCTTTTAACCCACGGGCAACTAACTCATAGATGAGTTCCTCCTTACTCAATCTATTTACATCCATTGTAAGTTAATAAAGAACGAAAAAAAAGTTCAAAGAAATATACAAACAAAAATAGAACTAAAAAAAAATCAAAACAAATCAACGCCCAGTTGATTATTTTATTCAAACTGTACTATATACCTTAACCGAAAAATCGTAACAACCGAATTAATTTTGAGCGACTATAATTGAAAACCAAGTTACAAAATAAAAACCAAAATTATTTAAGGTAAAATCGTATGTATCAGTATAAATAAAGCACGAAATCAACGCCCAATTGATTGCTTTATCTGGATTTCTACTAAAATATTCAACCGGCACAACCACAAATTTAAAAATGAACGAAAAAAAAGGTTAAATTATTTCCCGCACTATAAAGTAGGTAACCATTCAAGTGTTCAGGTTAAGTAACCCAAAATCAACACCCAGCTGATTATCAGGTACCATCTATGATATTATTACCAATAACTAATAACCGCAAAATAAAAAAAAAAAATATATCGGAAACTCGATGGCGAACGTGAGAAAAAGCCCAAAATCAACACCCAGTTGATTGCTTTTTTTTTTAAATTCAAAAATCCAAACTATACCCGAAGCAATAACGAACACCAACTGAATTTCAATTGTAAATCAATTTAGTTCGAGATTGATAAAAACAAGAACTAGATAGGAATGCCTTAAAAAAAACGAACAATTGTTAGAACACAAAATCAACACCCAGTTGATTATTTTGTGTATTATTATTTTCCCGGGAAAAATCGTAACTACCGAATTAATCTCAATCGAAGGAAAAAACCTTTTATTGAAATCGACTATGTAACTCCAAACAAAACAAAATAAAAACCCAACTTTTTAATACAGAATCGAAAAAACAAAATACCAAATCAACACCCAGTTGATTGCTCTATTTAGTCATAGACAAAAAAAAATATTAAAACCAAAGTTATTTTCACTAACAGTGTTCTTAATATTATTACCTCAAAAGAAATCTGGGAGCAGAAAATTACAAAACACTCGCAAAAATAAAAAACTTTTAAAAAAAATTATTTCGTATGGCCACCCTCAAGTATGGTCACACTAAAACTCGATCTGCGAATCGATATCAAAAGTACCCAAAATGTAAACAACGATCATAAAAAAAACTAACTCTTATAAGAAAACAGAAATTTTTCAAAAGGAATTATCTAAGAAGAATCAAAACAACCGTAGGTACAAATGAAAAGAAATTATGTATGTATATCGCATTAAAAAAAATAATAACACCACTACGGGCAACTATGTATGGATGTATGTACCCACCGTTACCGTACGGTTTGACCGGAGAAATGTTTTCTTTCCAATTAACGAAAATGTTGTAATTAATTATTAGGTATTAAAATATGTAATGCAACCAGCAAAAATTTGATTAAATTCCAAAATAAGAATTAAAAGAAATCAAAACTAACGATTGAAAAAAAGAAAAGAAAAAAAAAAAACTTACAGTATCTCTGCACGTACAGTACCTACATATACATATATGTACATAATGTACTAGGTATGTCGGTTATATTTTCCACAAACCTCCAAACGGTTAATTGCTGGAACATGTAATGCAGCTTCTTGTTGGTATAAATATTATTTCCTTTTAATTTTTCGTAGGTATGATTGGATGGATTAAGGCACAATTAATTTGATAAACTGAAATAAAAACAAAACCAAGAAAAGTAAAAGGACTCAACAAAACAAAACGAAATGTTCCCTAATAAGAAGACAGACACAACGCACACTTCACAAATTTGTTTTTTTTTTCAGGCTATGTACTTTTTAATAGGTATATATGTACTTTCACCGCGGATATATTCCAATTTTTGAAAAGCCCCACGTTTGGGTGCCAATTTGTTACACTTTTCCTACGCGAACCGAAACCGAATAATTAATTATTGTAGTGGAGATGTTTCTCCACTCATTAAAAGTAACGATAGTTTTTTAACAAATTATTATTGTGTTTATCGGGTCATAAGTGACAGCATAAATGCGTCTGCAAATGCCCACGATACAAAGCAAAAAAGTGTGATCAGCCACCAGAGCCCCGAAGGTCTACAAGTGTCTTGATGCTTGTCTTTTATAAAAAAAATGAAAAGACTAGGTTGATTTCTTTAAACAGAAGAGAACTTTACTTGTCGATGGTTCGAAATAGAATGATCTTAAAATTAACATAAAACGAAAAGAATAATATTTTACAGTTATAATTTAGAAATTTGATCAGAGAGAACGAAAGTATAGACTGCAATAAAAAAATGAATGTAATAGATTACTTCGTTCAGTGACAGTGAGTCAAAACTATGTTTATACATACATTTATGAAATGTACTAATGTACTAGATTTTATTTTAACTAATAAATGAATCAAAATAAATAAGTTAGATTAAACATTAAATGAACGTTATTATTGTTAATGTCAAAATATATATGGTAAATGTTGATTGGTGTAATTCAGTCTGTTACAACCTCCCCCTCTGTCGCTGAAAACGTCCCGAGGATGCGACAGGCTATTGAGAATATGTTCGTATACGTCTTGGTCTTGAAGATCTTCTTAATTTTTGTGTGTCTTGTTGCGGGACTGATTGAACTGTAACTTCGTCTTTTTCTGGAACATCAATGCTTTGATTGGTTTGAATTCCAATATTAGATTCTTCTGACGATTTTGAATTACGAGGTCGACCTCGAGGTCGAATAGGATAGATTGGATTGCTGATTGAACCTTCGTATGGCGTAAGCGATGAAACGTGATGTGAGCCAATGGGTTGATCTGGTTTATCTGTAGCTGACAAAATATAACATGAAGATCCTTTTTTCTTCAGAATGATGTAGGGACCATCACGTCTTGGCACAAACTTTGACGTTATACCTTGCTTTGCTTTACTTTGCGCGTGTGTTTCCACTAGGACCAGGTCACCTTCTTTAAACGCTTGTTGAGGTCGTCGTTTTTGGTCCACATATGCCTTGTTTTTATCTTGTAATAACTCTTGAGATTCTTCAGCCATTTTTAACGTATCTGCAAGCTTTAGTAAATGCGGTGTGATTTGAGGAATGAAGTTTTCTGATCGCACAACTTGCTTTAAATCCATGTGTGCTTCCAAAGGTGTTCGAAGTTCTCTTCCAAACGTAAGGTATGCTGCTGTGTAACCTGTACTTGCACATTTTGCCGTGTTCATTGCAAAACGAATTGCTGCTAATTTCGAATACCATTCCTTATGATTCTGTCCAACACATATAGAAAGTTGTGTTTTTAGGTCTCTATTTTTTCTTTCTACTGGATTTGCTTCGGGGTGATAAATTGGTGTGAAGGTTTGTCTTATACCCAAACAGAAGGTAAGTTTTTGCATTAACGCCGATATAAATTGGGAACCGTTGTCCGAGTGCATTCTTCTTGGTACACCATACCGGAGGATAACTTCATCAAGTAGTTTAAGGGCACAGTTCTCTGCAGATGCCTCTTTGAGTGCAAAAAGCTCTATCCACCGGCTGCACAAATCCTCGACTATTAGAATCCACTGGTGTCCGTCCTCTGAGCGAGGTAGTGGACCGAATAAGTCCACTGAAATCACTTCAAATCGCTGGTTACTGCATACGGTTTGCATTAAGCCAATAGGTTTAAGGTTAGTTGGTTTGTATTTTTTACATTCAGGGCATGCTCTTATGTAGTTTGCTATATCTGATCGCATACCTTTCCAGTAATAAAAAGGGGTAATACGATTAATTGTTTTGTCAATACCATAATGACCTGCTGTTGGAGCATCGTGATAATTATATAATATCCTTTCTCTCATTGATGTTGGTGCAACCAGCTGTCCATTTTCAGAAACTTCTTCCGAGCAATACCGGTATAGTATACCATCAACCATTATATATCCTCGACCAGTGTGAAGTTGCACATTTTCATCATCTGCCTCAAAGGAATCAATTATTTTTTTAACGGCTGGATCCTCCAGCTGAGCGTCACGAACTTCTTTAGCTCCTTTAGTCGGAAAATCAATTTCAAATGACATGCATTCACATTCGATTTGTGTATGGTTTACCTTGCAAGGAGGACGAGATAATGTATCTGCCACAACGTTTTGTTTACCAGGAGTGTATTCCAATTTTATATTGTACGTTTGAAGTAGCAAGAACCAACGAGCAAGTCTTCCAGTTGGTGATTTTAAACTAAATAACCATTTCAGTGGTTGATGGTCAGTTAAAATCGTTACTTCCGCTCCTTCAATGTAGCCACGAAATTTTTGCACTACCCAAACAACGGCTAAAGCCTCGCGCTCTGTCGTCGAGTAGTTGCGTTCAGCTGGAATAAGAAGTCGGCTAGCATACTCGATTGGGTTATAATATTTCTCCCCCTGGAGCAAAACAGCTCCAAGCGCATAGTTGCTTGCGTCTGTCCATAGGAAAAAAGGCATATCTTCTTTGACTTGTTGAAGGATAGGTGGCGAACTGAGAAGCTGTTTTAGTTTTTCAAAAGATTCTTGTTCTTCCTTTGACCATTTCCATTGTGTGTTCTTTCTCGTAAGGTTCGACAAAGGCTTAGATACTTTTGCGAAGTCTGGTATAAACCGACGAAACCACGAACAAGTTTGCAGGAAAGACATAAGCTGCTTTAAATTTTTTGGACTTGGACGTTTCATAATAGCATCTGTTTTCTCCGGGTCGATCTTTAAACCTTCAGTTGTTAAGATGTGGCCTAGATATTTAACTTCAGATTTGCAAAAAAAACATTTTTCTCTGTTGAGGTGGAAGCCGAATGCATTAAGTCTATTAAATGTTTGTTGTAGGTCCTTAATATGTTTTTCGAAATCCTCCGAACAGATAATTATATCATCTAGGTATGCCAATATTAGGATATTTGGGAGTCCATTTCGAAATTTGTCGATTATGCGTTGAAAGGTTGCCGGCGCGTTCTTTAAGCCGAACGGCATACGGTTGAAGGCATATATTCCGAAAGGTGTCGTGAAAGCCGTTTTAGGTTTATCAGCAACAGCGATTTTGATCTGCCAATATCCTGATTTCAAATCTAAGGTTGTCATAAATGGTGTTGATTTAGCAGCGTGCAATAAGTCATCTATTCGAGGCAATGGATATGTATCTGTAACCGTAATCTTATTTAGCCGTCTGTAGTCAACACACAAACGTATATTTCCATCTTTCTTCGGTATTAAAACTACAGGTGAAGCCCAAGCGGATGTAGTTTCTTCGATGATATTATTTTTTAACATTTCGTTTAACTCTTCGCGAAGTTTGCTTTTCATTGTAGGTGATAATCTGTAGGGAGTTGTAGCAATCGGTTCGTGTGCAACCGTTTTGATTGTGTGCTCAACTCCTTGAATCGGTGCGGATATGTTTTCGAACAGACATTTCTCATCTTCTAACAATTTTTTTAACGTTTTCTTTTCAAACTCGGAAAGGTGAACTGCTTCATCATCTCTTATATCAACATCAATCGAATTTAAGCTTATAGGTATGAAGTTTGTGTCTATTTCACTTTGTTTTAACTTCTTCAGTGGCGGAAACAAATTACTTTCTTTTGGGATGCTGTAACTTAAAGGAAGTACGTTTTCAAAAATTCTATTGATTCCCGCCGGTGAATATTCATTTGAAGGAAAACGGTTTTTCTTTGGTGTTTTCATTACTTCTGACTGGTTGTTTTGTTCAAACCAAGAGATGAAATCTTCTATAGGAGACTCAGGATTTGTCAATTTTTCTATTTTAGCTTCACTTAAGGTCACAGCATTATTGAGTTTTGATTCCTCCAATTTGAATTCAAAAACTTTGTTCGGTTCATCTTTGTAGTGCCATGTACGCTGAGCTAAATCTAGTACTATACCCGATTGCTCTAGGAAATCTATGCCAAGAAGAGTTCTATTATCTTTCGCATTTGGTAGGCAAATAAATCGTATTTGCTTGAAGCGTTTACCAATGATGATGCAGGCTATTGTCGAGTACACTAGTTCTTTTCTGTTTGTTCCATCAGCAAGTGTGATATCTGCGAACACTTTTTGAAAATTTTTATTCTTTCCCTTGAGTTTTTGGAAAAGTTGATAGCCAGCTACACTAGTTCTTGCCGCAGTGTCAAAATATGCTTGTCCATTTAAGCCATCGATATTAATGTTTACCGTAGGGACACTTCTGCCTACGAGAGTTGTGTAGATTGCATTAAAATCAAGTTGTTTTGGACTGTCTGACTTCAAATGCTTATTGCAATTGGGGCAATTTGATCGATAGAATCCCGCTGTGCCACATCCATAGCAATTCAGTTTCGTGTTTTCGGAACTATTTATTTTCTTTTCTTTTTCCAGCTTCTTAAAACAAACTTCTGCAGTATGATTCTTCTTTCTACAAAAAGAACAGCGTATACTAGTAGTATTGGATTTTTCTGGAACATCAACTGGATGATGTTTGATACTGATTTGGTTTTCATTGAGAGACAGTTCAATTTCTCTAGCCTTATTCAAAAGGTCCTGGAATGTTTGGACGTCTTTCTTGGATAATCTTTCTCTTATTTTAAGGCTTATTTGAGAAAACAGAATATCAATGATCGTTTTATCTTGCAAATTTCCTTTTAATTGAGAAAACAACCTTCGCTTTCGACAGATAAAAGAATCTGTATTTTCGCTTAGCTTTTGCTTATCTTGAAAAATTTCTGCAAAAATTCTCCAATCAGGTCTTGGAGGAGCGAATGCAGTTCTTAGCAACTCGATAGCTTCATCAAATGTTTTTGCTTCGTGTTTAACCCCTTGCCACCAGGAAGAAGCGTAACCATCAAGCAGAAGAGGAAAACTAGTGAGAGCAAATTGATCTGAAATGCTCACAGCATTTTTATAGACGATTATGGTTTCAATGAAATCTTCCACCTTAGAATTATTGCTTCCACCATTAAATCTTGCATTGCAGGAACTAAATGTACTTTTAGAGCCTTCTCGCACATTGAGGCTTCCTAACAGACTAGAGAATTGGCTTTCAGTTAGACTTATGCTTATTAGGACCTGTGCAGCATTGATAGAAGATTGACTTTCATTTAGAATATTGCCTACTTGACCTTGTGCTGTGTTCAAAGGAGACTCATTTTGACCGGTTTTATTTTGTGATTTATTCTGTGGCGGCGGTGGCGAGTGTTGTACACCACCGGCCGGCGCACAGTGGGCTGAAAAGCAAATCTAGCGGGTCAAAAATCAAAATCTTTGTAAACGAGTGGTGTGTGTGTCCGTATCTTATTTAAACACCTAAATAGCCTAGCAGGTGCCAAATAGAGAGAATCGTTATTTCATGGTTATGTGAACAATTAAATATTTTTAAAAGACTAGAAAGTCACAGAAATAATGATGAAATGATGTCTCAATGCCAGTTTTTGGACTAAATTATGGTTTGAACATAGGTAAAACTATATTAGCTAATATTATGTTGACCTCTGAGATATTTTCCACTGATAGTTTTTCAATTTTAGCCGAAGAATTTGGACCACTGTCGTCAAATAACCTGTAAGATGTTATGTTATAGTTTTTCGAAAACGGGCAAAAACGGGCAGATGAAATATTAAAATATGTTATATATATTAATCCTGGAACTTAGTTTAAGTTCAATCTTTTTGTACAGGTTTGTACAGAAAAAGTTGCAGCCTACAGAATAAATGCTTTATCAATTTTTTCTTACTAATACAGTAAATGCCATAGTTCGTTTAGTTAAAACACCATAAATCATAAATAAACAAAATTACTAACCTTCTTAAATATAGTACATTTGGGAATAATAACAAAAAAGTTCATGACTTTTCAAACAAATAAGAGGTAAACAAAGTCCTACCATCATTAAATATTGAAAGAACAATGACTGAATGATGTGTCTGCAATTAACGGTATTATTGCTTGAAAAGTAAAGTCTTCTGTCAGTTAATTTGACTCTATACATTGTCTCTGACATGTGTACAATCAACCTATGTACTACCTGCCCTAATATAAAATGCATATTTTTTGGACTTTTGACCCGCTAGATTCGCTTTTGAGACCACTGTGCGGCGGCGCAGTGCCAGCAGCTTGTGAGTTCACTGTAGCTCGTGGCATTTCTCTACACCTAGTAACCTTGACACAATATCCCACAAGAACAAAAAATCAATCCGAAAACTTGCAGCAGTACCTATGCACACAACCTCAATACCAATCACAGCAATTTATTGAAAATCGGCTATCCAGCAATCGTCAAAACAGCAGCAGCGTTAAACAAAAAAAAAATAACGGGGGGCGTTATTCGTGATCACGTGGAAAACACACGGCAAAGCAAATCAATACAACTATTATTCGATGTCCAATGAGGATGGTATAAATATTTAATTTTCTTTTTCTCTTTTTACGGTGGGCGCCAATTGTAGTGGAGATGTTTCTCCACTCATTAAAAGTAACGATAGTTTTTTAACAAATTATTATTGTGTTTATCGGGTCATAAGTGACAGCATAAATGCGTCTGCAAATGCCCACGATACAAAGCAAAAAAGTGTGATCAGCCACCAGAGCCCCGAAGGTCTACAAGTGTCTTGATGCTTGTCTTTTATAAAAAAAATGAAAAGACTAGGTTGATTTCTTTAAACAGAAGAGAACTTTACTTGTCGATGGTTCGAAATAGAATGATCTTAAAATTAACATAAAACGAAAAGAATAATATTTTACAGTTATAATTTAGAAATTTGATCAGAGAGAACGAAAGTATAGACTGCAATAAAAAAATTAATGTAATAGATTACTTCGTTCAGTGACAGTGAGTCAAAACTATGCTTATACATACATTTATGAAATGTACTAATGTACTAGATTTTATTTTAACTAATAAATGAATCAAAATAAATAAGTTAGATTAAACATTAAATGAACGTTATTATTGTTAATGTCAAAATATATATGGTAAATGTTGATTGGTGTAATTCAGTCTGTTACATTATTAATAAATTTTTTTTTTAGCAAAACAAACGAACGACGAAATAAAACCGACCGGCACGCACGAAGTAAAAGTGACTTATGTACTTTTGGTTGCAACAAGAATGTCAACACAAAAGGAGACGAAATATTATTCGAATATCGAATTCGAAGTGTAACCCCGAGTAGCACTTGGATGCTACCACCACGGCTAATTCAGATTAAGGGGTGGGTTTCACCAATTAATTTGATCGACACGATTAATTATTTTCCAATTAATTTGGATTGTAATTGAGTATTTTGATTGCCACAGGGGCGTAGTACCTAAAAAAAAAGAAAAAGGGCGCCAGCAATTTTTTTTGTTTTTGAAGGAAATTACAAACCTTCTGAAGCGAATCCGACGGTGAAAGAATTTTAAATAAAAAAAGAACAAATTTATATTCCCGAATTGGGAAGTGAAATTATTTATTTGTTTGGGAAACCTTGCGTAACGGAGGGCTAAAACCCAAAATCTTTTCAATCAAATATAACAAAAAAGTATATATAAGATTGAACGTTATCTCTTTGTCTCGAATGAACAAAGGAAAAATTACGGGGTCACGAGTCCTGCAATTTCAGGAAAAAAAATAGCGGAAACAAAAACCAACCGAACTTTTTCTTTAAAATAGCACAATTTTGCCACAAACAGAAACGACTTAAACGACTTGAAAATCTACCTACTGAAACCAATTACTTATCTTTTTTTTCTTTGTTGGGTAAAGAAAAATTGCCAACTTTCCCTCCTGTAGAAAATTTCCTTTTCGCCAACTTCTCTTCCTTTTTTTTTCTGCTTCGAAATTCTCCTTTAATTCTTCTTAACTCCAATCAATTTCAATTTATTTTCTTTCAAACTCCAATTCAATTTTCCTATACCTTACTTCACTTTACTTTACTTTTCTACCAAAATTAAATTCTTTAACCTTTTTCACTTTCTCCTCGTCTTCTAAATTTCTCGCACTCGATTTCTATGGTCTTCTCACAAGAAGTGTCCGTCCAGATTTTTCGATGTCTATTCGAACCACTTCTTGTTCTCATCCCCCGTGCTTTCAGCCAATCGGAAGCCGCGGATTTCGATCAAGGCATTTGTAACCTACTCTCAGCTAAGCTGCTGAAGAGCGCTACCGTTTACGCAATCCGGCGGTCCTACTTACTCGCATATATATTTGGTTTATGCCTCGTCATCCTCTAATTTGCCGATCGCTGGTTTCACTTCCAGGAGCGGCGAATACGATGAACGCATTCAACTATTTTCCCACTATTTTTCCCACTGTTTTTGAGAAAATCAAAAGAAGAAAAGAAAGCGCAAAAGGTCAAACAATTCAATTTCGAATAAAGACTACATTTTTCCCCTCCAAAATTCTCAAGTAAAACCCAAAAAAAATCAAAAGAGAACTTCGGCAGCGAAAATAAACAATAAGTAACCATAACCAGTATTTTTAAATTCGGAGAGGTAAGTTGGCAATTATTTCCCTACTCGTGATTCTAAGCAAACTACTTCGGTGGATTTTTGTTAGATTTGAGGGACTTGGGGGATAAGACGATAACGTTCCATCTTTTACAGTATTATTGTTAAGTAAGATATGTTGGGCACTCGGCCATTCTCTTGAGAGTCACATCGTAATCGGGAACCAAATGTTCACCGAATTTTCATGTTTCGATAGTGCGAAGTTGTGTTGGGCACTCGGCCATTCTCATAGGAGTTACATCATGGGTTTGGGGACCATTTGTCACCCAAGCTTCCTTTTGGATTATGGTTTAGAACAGACCGACCGTCTGTCAGTTACTTGTCAATATTCGGGGACCATTTGTCACCCGCGTTTTGGATACAATCAGACCGCCCGTCTGTTATTTAGTATGGAGTGGATCACTCACCCACTTTAGTGCCAGGAGTGATAAACGATTTTTGTTTCATCAAGATACTGAGAGAGTGAACCAATGGCTGATGGACCATGGCTGCCCATCTCTCTCTCAGTACATTGAAAGAAACACCTGTTAGGAAAGAAAAAGACTGGAAAGGTAGGAACGCGGATTTGGACAACAGAAAGAACGATTTTTGTCACGGCAAATTTTACCGTAACACTCTTATCATCTCATCCTGCTCCTCTCTTTCCTTTCTCTCAATCATCGCTTGTGTAGTGATCCACTACATGCGACCACTCCAACAGCCTTATATCCAATATACATATTGGATATCAATTTCCATTCCCAAGCCGCCATACATGATCTTGTATAAGTATCATTTTTCGTTGTCATTCGCGCAACCGATCCAAAACATTGCGACTCATGAATGTGCCATCTTCCACAGCCCACTTAATGAAACCTGACACCACGGCAATTAGTTAATTGTCGCCAGCTCTGCGTCATAACTGTAGCTATACGGCTATAGCTATAAGTCAGCCGGTACAAAGGTTCTAAGTAAGGCCAAGTGAGAATGGCCACCAAATGTGCAAGCATTGTTTTTGAATTCAATGTACATACCTACATCATATCGCACTTCGGTAACTAGGCGCTAGGCCGCTGCGCTGCCTGTGTGTATCTAGTACCTCATATTGGGCTAGTGTAAATAACATATGATTCATTGAAATCTTCATGCAATGATTTCTGGTATCGATGCGTTTTGACAAAGAAGGGTGAAATTGTGACGACAAGACATTTTTCATATGCGGTTGCGTAAAAATGCATTTTCATATGTGTTTACCGTGTTTCTGAAAAGTCTTCAATATAGTATGTATATTTAAAAAATACGATACGAAATTTTGTATTTTAACTAATAAATTAAAAATTTTATTGTGGCTCCACGATGCCCTGAAGCCTAGGCTTACAAGAAAAAAAATTATTGTGATGTGCACTTGTTGCGCGCTGATGACTGACTACTTTTTGATGAGGAAAAGGTTAGGTATATAAGCAGACATTTGTATGTAGATGTATGTGTAATTGTATAGGTGCAAACATCCTCCCCCGGTTGAAATTAATTTTCAACAATCCACAAGTAATGGGCATAGTTTGTCGAACGAACGCTTAATTTCACTCTTTGAAGTTTTAACTAACGCCACTCTAGTCAATCCATCTCGTCCTGGAAAGGTTTTCGAAATTTTTCCCATCAGCCATTGATTTCGATGTTCTTTTCAGGATTTTTCCACTTCGTACGTTTTTGCATTTGACTGACATACTCCTTAGACCATCTACTCCAAAAATCCTGCACCGTTCGCTGAACGAATTGCCAACGCTTAAGTGATGAGATGGCAACACCAGATAAATCTTCATCCGGAACAGATTTGAGGGGTCGCAATATCAAAAAATGTGCCGGAGTGAGAGGGTCAACATCTCCCTCGAATCTGGAACATAGTGGCCTAGAATTTGCGCATGCCTCGATCTGGCATAGGATGGTACAAAATTCTTCGTATGTAACTGAGGCATTTCCCAAAACTCGGCGTAAGTTATGCTTCACTGTCTTGACGCCCGCCTCCCAGAGTCCGCCGAAATGGGGGGCGTATGGAGGAATGAATCGCCATTCGATACCCTCTGTGTTCATATTATTGGAGATATTTTCTTGAAATTCCGATGAGTTAAGAAGAGCTGACCACTCCCGCAACTGCTGATTGGCACCAACAAAATTAGTGCCATTATCGCTGAAAATCGTATGGCATTTGCCTCGCCTGGCGACAAATCGGCGAAGGACCGCAATGAACGCCGCTGAAGATAACTCAGTTACCGCTTCTAGATGAAGAGCCTTGGTGACCATGCAGACAAAAAGCGTTATATAAACTTTGAATCGCTTCGCTCCTCGTCCCTTCCACGAACTCACCATGAACGGTCCTGCAAGATCAACTCCGGTATTGTTGAAAGCCAGTCCAGGTTCTAAACACTGACGAGGTAGATTTCCCATTTGCTGCTTGTAGCTAGTTCCTCGTTGCCTTATGCATGTGATGCACTTATAAATGCATCGTTTGATGGTGTGATGAACGCCAACTATGGAATGCTCAAGAGATACTAGATACGTCATAAGACGAATTCCAGCGTGCATGTTTCTCATATGATAATCCAAAACGATAAGCTTCGTAAGATGGTGATCCTTGTGGAGGATTACAGGATGCCTTTGATTGAAAGGAATACTTGTGTTTTCGATCCTACCCCCAACTCGTAATAAACCATCCCCATCGATGAAGGGATTCATTTGAGAAATTCTGCTTTTTATTTTCTTGAAATTCCGATGAGTTAAGAAGAGCTGACCACTCCCGCAACTGCTGATTGGCACCAACAAAATTAGTGCCATTATCGCTGAAAATCGTATGGCATTTGCCTCGCCTGGCGACAAATCGGCGAAGGGCCGCAATGAACGCCGCTGAAGATAACTCAGTTACCGCTTCTAGATGAAGAGCCTTGGTGACCATGCAGACAAAAAGCGTTATATAAACTTTGAATCGCTTCGCTCCTCGTCCCTTCCACGAACTCACCATGAACGGTCCTGCAAGATCAACTCCGGTATTGTTGAAAGCCAGTCCAGGTTCTAAACGCTGACGAGGTAGATTTCCCATTTGCTGCTTGTAGCTAGTCCCTCGTTGCCTTATGCATGTGATGCACTTATAAATGAAGTTTGGCAACCCTGGCAAGTGACAAAAAAAGTTTAAAAGATTGGCTCTAAACAAAAATTGATAAAAAGCAATAAAAATAGATAAATAATTTATAAACAGTGCATCAAAACAACCGCAATTTTACATTGTATAAACTTGCACTAAAACAATATACGTAAGTCATCATTTTATTTCTTTAAAACTGAAAAATAAAAAGAGGGGACATACCTAACCTAAACGTCAATACTCAATGAGCAATAACAAAAGAAAATCAGAAACCATATCTCCAGCAAAACCGAATTTAACCAAAAAAAGTGCAACTTGCAGCGACATGAATGCGAATGCATTGCGAACTGCAATGCAAGAGGTTCTTGATGAGAATCTTAAGGATATAAGAGCAACACTTAAAGAAGTAGTTAAACTTTCTGACTTGGAAAATCTTTATGCCGAAATAAGACAGCTTCAAAGCTGCAATCAAACTCTGACGGAAAAAGTCATTGCACTAGAAGACAGGTGTGAGTTCTTGGAGGAGAAAATGGAGGCAAACCAAATGAGGAGTACCGATTCAAACCTCATATTCCACATTCCAAATCAAAGCGCAGTTGAACCAAAAGATCAAATTCAAACAATCTGTCGCACTCATGGCAAAATTACATCAGCACTTAAGGAAAATAACATCATTTCAATTCGATCCAACAACACAACAAATAGTAGTTTTTTGGTAAAATTACAGGAAAAAACACCTGCAATAAATATTCTGCGTGCTGCAAAGTCTCTCAGAGAAGGGGGAATAGCCATACATAGAGACTACCCACTAACGATTCGACAAAAAAGATCGAAACTTCTTGAAGTTAGGAAAGAAATCAAGGCAAAAAACCCAGATGTGGAGATTTACCTCAGAGACGATCGACTTTTGGTACAGGGAAAAGTATTTACGTGGAGATTTAATCGAGGTCTAAAATGTGGGAAGTATGATGGAAATGCAGAATTGGATAAAATTGTAAACAACATCAATCATCAGGATGTCAGTGGAACAGCTAGGCGACATGAAACCTACAATGAAACGCCAACGCCATCTGGCAGACAAACCTCAGCAACATTGTGTATTCAGGACTCAAACCAATTACAATTTTCTGAAATCAGTGCTCCCACTGCATCAAAAAAACAATAGGATATTTCCGTCTGCCCAAATAAAGTAGTTTTAAGCAATAATCATTTTAAAAATGTACAATTTAGAATCTTAAGTTATAACATAAATGGCTTATTCAGTAAACTTTTATTTTCGGATTTCTTTTAATATGTTAATAATTTTGAAATTTTTTGTTTATTCGAAACACACCTTTTAGAAGGGAATGAACAAAATTATGTGAAATATTTCGAGAATTATGTACTCTGTTGGACACCTGGTATCAGAAATAATGGCAGGGGACGTGCAAGTGGTGGCTGTTTGTATGGCTATAGAAAAAATATAAGCGATATAAAAATAGAATTTGTGGAATCAATTGGATACAAGATACTTAAAATTCATTTTCCGTTAGCAGCTTCTGGTAAATACTTCGTTATTCCTGTTTATTTGAATGGATCTCAAGGATCACAATGGGGACTTGATTTACAGAGATTAAGTGATGTCATAAATAATTTGAAACAGCAAACTAATATTCTACTCACAGGAGATTTTAACGCAAGAACTGGTGCGCAACAACTTTTTCAACCTGATAATGCAGAAGATTCACTTCAAGATCGTAACTCAAAAGATTTGGTTTTAGATAGAAAGGGTCTTCAACTATTGGACTTTTGCAGCGAGTATGGTCTACGAATTCAAAATGGATGTTCTGTAGGAGATTCATTAGGTGAATTTACTTTTGTGGGAGCCCAAGGAAGCTCTGTAATCGACCTTAGCCTAAGTGGTGGAGAATGGAACAATTTGGTTAAGAATTTTGAAGTACATTCACAAAATTTCTCAGATCATCTCCCGACTGTCACAACCATTGAATTTAGTGCTCAGGAAACGATAAATACTGAAACTACAATAAACGCTTTACCGAAATTTAAATGGAACCCCAATCACTTAAATAAATATCACTCTGATGTTAGTAGTCAGATAGAAATAATGAACAAAGATATAAACATTGAAGATATAACACAGATTATAACAAACGCCATTGCTGTAATACCAACAACAAAAAACAAACAAAATTATAAACAACCATGGTTCGACGCTGAATGTAAAACTTTAAGAAGGAGATCGTTTGCACTATTAAATCTTTACCGAAAATACGATGAGCCAAACTACAAGCAAATGTACTTAAATGCGAAAAGGGAATTCAAAAACATTTGTCAAACTAAAAAAATTGAATTTCAAACAGCCATAGCAACTAAGATTTCTATGTGCAAGGATTCAACAACTCTTTGGAAAATGTTAAATAAGAAAAATGGGAGAAGGTTCAAAATTGGACTGAGTATTGATGCAACACAACTTAAAGAACATTTCAGCAATATGCTGAATCCAATCAACTCAATACCCCAGCCTCGTTTTCAGTATGCAGTTCCAGATATAAAAATTGAGCTATTGGATAAACCAATTTCACAAGCAGAAGTAAGAGGCTGGCTAGTTAAATGCAAAGATCGTAAAGCGCCAGGAACGGATGGAATTCCAGTCGAATTTTTCAAGTATGCTAACGATGATCTGTTGGAAGTTCTCACTAAAGAATTCAATCGAATATTTGAAAACGGAGATATTCCTCAGAGCTTTCAACAGAGTGTAATCTTCCCAATACTCAAAAAAGGAGACCCCAACCAGGCTCAAAATTATAGAGGCATATCCTTTTTAAACTCCTCCCTAAAAATATTAATGGGTGTTTTGGCTAAGTGTCTCCAGGATTGGACTTTGCAAAATAAGCTTTTGAGTGAATTTCAGGCAGGATTCCGCGAAAGCTACTCAACAATAGATCAAATCTTCATAATAACTACGTTGGCGCAGAACTGCATTAGAGAAAAGAAAAAATTATATGTGTTCTTTGTCGATCTCAAAGCGGCTTTTGATACGGTGGACAGGAGTGCACTTTTTTATAAGCTCTATAGTTTAGGCCTCTCAAGAAAGTTTGGCAGATTAATCGAAAAGATCTATGAAAAGACATCTTCTGCAGTTTGGGACGGTAATCAACTATCAAATTTTTTCGAAACTGTCAATGGTGTTAAACAAGGATGCAACTTAAGCCCGCAAGCATTTATAATGTTTATCGACGACATTTCAGAGTATTTATGTGGTGGTGTAAGAATTGGTGGAATTCTCATCAAAGTTTTAATGTACGTAAAAAATAACTTGGAGCTAAACATCGCCAAATGCCAATCAATCACTTTTTCACGCAAACGTATCAAATCTCCTCCCCGTCTTTACTTGCTCCATAATCAACCCATACCCATAGTTGATAATATTCGCGACCTTGGCATTTTATGTGACCCAGAGCTTAATTTTCTCACTCACATAGACGATATCATTCTCAAAGCAAATTCAGCGCTCGGCTTCGTCAAAAGATGGTCCAAAGAATTCTCCAACCCCTATGTTACCCGGTCTTTATATATATCATTTGTTCGTCCTCTCCTAGAATATGCCTCTCAAGTTTGGTCCCCTTACCAACTTACTCACATTTCAAGAATTGAGAGCATCCAGCGTCGTTTCTTACGATTTGCTCTTCGAGGTCTATCGTGGAACAACCTTCTGATCCTGCCGCCCTACCTAGATCGCCTTAAACTAATAAACCTGAGTTCGTTGGAAGAACGAAGAGAAATATCAGACATTCTCTTCATTCATCGACTTCTCTCTGGTTCCGTTGACTGCATATCGCTCTACAACTCTGTCTCTTTTAATACTAACCCTCGTAATACACGTAATCCTCGTCTCTTTTATATACCCACCCACCGAACCTCTTATGGCTCCAACGAACCAATCTCTCGTATGCTGCGGGCTGTTAATTCAAACATGTGCTCCTTCGACTTTAACCTAAGTACTCCTTCCTTAAAAAACCGACTCCTGAACCGCTCAACGCCTCACGAAACTTAGCTTAAGTTCTTAGTTTTTAAGTTAGATTAAGAATTAGCTTGTATTAAGCCGAATAAATGGGGGTTTTGCCCCCACCAAAATTAAAATTAAAAAAATTAAAAATTACGCAGATGATTTGGTGTTGTTTGCGGACTCACCGGAGCGCCTACAAAGAATGATTAATCAACTGCAAAAATACTGTGAAGAGTGGAGGTTGAAAGTTAACATCTCTAAATCCAAAACGATGGTTATTAGAAGAGGAGGAGGGCGGTACGCCAGAAATGAGAGATGGTTTTTCGAAGGTCAGGAAATAGAAACAGTGAGATCGTATAAATATTTGGGTATTAACATCAGCAGCAACATGAGCATGGAGCATCACTTCCAGGAGAAGCTCTCCTCAGCTAAATAAGCTATAAGTGCAGGTTGGAAAAACTGTCTAGATGAACAACATATATCAATGAGAATAAAATATCAGATTTTCCAAGCTGTTTCAAAATCGATAATGCTGTATGGAGCACAAGTTTGGGGCTGTAAACTGTACGATACAGTAGAAAAGCTGCTCCGATTCTTCTTAAAGCGAGTCTTCAAGCTGCCACAGTGTTCGCCAAACAATATGCTATTAGTTGAAACTGGTATTTCGCCTTTATTTATAGAAACATTACATCTTCATTTCAATTTTATATCAAAAACAATGTCTTTGGACGGAGAAAGATTGACGAAACGTATAGCCAGCTATGTCATTGAAAAGAAAATATTGTTTTTTGAGGAATGGAAATCACTGGCAGAGTTTGCCGGGTACCCTTTAAGAATTACTTTGGACAATATTGCTGAATGGAAAGAAGAGTTTTGTAACTTAACAATAGCAGTCGATGAAAAAATGCGAGAAGAGAGCATCGAAAAAGTAAGAAGCTCAACCCATCGGGAGATATATGCCAGTCTTAACCATAATCTTTGTGAAAACAACTATTTCAATGAAAAATACTCCAATGATACAATATCCACTGTTTTTAAGGCACGAGGTGAAATTATGAACTTAAACATTATCCCACATAGAGAAGATTTGCCAATCATTTGCACTGTGTGTAATATGAGAGAAAGGGAGAACATTTATCACTTCTTGGGAAGATGTCCTATCTTAAGAGAGTTCAGGCTTCAGTTCTTTGGGAAAACAATACTGGAGGAAGCTGAGATGAATACGATTTGAATGGCACTGACTGGAACAATCTACACAACTATTGCCAAAAAGCATATAAATATAGAAGAGCTATTATTGAAGAATCTTTTTAAGAAATACTTTTATTAACTTTGTCAAACTTGGGCAGACGGCTTTTATAGTCATGTCTTAAAATAAATGTATAATACTATTTTTGTAAATTTAAGATTAATAAAAATACTACTACTACTACACTTATAAATGCATCGTTTGATGGTGTGATGAACGCCAACTATGGAATGCTCAAGAGATACTAGATACGTCATAAGACGAATTCCAGCGTGCATGTTTCTCATATGATAATCCAAAACGATAAGCTTCGTAAGATGGTGATCCTTGTGGAGGATTACAGGATGCCTTTGATTGAAAGGAATACTTGTGTTTTCGATCCTACCCCCAACTCGTAATAAACCATCCCCATCGATGAAGGGATTCATTTGAGAAATTCTGCTTTTATTGGGAACAGGTTTGTTTCGCCGTAAGCAAGCCAGTTCGTCTGCAAAGGAATTTGATTGTGAGAGCTTGTAAAGTGCTATTTTAGCCGAATTGATATCTCCAACAGAAAAAATAATTAGCCTATGGCAATATTGACGTTTGTATTTGGCACTGAAGCACCTAAATAAACGAATGCAACGCGCTACGACGCGCACAAGTCGATTAAAACAGGAAAAATTATCCATGAGGATGCAGTCAGGCTCCGTTGAATGTGTCACGAGTGCAACAACATTATCTTCCATGATGTCATTTATGTCTATAAGTTTCGCGAATTCTAACACTGGTTTCCGGATGAATGACGGCCCGTTCCACCAAAGATCTAAATCTGGCAACTGTTTAGGCATTAAACCCCTTGTTGCACAATCTGCAGGGTTCTCTGCGGATCGAACGTAATGCCAGGCCGATGAAGGTAGACTGGCGACAATCTGAGATATTCTGTTATCTACGAAGACGTTTCGACGACGAGGGTGACCTTGAATCCAGTGCAAAACTGTAGATGAATCTGAGTACGCATAGCCGCATAGCATTGAATATCGTGAAGTCCGAGAGCATCTTTAACACTGCTAAGCAACTTGGTTAGAAGTAAAGAGCCACATAATTCTAGACGGGGAACGGTTAAGGCAGGTTTAACCGGTGCAACACGGGATTTTGCACAAATTAACGTCGTATATACGCTTCCGTCTGGCTTGATCATTCGCGAATAAATAGCCGCTGCGTACGCCGATTCGGAGGCGTCTGCGAAGCCGTGAAGTTCGAGAGGTGTCGCTTGCTGATAGTTGATCCATCGTTGAATACTAATTTTACCGATATGGTGAAGATCGTTTGTGAAATCAGACCACTCTTGATAGAGCTCTAAAGGGATGTACGAATCCCAACCAATGCCTCTGATCCACAATTTTTTCATAAAAATTTTCATTTTAATAATCATGGGAGAGAGTCATCCCATAGGATCGAAGATACGCGCAATACCGGAAAGCACTTCTCGTTTCGTGATCTGAGATGCTAAAGGGGGCAGGCAAAAGCTAAACTTAAAAACATCGAATTTTGTGTCCCATAGCAAGCCTAGAGTTTTGACGCTATTTTCCCCAATCGGCCAATCGGTAGAGAGTTCTCGGCTCTCTGGTTCTATTTCGGCTAAAAATTCAACCGAATTCGATGCCCACTTTCGCAACTCCATTCCCGCTTGACGTAATATAAGACAAATTTCGCTTTTAATTTGTAAGGCATCTTCGTACGAATCATAACCGGACATGTAATCGTCTACATAAAAGTCATTTATAATGCTATTACCAGCATTCGGATATTGATAGAGGCTGCGTATCCCGATCTGTTTTAGAATGCGGGTGGCCAGAAAAGACGCCGACGCCGTACCATAAGTAACCGTTAGGAGTTGATAATCGCGAGGTTCCTGCTCAACATCTTCCCTCCACACGATTCGTTGATAGTCTACATCGTTGCCATTGACAACTACTTGCCGGTACATTTTGGCTATGTCTGCCTTGATGGCAACGCGAAATTTCCGAAATTTTATGAGGTGTGTGAGCAGATCATCCTGAATTGTAGGCCCGACTACAAGACAGTCATTTAAGGATATACCGTTGTCACTTTTATTCGAAGCATCGAAAACAACCCGAAGCTTCGTTGTCGTGCTACATGACTTTATTACGGCGGCGTGGTGAGGCAAGTAGAATACATTTGGTAGATTTTCGCGTACCGGTGCAACTTTCATATGTCCTAACTCCTCGTATTCACGCATAAACTGCGTATATTCGTGTTTAAGTTCTGTGTTTTGAGCAAATCGTCGCTCCATCGCAAAAAGTCTTTTTAAAGCTGCACTACGAGAATTCCCGAATTCAATTGTTGCAAATTTAAAAGGCAACCGCACAACGTACCTACCGTCAGGTTGAATAAAATGAGTCTTGACGAAATGTTCTTCGATTTTCATATCTGCATCGCAGACTGGTTGCTGGGTTTCTGGACAGTCTTCGGACTCCCAGAATTTTTTCAAAAGTATGTCGAGATCGACTGAACTATGACCGCATGGTAGATTTCGTTTGTTTTGCATGAAAACATTGCCGGCGACAACCCAACCGAAGATTGTATTATGCGCTGTCGGCGAGCCTGAAGGATGTACGATCTTGCCATCGGCTAAAATGTCAAAAAATACGTCACATCCGATCAAAATGTCTATCTGGGAAGGGGTATCATAATTGGCATCAGCCAGTACCAGGTTTTCGAAAAACGCAATTTTATTTTTTGGAATAAGGACACTGGGCAAATCGCTGGTTAGTCGCGATAAAATGTAGGCTGACGTCTTTATAGATGGAGTTTTGGCAGTAACCGACTGCAAGACCAAGCTCACCGCCCCTCTTGTGCCATGCACACCGAACCCAATATCCGATATTGGCACTCTTGCGTGTGTTCTTTTTAAGAATAATCTTTGCGCACACGATTCGCTGATCAGACTAGTCTGCGACCCAGAATCTAACATAGCTCTACATTTTTGAAACTTACCAGTTCCATCCTCAACTAATATGATTGCTGTTGGCAGAAGGGTCATGACATCTTGAGCCATGCGCTGCGACATATTGACGGACACTGAATTTGCATTATCGCGAGTCGATTGAGCTACAGCATTTTCGTGCAGAAGTGAATTGTGTCGTTGTCCGCACTGACGACAAACCAAAAATTTGCACTCGGACAAATTATGTTTGGCACGTAGACAGTTGGTACATATTTTGTGGCTGCGCACAAGCTCTAAACGCGAGGGAATTGATAGTTCACGAAACTGTTCACACTGGTATAAAAAGTGATTGCGTTTACATTTAATACACGATTGTACTGCCGACGCAAGGACACGCTTATTATGAGACTTGACCACCGTTTTAAAATTTGATTGCTTTGCGCGCGACACATTGAGGCTTTCGAGCTCATCAATCCTTTCTTTAAGAAAATCCGTAAAATCCTTGAAACTGTGGGTTTCTTTCCCTCTTTGCTTTCGAATCCACAATACGTTGTTTGATTCATCGAGCTTTTTCACTAAATGTAAACAAGAATAACCACCCATGACTCTACCGGTTGTTTAAGGGCACGCAACGCGTTAATGTTTTCGAAAACTGTATTAAAAAATGTTTTTAAGTCATCAAGCGAATTTGATTTGAGAACCGGGAAGTTAAAAACATTATCCAGATGAGCAATTGTAATAAAGCTAGGTTTGTCGAAATGCTCTTTTATTAGATTCCACGCCACGGAGAAGTTTTCGTCACTCTGTGCTAAGTGCTTAATTATTGAGAGCGCATCTCCTTTTAATCGCGTTTGCAAATGTTCGAATTTCTCGATTCCACTCAGTGAATCTTTGGACGCGACAAGTGCAGTAAACAAATCGCGAAAACGAACCCAGTCACAGAAATTTCCCATGAAGTCTGTAAGTTTGATTTCCGGAAGACGGGTATGGGAGTCCACCCTCGTAATATTAATGGGTCGTTTTGCTGTTTCCCCCATACCCTTCACTATTTCACTAAGGCAGTGTTCCCAGATTGGTGGTTTTTCCAACCAAAATGGTTGGAAAAAATGCCTTTGGTGGGAAAATATTCATAGTGGGATTTATGGTGGGAAAATAATTTAATGGTCACTTTTTTGGTGGGAAAAACCATAACTCACTATACCTGCCTATTTTCGAATCTTATGACCTATAATAATTTGGCACAATAAAACAGAAACTTTAAGATATAATTTTGTTTGTGAATACCACACAAATGAGGTAGCAAAAATCACTGACCTTGAAAAAATTAAAACATATGTTTCTCAAAATTCATAAAAATCAATGGCTGATCAATTACTGATACTTCCTAGCTGACCTTTTGTGACATTTTTTGTATAACCTTGAAACGAACTTTAAAAATTCATAAGAAAAGCTTTGGCTGACCTATTATTGAAAATAGTTGATCCTATCATGATCAAGTGATCTTTCGGATCGGTATACATTTTTTGTGAATATTCCACAAATGAGGTGGCAAAAATCTTGCGTCACCTTGAGAAACCTTAAGTCTTGATTACAAGTTTTCTAGGGCTGACAAATTTCTAGGATAAGTTGACTTTCTTCACCAATTACTGACCAATTAAACGACATACTTTTATATCTAGGAAAAATTTTTGGAGCAGAAAGGGTTATGGTGGTTTTTTTTTCCTTCCAGTACAAAAATGGTGGGATTTTTTTAAATTTGATGGGATTCTAGAAATCTCATCTGGCATCACTGCACTAAGGGCAGTTTGACTTTTTACTAACGCTTGAATTGTTTCATTCAAATCACTGGTAGCGTTTCCGCTACCCCGCGGTGTGGAAGTGTCTATCTTTTCTGATAATAGCTGCGTTTTTTTGTATGTCCATATGGAGTTTGGCGAAAAAAACGACATCGGGACATTTCAACATTTGCCTTGGTCTGCCATTTTGTTCTGAACTATCTTACCAACAAACATTTGACATTTCTATACAAATTATCGATAACACAACGACAATGGTAGTCTGGCAATACCGTTTTATCGGGACAAAAGTTAACTCCAGTTAATTATCTGGACTTAGCTAACTCTATATGGACATAGTTGTTGTTTTATTTAACATTTAAATTGTTTTGCTTTGTTGTCGTTTTTTTCACACAATTTTATCTGGACATGCAAAAAAACACAGCTAATGTTGCACATGCATTAAAGTAAATATCTTCGATTTCAGCCCGATAATGCGTTTCGATTTCTAATGCGTCGGCTGTTTCGCAAAGAGAATCAATTTCTGATTGTACGCGTTCGTACTCGAGCATATAATGCTCTAATCTATCCTTAAATGCTTTCAATTTGGTCGATTGACCGTCGATTTTAGACGCGGTGTCAATTCTCGTGATCTGGCCTTTTATGGTAGCCCTTTGACGACGGAGGGCTTCCATGATCTCGATTTAGGATATATTTTTTTAATAAGAGTCAAGAAAAGAAATACACGCACAAAAAATAACCACCAAATGCAATAACAACAGAGTTGGCAACTATGAACCGCAACAGAACGACAACCACCAAAAATATCACCACCTATGTATATATGCAACGACAAACAGGTTGGAAATCGAAAGAGTAAATTTGGCAGAAGACAACGCACGAGAGCGAATATATATCTGAATGTGCAGTCACTTTGTCGCACTAATACCACTACCGAGTGGTTTTTACGCAAATGTAGGTGTGCGCCTGTATATAATGATTTTTTTTTTTTTTTTCCGAGCTGCACAGCAAAACAACCGTAAGCAAGCGAGCAACAACCACCGAAGATACAACAACAACAACTGGATTGTAATTATGATTACAACCAAAATGCACACAATGTCGGCAATTTAATTATTCTTTTTATTGGCACAAGACTCGATAATCGCAAGTCGCTGAATATAAATTCACTTTGCCACCTTGGCTGCTACGATTAACTGGCTGAACAGAATGCAAAACGGGGCTGGAATAGATGTCAAAAATGCTGCAGCCGGAGCTGCAAGAGTTGAACAATTTTTAACTTTTACTGCAGCATTTTTGACATCTACTGCAGCTTTTTTGACATCTATTCCAGTTGCGTCTTGCATTCTGTTCAGCCAGTAAAAGGGAAATTCACCACCGTATAGCTTGCCCTATGCAGAACAATATTTGTTTTATGTATATAGGGATTTTTTTTTTATTTTAAACCGCACGACAAACACCCGCACGTAATCACCACCGGCAACGAATAACTAGTTCTATTCAGCGATGCCTATTTAATTTTAATCAATGAGTGCAAGAAAAAATCCGAAATTGCATTAAAAGGTATCACTATGATGGCGTGGCGACGACTAATGAAAAGAAAATCTGTGCCGAGATTCAGCTAATTCGAAGCCGCAGGGAGTGAGTGAGATGAGTCACTTTTCGTCGAAAATCGATTCAGTTAGCAAAAGGGAGTGAGTGAGCGAGTGAAATGAAATGTCACATTACTCGCCAGATATTTCCGCAGTGACTTGGTGTATGTGTAGGTAAATTTCTAGTTTTGGATAGGTATATGTGCTTTTCTCAAGAATTCCTATTCATGGATAGGAAACGAAATAAAAAACAACAACGTAGATAAAAACAACTACCCTTTTATTGATTCTTTAATTTTATTTTATTTTCATATGCACATATATATATTAAATAAATTTATATTCTATTCACTTAAACACTTTTAAACTTTTTATTTCTCAAGGGTAAAACTCACATTAAACTTTAATTATGACAAAAAAAAATAATTGAAACAAAAGATACTCCAAACTCCATTATTAAAGATTCCAATGTATTTGTTGTTTCATTTCGTTTTGCGTAACGAGTGTGACAAGGAGGTAGAATTTAGCTCTTTTATATTTATTCTTTGTCTCATGTTCGAAACTAAATTCGAACTTACTCATTTCACTTAAATAGCTGAATCACTTTTGCGAGTGAAGTGCAGATGAGTCGGCGAGTAAGGCGAGTCATCTCATCTCACTCGCTGAAATAGCTGAATCTCGGCACTGTTCGCGCAGCAAGAGATGTGGTAAATGACTGTGTTGTGTGCGCTGCCAAGAAAGAAGGGGAAATTTCACATTTACCTATGTGCGGCGAGTTTTTGCTGTTGTTTGCACACACACACTAGGACCCGAATCAACGATTTGAAGAACTATAACTGTTCAGTTTTGCTTTGCATTAGCAGCACACAAAAAAATGAATGTTGCTGGCACTCTTCACACACTGGCGTATTTTTTATTTTGTTCTTAAAGAAATGCAAATACCGTTTGCAATAAAATTAATTGTTTTGTGAAGAGGACACGCACGAATCGAATTTATATTGCCAGTATATCCGTACTCGATCAGGACCATTTGTTTACCGTGTTTCTGAAAAGTCTTCAATATAGTATGTATATTTAAAAAATACGATACGAAATTTTGTATTTTAACTAATAAATTAAAAATTTTATTGTGGCTCCACGATGCCCTGAAGCCTAGGCTTACAAGAAAAAAAATTATTGTGATGTGCACTTGTTGCGCGCTGATGACTGACTACTTTTTGATGAGGAAAAAGTTAGGTATATAAGCAGACATTTGTATGTAGATGTATTTGTAATTGTATAGGCGCAAACAATATGGAAAATGCCGAATATTGTTTTCAAGTGGTTAAATGGTTGGGATGGAAAATTCTTTTGAAATTAATATAAATAAGCAAAGGATGATGAGGGAAATTTCAGAATTTGTACAAGCATTGAAACTCTAAGGTCGCAGCTATAAGCATTGCGACAGCGGGCCTTTAGAGCTAATAAAAAATTAAAACTAAAATTTTGTCTTTTCTTGCAAATTCTCCCCGTACAACTCTTCTCCTTTTGACAGAGGAAAGCACGGTTGTGTCACGGGTAACATTTTGGTGGCAGCGGTGGGATTACCATTTATAAAAATTAAAAATCCTCCTACCAAAAACAAGAGCTTTCTGACTCTTGAGGCGTTTCTGGGGCTATACACCAGATATTAAAAGTGAAAAAAAGAGGTGTGTGAAAAAAAAAGTAAAAAAAAAGTGTGAAAAAAGTGTGAAAAAAAGTGTGAAAAAAAAAAAAAAATATTGAAAAAAAAGAAAAAACAAATGGGGTATATCAATACACTCCTTTTTAACTTAAAATTTTTTTTTACAAATAAAAGTCCTGGCGAACTCCCTTGTGGACGCGGAGGTAGTGAATCTAATTTTAAGACCAGGCTGTAACTTCCAACTGTAGAGCGTGAAGCTTGCCTGGCAAAGTGCTACGACACCATCAACAACATAAGCAGCAGCATCAACATAATCAACAACATAAACAGCCGAATCAACATCATCAACGACATTAACAGCAGCATCAACAACATTGACAACATAAGCAGTAGCTTCAACAACATCAGCAATATCAACAGCATCATCGACAATAACTAAGATAAAGTAGATATAATTAAAAACAAAATATATATATTTCTTGTATTTCCACAACCTTGTCCTTATTATTTACAATCTTGTCTGGTTATGAACAACGCGAACATATTTCTTCCTCTCACTCGACAGTAATTTTACGAAAATTCCATCCACGCGAAAGCAAATATCGGTGGTAAAGTTCTTTGAGCTACTACCTTACCACGACTATATAACAATAGAAAACCTTACCCCTATCTCGGACCCTACCCCTGTATCTATCTTCTCAAAAATGGAAGTAAAAATCTCCTTAAATGATGTTAACAACATCGTTCCTGTGTTCGGTGGAAATCCGGACGAATTAAATAAATTTGTCGCTTGCGGCAACACCCTTTTCTCATATATCCAGGACGACGCTCAACATGCTTTATTCTCAAATATTGTCAAAACTAGACTACAAGGGGTAGCTTTTGAGCTAACCCAGTACAAAACTTTGGACACATGGGCCGAACTAGTAGCCGAACTAGAAGGACAATTTAAAGAACGAATTTCACGTTCAAACACTCAAACAGAGCTAATGTCTGCACGACAAAACCCGAGGGAAGATATAAAAGATTACGGTGAACGACTAATTCGTTTGCTACACAAATTAGACAGGGCGACATACCAAAGTACGACCGACCAGGCAGTACGGGCGTATCTTATTTCTGAAAACAGACAAACAGCTTTACGTTCCTTCGAGGGCGGACTAAGAAACTCGCACCTAAGATTACTAGTAAAAGCTTTTAATGCCATGGACCTGAAAGCAGCCATTGATTATGGCATTGCGCAATCTCCTCGGCTAGACGTCGAACAAAGCAGATACACTAATTCGTACAGAAATGCCGACACAAGGGTCACTTGCCAGAAATGTGGTAAATTTGGTCACACAGCAGCTTCGTGTTTCAGTAGATCAAACCAAAATCAACCACAAATCTGTCAGACCTGCAATAAAACAGGTCACACTTCTGCCACGTGCTACCGGAATATAAACTTCCAAAGCTTTAGGCCCGAAATTAAGAACGAACAAACCCCCAAGTGCAACTATTGTCACAAGCTGTACCATACTGAGAATGATTGTCGTTTACGGTTAGCACACTCCCGAAACCAAACAAACCCGATTCCAAATAATTCTGCATCCACAAACCACCAGAAAAATAAAAACCCATTTAAAGGTAATTCAACTCACGAATTACGACATTGTTGTTCACACCAACCGCAATACGATCTCGACAAAATTGAATCGGAAAACGAATGCGGGGTGGAACAAATCGGCAACTCCATACTGGGACAGAAAGTTGTTGCCGAGGTTCATTATACTCCCAACCAATAAATTTAAAAATGATTTTAAAATTCTGCCCTGAATTTAAAGACCCAGTTATTCGTCTTAAATTACAAGGGACAACTAAAGTATATACTACATTTTTAATAGACACAGGCGCAGACATCTGCCTGTTCAAAAACGTCTCACCTTACGCAAATTCTAAAAATTCCTGCGTTATCTCTACCATAGCTGGCGAATCTGTGAGAACTATGGGAGAAATCACGGGAACACTAGAAATCTATGAAAAACACATCATATTTGGAACACCCATTCCAAATACTTACAAATAAGATACATTTACATTATGATGGAATACTTGGAAACGATTTCCTCAATAGATTTGAGTGTAAGGTCAATTATGAAAAAAGACAGCTAGAAGTAACAGCAGCTGCGGTCGTGCGTTTATGTGACGGCAAAACCTTTTTTATACCCCAAAAGGTGGAAAGGGTAGCAAAATGTGAAGTTATCGAGAAGAAGGGAGACCGTAAAACATCTTACGAGATGCAGCCTACGGGTAAAATAGGTCTCGAAAAAACTAAGTATGAGAGCGAGGAATCAAACCATTTAGGTGCAGCAAATTCTAAAGTCCTAGATGTATCTGTACACACGGAAATAGAAGCTGATATTACACCATTGGAAATCGACCTCGACGGCAATCATACAAAAGCTTTCAACCCAACCTTCTCACAAATTTCTCATGATTACCCTGAAACCAACACAACAAACTTCTCTAGTAAAGACAAGGCCTATAAAAATTTTAAAAATAAAGAAAACCCAGCCGAATATAAGACTGAGGTAATACAAGATTTAGAATTATCCGAACAAACAGGAAAAATAATTTTAAGGCCGAGAACACAACAAATTGTAGAAATACCGTGTAAAGAGAAAGGTATGAAATATTTAGTCACAGAAAAACGTGAAGTAGCTCCAGGAATATACTTGGGTGAAACCATTACACAACAAAGAAATTCCAAAATGAAGGTACTTCTGATGAACATATTAGATTCAGACCAAGAGATAAATATCAATAATATTAATATGAAATATAAAAATCTCGATGAATACAACAATATCGAGACAAATAGTTCAAAGGACCCTGTGAAGAATAGGCTAAAGAAATTAGAGTCACTCTTAGAGAGAACATTGTAACGCCGATGAAAAAAAATCCATTCTGGATATTTGTCGCGAATACAATGACCTTTTTTATCTTGAGGGCGATCACCTTACTCACACAAACGCTATGGAACATAGAATTATTACAGGTGAAGACAAGCCCCCTTTATACACAAGACCTTATCGACTCCCAGAAAGTTCTAGACAGGAAATTCATAAACAAGTGAATGAAATGCTAGAAGATGGAGTAGTACAACCAAGCAGCAGTCCATGGAATTCCCCTTTACTACTAGTTCCAAAAACAGCAGGTCAAGATGGAACAAAACGATGGAGAGTGGTAGTTGACTTTAGAAAATTAAACGAAGTTACCGTCGGAGATGCTTACCCCTTACCCAATATAACTGATATCTTAGACCAGTTGGGAAGAGCTAAGTACTTCAGTACACTTGATCTAGCAAAGGGATTTCATCAAATTCTTATGGATGAAAAAGACAAAACAAAAACAACTTTCAGTACTCCGTTCGGTCATTATGAATACAATCGTATGCCATTCGGACTTAAAAACGCCCCAGCCACTTTCCAACGGCTTATGAATAATGTGCTTATGGGACTTCAGGGAATCGAATGTTTTGTATATGTGGACGACATAGTTATTTATGGCTATGATATAAAGGACCACAATGCTAGACTAATTAGGGTCTTAAATCGACTAAGAGAGAATAACCTCAAACTTCAGCCCGAAAAATGTCATTTCATTAGAAAAGAACTCACTTACCTGGGACATGTTATCTCAGAAGAGGGAATTAAACCAAACCCTGAAAAAACCAAAGCTGTGAAAACTTTGCCAGTACCCAAGAAACCAAAAGATATTAAATCTTTTCTTGGATTCGTAGGGTATTATCGAAAGTTCATCCCAAATTTTGCGGAAATAGCAAAACCATTAACAACGTTACTGAAGAAAAACGTAACTTTTCGTTGGGACAGTTTTTGCGACGAGGCTTTCAGAACCTTAAAAGAAAAAATTATTAATCCTTCCATCTTAACATACCCAGACTTTTACCAAGAATTCCTAGTAACCACTGATGCAAGTGACATCGCATTAGGCGCTGTGCTTTCACAAGGCCCCATTGGTAAAGATAAACCAATTTTCTTTGCCAGTCGAACTCTTAACGAGAGGGAAACTAAATACACTACGTCAGAAAAGGAACTTCTTGCGATAGTCTACGCCCTGACACAATTTCGACCATATATTTATGGGAGAAAATTCACAATTGTCACCGACTACAGTTCATTACAATGGTTAATAGTAAGAAAAGATCCTACGTCTAGACTCATGCGATGGAGAATCTTGTTGGAAGAATACGAATACAAGATTGTCCATAAAAAAGGCAAATTCAACACGAATGCTGACGCCTTAAGTCGCATTAAATCCAATGATGAGACCAAAGTATTGGTAACAACTCAAAACCAAAGACGGGCACAAGAAGAAAGAAACGACGTAATCGCCGAAACCAGTAAAAAGGCAACAGAATCCAAGTCAAATTTTAATATAGTCGAAAAAAAAGAATCAATATTTCTAAATAATAAAGTAAACTTTAAAGCTATTATACTGCCTCTTGTAGAAACGACAGAAGAAAAATTTTTGAAAAACCGTTTACCTACTTTCAAAAAACCAGAAATCTGCAAAGTCTTTACCCATATAAACTCCAACCTACAAATGTGCTTTACTACATCGTGACATTACCCTTACCTTTGCGAAGCCCGACAGACCGAGAAAATATTACAAACAGTTTGAATCGTAAGTGAATGCAATAGGACTAAACTATCAACCGTTGCTTTGTCGTCACCCATAAGTAGCCAAAACGAACTGAAAGCCTTTGGTGGTCACCGTACGAAACGAGGATTAGTGAATATAGTTGGCAGATTCAGTAAATTCCTTTTTGGAACTATGGATGACGAAGATGCTGAAAAGATTCACGAACTACTTAGTAATCTGACATCATTTCAGGACCAAAACATACAATACCTTAAGAAACAACTTACAATAACAAAATCCAATTTCGATATAATCAGTGAACCAATCAATAAAATACAAGCAGAGCACGAGACTCTGGAGAAAGAGGTAAAGGATTTTACAAAATCTGTCAAGGCAAAATTCACAATCTTAGGCACAATAGCAAATGATAACCTAGCACAAATTGAAATCAATGAAATCGTAGTTAAAATCTTAACACAACTTCAGTCCATTCAAACTGTCCTATCAAGATTCTTCACCCTTATTAATTCTCTCCAACAACACAAATTACACCCGCTCCTACTCAGAGCAGAAGATTTAAGACAAATTTATTCAAATATATCCCATTATAATAATGTAAGCCCATTATTACGAGACCCACAATATATCAACGAAATAACTAACGTTAAATCAATTGAATTTCAAGATCAAATCATAATTAAAATTACAATCCCCTTATGTAATTCAGATACGTTCAAAATTTGCCAAGTACATCTATTCCCAGTAAAATTCAACCAAGCCAGCTATGGCCTACTGGATATAAACTTTGAGTATGTCATGACAAATCCAAAAAACACGCATCTTACTTTTTCAACAACAGAATTCAATAACCTTTGTTCTCGAATAAATATCTTCGATGAATCTCTATTTTTCATTTGCAACCAAAATAAACCTTTTTCAATTAATGAAAATTCAAATTCTCTTTGTTTCGAAATTCCTGAGGGCAAAATTTACAAACATGCATCTTGCAATTTCATTAATTCTGCAAGTTTCCTGAACAATATTATTAAACTAAAAGCCTCTAACAATTGGTTATTTGCGTTCCAAGATAAACAAATTATCTACTCCCAATGTGGCACAACAATATCCCAAAAATACTTGGAAGGTATCGGAATACTCCACTTATTAAATAATTGTTCGTACACAATTTCGCATTGGAAACTGCCCACAGAAAATAATGCTGGCTTTACCATAACCATACCTGACTTTATAAAGAACATCTCACTGATAAATATATCCAAAAATAGCACACTTTATTTTAACAACACAGCATTGGAAAATTTTCCAAACATTCACTTGTCCCAGATTTCTTTCAAAGAAAAATGGACCCAAATTAACCAAAATTTGAAAACACTTGAAGACGATTTACCTTTAAATAAACCTTTTCTTCAATTCACACCAGAACTAGTAACTTACACCAACTCAGGAGCCTTAACTATCATAGTAATTTTATCATTAATCATCCTTGTAAAACTAAGATATTCCAAACGAAAACCAGCAAATACGCCGGTAACATCAATAAAAATATGTACAACAGAAACACAGAATCCTTTACCTGAAAAATTAACTGTAGACTCTAAAGAAAAACCCGAGAATATTCCCCCTCCTCCACCTTTACCTCGTGCTTTACCAAACCCTATCATTTCTCAACCCATATTGAAACAAACGGTTATACCTTCTACACCACAAAAAGAAATCGTACCAACTATCAACTATTTCAACTCGGCAGACAGACAAACAAGATAAAAAGGGCATACAATTTTCACTTGATTTTACTAGGAGATTGAGTTCTAGAAAATATCTTTCACGTTGTTCGCACCAAACAAATTAATTAATTAATGAATTATTATTAAGAAAAAAAAAAAAAGAATTTTATACTATTTTATAAATATTATTTAAAAGAAAAAAAAAATATATTCATTTTTAACTTTAATAATCTATAAAAACCAAAATATGTTTAAATTTAATATAAAACTTCATGTTATTAAAACTAATTAAAATTTTTAAAGATAAATAATTTATAAGATATATATATATATTAATATTTTCAAATTCAAATTTTTATATTTTCAAATAAATGCAAAAAAAAAGGGATTTACAAAATAATATTTTTTAATTATTATCTATTAGTTAAAAAACTACAAAAGTTTTAGCAAAAAACTACAATACTATTTTTATAAAATATTATTTCAAATAAAACAAATATTATTTAAATCATATCAAAATTGTATCAAAAATGAAATCTTTTCATCCTTTCGCAACTTTTGAAAAAATTAACCTCTTCAAGGTATAATTTTCTTTTTTCAAGGGGAGAGGGATGTAGTGATACACTACATGCGACCACTCCAACAGCCTTATATCCAATATACATATTGGATATCAATTTCCATTCCCAAGCCGCCACACATGATCTACTATAAGTATCATTTTTCGTTGTCATTCGCGCAACCGATCCAAAACATTGCGACTCATAAATGTGCCATCTTCCAGAGCCCACTTAATGAAACCTGACACCACGGGAATTAGTTAATTGTCGCCAGCTCTGCGTCATAACTGTAGCTACGGCTATAGCTATAAGTCAGCCGGTACAAAGGTTCTAAGTAAGGCCAAGTGAGAATGACCACCACTTCGGTAACTAGGCGCTAGGCCGCTGCGCTGCCTGTGTGTATCTAGTACCTCATATTGGACTAGTGTAAATAACATATGATTCATTGAACTCTTCATGCAATGATTTCTGGTATCGATGCGTTTTGACAAAGAAGGGTGAAATTGTGACGACAAGACATTTTTCATATGCGGTTGCGTAAAAATGCATTTTCATATGGAAAATGCCGAATATTGTTTTCAAGTGGTTAAATGTAAGGGATGGAAAATTCTTTTAAAATTAATATAAATAAGCAAAGGATGATGAGGGAAATTTCAGAATTTGTACAAGCATTGAAACTCTAAGGTCGCAGCTATAAGCATTGCGACAGCGGGCCTTTAGAGCTAATAAAAAATTAAAACTAAAATTTTGTCTTTTCTTGCAAATTCTCCCCGTACAACTCTTCTCCTTTTGACAGAGGAAAGCACGGTTGTGGCACGGGTAACACTTGATATTCTCTTTTTCGCTCCCTGTATTTTTCCTTCGTCCCGATACTCTTCCTCCACCTCCTTAACTCCTTTCTTACTTCTTCTTTCTTCTCCCTACATTCTTCATCCCACCATCCTCTCCTTTTCTGTTTCCTTTCCCTTCCCCCTACCTCATCACTTCGTTCAATCTCTCTCTTAATCCTCTCCCCTATCTGCTTTTCTGAATCCTCTGCTCCTTTCTCCAAGCTCACTCTCCGCATTCTTCTCTCGAATTCCCGTTTCATCTCCTCCGACCACCTTCCCGTTTTTTATCGTTTTACTTCATTTCCTTTATCCCTCTTTCACCTTCTTCCTCTTTTTATTGTGATCACCAATGGGTGATAATCCGATTCTACTCTATCTGTTACTTCCATCCTTTCTACTCCTCTTCTCGTCCTTTCGTCACCTAGTACATAATCTAACGGGTGATTTTTTAAGAGGTTTAGAACTTAAAAAAAAAAAAACACAAAAAATTCGAAAAAATGAATGAAATATTTATTTGAATCGATAGTTTGAACCTTGCAATTTAATGTTTAAAGATAATTTCATGCAAATGTTGACCGCGGCTGCGTCTCAGGTAGCCCATCCGCTGAGTCCAATTTTGGCATACTCTTTCACACATATCGGCCGGTATCTCACGAATGAATGCATGGATGTTGGCTTCCAGTGCGTCAATCGAAGCGGGCTTGTCCCTATAGACATTAGCCTTGACATACCCCCACAAAAAATAATCTAATGGTGTCAAATCGCACGATCTAGGCGGCCAATTGACCGGCCCGAAACGTGAAATTAACTGTTCACCAAACTCGCCTCGCAATTGCGCCATTGTTTCGCGTGCTGTGTGGCATGTGGCACCGTCTTGTTGAAACCACATATCATGCAAGTCAAGAACTTCCATTTCGGGCAAAAAAAAGTTTGTTATCATCGCTCGGTAGCGTTCACCATTGACAGTAACGCTGCGATTCGCATCATCTTTGAAGAAATATGGCCCAATAATGCCGCCGGCCCATAAACCGCACCAAACAGTGGCTTTTTCGGGATGCATTGGTAGCTGTTGCAATGCTTCTGGCTGATCTTCACTCCAAATGCGGCAATTATGCTTATTTACGTACCCATTCAACCAAAAATGAGCCTCATCGCTGAACACAATTTTTCGATAAAAAAGCGGATCCTCGGCCAGCTTTCCAAGAGCCCATTCACCAAAAATTCGGGGTTGTGGTAGGTCGGCTGGCTTTAGTTCTTGCACCAGCTGTATCTTAAAAGGCTTTACGCCCAAATCCTTCCGCAAAATTTTCCACGTAGTGCTGTAACAAAGGCCTAACTGCTGGGAACGGCGCCGAATCGACATTTCGCGGTCTTCTGTCACACTAGCTGATACGGCCGCAATATTTTCTTCACTACGCACAGTACGTAAACGTGTTGGTGGTTTAATGTCCAACAAAGTAAATTTGGTGCGAAATTTGGTCACAATCTTTCGAATAGACTGCTCAGAAGGTCGAGAATGCCGACCATAAAATGGAAGCAGCGCGCGATGAACATTTCGAACCGAGCACGAATTTTGATAGTAAAATTCAATAATTTGCAAGCGTTGTTCATTTGTAAGACGATCCATGGTTAAATTGCAAACCAAACTGAAGCTGTTTGACAGTGACACAAGGTACTAAACACACGTCAGCTGTCAAAACCAGTGTTGCCAAAACCAAACCAGCTAAAAAATCACCCGTTATTACTGTCTGCCCTCTGCCTCCTGTATACGTAAACTCTCCCTCCTCATCCCCCTCTATATTCCCGTTATACATTATAAGGAATACACTATTCAGAGTATTATAGAGATCAGTGATTCCACCCCTGGTCAAGTGGCAAGATAGATTGAGAGATTGCAGACATACGATTACCAGATCCAACATCGAAGAGTAAGGTTGCACTCAAACGCAGATGCTTTATCTCGGAGACCAAGCACTGCACACGCCAAGAAGAGCGGGGTGGCTGCCATCCAGCGATTAAGAGCCGATCCCATTTATGGTTGTAGTAGTGAAGAAATAAAAGCTGCCCAACAAGAAGACTCGGATATTGAACCCATTCCTGCATGGAGGGAACACCAAGAGAAACCAGAATTGGGTGACATCTCCGATAGAAATCCAACTCTTAAAGCGTATTGGGCACAATGGGACTCGCTTCATGTACAAGAAGGAGTACTTAAACGTAAATGGGAGGCCACAGACGGGAAATCATTTGCGATGCAGCTAATAGTGCCTCAATCCAAAGTTAATGATGTTCGTCAGGAGATGCATGATGGAGCTTCCGGACTATATTTGGGAGTCAATAAGACACTGGAAAAGGTAAGGCAGCGATTCTACTGGCTACATGCAAGAGAAGACGTCGAAAAAAGGTGCCGAAAATGAGATACTTGTGCCGCAAGCAAGGGACCAGGCAGAAAAGTCCAGAGTAGAATGCAGCAGTATAATGTGGGAACGCCCTTTGATAGGATTGCAATAGACGTTGCAGGCCCTTTTCCAGAAACCGAAAACGGAAACCGATACATCCTGGTAGTAATGGACTACTTCAGCAAATGGCCTGAGGCATTTGCCATCCCAAACCAGGAAACCAAAACAGTCGCGGATCAGATTGTTTTCAACTGGGTAAGCAGGTTTGGTGTACCTATGGAACTCCATTCAGATCAAGGGAGGAACTTCGAGTCCAAAATTTTTCAGGAAGTTTGTACACTCCTTGGCATTAAAGAGACGAGGACAACATCGCTTCACCCACAATCTGATGGGATGGATGAACGATTCAACAGAACACCTTTCCAAAGTTGTAAGCGACAACCAACGAGACTGGGATCGGCAAATTACACTTTTCTTGATGGCCTATCGAAGTGCAGTACATAGTTCAACAGGACACACACCATCAGAAACCCTGCTGGGGAACACAAAACGACTACTAAGTGAAATTACACTTCCTTTGCCACTGCCCAGCACTCTGTCATTTAAGAAAGAAACACCTAGGAAATCATTTCTATGATGACCTAGAGGAACTTTCTGGAACTTCGGCTATTAGCCTTCTGAATTTCATCAACGCCTCTAAATGGCTTGACTGCTAACAGAACACATAGGTTTTTTTTTACATAAAGTGGAATACAATTTCCTAGGGTATCACAACGGATCTACATAGATCTAAGTGTGACGGTAACGAGATCAATTGTCAGCCCTTCTACCTAACCTAACCTAAGTGAAATTAAATTTGGATTTTATGCAAATGAGCCACAAGAAATAGGCGACTACGTGGACAACCTCAAAGAAAGGCTAATCGACATTCACGAAAGGACAAGAGCAAATATAAAGCTATCAAGTGATCGGATGAAAACACGATATGACACAAAAGCAACAACAAGAGGATTCCAAGTGGGAGACCTTGTGTGGTTTTATAATCCCCACCGCGTCGGAAGGGACTTTCACCGAAGCTTCAACAAAATTGGGAAGGCCCTTAAACTGTTTTAACACGAATAAATGATGTCGTCTACCGCATTCACGAGATACAGCTGAATCTTTTTTCTCGAGATCTCGAGCTCAGTTATCGCCATACAGAGCTATTGACGATGAATATGCTTCCACAAGCGGCCTTGGAGCCAATGCAAAAACTTTGGTCTCGACTTGAAATTCATTGGTCATTTCCAGAATTTTTCTCAGGGTTAAGATTTTTGATCTTTTACTGGCATCCATTTTAATGTCATTTATCATAACTACCTACAATTTTTATTCCAATGAGTAAGATGGATGAAAAGACTTGCTCCGTATACAAGCAACGTGGACAAAATTTGCATTAATTTACCGATTGTATTGGTCACAAAATGAAAATACAGTTGACTGCCCCTAAGTCGAACTCTCACGGGATATCAAAATTATTTCGAGTTTTGCAAAAATTCGATTTAGAGAGAAATAAATAAGTTTTGAAATTTGAGAGGAGTATACAACAAACATGGTGAAAAAATTCTTGTTAGAAGGAAATTCGACTTAGGGGCAGTTCGTCTTAGAGATTGTCGACTGTAATCACATTTAATTGGTAGCCAATTAAATTATCTACAAGATTTATCGTGAAAAATTTTGCCCTAAGCTTGACGGTTAAAGAGTAGTGAAGAGGGAATAAACTGAAAATCTTACAAAATACGAAATTTTCGCTTTGCTTGGGAGCTCCATAGCGTCGTTTGTAGTGGTTGTACAAAAATACTTTTGCTGTAATATTTGTAGGAAATTTTATTGTCTACAAATTTCCATACTATTTTTTCCTTTAAAATATACCGGAAAGAAGTTATAAGCAACAAACTGAAAAAGGGCCGATTTTTTGTAGTTTTTCCAGGATTTTGAAGGCCGCAGAGGGGGCGTGGTTGTGCAATTTTGGAGTTTTCATCTATCAACCATACCATATAAGATATACAAAATTTAGAACTACCTGACCTTTTTTATATCTATTTACTAGACTAATATACTAGTTTTTCCTTAGGAAAAAATGAAACTTAAAAACAAAAGTACCTCTCTTTTCTTTCAATTTCTTAAGAAATAAGATAATTATTGGCATGCGGTTTTTTTTAATAGATTGAAAATTTATTGGAGCATTGAATTCTGGAAACAAATTGTACAGTTTTGTGCAAAATTTTGAAGAATAAAAATAAACTTGAATTGTTTTTTGTTTTTGTTTTCTAAAATTTTGATTTTGGAATTAAATTTCTCAAAAACTATTTACTCAATCAACTTAAACAAAACATACAATTCAAGAACAGAATTTTAACTTTCTAAGATATAGTACATTAAAGTGATGTTCAAAGGGTAGACACGGTGCATTCAAGTGGACACAAGCATCCACAAGCTTTTTTTCAAAGCGAACCTCTGTCTATCAACTCCTACTCTCACCTCCAAGTGGTGAACATCGGGTGCCTAGTACCTTTAACTGAAGATGGGGTTCCAATCCCTGTGGACGGTTTTAGGGGGCAGCAAACTAGAGAGCGGGGAGGAGTGTTCCCACTAAGGCACTTCTCCTTCATCCAGGCGGCAGCGGAAGAATTCTCAAGATGGAATCAACGGTGACGTCTACAGTTCCAGTTAGGCTGAACTACTTAGTGGACACCTTATACGGGCTACTACGACATATTCGGAGCTCAGGCCTATAAGGAGCGGTTAATCCGGCTCCCCGCCCTTGGAGTTATATTGTAAGGGTCTGGTCCTCCAGGTTGGGGGTCGTGCCGTCGGGGTGACTTCCCGGCCACGTAAAGCTATTTTAGTTGCGAAGCAACAACAAGCCTCGGATACGGACGGATTTACTGTTGACGAACCTAGCAAACGAAATAAGGACAACGAACTTCGGATCTGCACGTGGAATGTTCTGTCTCTCTATAGACCACGTGCAGCCGAACATTTAGCGGAGGCCCTAGACTGCTACAAAGCAGACATCACCGCCATCCAAGAAGTGCGATGGGATGGGCCGGGCAAAAGAAAACTGAAAGACTGCGATATATACTACGGTGACTGTTACCGACCACAAGGGCAACGTCTTTTTGGATGTGGATTTGTTGTTAGAGGCAGAATTAGGCAAGAAGTCTGGAGTTTCAATTATGTGAACGAACGCCTCACGACAATTCGCATCAAGGCTAAGTTCGCCAACATCAGCCTCATATGCACGCATGCCCCCACAGAGGAGAAAGATTTTTTTTTGTCCGTGGGTAGGTGCAAAACCTGCATCACGCTCTATGAGGACCGGAAAACGCGTGCTCATAGAAGTGTGAGATTCTTACTACTCTAAGACCACCTCCACTTCCCGATCGCAACTAAGTTGAAACTTATCTAGCAATTTATTTTTAACGAAGTTAAGTAACGTGTTGCAGGTAACTTTCCGGTGAAAGTTTCTGCTTATTCCGCGATTTTAAAGCGGTTTTGTGTTCACCGCACCAAGTCGGAAGGTTTTGTTCTTTGCAGACGGCGTACTAAATTCGACTCGTCAAGAATGTCAATAATCGTTGGATTAGCGTGATCTAATAGCCGATTTCTATGTTTTCGCGCGAAACTCTTAATGTCGTCTCGAACCGTAGGAATCCAGAGATCCCTGTGAAGATCTTCGTTTCTTATATACCATGGTGCATTTACAAATGACCTAAGCAATTTATTTTCAAACGTTTGTGTCATGAATATAAAAGGTACCTATTATTGTTCAACACACTGTATACAACATTGTATAATATAGGTATTATTTAGTTTGTAAGTTTAGAATATAAGAGTTTATACTTAATAAAGTTAGTCTTAAGCTGCTCATAGAACCGTGCGTTTCTTTTCGTTCTCCTCACAATTCCTAGACACGAAACTTGCGACGAGGTAAAAATAAAATAAATTTTTTTTCATATACCTACATACATAGTCGTGTGCTTTAATTGTTAATGAGTGACGAGAGTAAAAAGCCTTTACTAGACGTAAAAACGGGTATACAATACAAACCAATCACAGAATGTCTAGCTTTATCGGACGCATTAAAGAGTATATTGAACGTATGACTCACTTATTAAAATTGAATAAAATTGACAAAGATGAGGACAAAGTGTCGTTTATTATTGGAATGGGAGGTAGTGAGCTCTATACAATTGCTAAGACTTTGGTGGCCCCAAGAAATCCAGACGAGTTTAAATATGATGATCTGGTAAACAAATTAATAGCGCACTATGAGCCAAAGAAGAACACAGTAGCAGAACGCTTTAAATTTCTAAACCGCAACCAGGAGTCATCGGAAAACATATCAGAGTTTATTGTTAGTATAAAGCAATTGGCACACAAACTGCAAGTATGGTGCTTTTCTGGAAGAAGCTCTGAAAGACAGACTGTTGATGGGCATCAAAAATAAAAAGATTCAAACCAAATTAATTGATATTGGTGACTTGACCTTCGAAAAAGCTTGTGAGACTGCGCTTAATATGGAATTGATGGAGGTAGAGATGGTACATATGAGTGGAGCTTCAACATCGGGGGCATTGCATGCGGTGAAACAAAGATTTACAAAGGGGGATGGTGATCATGGGAGAAGCGAGAGGAGTTCGGTGGACAACAGAAAATCAGATGGTAGAACGTATCAACGTCCAACGTCCAACAAGTGCAACAAGAGGTTATTTCGACAACGTGCAGTGCTTCTTCTGCAAAAAGTGGGGACATGTTCAAGGTAACTGTTTTCAAAAACACAAAAGATACAGAAGCAAATCTAGAGGTAGATCGAAAAACCGGTACAACGGTGCAAGAAGAAATAACATTCGAGCTATAAAAAACGAAGAAGAAGAAAGAGACCAAGCTATTGATTTAGGTTATATACATAATTTGCAAAGCGGTAATACTCCGTTAATAGTATATTTAATTTGTAATGGAAAACGTTTAGGAATGGAACTTGATTCGGGCGCATGTACATCTGTGATGCATGTTAAAACATTTGATGAAATATTCCCCAATGAAATTCTGGAATCGTCTAGTAGGACTCTAAATGTAATTTCGGGGAATAAAGTAGATATAGTTGGTTCGATTAAAGTTACTGTATGTTTAGCAGATAGTGAACAAGTTTTCAAATTGGAAATGGTTATAGTTGATGGACCTAAAGTATTTGTCCCATTGCTAGGGAGATCGTGGCTCGACAAACTTCTTCCGAATTGGAGGAGCGCGTTTTTTGACGTTAATGCATGTGATAATTTAAAGGGAAACAACTCAGAAGTAAGTGATTTAGTTCACAGATATAGAAGTGTATTTCACGGAGATAAGCAGGATTCGATTTTAGAGTATAAAGCTAACATAATTTTGAAAGAAAAGAGCACACCGGTATTCTGTAGGCCATATACTGTTCCCTTCGGTGTTCGGGATAAGGTAGAACATGAAATAGATAGGCTTTTAGCAGAAAATATAATATATCCAGTTCGATATAGTGATTGGGCCTCGCCTGTGGTGGTGGTTACAAAGCCCAATGGGGATATTCGCTTATGTGTCGACTGTAAGGTCACAATAAATCCATGTGTGCGCACTGATCATTACCCTTTGCCCCGCTGTGATGACATTTTTGCCAATTTAAGTAATTCAACTTGTTTCTGTGTGTTAGACTTGGAAGGTGCTTATCAACAGTTGGAGGTTGAGGATAGCTGCCAGGAATTGTTAACCATTAACACCCACAAGGGGCTTTTTAAGTTTCGCCGTTTGATTTTTGATGTCAAGTGTGCACCGGCGATTTTTCAATTCACAATGGACCAAATTTCAAAGAGTATTCCCAAAGTACAATGCTATCTCGATGACATAATTGTCGGAGGGTCTAACTACGAAGACTATAGGTCAAATTTAATAAAAGTTCTTGACAGATTGGAAAAATACAAAGTTAGGGCTAAACTTGATAAACGCCAGTTTTTCCAAAACGAAATAGAGTACTTAGGGCATGTTATCAACAAAGATGGAATTAAGCCCAGCGTACGGAAGTTAGAAGCCATTAAACATGCTCCTAAGCCAGAAAATGTGACCCAATTGAAATCGTATCTTGGGCTGTTGAATTATTATTCGCGATTTATTCCAAACCTGTCCTCAGAACTAAAAGATCTTTATAATTTAACAAAGAAAGATGTAGTTTTTTTCTGGTCCGTAGAATGTGAAGCAGCATTCACAAAAAGTAAGGAGCTAATTTTGAATAGTAACATGTTAGTTCACTATGACCCAAATAAGGAAATCATTCTACAATGCGACGCCAGTCCATACGGAGTGGGCGGAGTTTTATCGCATATAGTAGATGGAGTAGAAAGACCAGTTCTTTTTGCGTCTAGTACGCTGAGCCCTGCAGAAAAGAAGTACTCCCAGCTCCAAAGGGAAGCGTTGGCCATTATTTTCACGGTAAAAAAATTTCATAAATATATTTATGGAAAGCCCTTTACAATATACTCCGATCACCAACCGTTGCGAGAAATTTTTAATCCTAAAAAGTCCACACCGCCAGTAACCGCTGCTCGGATTCATCGATGGGCCTTGATACTTAGTATGTATCAATATAAAATAGAGTATAAGAAAGGTAATCAGATGAATAATGCTGACGGGCTTTCGCGTCTTCCCCTTACCTATCCTACAGAAGTTGAGGAATATAGTTCACTTCTTAGTACAATTAAGAGCGATAGTCATTATAATGTTAAATTAGGAGAGGTAGCCGTAGAATCAGTCAGAGACTGGAAAATTAAAAATGTTTTAAATATGATGCAAACAGGGTGGCCAAACAACGTATCAGAAGATTTGAGGAAATTTTTTCATAAGCGATTGCAATTGTCCGAAGAAGAAGGGTGTCTTTTTTATGGAGAGAGACTGGTTATACCAGACACATTGCAGCAATCGATTTTAGTTCGTCTTCATGAATCACACGTTGTCGTCCGCATGAAAATGTTAGCCAGGCAGTATTTCTGGTGGCCAGGAATCGATCATGATATTGATGTCTTTGTGTCAGACTGCAAAGCTTGTGCTTTTTCAGGTAATAAGCCAGTATCGCAGCATCATGAACCATGGCCCGAGTCGAAATTTTTTTTTGAACGTATACACATCGATTTTTTTTATATGAAGGGTTCCAATTACTTGCTTGTTGTGGATAGCTATACAAAATGGATTGATGTGAAGGTTATGAAACAAACTAATGTTGAAAGTGCTATATCTGTTTTAAGATCAGTTTTTACTTATTTTGGATTGCCTTCCACACTAGTATCAGATAACGGTCCGCCCTTAAATTCGGAGATTTTTATAAAATTTTGCCTAGAAAACAACATAAAGTGCTTGAAGAGTCCACCTTACGGAGAGAGCAGTTCAAACTGCCAAAAATACTCTCAAGAAAATGTTTATGGATCCTTACTATAGATCTTTTCCAATAGATATTTTAATAAATAATTTTCGACGACAGTAACAAATTTATGCCCAAACGAAATAATATTTAGAACCAAGGATGATATAAACATATAAACCCTAAAATTCGTAAAGATTTCGAAAATAAAGAAAATATAAAAGAAACAAAAATAAAAATAAAAGCCAAAAAGAAAAAAGTCTCATTCGTTAACGTTAGCCAGTTAGCCAACATAAGAATATTATAAATTTTAAACCAGGTGACACAGTTTTATATAAGCTTAAAAATAACTTTTCTTTTAGTTGGATACCTGGTATAATTGTAGGAAAAGTAGGAAATGTAATATTTACAGTAAATACTGATGGTGTTAACAGATCTGCTCATATTTCTCAATTAAAAAAGGCTAAATTCAAAGAAGTTACTTTTGCACCTGTAAATGTAAAAAAGCCAACGGAGAAGAGAAGATCGGTATCGTTATCTAGCTTGCCACGTAGGTCTAAGAGAGCACCTGCTCCAATTAAAAGATGGACACCTAATGAAATGTAAAAAACTATTGAAAACTATTTTATGAAAATGAATTTTGAATTATAATTTTGAAGAATTGGAATTATACTTTGAATTATGAACTTTAAAATGATAATTAAATTTGAATTATACTTTTAATTTATATAATTGTATTTATTAATATGTACATATGAATAGAAAATTTAAACTGAATTTATAAATGTTTTTTTTATTCAAAATTACTTATGATAAATTCATATATAAGAAATTATATTGAGTTTTTATATAAGTTTGGGGGAGTGTCATGAATATATTTAAATTTGTATCGCAGGTTCAACCCCAGAGTTGTATACCATAAGTCCAGACAGGTTTAAGCACCTGCCTGTATAAAATCAACTTATTATGAATACTAAGCTTGGAATATTTACCGAGTAGCCAGTTCATATCTCTTAATTTACTTTTTAATTCTTCGCATTTCTTTTTTACGTGCGGCTAACATTTTAATTTCGCGTCTAGAGTCATTCCCAGATATTTTGCCTTATTTGAAAATGGTACACGACCGGTATTAAGAAAGACGGGCAATCTATTTGTTTTTGTATACGTAAGTCCACGTTGCTACGATAGTTTCTTCTGTTTGAGGTATATCACGTGTAAATAGAAGGTACAGAACTGGACCTAAAACACTACCTTGTGGTACCTCAGCCACTATTTCTTTGAAATTAGAATATTCATTTCCGTGTCTTACACGAAAAAGTCTGTTTTCTAGATATTCGTTTAGAATTATATAAAGTCCTTCAGGCAGAACTTGTCTTATTTTGAATTTGAGGCCTTCTTGCCACACCTTGTCAAACGTTTGCGACACATCCAAAAAGACCGTCGAACAAATTTTCTTTTTATATTGAATAATTTTGAATGAACAAAAACAACTTGTGTGTGTTACCACCAAGTTTATAGGCTGGAGTTATAGCTATTTCACGAGAGCCATCTCGATCATCAGACTCCTATAGTGGTGCTTAGTCTGGTTATGCTCGTATTAATTGAAAAACTCTTTGCCGTCATATGGGAGCGAACCATGAACCTTGCGATTCAGAGGCCGATGCACTACACACCGCGCCTTAATGGTTAGCTCTATCCCAATGCAGGTTTCGTTGCTTATCAATTTCAACAGCGACTAGCATTTTTATTAACACACACAAGCTTGCTATTGTTCAGTCAATTTCTTTCTTTTTTCCCCATGCACCGATTCGTATGCCAACAATTCGTTGGTCTTTCTTTTCTTCAAGAGCTCTCTCAATTACGTCAGTTATTCTATGCACTTGATCAATTCTTGAATGCTTGCTTCTAAATCCGAGCTGATGTTCAGGTTTTATTTGTTTCTCTTCTATTATAAGCTGCAGGCGCAGGAGTAGTATTCTTTCAAAAACTTTCGATATTATTGGAAGAAGCGAAATCGGTCTGTAAGGTAAGAATTCTTTTCATGAGATGGTTTGCCAGGTTTCAAAACCATTATGACTTCCGCAACTTTCCATTGGCTTGGAACATATTCTAGCCTAAGAGCGGCATTTATTGTATGAAGGAGGTTAATTAATCCTTTATGAGGAAGCATTTTTAATATTTCCGCTATTATTAAGTCATACCCCGGAGCTTTATTAGACTTTAGCTTCTTTATTTCTCTGTTCAATTCAGCGAGCGTAGCATTTCTGGTTCTGTAGTTCTCACTTGAGCTAAAACTCATATTAATATTTCCATTGAGTGCTTGCCCATCAGAAGGTTTAAATGTTTCTTCCAGGTAATCGACGAATACCGCCGCTTTCTCTTTGTCACTTTTAGCCCATTCGTTTTGGCTTTTCTTAATCGGGGGCACTGGAAGCTTTGGTTTTTTCGTTGTTCTTATAGCTTTCCAAAGTGAGTAGTTGGATTCTTTCCCAGCTGACAAGCTTTCAAGGTAATTTTCAACTTCACAGTTTTTGAAATCTGATATCGCTGTTTTTAGCATATTACACAGGCGATTTAAATGAGCTTTGTGTTGAGGAGCACGGGTTCGCTGCCATTTCTTACGTGCTTTTCGTTTATCTTTTATTAAGTCTTTTATTTCCTGCGGATATTTTATATCTTTATAGCACGATGTAACCCTTTGATAAGGTGTGTTATTCTACGCTGCCTTTTGTATTATATCAACAAATTTATCTACTGCATCTTCAAGCTCAAGAGGCGTTTGTATACCCTCAATTCAACGTTGTCCTCGATATCTTTCTTAAATCCTTCCCAGTTGGTTTTACCTTTTGTTAACCTGGGTGGTTTTTTCAATTTTGACAAGGCTTTTGCTCATGGTGAGTATGGCTGCAGAATGATCTGAGAAGAGATCATGGCCTTCTGAGATTTCAATACGGTTAGAGGGTATTCCTTTTACCATAAACAAATCGATTAATTCAGGTATTTTTGACGGATCAGTTGGCCAGTAAGTTGGCTTTCCGATCGAATGAAAATCGCAATCATTTTCCATTCCTGCCTCATATAGCATTCAACCCTTTTGAGATATACATCTTGAAGCCCGAAAGGTGTGCATTGCACTAAAGTCGCCACCAACAATTAAGTTTGGGCTTAGCGACTTTATCAATGTCGTAAATTCACTCTTACCGATTTGGCAACGTGGAGTGCAATATATCGAAGAGATATTGAGAAGAATGTTTTTAGTTCTAACCTGAACACTACTCAATTGCATCGATTCTACCTCTATTTTTAGGCCTATTCAGTGTTCAATGCACTCTTTTATATATAACGATGGTCCACCCCTTTCTTTATTTGAAGGATGAACAGCGTGGTAGTCAAGAAACCCGTGGATTTTAAGATTTGATTCATTTTTGGCATGCGTTTCTGATATCAAACATATGTCGATATCATTTTCCTGCATATACATCTCTAATTCTCCAAGTTTTTGCCATAATCCGTTGGTATTCCACGTAATAATTTTAAACTTTTCCATCATAAATTTTTTGAGAGAGATTTGGGTCGAAAACAATTTTCGAGCTTACTTAACCTATCAAAGATAAGTTTATATAACGGGTGATTTTTTAAGAGGTTTAGAACTTTAAAAAAAAAAAAACACAAAAAATTCGAAAAAATGAATGAAATATTTATTTGAATCGATAGTTTGAACCTTGCAATTTAATGTTTAAAGATAATTTCATGCAAATGTTGACCGCGGCTGCGTCTCAGGTAGCCCATCCGCTGAGTCCAATTTTGGCATACTCTTTCACACATATCGGCCGGTATCTCACGAATGAATGCATGGATGTTGGCTTCCAGTGCGTCAATCGAAGCGGGCTTGTCCCTATAGACATTAGCCTTGACATACCCCCACAAAAAATAATCTAATGGTGTCAAATCGCACGATCTAGGCGGCCAATTGACCGGCCCGAAACGTGAAATTAACTGTTCACCAAACTCGCCTCGCAATTGCGCCATTGTTTCGCGTGCTGTGTGGCATGTGGCACCGTCTTGTTGAAACCACATATCATGCAAGTCAAGAACTTCCATTTCGGGCAAAAAAAAGTTTGTTATCATCGCTCGGTAGCGTTCACCATTGACAGTAACGCTGCGATTCGCATCATCTTTGAAGAAATATGGCCCAATAATGCCGCCGTCCCATAAACCGCACCAAACAGTGGCTTTTTCGGGATGCATTGGTAGCTGTTGCAATGCTTCTGGCTGATCTTCACTCCAAATGCGGCAATTATGCTTATTTACGTACCCATTCAACCAAAAATGAGCCTCATCGCTGAACACAATTTTTTCACATTTCACATTTCGAACCGAGCACGAATTTTGATAGTAAAATTCAATAATTTGCAAGCGTTGTTCATTTGTAAGACGATCCATGGTTAAATTGCAAACCGAACTGAAGCTGTTTGACAGTGACACAAGGTACTAAACACACGTCAGCTGTCAAAACCAGTGTTGCCAAAACCAAACCAGCTAAAAAATCACCCTTTATATTTATATATTTTTGGCCGCTATTTGGGCATATGTTTCCGCATTTCCTTGCTTTGATATATTCTCCGAAGATATTGACACTTTTTCTTTTCCTTACGGATACTAGGTTTTGGAGCTTTACTAGATTTGGAAGTCTTGGGAACTACGGTTTCTATTTGCCTTTGTGGGTTTCTTTGTGTTTTGGCAGATTTTGATCACCGCTTTTGTAATTCTTTAGCTACTTCGCAGCCTCTATAGTTTGCCGGGTGATTTCCATTACAGTTAATGCACGTCGGTGGACTTTCACTTTTTCCGATGCAGTCAACGGTTAAATGCTTTCCGGCGCATTTTACACACCTTGGCTCTTTTTGCAATAAGTTTGGGTGTGATTGAATTCTTGACAGCGTTTACACTGAGGGACTAACCTTGTGCTCTTTCTTAGAGGTTTGATCTTAACTACGATGTTTAGAATTGTTTTGATTTAATAAATTTTACCTAGTTTTTCAGTCTTATCGAACGAAAGTATAAATAGTGGAAGACCACGTTGTACCACTTTTGTTTCACCCTCTTTTGACGATGTTCATAGCATCTAAGATTTTGAAGTTTGCCGGGTGATTTCCATTACAGTTAATGCACGTCGGTGGACTTTCACTTTTTCCGATGCAGTCAACGGTTAAATGCTTTCCGGCGCTTTTTACACACCTTGGCTCTTTTTGCAATAAGTTTGGGTGTGATTGAATTCTTGACAGCGTTTACACTGAGGGACTAACCTTGTGCTCTTTCTTAGAGGTTTGATCTTAACTACGATGTTTAGAATTGTTTTGATTTTATAAATTTTACCTAGTTTTTCAGTCTTATCGAACGAAAGTATAAATAGTGGAAGACCACGTTGTACCACTTTTGTTTCACCCTCTTTTGACGATGTTCATAGCATCTAAGATTTTGAAGTTGCGCTCTTTTAGATCACTAATGATATCGTCTTTTGAACATTATGCGTGTAAACCTCTCGCCACAATACGTAAGGGTCTTTCCGACTTATTTTAATAGGTACACCATTCTACTTTTTCTTCGTTTAGTTTTCGCGACAGAAGACGATAAATTTCAGGGTCTTTCACACATACTTTCCATTTGTTGTTATTGAGCGAAATAACTTTAAAAGACGATGGTAGTAATGCCTTTAATATGGTTTGCAACTTGTTATACTCCGCAATACCGATAACATTTATCGGTGCCGGGGACGCTCCTTAACAGGTTTTTCTTTTACTGTCGCATGTTTTGGTGAGACTATTATTTCAAAAGACGAGGCTGCCTCAGGTGAAGAGGCAGCTTTACGCTTTTTACTTAATCGTTTCTTTGAGGACTTTTCCGTTTCGCGTGCTAGCTCTTCTTCGTCTGTTTCATATCTAGAATTATTGACTTGTGGCAAGCTAGCTTTGGAGTTTATTGGAGAATTTTTGCCTTTCAACATCTCATTTTCTTTTCGAAGAAGATCGACTTCTTTCTTTAGCTCTTGATAAAGTTCCATTACTTCATCAAGTCTTCGTCGAAGTTCGTTATTATCTTTTTCAAGATTTTCTGTTTTATCTGAGTCTTTTTTGGCGCGCGCTGGCGTGAAGGGTGGATTCTTTTGCCCGAATTTAGATTGTTTTATACTCGATTTAGATGGTGGTGATCGAGATACCCTTGCACTTTTTAGGAAGAGATTTATTAAATGTAATAATTGGCTCTCCCCAGAATCCATAGAGCCGACCTCCGGAGAGGGTGGATTTTCCAGTGAACCTGGACTGCCACCAGGGGTGCTATATCTTATTGTTTTGCTCATTGTATAGTTATGTATACATCAATCTCAGTATACGGAGTTTGGATTTTAGTCGCCTCTTACGACAGGCATGCCTACCTCGGGTATATTCTTGCCCCTTACCCGCACGGGGTTGAGGAGAAAGATAACGACACCAAGGACGAGTTCTACAAGCTCCTGGACAAGACATATGAGCAATGCCCTAGCTATGACATTAAAATTGTTTTGGATGATTTAAATGCCAAACTAGGAAGAAAAGACGTCTTTGGTGGCACAATCGGAAGATACAGCCTGCACGACACCACCTCCGATAACGGACTCAGGCTAATCGACTTTGCTGCGGGGCGAAACGTTGTGGTAGCTAGTACGCAGTGCCCGCATCTCGATATACATAAGGGGACATGGCGAATTCCTGGTCAATCAACCGCAACCAAATTGACCACATTGCGATCGACGCAAGGCACTCCTCCAGTATCAAGGATGTCCGAACGTTCCGAGGAGCCAACGTTGACTCGGACCACTACCTCGTTGTAGCAAAGGTAATGCTACGGAAACGGATATCCAGACCAAAGCCAAAACAGGGAAATACTGTGAGGAAGTTCGACGTCGGACGGCTACAGTCGCAAGAAAGCACCAGGTCCTTTTCCGATCGAGTCTCTCGCGCCCTCTTAACTAGTCCTTTGCCGCCAACTGCAAACATCGAGAACCAGTGGAAAAACTGCCAGGAAGCCATCAGAGATGCCGCCTCTGACGTGCTGGCCTTCGCACGACCACCACAGTGAAACCTCTGGTTCGACGAGGAATATCAGCAAGTACATGCAGCCAAACAACAGGCATACAAAGCGGCGCTGCATAGAAGGACCAGAGCTGCTCGCGAGCTCTACGAGCAGAAGAGGAAAGAGGAACGCAAGCTTCTTAGGAGGAAAAAGAAAGAGCATGGGAAGCGCGCGATCGAGGAATTAGAGGGATGCCACTGCAGGAATGAAGTTCGGAAGTTTTACCAAAAAGTAAAACGAACCGAAGCCTGCGAGGACGATCAGGGGAACATCGTGGTGGAATCGCAGTCGGTGCTGAGGATATGGAAAAATCATTTCTGCAAATTGTATAACGGCGATGATGAACCGAATTCCGCTACCATGCAACCTGGACGACTTAGGCCAACAATTCCGTCCATCCGATCTTGACGAAGTGAGGATAGCCATATCTAAACTTAAGTCCAATAAAGCTGCTGGAGTTGATGGCCTTGAGGCTGAGCTATTCAAAGCGGCTGGCGATGAATTGGTTAGGAATATGCACCAGCTCATCTGTAAAATATGGTCGGAGGAAAGCATGTCCGATGAATGGAACTTCAGTATTGTTTGCCCGATCCTCAAGAAAGGCGATCCTCAGAACTTCACCAACTACAGAGGCATCAGTCTTCTTAATATCGCCTACAAGATCTTCTCTGCCGTACTTTGTGAACGCCTGAAGCCATTCGTCAACAACCTGATAGGTCCATATCAGTGTGGCTTTAGGCCAGGGAAGTCCACCATCGACCAAATATTCGCACTACGGCAGATCTTGGAGAAAACCAAGGAGTTTCAAATCGATACCCACCACCTTTTTATCGATTTCAAGGCCGCGTATGACAGCATCTATAGAGACGAGCTATATAGAGCAATGTCTAGTTTTGGCATCCCTGCCAAACTCGTCCGTTTGTGCAGGATGACGATGGAGAATGCACGCTGCTCCATCAAGGTCGGCAAAAACCTCACCGACACCTTTGATGTCAAAAAAGGTTTTAGGCAAGGCGGCTGTCATGCGACTTCTTCAACATCGTTCTTGAAAGAAAAGTGCAAAACTCTCACGTCAACACTAGAGGCACAATCTTTCAAAAGTCCGTCCAATTACTCACTTACGCTGACGACATTGACATAACCGGATGAACAAAGCGTGATGTCAGTGGTGCTTTTGTGAGCATTGAGAAGGAAGCCAAGAAGATGGGTTTAACGGTGAATGAAAGCAAAACAAATTATGTGCTGTCAACAAGAAAGGACACCCAACACCGACGTCTCGGAAAGAACATCACTATAGACAGCTATAATTTTGAGGTGGTCAGAGACTTTGTCTACCTAGGATCCGCTATAAACTCAGCATACCAGTGCTGAGATCAAACGAAGAATTACTCTTGTCAATCGCTGTTTCCTTGGGCTAAGAAGGCAAAGCCCTCTCTCGAGCAACTAAACTGTCCCTGTATAAGACGCTTATCATCCCGGTCCTGATGTATGGTGCAGAGGCATGGACACTGTTAACGGTGGATGAGAACGCGTTAGGCTGTTTTGAGAGGAAAATTCTCCGGGTGATTTTCGGTCCCGTCTGCATAGATGGGGAATGGAGAAGAAGATACAACAACGAACTGTATGGGCTGTACAGCGACACCAACCTAGCCACAAAAGTGAAAAGCCAACTGAGACTGAGATGGCTGGGTCATCTAGAGCGGATGGACACCAATGCTCCGGCCCGGAAAGTCTTTGAATCCAACCCCGTGGGACAGCGCAGTAGAGGTGGACAGCGTAAAAGGTGGCGCACGCAAGTGGAAGAGGACCTCAACCAACTTGGCGTGCGAAACTGGAGACAGCTAGCTAGAAACCGAGTCGGCTGGAAGAAGCTTGTTCGTTGAGGCCTTGGTCCACCCCGGACTGTAGCGCCACCATATGTAAGTAAGTAAGTATAGTACATTAAAGTGTGTACACTCGTTGATTTTCAACAATTTTTTTCCCAAAGTCAAAATGCCTTCCCGCGTATATAAATATGAGTATATCTCAAAAAACGGATCAGGTACGATTTTTCAGTTCACAAATTTAAAATCCTGAGACTATTTCCTACAAATCTGCATCATTACTTTTGGGATCCATTTTAGTGAAACTTGCCGCATCTTGAAGCCCACTGTGACTTCCAACCAAAAAAAAAAAATGGACTTGAAATGGTTGTAAGGAATTCGACATTAGAAAATTGAAATTCGAACGATTTAACTTTCGCATCGGATTACAGAAAAAGGTCCTGGTCCCTGGTGCCAGCCAGGGTTGCCAGCACGTAGCTTTATACAATCGAGGATTGTCGATCATCGGTCAACTCGAAACGAATTATTTTCGGCAGCACGTAATTTGAAACGAGTTTCATTGTGACTTCAACTTAAAAATTTCATTGTGAAAAAATAAAATTCGTTCAAATTGTATTTTATTTTATTTTTATCGTCACCGTTGCTATTATTATAGCCAGGAAAATTATTTTGTTCAACTATAAAAAGGATTTTGCTGTGTCAACTAGGTACCCTACTGCTTATAAACCGGCGCGGTGCACTCGAATAATTATTTCCTCAGTTGTCGATTATGTTTTGCATGTACATATGTACGTGCCCTTATGTGTATTTACTTGTTATTAACAACAAACTTCCTTTTCCAATCTTTAAGATGTTTGTGGAGGACCCGCTGTGTTTAAGGGGTCAGCCAGTTTTTCCCACAGCAAATTGCTGTTTTCTCTCCCTTGGGGAGTTTTAAGTATGTCCCTGGCTAAATCTTAGTTACAACCACAGTTGCAAAAAGGCTTACTATTGTACTGAATTCGGTACTATTGGACTTTCCCGAGTACGCAAGTACCACTTTTCAATTTTCAGTACTATTTGTACTAGGTATTTTTAATTTTTGATAAGGTCAACTTTCATAAATCTCTAAAATCAAACAAATATGTTCAGTCAGACTTCACCACATCTTCACAACAAGAAAAGTATTTGGTCGATTCATTCAATTCATTTATTTCTATTCCTCATTCTTCCGCAAACGTCGAAAGAATTTTTTCTTATCAAAATATTATTAAAACAAAACTAAGAAACCGAATGCAGGTGAACACGTGTTCTGCACTAATAAAAACTAAAAACCTAATTAAAAATAAATGCTGTCACGGCTATATTATTCAAAAAAGTCTATTGAATAGACATTTACCGAGTAAACCACTTGCCGATGAAGAAATCTTAGAGTAAAGGCTACTTTACACGATAATAGAAGTCATATGACCTGGCATTATATTTTCTGTATGATTTCTCAAATGAGCTGTCATTTTAAGCCAAGTCATACGGTTTTCCTTTTTTTATGTTAACACGTCTTTACATCGCATTTGATTTTCTCTATGACTTATCTGTCAAACTCAAAATAAAAGACAAAAAGTGGTAAACTGAAATTAAATTGTGTACCCGATGGATAAAAACAAGAAAGCAATTGCATTATTGTTGTCAACTATAATGACTACATTAATTAAAGAGAAAAAAACAACGCAAAAGAAGAAGAGCTATATGGAGTAGGAAGTGGCTATTGAAAAGAGGTTCTGGCAGTGAGCACGCGGAACTCCTTATCAAAGAACTGCAGTTTGAGGACATTGCTTCCTTCCAGAACTACACAAGGATGAAGAAGGATACATTTACTAATTTGCTTCAGAAAGTAGAACCTATTATTTGTAAGACAAATACAGTAATGCGGGAGTCAATACCAGCATCGACAAAGTTTGTGCGTCACATCTCATACAAATGTGTCTTTATTCATTCGATATAATCTCTAGGTTGCTCCTGACTTTGAGATTCTTGGCTACGGGTCAGACATATAGGGCATTGTCTTATGACTTCCGTATATCTGTTCCCGCAATTTTTAAGCTTGTACCGGAAACATTGAATGCTATATGCACGGTCCTAAAAACGACTACTTAAAAGTGAGCAAAGCTTATATTCAATAGTTTTTGAAAATATTGTTTACTAAAAATAATCTTTAGGTTCCGACTACAGAAGATGAATAGGTGAAAATTGCGAAAGATTTTGAAAAGCAGTGGAATTTTCCAAACTGTTTGGGTGCGTTGGGAAAGTACAAAATGTTTTCATCATTTGAGATGCCATTATCCACTATATTTTTAGTCGGCAAACATATTGCCTTTAGAGCGAAGAAAAGTGATGGATCCTTTTCCTTCAACTATAAAGGATTTCACTCCATAATACTTTTAGAGTTAGTGGATTCGCACTATCGATTTTTATACATCGACGTCGGATGTAATGGGCGTTCAAACGATTTATTTTATCGGCCAAATTTTTTTTTTTTTTTAATTCAAGATTTTCCTTTTGCTTTTACCGTTTCTCTTTTCTACGAAGTCACGAAGTACAAACAAACAAAAAACAAAATTCAGTTTGACTTCTCAAATGGAATTAGCTGCAGTCCTAATGTCAAAAAAGTCATAAATGCTTTTTGCTTTTGAAAAGTCATATGAGTTAAATGAGTGCGTTCAGACGATTTGGTATGATTTTTTTGGCAGGTCATATGAGAAGTCATATGACTTCTATTATCGTGTAAAGTGGCCTTAAGAAAAACATATGAATGTAATGTATGTACATATGAATGTAAATACAAAGAAAAGACTTGTGCCAAAGTTGCTACCCGTCCATAAGACTTATTTTAGAATAAATTTATACCAATGAAATGTATAGGTATATTTAATTTATGTATTTTTGTTTTAATAAAATATTTATTTTAATTGTTTGCGTTGTTTTATAATTTAAAAATGTTCAGTACTATTTGGCCTTTTTCAGTACAGTTTTTTTCAGTTTTCAGTACAATCAACAAAAGTGAATTTTCATCACTGTTACAACTCATACAAGTGGTTAAAATTTACCTCTGTTTATTATTGGGGGCTATCGTGAATAAAGTTTCCCACGGAATTTTTCCCATGCATCGTCGAAAACTGGGAACATGAATTGTGGTCGCAGTTTCTCTTGGAATTTATTGGCATCGACAATGAATATTCCTTGGCCACTAGGCTACCATTTTGATCGACCAAATTTGAACCCGCAAGGAACAGTGCAAAATTGTTGGCATTTCCAATGTTAGAAGAAGGGAGAAATTCCGTGGGAAATTTTATCCACGATAGCCCCCATTATATCATTTATCATATTCATGCCTATTACCGATGTCGTATCGTTTTTTCGACAACTCTCGTTTTCTCTGTCGTGTCGTTTTTCAAACGGCATTCCAAAACTTTTTCGACGCGACAAATCTATAGCAGATTTTAAAACGATGAACAAGTAATAGATATCTGTCAAACTCAAGTGGAATTGAAAAAAAAAATCATTAAACAACGCTCAAAAAACAATAAGTGCGGTTTAGTTTTATTACATATTTGCAATTAAGTAATTAAAGTGATTAATTTGAAATGTTTTATAACAAAAATAGTGATGGTGACGAGGATGAAGAAGTAGAAACGCGGAGTTTTGAAAATTTACAATAAATTATGTATAAAAAGAAATCACATAGATAATGCATAACTCAGAACCATTTGATTTAAATGAAACTTTTGTACGCTTTAATAGATTCAAGCAGTAAGATTATCAAAACAATCTAATTCCATTCCCTTCTGTATATCAATTTTGTTTTGTATGCCCTTCAGAAAACCCCTCGCAAGCTGCTCATTCCTTTCCTTCAGCTCGACAAGCGTCTGGCACCGATTTTGGTTTGATAATTTTAATTGCCAATGTAAGCAAATATTCTATTGTTTTGTTTATGATGAATGAAATAACAAAAAATTTTATAAAATAAATTATTTAACATGAATATTTACCATTTTGCAGCCTTCCATCTCTCTGTCGTGAACAAATTTTTGATCGACAGATACCGTCGTTTTTTTCGTTAACGTCGATTTTTTTCGTCTTACAGAATACAGATTGAGAACTTTCAACGACATTTGACGTTTACTCACGACAACGAAACGAGTGACGAAAGTTCAAAACGACAAATGGAATGCAGATTGTGTCGTGTCGTATATTTTGCTTTCGCTTACGACATCGGTAATAGGGGTGATTATTTTGCTTTTCACTGCTTTTTCTTAAAAAAATCACTGCCGACGACAACTATTTTCTGTCGAGTGAAAACTTTTGTTTCAAACGTCATTTTTGAGTTTGTGTGCTGCCAACTGTGACGATACAATCGAGGATACTCGATTGAACCAAAATAGGTGCTGTGAATGCTCGATTGTATCGATAAAACTCGATTGTTTCAAGTTACGTGCTGGCACCCTAGGTCATGGTATGACCTGAGGTCATACCATTTTAGTGGGAAAAGCCACCAATCTTTCAACCTACTGAATAAATTATTGAGATATTTCGAGCTAGTTGATACTCATTGAAATCTGCCAACAATCCGTAATCCTAGACATAAGTCGCACAAAATTACTTATAAAAAACTTTCCATTCTCATACAAGGTTCTCTGACTCGATCCAGTCATAGACAAAATTCATAGGGTAAGTCGGTCGAATATGCCAGTGTGGGTAATATGCCACCTTTCAATATATTGCAGTTCTAAGTTGATGTTGGCAACGCTGACATTGCAATTCACTCAGTTACGCTAAGTTTATTGGGCACACGGATGCGCAAGTTATTAGGCAGTTTGGTTTGGAAAATATTCATGAAAGTTTAAATGAAAGTGTGTTTTTATTAAATTGAGTGCGATTAAAACCGGTTTTTTTTTGTGTTTTTTAGTGCGATATACGAAGGTTTCTTCCAAGAAGGTAAGGCTAATTTTGTATACTTAATGTTTGTTTGTGTCTAGACTTGATATGTTCCGTTAGTTTTCGTTCAGGGATACTTTTATATTTTTTCACGTTTTGGGTTAAAATGCCACGTTTGTTTCGTACCAACTGGCATTTTGCCCACTAAAGTGGCATATTACCCCCTTTGATTTTAATTTCTTTCAGATACGATAAAGTTGGACCCAGATTGTGACTCGGTGCAATGCTCCAATTGTCACAAGGATGCACGAGGACTGTCTCCAAAATGGAATCTGCCCGATATGTCCCATCGATTAAATGCCATATTAAATGTTTGCTGGCATTTCACCCCTTCAGAAGTGGCATATTACCCTCACGTGTGGGTAAAATGCCACTTTTTAAGGTTTTTCAAAAACTTGATTTGCAATGAATTAAAAGTATTAAAGTTATGTTTTTATTCCTTTATTTATTAAATAAAACAAGAACCTAACGTAACTAAGAAAATCTTTTACTTAACTTGTCATTTACTATTTAATTTCAATTGTTTACTGTTAAGTGTGGCATATTACACCGACTAATAGGGTAATTAGGCGTGTTTTATTGGGAAAGCTAACCGCAGATAGTGAAATTTTATATAAATTACAAAAACAAAATTGACAGCAAAATCTTTGTCGATAAAAGTTAAAGTAGAATCCTGCTGCCGATAAACTTTTGACGTTTGTTCCAGTATCAAACTCGATTGAATAGGATTTTAGTGTGTCGCCATTGGTACGATTAGCCGTGTTTTTTGGGATTTTATATATAGTACAGTGGGAGATTTCCAAAAAAAAGCATCCGCAGCGGCCTATATTTTTGTATTTGCAATATGGTACGCCTGGACAGCTGTCACGACACAAAAGTGAATTTTGTGAAAGTTAAAAGTAGAAATAAACCAAAATTATTAGCAAAAACTAACTTATTTGCAAGCAAAATGGGAAATACAACTATATATTTATAGAATTTATGATTTCAATCAAATGTTTGTCCCTTTTTTCTTTATTTGCCATTTTCAAATTCGAAAATTAATTTTCCAGCTATAAAAGAAAAAACAGGGGTTGAGGTATGTTGGTAGACTATGGTCAAAGTAAAAAAGTCATGATTTAGTCTGCTATTAGACGAAGCCTTTTTAGTTGACTTTATTCGCAATTAAATATTGTGAAAGTGAAATCAATTTTTTTTTCACATTTGCACTCATTTGCACTCGTCGTATAATAGCAGACTCATTACACATGGAGAAGATGACTTTGTTAGAGATAATTTTATAATAATTACAATAAGGACATGATTGATGACTGAAGTGCAAAGATGCTTGAACCATCGTTCAAGTATGTTGTAATAACAATTCCACGTTTGACCATTGTTCAACCTCAGTGAGTTTGGAAATCAGCTAGCCAAAGTAATTGAACCACGCATCAAAACTTGCACCACGTTTGTACAAGTAGCCTTTAATCCACCTGTCACGGTAAAATTTACCGCGACAAAAATCACCCTTAATCATCCACATCCTCCTCCTTTCTTTCCATTTTTTCTTTTCCCTACAGGTGCTTGTTGCAATATACTGAGAGAGAGAAAAGGGCAGCAATGGTCCATCAGCCATTGTTTCACTCTCTCAGTATCTTGAAGAAGCAAAAATCGATATTGTCAATTTGGACACGAGAAGTGGATGGGTGATCCACTATATCATAACCGACAACCAGTCGAACAATTTGATCCGAATCACGGGCGACAGTTGGTCCCCGAAGACGAACATTATACTGACAGACGGGTGGTCTGCTCAATCATTATTATTGCACCAGATACGTAGGTGACAGTTGGTCCCTAACGCCGAAGTTACTTCTTAGCTAAATGGCTGCTTGCCCAACATAACATTACTTATTTTTCTTGTAAAATTTGGAACGTTAACTGCTCGTCCTCATTCCCCAAAATCTGCACAAAAAGCCAACGACCTAGGTCAAATTCGCGTATTAGAACTGCCAACCTCCCTCCGAAATATAACAAAGGGGTAATTAACTTTTCACCAAGGTTTCACAATAGTTGTTTCATTTAGTTCTGAGGGGAAAAATGCACGCGTTGAATTAAGTTTCCTTTTTGATTTTCTGAATTTTTCTTTTCCAAAAACTTAGTTGGGGATAATAGGTGGCTGAATACACTCATCGAATTGCCGCCCACTGGAAGTCATGCCAGAGTCCAGCGAATTCGATGATGACTTTGCATAAAGCTGGGGTTGAAGTGCGAGTAGGAAAGGCGTACGGGTTTGCAACTGCGTTGGCTCACTCACGCCAATGGGCTGAGTGTTGCTGAATAATGACGCGACCGAAACCCCCGTCACTGATTGGCCGAAAGCACTGGGGCATTGGAAAAAAGAAGAGGTCGTCCAGGCATAGTGAAAGCCTGGAGGGACACTTCTTACCCATCTTTTAGATCGAGCAGAAGATTTCTGAAAAATCGAGAAAAGAAAAATTAAGAGAAGTTTAGAAAGAAAATTTAGTTACGATTTTGGTGAGTTCTAGTTGTGGAAAAAAAAGGAAGACAAAAATTGGTGAAAATTGAGAAACTATTGTGGAAAATTGGAGGAGAAAATTTGGGAAATTTATCTCGGAGGAAAGAGGGATTGGCAGTGGAAATCAGGAAAAAAAAAGCTAAGTATAGTGGTTTATTAGAATTTATAAATCTGTGGTAAAATTGGTAATATTTTCTTAAGCGTTTGTTTCAAGAGTTATCAAAACTCAACATTTTAAATCGTTGGCCTTTTGTTCCGTGAAATATCCGATAAAGCGGAACTCGTGACCCGTTCAGAAACAGTTTCTTTATACTTTCGGGACCAAGCGTTAACGGTCCAACTTATATATCATTGATTCATTGTTCTTTTATTCTAAAAGATCTTGGGTTTTACTCCTACTCGTAAGGTTTCCCAAGCAATTTCATTCTATTAAAACACAAATTCAAAAATATAAATATCTTCTTTTTCTTTTTTTTGTTCCTCTTAAATTGCTTTCACCGTCGGATTCGCTTCAGAAGGTTTGTAATTTCCTTCAAAACAAAAAAAAAATTGCTGGCGCCCCTTTATTTTACATTCCAGGTACTACGCCCCTGTGAGTATCAAAATCGTTGATTTGATATCAACATTTATCGAAAATAATTAATCATTCATTAAATTAATTGGTGAAACCCACCCCTTAATTTGAGCTAGTCGTGGTGGTAGCATCCCAAGTGCTACCTTCTGTTGCGCTTTATTCAGTTCGAATTCGAACTTGTTTTGTATTTTCTTTTGGTTGACATTCGTCTAACCAAAAGTCGTGGTCAATTCGTTTGGGCCGGTCGTCTTGTGGTTTCGTCGTAAGTTTAAAGTAATAATTATTCAATTAAATAATACAATTTTGTTCGGTCTCGGTTCGTCGGAAAAAAAGTGTAACAAATTGGCACCCAAACGTGGGGCTTTTGAGAAAAAATATTATTATCCCTACCGCGGTGGAAAGCATAAAAAAAACAATACAAAAGCAGAATATCTGCCTAGGGTGATTGGTGACCAGTGTGATTGGTGTTCTGTTTTTAGGGAAGTTTTTGTTCAGTTTGTGTTGTGCTTTTTACTTTTCTTGTTTTCTTTTTTTTACAGTCCAATTAAATTGGTGAATTGATATCAAGGTTCAATTATATAGCTACATCCTACATACCTACATATAAAAATAGCTATAGAGAATATAAGATTCCAAAAGGGGTTCCCGTTCCCGTTGGTAATAGCGATATAGGTACATACAATATACATGCCAACGTACCTATATATAACAAAAATAAAACAGTGCAGTGCTGTAAGGAGTGGAATGCGAAAAGTAAATTAATACGAGGATTTTGGAGTAAGTTTTATTTTTCATTTCTTTTATTCGTCGTTGTTTTAGTAAAAAAAAAAAGAATATTCATATATAAATATATTTGCATACATATAATTAAAACCAAATTGGTTTCATATTTCCTTTATATAAAAGATTTACGGTAAACATTTTAAACGGGGACTATATATTTTGGTTGCTTAAACTGTTGAAGTAGGTACATAAGTTTCGGTTATTTTTTCTGTGCTATATTCGTCTCTTTCGGACAACAATTTTTTTTCTGAATACGGTGCTTTAGTTGTTTGACATTTCTTTTGGTTTCGAACTACCTACTTTGTTTTGATAATTTAAAACACGAAATTGTTTACCTACGATCAGTGTGACCATATTTTGGTGTGAACACACTTAATAATTTTTTTTTGCTGACATTTTTTTTTAAGGTTTGATATTATTTGAGCTTCTTCCTTGGTGATATTTTATCCGATTTGCCTCGATAATTGTAGTTTTCATTTAAGTGTGGATTTACAGAAGCAAGAAAGTTTTATTTGTGATATTGAGGAAAATTGAAATCGAATAATCAACCGGGTGTTGGTTTATCGATTATATTAGTTTCGGTAGTTTTCTGTGAAGTTTTTTTTCTTTAGCTTTTATAATTGGAACTTATCGCAGTGATTTGAAACGAGTTTTGTTTTTTTATTGGATATTAAATCGGCTTGACGACTTTATCAACTGGGCATTTTTGGATACACCCTAACGTATTTTGCGAATATTAATATTACAAATCAACTGGGTGTTGATTTCGATAATATATTATCTAATCTAAAAAGTTATAAACAACGGTGGAGTGTTGAAATACTAAAACTTCAAAACAATCAAAGCAACGTCTGTGTTTTGAAAAAGTGGAAGTAAAAAAAAATCAACTGGGTGTTGATTTGGTGCTTTAATTATTAGGATTTTACTTCTATGTATTTCTTTACCGAGGTGTGAGGTGAGGCTTATTGAATGGTTTTTTGTTTTGGTTTAATTTCGATTGAAAATTAATTTGGTGGTGTAATCATCGTTTTTTTTTATTCTATTGTGGTTTCATATAAAGCAATCAACCGGGTGTTGATTTCTTTTGCTTGATAGGTAGTTCCGGGAATAAATATTTGGACTTTAGGTTTCGTTGTTGTATTTTAGGGTTGCCATTGTTTTTTTTCATTATTTTTTTTCTCGATTTGAGTTTTGTGTTTGTACTTTAACAATAATCAACCGGGTGTTGATTTTCGTTCTTTTTTTTTAAATTTTGAATACTTTTCATACTTTTCTTGTTGGTATTTTTGTGATACTACCTATTACGTTCTCATTACTTTAACATGGATGTCAATAGATTAAACAAGGAGGAACTCGTTTATGAGTTGGTTGCCCGTGGTTTGAAGGAAGGGACAGTTGATAGCATGCGGATGACGCTCAGAGCATCGCGTACTCTGGAGCGTTCGGGCTCGATATCATCTGAGAGCCCACACTATCCTTTTTCTTTTGAAGATGATGTTAAGGCGGTTCGAGCCAAAATGTTAGAAATCAGGGACCTTTTGAAAATTCCGCCGAAGAATCCGAAATCTTCGGAATATCTTAAAGTGTTGACCAAAATTGAATGGTCTTTAGGTAGAATGGGTAGGGCGAAGGCAGAATCGACAGATGAGGTCAACGAAGTGGCAGATATAAGGGGGGAGTTGTTGTTATTGATGGCAACTCTAACTGAAGGGGGTGAAGAAGCACCTCAAGATAAAGGGAAAAACAAGGATAATACGTCGATAGCAGGCCTGGATGCGTTGCCAACTGCACATGTCGACCAACGTGCGAGTTCAGGGTTTCAACGACCGACTGAGACTTGTGAACATCAAGTTGAGGTCCGTGACCGGAACCCTGAACGTATTGAAAAATGGGATCTTAAGTTCTCTGGTGAGCGATGTGGCTCATCATTGAATGCATTTTTGGAAAGAGAAGAAGAACTAAGAGAGTCACGTGGTGTTTCAGAGGCGAGACTTTTTCAATCGGCTGTCGATCTTTTCTCTGGGAAGGCACTCCTTTGGTTTAGGGCGATTAGGGACACTATCTCAACATGGAAGGAATTGGTTAGGGAGGTGAAGTTGGAGTTTTTACCCTCCAACTATGATGACCTCTTAATGGATGAGGTCAAGCGACGTACCCAAGGTAGAGATGAGTCGATGGGAATGTACATCGCACTCATGCAGACCCTTTTTAAAAGATTTTCGGAGCCTCTGAGTGAGAAAAGGAAGTTATCCATTCTCATGAAGAATATTGCTCCGTTCTACCAGACGCAATTGGGGTTGGCTGATATTAAATCAGTTAACGAACTTGTTGCGTTAGGTAGAAGATTAGAAACGATTAGGACCAACGTTGAGGGTTTTATTCCACCTCCTACAAATAGATCCAGACAGGCTTTGGAGCCTGATGTTGCCTATGTTGCTTCCGTTCAGGACGCAACAGCAGCAGTTGCAGTTGATAGACACCCACCACCTCGTAGGCCCACTCGATGCTTCAACTGCAATGGGGAAGGCCATTTCTCGAATACCTGTTCCGCTCCTAGGCGTTGTTTTGGTTGTGGGGCTACAGGAACGACACGTCGTGACTGTCGAAGATGCTCGGGAAACGGGCAACGGACTCTTGGGCCAGCAGGACAAGAGCGCCGTCGCGTTTAGACAGGTCGCCTGCTGACGACCAGCTGGCGATAAAAGTTAAACTTGGTTTCACATTAGAGACGAGAGGAGATGATAGGCGGCCATATTTAGGAATTAATATTTACGGTTTTAGGTTTTTAGGACTTTTAGATTCAGGAGCTTCCCGAACTATAATTTGTAGGGACGTTTGGAAGATATTAAAAGATTTAGGTTTAGGATTAGAAGAAAGTAGTATTAGGCAGGTACAGCTAGCAGATGGTGCAGGTGTAGGAGTTTTAGGGACACTTAACTTACCGATAGTGGTGGAAGACAAATCGGTTTTGGTTGAATGTTTAGTAATACCCTCGCTCCCTCATGCGATGATACTTGGTGCGGATTTTTGGGCACTATCGGGAATCGTCCCGGATCTTCGATCACGAATGTGGAGCTTTTCAAGCCAGGAGATGGTGGCTTCGATTAATAGCTCGTCTATAACAGAAGAGTCTGAGTTAGACGATGAGCAGAGGAGTAGGTTAAAACTTTTAATTGAAGATTTGTTTAGGGATATGCCAGAAGGGCTAGGAGTTACGAATAGGGTAGAGCATATTATTAGAACGACTTCAGAGCCAATCAAACAAAGGTATTATCCGGTTTCACCGGCGATGCAGGTCCACATCGACAAATCCCTTAAGGAAATGTTAGATGAGGATGTGATTGAAAAATCAAACAGCCCTTGGGCTTCTCCTATAGTTTTAATTAAGAAGAAGGATGGTACTTTTAGGTTCTGCGTCGATTATAAGAAATTGAATCAGTGCCTACGTTCTGTAACTTAGGCGAGAACTTCTCGCATCGAGAAAACATGGAACACAAAATCCCAACGTTTCTCGACTTGGAAAAATAAACTGTGTCTGTATCTCAATGTGAGAAAATCTCTTTTGATTTGTCTTTCCATTGGAATATCTACCGGAAACTATGTTATTGACAGTTAAAATTCAAATATTTAAAAATATTTTTTGTACTTTTATCAAATGTCTTATGTAGGTCTGCCGTCTTAATGCAATTAGTAAACACGCATTTATATAAGCTAGTATCGCCAAGTAGTAAAAGGGAGATATAGAAAAGTGTTTACGTACTAATATATAAATTGTTTTTTTTTTAGGGTTATTAATGCATTTATTGAAAAAATATCAATCTAAACACATTGATAATATACTTCCCAAGTAACATCGTTGGAGCTAATAGAAGCAAACTGTTCTTTAGGAGCTTGTAAGCAGTGAAATCCAAAGCTTAAGCTCTTAAATAGATTATTGCACAGCTCCCTACATTTCATTTAAAAATGATGTTCTATAATCGAAGTTTCAGAACACTTTTAGCTCTATTAATTTTATAACGACTCACGATTTAAAAATAGCTCTTTAATAACGTTCAACGTTTTTTAAACGAGCTAACTATTTATATCAGCACATAAAGAAGCATTGTAGAGCTGCTTAATTTCATGTTCAAAATACTAACGCATGACTTTATAGAAATGTCAAAAATTAGCATTTTAAAAGCAACACAAAAAACGGTTGTAGAGTTAATTTACTAATACTTTCAAACAAACTCTTCGTGAAGTTAACTCTAGCGCATGCGCATGAAATCTCTCTGAGCATTGTCAGATTTATCTCTGAGCATTAGGAAATGTGAAGACTCGATAGCTTCGACAAATCGACTATAGAGCTTGATACTAAAACTCTCTCAAATAAAATACTTCTACTCAATATGAGGGTGTTCCCCAATAAAATATTAGAGCCATGATTTCAACGGGAAAAATTAAGCCATAAATAGAAAATATATTTATTGCTTTCACCTTCTGGGTAATACCGAGTGCGCACCTCAAAAGTGGTAAATTCAAATTTTTTTGTACTAAAATCAATTAAACAGTTTACTTAAAAAAAGGTTTGAAATAATATTAAGTCTATGGCTGAGTCGTAAAAGTATTTGCTTTCATGCTTAGAAACCACAATGCACTTCAATGTAGAATATAATTTAAATAAACAAGAAACTTTTCCAGAAATAAGAATTATTCAACCTTCATAAATTAACCTTCAATTTCCGAAACACCCTACTTTTTAAGTACTGAACGAAAACTCTTATTTTGTGAGAACTAGCACTAGAATAGCTCGATTGAAGACAAACTATGTTCATACTATAAAATATGGCGACGGAAAAAAAAAATCATTGAATAATTTTTCTTAATTTATTTAAAATGAATACAAAACCTTTAAATTCAATAAAAACACAAATCAGATATTGCAAATATTGCAATGAAAACAAAAATATTTTATTTCATAATAACTAAATTTATTTAACATATTTTTACATTGCTCAGGCTTACTTTTTAAAATTTTTCACAGCTTAATATAAATAATTTTAAAGGCGCGTTGTTATTTTGCGAAGTACCTTCAATACAATTATGATAAATCTAAACGCGCACTAAAAATTCACTAACATGGAACACACAAAAATTAATTTTATTTCTCACTTAGACATTTTCTGTTGTAATATTTAATTAATTTGCGCGACATCACCACACATGATGTTTTCGAATGTTACTATCACACACATGAAATACATCTCCCTAATATTATTTTAATTTATCATTTGTATTATCTTAACTAACACAAACAAAGTGCTGTCAAAAAATGTTGCTTTAAAGATATCTGAATCATGAACCTAAGAGCTTCAAAGCCATACTAGCCACTGATAACAAGCTGGCTTCGAGCAAAAATTAGCTCTCAAACTCAATGAATTCGCTGTAAGCATGCTTTACACTTGCTTTAGAAGTGCAATTAGAGCTTCTTTTGATATCAACGAGCTTTAAGATTTGCTCTAAAAACGCTGTTAGAGCATTTGAACAGCTAAAATTGTTTCTTGGGTTATATGGATACATCTACGCATGTATTTGTATATAGAACCATACAATTATGTAAATATAATCTATATAATGACGTTCCCATAATTTTCATTCGATACTTTTGGTCTAGTTTCAATTTTGTAAGCTTTCAAAAGCATAGGTACCTCAATTAAATGAAACTGAAGAATCTGAAGTATACCACACTTAATTGAAACTGAAGACACTGGGCACAAAAAAAGAAAGATTATTAATTTCACTTAAGTGAATTTGCCCATAAAACGGTTTGTTATTTTTAGTCTAGTTGAATTTACTCTTGCTTCAGATGTTATGAGGGCTCTCGAGTGCACCTCACTTAAGTGAACCTGAGTGAAAATGAAAAATCTTAGGTAAACCTCACTTAAGTGAAACTGACAATACTGAAGCACAAAATGGACAAAATTACTAATTTCACTTAAGTGAATTATAGGTATGATCACCCCTATTTAGGGTCTGTTACGTATCTACTTTCATTCAATATTGCTTCTGAAGTGAGGAGAGTTCTCAAGCGCACCTCACTTAAGTTGAACTAAAGAAGAAAATGATTGATAAGTAGGTATTTCTATATTTGTTTTTAGCGCTTACATTTACATTTCCAAACTACCCTCTTTGCTAAATCCAAAAGGAGAGTGTTCTTTTGTTTTTGTTTTGAAATAATACAAATTACAAATACAAAATATTTGCCATTTCTCTACTTTTAATCGCTTTAATTTTCTTCTCACATGCGTTTTACTTGTCGAGTAATTTTAGCAGTTAAATCGAGAAATTATCTCGACTTTTTTCTTACAGAAACAGTTTAACTCACATTTTTCCAGGCTCTCACAGTTTTACTCATATTTTTCCAGGCTCTCACAGAAATTTTATTCCGAAAAGTTTCAAGTCGAGAAAATCTAGTTACAGAACCAGGCGAACGTGAGAAAACAATTTTAATGCCAATTTACGTCACATTTGTTTTGATTCACGTGTTCCATGCGAGAAATTTCTTTATGTGAGAGTTACAGAACGTAGGCACAGGTTACGGAAAGGGACGCTTATCCGCTTCCAATAATTTCGGCGATTTTGGATAAGCTTAGGAACGCTAGGTTTCTTACATCGCTTGACATTAAGTCAGCTTATTGGCAAATCCCTATGTCTGAAGAATCTAGAAAGTTTACAGCTTTCACGGTTCCGGGTAGGGGTTTGTTCCAATTTAAACGCATGCCTTTCGGATTACACAATGCCCCTGCAACTTGGCAGAGGTTCATTGACAGCGTTTTAGGGCCAGAGTTGGAGCCTTTCGTTTTCGTGTATCTGGATGATATTATTATCGTCACAGATTCTTTCGAAAAACATTTAGAGATTCTCAACGAAGTTTTAAAAAGACTTCATGAAGCAGGTTTAAAAGTAGGGCGGGATAAATGCAACTTTTGCAGACCATCCCTTAAGTTTTTAGGTTATGTAGTTGATAGGAACGGGTTACATGTTGACCCCGAAAAAGTTGAGAGTATGGTTAGGATACCTGCACCCAAAAATGTTAAGGAAGTTAGCATGGGCGCCCGCAGGATTTTTGCTAGGGGGGGGCAGAAGTAAAATGTACCTACCGTTAAAAGATTGAAATTCTAAATAAGTCATTGTTGCAAAAAAATTAATGGCATATAATTAACAGGCACCCGTTAGATATATAAAAATATTATTTATTTATCTCAATATTTTTTTTTTAAACCTTAGACCTATACTCAAACTCAACCTTTAAACGAGTGTAAAAAACGCCGCGGTTACCTCAGCTTCTTAGTACCATCATATAATAAGCCGAAGTGAGTGCAGAGTGACGGACGTGTTCCGCTCGCTGCTCCCATAGGTCAGTTTCACTTTCAGCATACGCATGGGTTCGTGATATATTTGTTCCTGTTACTAATTTAGTTTTTGAGTTGGAATTCAAATTTGTGAAATGAAAAATTAAATTAGTCATTCAGGGAACCGAGACGATATGATGGAGCAATGGCTAAGTGCTAAAAAGTCGACGATGAAAAATAGCGTACATTCAAATTTTAATTAAATGGCAAGTGCAAAAAGTATGATTTGCTCTGCGCCTGTGTGTTATATGCTATTACTTTCACGTAATTTGACTAATGTCAGATTTTTTTACAATAAAACATTTTAAGTTTTTGTTTCAGGAATTCTAAAGAGGATGTTTTAAAGTCTAGGAAAAATTTTTCTTAAGATTTTAATTTGTTTACTATTTTACATATATTTTTTAGATGATATGTTTTTAGGACAGGCGAGCTGCGACTTATTGTTTTCATTGCAAATTAAAAATAATGCAAGCTCTTATTAGCCCTGTTTTTTAGTGCATTTTTATCTTCGCTTAAAAAAAATTTGCATGTTAAATACAACAACAATACGGAGTTATACCAAATTGTTGTTGTATTTAACATGCTACTTATTTGTAAGCGAAGATAAACATGCACTAAAAAACAGGGCTATTGTTGTTTTTTCTTAAAACAATAATCGTGATCATTCTTAAAGTTCGGCAGAAAAAAACTAAATAAGCATACTTTAATTTTTATTAACATAGCTGGGTCCAGTGGACACACGACTATAGAAGTGAACATAACTTTCACGTCTGCAGTTAAGGGTTAATTAATAAGGCAAAATGGATTGGGTACGATATGTCGACTTTTTAAATATCGACTCCGTAATATCGACTTTTAAAATCTCGACAAAAATAATTTCGACTGGTTAAAATGGTTAAATGACCGACAGATCAAAATATAGACACAAATTTGACCGACTTTTTAAAATGTCGATTTTTCAAAATGTCGACAGTGATCGAGATTAATTGAATCGAGACTTCAACAGTCGACATTTTAAAAGTCAACATTTTGAAAGTCGACATTTTGATCAGATCATATTTTAGGGAATGATGTTTACAAGCGCGCGCTTGAAAAATACGGACAAGACGATATTTTTCTCGACTTCTATCCGGTCAGTCGACTTTTTGTCAAATCGAGATTTCAAATTGTTTATATTTTAATAAGTCGGTGAAAACAAAGTCGGCGTTTCAACTTACAGAAAAGTCGATAAAAGTTAACATTTTTTTTTGTCGGTCATTCGTACGTAACTTGACAAAAAATTATAAAATAGACTTACAAAATAAGACCTTGTATGAAATATTGGATTTATTCTTTTCCTCGCAAGAGAAGTTGTAGCCTTCTTGGTGCTTCCCTAGAAAATCTGTCCAGCACACTTTTTTCAAATGCTCTTGCGGCTTGAGTAGATAACCGATAACATAATAATTTCATGAGAGGCAGAAAAACATTTTTTTGTTGGATATTCGATTATTGAGTGCCAAAAATTGAATTGCATTAGTGGTAGGTTGGTAGGATACTTACATACTTTCTATATCCTTTTCTTATTCTAAAAATTGAACCAGATCGTAGTCCTGGACATTAAAATAAAATGAATGTACAGAATAAAAGTAAAGGCTTGACATTCTAGGGGGGGGCAAATGCCCCCTCTGACCCCCCCTGCGGGGCGCCCATGGAAGTTAGGAGCTTTGTAGGAACTGTTTCGTGGTACAGGCGTTTCGTACCAAACTTTGCAACAATTGTTAGGCCTTTAACTGATCTGCTAAAAAAGAGCAAGAAATTCGTCTGGACTCAGGAATGTGAAGACTCGTTTAGGAAAGCAAAGGAATATTTGATCACGGCTCCCATTTTAACCTGCCCCGATTTTAGTCTTCCATTTGTAGTCCAAACCGACGCGTCTGATTACGGTATCGGGGCCGTACTTACCCAAACTTTTGAAGACGGTGAGAAGGTAATTTGTTATTTGAGTAGGTCTTTAAATCGTAGTGAAAGGAATTATTCAACAACCGAGAAAGAGTGTTTAGGAGTTTTGTGGGCGGTTGAGAAGTTACGGCCGTACATCGAAGGAGTTCGATTCACGGTCATAACAGATCATTACTCGCTTGTTTGGTTGAGTAACCTCAAGGACCCACAAGGTAGATTAGCGCGCTGGGCAGTAAGGCTCCAGCAATTTGATTTTAAAATAGTCCACCGTAAGGGAAAAGACCATGTCGTGCCGGACATGTTATCTCGAGGAGTTCCAGTAGTGTCTGGAATCTCAGATGAGGATTTAGACCCTTGGGTGGTAAAAATGATTTCGGCAGTTGAGTCGAATCCATTAGGTTATCCAGCTTGGAGAGTGGAGAGTGGCCGACTATATAAATTTGTCAAATCGACACATATAGTCGTGCATGAAAATAACGAAGAGTGGAAGTTAGTGGTAGGCAAAAAGGATAGGTTAGGGATTTTGAAAGAGTGCCATGATAACCCATTAGCGGGACACATGGGAGTTAGAAAAACGTTTGCGAGAGTAGGAGCTAGATATTATTGGCCAAAAATGAGAAGAGATGTTACAAATTATGTTAGGAAATGTAGTGTCTGCCAGCAAGTGAAACCAGTTAATGATAAACCAGCCGGTCTTATGACTGGAAGGATAGGAGTTTCTTCTCCGTGGGAGATGATAAGTGTGGATCTAGTAGGGCCATTACCCAAGTCCAATAGAGGATATATTTATATCCTGACTGTCGTAGATTATCTTACCAAATTTCCGTTATTGTTTGCACTAAGGTCCGCTACTGCAAAGGCAGTATGCAAAGAGTTAGAGGATAATGTTTTCTTGTTATTTGGGGTTCCAAAGGTTGTCATTTGTGACAATGGTCCTCAATTTAGGAGTAGGGAATTAAAACAGCTTTGTGAGGGATATTCAACTAAGATTAGGTTTACTCCACACTACCATCCTCAGGCTAACCCCGCGGAGAGAATAAATCAAATTATAAAAACAACGTTGAGAGCTTATGTTTCCGAGAATCACCGAGTTTGGGATTCTCAATTATCTAAGGTAGCCTGTGCTATACGCACCTCCCAACATGAAGTATTAGGAGTTTCGCCTTATTATGCCAATTTTGGAAAAGAAATGTCTACGAGTGGTAGAGAGGAAATGGCAATTAGTGACCAGGGTATAGATAGAAATCAAAGTACAGATTCCATCGGAGATGTAGGAGAAAGGTTTAGGAGACTTAGAGCGGACATAGCTGCTAAACTTAAAACAGCATCCAAGAAATCTGCAGAATCATACAACCTCAGGAGGAGAGATATTCAATATCTCCCAAATGATGTCGTATGGCGCAGAAATTTCGATTTGTCAAACGCGGCAAATTACTACGCAGCAAAACTGGCACCGAAGTACGTCGGGCCTTTTAGAATCCGAAAACGGTTATCTCCTTGGACGTACGTTCTCGAAGACGATAACGGAAAAGATCGTGGCACTTGGCACACTAAAGATCTTAAACCTTTTAATGGTTCTTTCGAAAATGATTAGTCCAGAAGTCCCGAGTAAAGTAAAGTAAAGTAAGTAAAGTAAAGTAAAGTAAAGTAAAGTAAAGTAAAGTAAAGTAAAGTAAAGTAAAGTAAAGTAAAGTAAAGTAAAGTAAAGTAAAGTAAAGTAAAGTAAAGTAAAGTAAAGTAAAGTAAAGTAAAGTAAAGTAAAGTAAGTAAAGTAAAGTAAAGTAAAGTAAAGTAAAGTAAAGTAAAGTAAAGTAAAGTAAAGTAAAGTAAAGTAAAGTAAAGTAAAGTAAAAGTAAAGTAAAGTAAAGTAAAGTAAAGTAAAGTAAAGTAAGTAAAGTAAAGTAAAGTAAAGTAAAGTAAAGTAAAGTAAAGTAAAGTAAAGTAAAGTAAAGTAAAGTAAAGTAAAGTAAAGTAAAGTAAAGTTAAAGTAAAGTAAAGTAAAGTAAAGTAAAGTAAAGTAAAGTAAAGTAAAGTAAGTAAAGTAAAGTAAAGTAAAGTAAAGTAAAGTAAAGTAAAGTAAAGTAAAGTAAAGTAAAGTAAAGTAAAGTAAAGTAAAGTAAAAGTAAAGTAAAGTAAAGTAAAGTAAAGTAAAGTAAAGTAAAGTAAAGTAAAGTAAAGTAAAGTAAAGTAAGTAAAGTAAAGTAAAGTAAAGTAAAGTAAAGTAAAGTAAAGTAAAGTAAAGTAAAGTAAAGTAAAGTAAAGTAAAGTAAAGTAAAGTAAAGTAAAGTAAAGTAAAGTAAAGTAAAGTAAAGTAAAGTAAAGTAAAGTAAAGTAAAGTAAAGTAAAGTAAAGTAAAGTAAAGTAAAGTAAAGTAAAGTAAAGTAAAGTAAAGTAAAGTAAAGTAAAGTAAAGTAAAGTAAAGTAAAGTAAAGTAAAGTAAAGTAAAGTAAAGTAAAGTAAAGTAAAGTAAAGTAAAGTAAAGTAAAGTAAAGTAAAGTAAAGTAAGTAAAGTAAAGTAAAGTAAAGTAAAGTAAAGTAAAGTAAAGTAAGTAAAGTAAAGTAAAGTAAAGTAAAGTAAAGTAAAGTAAAGTAAAGTAAAGTAAAGTAAAGTAAAGTAAAGTAAAGTAAAGTAAAGTAAAGTAAAGTAAAGTAAGTAAAGTAAAGTAAAGTAAAGTAAAGTAAAGTAAAGTAAAGTAAAGTAAAGTAAAGTAAAGTAAAGTAAAGTAAAGTAAAGTAAAGTAAAGTAAAAGTAAAGTAAAGTAAAGTAAAGTAAAGTAAAGTAAAGTAAAGTAAAGTAAAGTAAAGTAAAGTAAAGTAAAGTAAAGTAAAGTAAAGTAAAGTAAAGTAAAGTAAAGTAAAGTAAAGTAAAGTAAAGTAAAGTAAAGTAAAGTAAAGTAAAGTAAAGTAAAGTAAAGTAAAGTAAAGTAAAGTAAAGTAAAGTAAAGTAAAGTAAAGTAAAGTAAAGTAAAGTAAAGTAAAGTAAAGTAAAGTAAAGTAAAGTAAAGTAAAGTAAAGTAAAGTAAAGTAAAGTAAAGTAAAGTAAAGTAAAGTAAAGTAAAGTAAAGTAAAGTAAAGTAAAGTAAAGTAAAGTAAAGTAAAGTAAAGTAAAGTAAGTAAAGTAAAGTAAAGTAAAGTAAAGTAAAGTAAAGTAAAGTAAAGTAAAGTAAAGTAGAAGTAAAGTAAAGTAAAGTAAAGTAAAGTAAAAGTAAAGTAAAGTAAAGTAAAGTAAAGTAAAGTAAAGTAAAGTAAAGTAAAGTAAAGTAAAGTAAAGTAAAGTAAAGTAAAGTAAAGTAAAGTAAGTAAAGTAAAGTAAAGTAAAGTAAAGTAAAGTAAAGTAAAGTAAAGTAAAGTAAAGTAAAGTAAAGTAAAGTAAAGTAAAGTAAAGTAAAGTAAAGTAAAGTAAAGTAAAGTAAAGTAAAGTAAAGTAAAGTAAAGTAAAGTAAAGTAAAGTAAAGTAAAGTAAAGTAAAGTAAAGTAAAGTAAAGTAAAGTAAAGTAAAGTAAAGTAAAGTAAAGTAAAGTAAAGTAAAGTAAAGTAAAGTAAAGTAAAGTAAAGTAAAGTAAAGTAAAGTAAAGTAAAGTAAAGTAAAGTAAAGTAAAGTAAAGTAAAGTAAAGTAAAGTAAAGTAAAGTAAAGTAAAGTAAAGTAAAGTAAAGTAAAGTAAAGTAAAGTAAAGTAAAGTAAAGTAAAGTAAAGTAAAGTAAAGTAAAGTAAAGTAAAGTAAAGTAAAGTAAAGTAAAGTAAAGTAAAGTAAAGTAAAGTAAAGTAAAGTAAAGTAAAGTAAAGTAAAGTAAAGTAAAGTAAAGTAAAGTAAAGTAAAGTAAGTAAAGTAAAGTAAAGTAAAGTAAAGTAAAGTAAAGTAAAGTAAAGTAAAGTAAAGTAAAGTAAAGTAAAGTAAAGTAAAGTAAGTAAAGTAAAGTAAAGTAAAGTAAAGTAAAGTAAAGTAAAGTAAAGTAAAGTAAAGTAAAGTAAAGTAAAGTAAAGTAAGTAAAGTAAAGTAAAGTAAAGTAAAGTAAAGTAAAGTAAAGTAAAGTAAAGTAAAGTAAAGTAAAGTAAAGTAAAGTAAAGTAAAGTAAAGTAAAGTAAAGTAAAGTAAAGTAAAGTAAAGTAAAGTAAGGAATGAAAAGTTTAGTAAAGTTTTGTTATCTTTTTTTTGGAATTTCACATTTAAGCTTTGAATATTTTTTTTTGGACTGCCATATTTGGCCTGATGGGTTTCTATCTTGTTTTGTTTACCAGGTCCATCCGTGAGAAATGGTTTACTTTTTTTCCAAAAGGTAAACACATTTCCAAGGAGGAAAGGGTGGAGTTTGTCACGGTAAAATTTACCGCGACAAAAATCACCCTTAATCATCCACATCCTCCTCCTTCCTTTCCATTTTTTCTTTTCCCTACAGGTGCTTGTTGCAATATACTGAGAGAGAGAAAAGGGCAGCAATGGTCCATCAGCCATTGTTTCACTCTCTCAGTATCTTGAAGAAGCAAAAATCGATATTGTCAATTTGGACACGAAAAGTGGATGGGTGATCCACTATATCATAACCGACAACCAGTCGAACAATTTGATCCGAATCACGGGCGACAGTTGGTCCCCGAAGACGAACATTATACTGACAGACGGGTGGTCTGATCAATCATTATTATTGCACCAGATACGTAGGTGACAGTTGGTCCCTAACGCCGAAGTTACTTCTTGGCAAAATGGCTGCTTGCCCAACATAACATTACTTATTTTTCTTGTAAAATTTGGAACGTTAACTGCTCGTCCTCATTCCCCAAAATCTGCACAAAAAGCCAACGACCTAGGTCAAATTCGCGTATTAGAACTGCCAACCTCCCTCCGAAATATAACAAAGGGGTAATTAACTTTTCACCAAGGTTTCACAATAGTTGTTTCATTTAGTTCTGAGGGGAAAAATGCACGCGTTGAATTAAGTTTCCTTTTTGATTTTCTGAATTTTTCTTTTCCAAAAACTTAGTTGGGGATAATAGGTGGCTGAATGCACTCATCGAATTGCCGCCCACTGGAAGTCATGCCAGAGTCCGGCGAATTCGATGATGACTTTGCATAAAGCTGGGGTTGAAGTGCGAGTAGGAAAGGCGTACGGGTTTGCAACTGCGTTGGCTCACTCACGCCAATGGGCTGAGTGTTGCTGAATAATGACGCGACCGAAACCCCCGTCACTGATTGGCCGAAAGCACTGGGGCATTGGAAAAAAGAAGAGGTCGTCCAGGCATAGTGAAAGCCTGGAGGGACACTTCTTACCCATCTTTTAGATCGAGCAGAAGATTTCTGAAAAATCGAGAAAAGAAAAATTAAGAGAAGTTTAGAAAGAAAATTTAATTACGATTTCGGTGAGTTCTAGTTGTGGAAAAAAAAGGAAGACAAAAATTGGTGAAAATTGAGAAACTATTGTGGAAAATTGGAGGAGAAAATTTGGGAAATTTATCTCGGAGGAAAGAGGGATTGGCAGTGGAAATCAGGAAAAAAAAAGCTAAGTATAGTGGTTTATTAGAATTTATAAATCTGTGGTAAAATTGGTAATATTTTCTTAAGCGTTTGTTTCAAGAGTTATCAAAACTCAACATTTTAAATCGTTGGCCTTTTGTTCCGTGAAATTTCCGATAAAGCGGAACTCGTGACCCGTTCAGAAACAGTTTCTTTATACTTTCGGGACCAAGCGTTAACGGTCCAACTTATATATCATTGATTCATTGTTCTTTTATTCTAAAAGATCTTGGGTTTTACTCCTACTCGTAAGGTTTCCCAAGCAATTTCATTCTATTAAAACACAAATTCAAAAATATAAATATCTTCTTTTTCTTTTTTTTGTTCCTCTTAAATTGCTTTCACCGTCGGATTCGCTTCAGAAGGTTTGTAATTTCTTTCAAAACAAAAAAAAAATTGCTGGCGCCCCTTTATTTTACATTTCAGGTACTACGCCCCTGTGAGTATCAAAATCGTTGATTTGATATCAACATTTATCGAAAATAATTAATCATTCATTAAATTAATTGGTGAAACCCACCCCTTAATTTGAGCTAGTCGTGGTGGTAGCATCCCAAGTGCTACCTTCTGTTGCGCTTTATTCAGTTCGAATTCGAACTTGTTTTGTATTTTCTTTTGGTTGACATTCGTCTAACCAAAAGTCGTGGTCAATTCGTTTGGGTCGGTCGTCTTGTGGTTTCGTCGTAAGTTTAAAGTAATAATTATTCAATTAAATAATACAATTTTGTTCGGTCTCGGTTCGTCGGAAAAAAAGTGTAACACACCAAAAGCAGTGACTTAAAATTGCTGACCATCGGATCAAAATTTGAATTATGTTTGTGCAAACTGGTCCTTATAGACCAAGGTTTACGTAAAGAGCTTTTCATATGAGATGCGAATAGTGAATGTTGAAATGGGAACGATCGTGAATTTTGACCTTCCATTCACTTGAGTAATTTGTTTGGTTGCTTATAGATGCCAATTGTCATAAAATATTAACCCAGTAAAATGTTTTTTTTTTTTTTTTTTTTTTTTTTTTGACCGTGGGTAGGCGCAAAACCTGCATCAGGCTCTATGAGGACCGGAAAACGCGTGCTCATAGAAGTGTGAGATTCTTACTACACTAAAACCACCTCCACTTCCCGATTGCTACTAAGTTGAAACTTATCTAGCAATTTATTTTTAACGAAGTTAAGTAACGTGTTGCAGTTAACTTTCCGGTGAAAGTTTCTGCTTATTCCGCGATTTTAAAGCGGTTTTGTGTTCACCGCACCAAGTCGGAAGGTTTTGTTCTTTGCAGACGGCGTACTAAATTCGACTCGTCAAGAATGTCAATAATCGTTGGATTAGCGTGATCTAATAGCCGATTTCTATGTTTTCGCGCGAAACTCTTAATTTCATCTCGAAACGTAGGAATCCCGAGATCCCTGTGAAGATCTTCGTTTCTTATATACCATGGTGCATTTACAAATGACCTAAGCAATTTATTTTCAAACGTTTGTAATTTATTTAAATTTGTATCGCAGGTACAACCCCAGAGTTGTATACCGTAAGTCCAGACAGGTTAAAGTACCTGCCTGTATAAAATCAACTTATTATCAATACTAAGCTTGGAATATTTACCGAGTAGCCAGTTCATATCTCTTAATTTACTTTTTAATTCTTCGCATTTCTTTCTTACGTGCGGCCTCCATTTTAACTTCGCGTCCAGAGTCATTCCCAGATATTTTGCTTCATTCGCAAATGGTACACGACCGGTATTACGAAAGACGGGCAATCTATTTATTTTTTTATACGTAAAGTCCACGTGGACTGACTTTTGTTCATTGAGCGCTATTCGCCATGTTTTTGTCCACTCATTAACATTATTAAGAGCATTTTGTAATTTAATCGTAGCTTCGTTAATCGTTTTGCCTACTGCTAGTATTGCAGTATCATCAGCAAACGTTGCTACGAAAGTGTCTTCTGTTTGAGGTATATCACGTGTAAATAGAAGGTACAGAACTGGACCTAAAACACTACCTTGTGGTACCCCAGCCACTATTTCTTTGAAATTAGAATATTCATTTCCGTGTCTTACACGAAAAAGTCTGTTTTCTAGATATTCGTTAAGAATTTTATAAAGTCCTTCAGGCAGAACTTGTCGTAATTTGAATTTGAGGCCTTCGTGCCACACCTTGTCAAACGCTTGCGACACATCCAAAAAGACCGTCGAACAGATTTTCTTTTCTTCAAGAGCTCTCTCAATTACGTCAGTTATTCTATGCACTTGATCAATTGGTGAATGCTTGCTTCTAAATCCGAACTGATGTTCAGGTATTAATCGTTTCTCTTCTATTATAGGCTGCAGGCGCAGGAGCAGTATTCTTTCAAAAACTTTCGATATTATTGGAAGAAGCGAAATCGGTCTGTAAGAATTCTTTTCGTGAGATGGTTTGCCAGGTTTCAAAACCATTATGACTTCCGCAACTTTCCATTGGCTTGGAACATATTCTAGCCTTAGAGCGGCATTTATTATATAAAGGAGGTTAATTAATCCTTTATTAGGAAGCATTTTTAATATTTCCGCTGTTATTAAGTCATACCCCGGAGCTTTATTAGACTTTAGCTTCTTTATTTCTCTGTTCAATTCAGCAAGCGTAGCATTTCTGGTTCTGTAATTTTCACGTGAGCTAAAACTCATATTAATATTTCCATTGAGTGCTTGCCCATCAGAAGGTTTAAATGTTTCTTCCAGGTAATCGGCGAATACCGCCGCTTACTCTTTGTCACTTTTAGCCCATTCGTTTTGGCTTTTCTTAATCGGGGGTACTGGAAGCTTTGGTTTTTTCGTTGTTTTTATAGCTTTCCAAAGTGAGTAGTTGGATTCTTTCCCAGCTGACAAGCTTTCAAGGTAATTTTCTACTTCACGGTTTTTGAACTCTGATATCGCTGTTTTTAGCATATTACACAAGCGATTTAAATGAGCTTTGTGTTGAGGAGCACGGGTTCGCTGCCATTTCTTACGTGCTTTTCGTTTATCTTTTATTAAGTCTTTTATTTCCTGCGGATATTTTATATCTTTATAGCGCGGCGTAACCCTTTGATAAGGTGTGTTTTTCCACGCTGCCTTTTGTATCATATCAACAAAGGTATCTACTGCGTCTTCAAGCTCAAGAGGCGTTTGTAATGATACCCTCAATTCAACGTTGTCCTCGATATCTTTCTTAAATCCTTCCCAGTTGGTTTTACCGTTTGTTAACCTGGGTGGTTTTTCAATTTTGACAAGGCTTTCGCTCATAGTGAGTATGACTGCAGAATGATCTGAGAAGAGATCATGGCCTTCTGAGATTTCAATACGGTTAGAGGGTATTCCTTTTACCATAAACAAATCGATTAAGTCAGGTATTTTTGACGGATCAGTTGGCCAGTAAGTTGGCTTTCCGGTCGAATGGAAATCGCAATTATTTTCCATTTCTGCCTCATATAGCATTCGACCCTTTTGAGATATGCATCTTGAAGCCCAAAAGGTGTGCTTTGCATTAAAGTCGCCACCAACAATTAAGTTTGGGCTTAGCGACTTTATCAATGTCGTAAATTCACTCTTATCGATTTTGCAACGTGGAGGGCAATATATCGAAGAGATATTGAGAAGAATGTTTTTAATTCTAACCTGAACACTACTCAATTGCATCGATTCTACCTCTATTTTCAGGCCTATTGAGTGTTCAATGCACTCTTTTATATATAACGATGATCCACCCCTTGCTTTATTTGAAGGATGAACAGCGAGGTAGTCAAGAAACCCGTGGATTTTAAGATTTGATTCATTTTTGGCATGCGTTTCTGATACCAAACATATGTCGATATCATTTTCCTGCATATACATCTCTAATTCTCCAAGTTTTTGCCATAATCCGTTGGCATTCCACGTTTGTACAAGTAGCCTTTAATGCACCAAAAGCAGTGACTTAAAATTGCTGAGCATCGGATCAAAATTTGAATTATGTTTGTGCAAACTGGTCCTTATAGACCAAGGTTTACGTAAAGAGCTTTTCATATGAGATGCGAATAGTGAATGTTGAAATGGGAACGATCGTGAATTTTGACCTTCCATTCACTTGAGTAATTTGTTTGGTTGCTTATAGATGCCAATTGTCATAAAATATTAACCCAGTAAAATGTTTTTTTTTTTTTTTTTTTTTTTTTTGACCGTGGGTAGGCGCAAAACCTGCATCAGGCTCTATGAGGACCGGAAAACGCGTGCTCATAGAAGTGTGAGATTCTTACTACACTAAAACCACCTCCACTTCCCGATTGCAACTAAGTTGAAACTTATCTAGCAATTTATTTTTAACGAAGTTAAGTAACGTGTTGCAGGTAACTTTCCGGTGAAAGTTTCTGCTTATTCCGCGATTTTAAAGCGGTTTTGTGTTCACCGCACCAAGTCGGAAGGTTTTGTTCTTTGCAGACGGCGTACTAAATTCGACTCGTCAAGAATGTCAATAATCGTTGGATTAGCGTGATCTAATAGCCGATTTCTATGTTTTCGCGCGAAACTCTTAATTTCATCTCGAAACGTAGGAATCCCGAGATCCCTGTGAAGATCTTCGTTTCTTATATACCATGGTGCATTTACAAATGACCTAAGCAATTTATTTTCAAACGTTTGTAATTTATTTAAATTTGTATCGCAGGTACAACCCCAGAGTTGTATACCGTAAGTCCAGACAGGTTAAAGTACCTGCCTGTATAAAATCAACTTATTATCAATACTAAGCTTGGAATATTTACCGAGTAGCCAGTTCATATCTCTTAATTTACTTTTTAATTCTTCGCATTTCTTTCTTACGTGCGGCCTCCATTTTAACTTCGCGTCCAGAGTCATTCCCAGATATTTTGCTTCATTCGCAAATGGTACACGACCGGTATTACGAAAGACGGGCAATCTATTTATTTTTTTATACGTAAAGTCCACGTGGACTGACTTTTGTTCATTGAGCGCTATTCGCCATGTTTTTGTCCACTCATTAACATTATTAAGAGCATTTTGTAATTTAATCGTAGCTTCGTTAATCGTTTTGCCTACTGCTAGTATTGCAGTATCGTCAGCAAACGTTGCTACGAAAGTGTCTTCTGTTTGAGGTATATCACGTGTAAATAGAAGGTACAGAACTGGACCTAAAACACTACCTTGTGGTACCCCAGCCACTATTTCTTTGAAATTAGAATATTCATTTCCGTGTCTTACACGAAAAAGTCTGTTTTCTAGATATTCGTTAAGAATTTTATAAATTCCTTCAGGCAGAACTTGTCGTAATTTGAATTTGAGGCCTTCGTGCCACACCTTGTCAAACGCTTGCGACACATCCAAAAAGACCGTCGAACAGATTTTCTTTTCTTCAAGAGCTCTCTCAATTACGTCAGTTATTCTATGCACTTGATCAATTGTTGAATGCTTGCTTCTAAATCCGAACTGATGTTCAGGTATTAATCGTTTCTCTTCTATTATAGGCTGCAGGCGCAGGAGCAGTATTCTTTCAAAAACTTTCGATATTATTGGAAGAAGCGAAATCGGTCTGTAAGAATTCTTTTCGTGAGATGGTTTGCCAGGTTTCAAAACCATTATGACTTCCGCAACTTTCCATTGGCTTGGAACATATTCTAGCCTTAGAGCGGCATTTATTATATAAAGGAGGTTAATTAATCCTTTATTAGGAAGCATTTTTAATATTTCCGCTGTTATTAAGTCATATCCCGGAGCTTTATTAGACTTTAGCTTCTTTATTTCTCTGTTCAATTCAGCAAGCGTAGCATTTCTGGTTCTGTAATTTTCACGTGAGCTAAAACTCATATTAATATTTCCATTGAGTGCTTGCCCATCAGAAGGTTTAAATGTTTCTTCCAGGTAATCGGCAAATACCGCCGCTTTCTCTTTGTCACTTTTAGCCCATTCGTTTTGGCTTTTCTTAATCGGGGGTACTGGAAGCTTTGGTTTTTTCGTTGTTTTTATAGCTTTCCAAAGTGAGTAGTTGGATTCTTTCCCAGCTGACAAGCTTTCAAGGTAATTTTCTACTTCACGGTTTTTGAACTCTGATATCGCTGTTGTTAGCATATTACATAAGCGATTTAAATGAGCTTTGTGTTGAGGAGCACGGGTTCGCTGCCATTTCTTACGTGCTTTTCGTTTATCTTTTATTAAGTCTTTTATTTCCTGCGGATATTTTATATCTTTATAGCGCGGCGTAACCCTTTGATAAGGTGTGTTTTTCCACGCTGCCTTTTGTATCATATCAACAAAGGTATCTACTGCGTCTTCAAGCTCAAGAGGCGTTTGTAATGATACCCTCAATTCAACGTTGTCCTCGATATCTTTCTTAAATCCTTCCCAGTTGGTTTTACCGTTTGTTAACCTGGGTGGTTTTTCAATTTTGACAAGGCTTTTGCTCATAGTGAGTATGACTGCAGAATGATCTGAGAAGAGATCATGGCCTTCTGAGATTTCAATACGGTTAGAGGGTATTCCTTTTACCATAAACAAATCGATTAAGTCAGGTATTTTTGACGGATCAGTTGGCCAGTAAGTTGGTTTTCCGGTCGAATGGAAATCGCAATTATTTTCCATTTCTGCCTCATATAGCATTCGACCCTTTTGAGATATGCATCTTGAAGCCCAAAAGGTGTGCTTTGCATTAAAGTCGCCACCAACAATTAAGTTTGGGCTTAGCGACTTTATCAATGTCGTAAATTCACTCTTATCGATTTTGCAACGTGGAGGGCAATATATCGAAGAGATATTGAGAAGAATGTTTTTAATTCTAACCTGAACACTACTCAATTGCATCGATTCTACCTCTATTTTCAGGCCTATTGAGTGTTCAATGCACTCTTTTATATATAACGATGATCCACCCCTTGCTTTATTTGAAGGATGAACAGCGAGGTAGTCAAGAAACCCGTGGATTTTAAGATTTGATTCATTTTTGGCATGCGTTTCTGATATCAAACATATGTCGATATCATTTTCCTGCATATACATCTCTAATTCTCCAAGTTTTTGCCATAATCCGTTGGCATTCCACGTTTGTACAAGTAGCCTTTAATCCACCAAAAGCAGTGACTTAAAATTGCTGAGCATCGGATCAAAATTTGAATTATGTTTGTGCAAACTGGTCCTTATAGACCAAGGTTTACGTAAAGAGCTTTTCATATGAGATGCGAATAGTGAATGTTGAAATGGGAACGATCGTGAATTTTGACCTTCCATTCACTTGAGTAATTTGTTTGGTTGCTTATAGATGCCAATTGTCATAAAATATTAACCCAGTAAAATGTTTTTTTTTTTTTTTTTTTTTTTTTTTGACCGTGGGTAGGCGCAAAACCTGCATCAGGCTCTATGAGGACCGGAAAACGCGTGCTCATAGAAGTGTGAGATTCTTACTACACTAAAACCACCTCCACTTCCCGATTGCAACTAAGTTGAAACTTATCTAGCAATTTATTTTTAACGAAGTTAAGTAACGTGTTGCAGGTAACTTTCCGGTGAAAGTTTCTGCTTATTCCGCGATTTTAAAGCGGTTTTGTGTTCACCGCACCAAGTCGGAAGGTTTTGTTCTTTGCAGACGGCGTACTAAATTCGACTCGTCAAGAATGTCAATAATCGTTGGATTAGCGTGATCTAATAGCCGATTTCTATGTTTTCGCGCGAAACTCTTAATTTCATCTCGAAACGTAGGAATCCCGAGATCCCTGTGAAGATCTTCGTTTCTTATATACCATGGTTAGGTTAGGTTGAAGTGGCTGTCAGTCATGAAAACTGACACACTTAGACCATAAGTTGGCCCATTGTGATACCACAAGAATCTGGGAAGCCTTTTTCCCTACTCGATGAACCATTTGGAGCTTCTTATGAAGCGTAACAGACTACCTATGTCAACATTTACTAAATCACTAGGATCATTGAAGTAGAAATCTCCAAGATGGAGTCTTCGCCTATGAGATAGAGCAGGACAAGTGCATAGAAGATGAGGAATCGATTCTACCTCTTCCTCGTCCATACAGCTTCTGCAAAAATCGTTAGAGAATACGCCAAGACGCGTTGCGTGCTTGCCTATAAGACAGTGTCCGGTTATGACACCTATCATGGAGCTAATGTGCAATCTGCTTAGAGATATCAAACATTTAGACCGCTTAAAATCCATTACTGGCCAGATTTGTTTTGTTGCCCAGCAAGTGGTGATATTGTTCCACATAACGTTTGTTTTCTCTAAAGCATCTTGCTTCAGCATAAGTTTACATGTAGCGATGGGAATACCAATATCTGCCTTACTAGGTAGAAGAGGTAGAGTTGTTCCATATTTAGCGAGTTCGTCGGCCTTACAATTACCTGGAATGTCTCTATGCCCCGGCACCCAACACAGGTGAATGTTAAACTGCTGCGCCATCTCCAGCAGAGATGAACGACAATTTAGGGCTGTTAAAGAGTTGGTAGAGACCGATTCCAGAGATTTGATAGCTGCTTGACTATCCGAGAAGATGCGGATATCTGTAGTTGATAACACGTTTTCTTTCAGCCAAGATAAGGCTTCTTTGACCGCCATAAGTTCCGCCTGGAACACGCTACAATGATTAGGAAGACGGAAGGAGAGACTTAATTTTAGTCTTTCTGAGTACACACCACCACCCACCCCATCATCAGTTTTCGATCCGTCGGTGTAAATATGGATTGATTCATCTTCCAAGAGAGCCGTATCCTCCCAGAGAACTCTAGAAGGAATGCTGACTTGAAAGTTTTTGCCAAACTGAAGTTTTGGGATGGTGTAATCAGTGCGACTTGTGATTGATCCGAATGAATTCAGAATGATGGAATGGCCAAAGTTGTTGTTGGTCCATTGTGAGGAAGCTTTAAGGCGAATGGCTGTATTTGCAGCCACTTGTTTGCTGAAAATATTGAGGGGTGTCAGATGGAGCAGAACGTCTAGAGCAGCGGAAGGTGTCGTACGAAGTGCTCCACTTATGCACAAACAAGCAGAGCGTTGGACTTTGCTCAATTTGTCGCAATTTACCGCTTTATCCAGAGCAGTCCACCATACTGTCACTCCGTAAGTGAGGATCGGTCTAATCACCGAAGTATATAGCCAGTGAGTGATTCGAGGTTGAAGGCCCCATTTGTTCCCAACGGCTTTTTTGCAAGAGAAAAGTGCCACTGTGGCTTTTTTTACTCTTTCTTGTATATTAGGTTTCCAACTTAACTTTTTGTCCAAAATAAGACCCAAATATTTTGCTTGATCAGTGAATGTTAGTGGAGTACCTTTGATAGAAGGAGGATCAATATGAGGGATTTTATATTTCCTTGAGAATAGAACAAGTTCTGTTTTATGAGGGTTGACACCCAGACCACACCGGTCAGCCCAGTTGGTAAGCTTATTTAAAGCATTTTGTAAGAGTTCTTTTAAGACAGTAGGATGCTTTCCTGATACGGCAATAGCAACATCGTCCGCATATGCAATCACTCTGTAACCCTCTGCTTCCAGGCATGTCAGCAGCTCATTTACTACCAAGTTCCAGAGAAGGGGAGATAGGACACCACCTTGCGGCGTACCTCTACTGACAGACCTTCTAGCGGAAAAGCTGCCCAGTTTTGAATTGATAACCCTGCTAGTCAGCATTTGATTAATCAATTCACCAAGCGTACCATCTACCTTCAGGGATGTCAGAGCAGATGCGATCGCATATGTGTCGACATTGTTAAAAGCGCCCTCTATATCCAAGAAAGCGACCATGGTGTACTCTTTATGATGGAGGGAATATTCTATAGTTCGAACTAGAGTATGTAACGCAGTTTCAACCGATTTCCCTTTACAATAAGCGTGTTGAGCAGTAGACAAAAGTCGCGTGTCTATGCTTGTTCGCAGGTGGATATCGATCAATCTTTCAAAGATTTTAAGAAGGAATGATGATAGACTAATAGGTCTGAGATCTTTCGGGTTTACTTGGGAGCATTTGCCAGCTTTGGGTATAAACACAACCTTAACTTCTCTCCATAACAGGGGAATGTGGACCAGGTTTAAACAACTAGTAAGAATGATCTCCAGAATTGGCAGAATTAAATCAGAATTCATTTGGAGTTCAGCTGGTACTATGCCGTCGGGTCCTGCAGACTTGTATGGTTTGAAGCTGTTGAGCGCCCATTGCAGCTTTTCCCTAGTAACAAGACCTTGTGGATATCTTGGCTCATTAACTGACCTATTATGGTCGAAGCTATTAATATTTTTGGAGCTTCCAGGGAAATGAGTATCTAGTAGCAGGTTTAGCGATTCTTCGCAAGAGTTGGTCCATGAGCCATCAGCATTTTTCAAACAGCTAGGCATCACTGGATTTGAAGAGAGGATTTTTCTAAGCCTGGATGCCTCTGAAGTTTTTTCTATATTTCCACAGAAAATTCTCCAGGAGGATCTCTTAGACTTCCTCAAAGCTTTCTTATATAATTTAAGGGTTTCCTTATAGGATTCCCAATCCGACGCTACTCGGGTACTTTTAGCTCGATTAAAACATTTACGACAATCTTTCCTGAGCGGTTCAAGCCCTGAATCCCACCAATACGGCTTCTTTTTTCCCCTTACTTGAGTAAGTGGACAGGAAATTGCCATTGATTTGTTAAGGGCTAACGTGAGATCACTGACCTTGCAGTCAAGTTCAATTATATTTGAAGGAGGATTTAAAAGATCAGGTTTTAATAGACCTTTGAGTGTTATCCTATATTTAAGCCAATCGGTTTTTCGAGGGTTTCGAAATACCAAGCGGCTAGGAGGTTCATCATTTAGACTGAATTGGATGTACCTGTGATCAGAAAACGAGTGTTCATCAGATACTTTCCAATTCAAGATCTTGTGATGAATTGTATCTGAGACAAGAGTAATATCCAATACTTCTTGTCGGTTTTTAGTAATGAAGGTAGGTTCGTTTCCCACATTACTTACTATAAGGTTAGTACTTAAAATATAATCAAAAAGAGATTCACCTCTATCATTGATATCAGTACTTCCCCATACTGTATGATGGGAGTTAGCATCACTCCCAATAATGAGACAAATCTTCTGTCGTTCTGCCTGTGCGATGATTCTCTCCAGTGTATAACCGGGGAGAGGGCCGAGATTGTCATGGCCCAGATACGCCGACACTAGCCAGTACGCACCATTGGCCGTTTCCAGTCTAGCAGTGGTGATATCTCTATCGCTGAGATCAGGGAGTAAATATACGTTAGTGGTACTTTTAACTAGTATGCAAGATCTAGGTTCACCCTTACCAGATGCATACAGTAAGTAGTATCCAGGAGTTCTGAGTCCTTTAACCATGGATTTAACAATCCAGGGTTCCTGGATCAGAACAATATCCTCACCGTTTCTGGATAGACGGAGAAGAAGGGAGGCCGAAGCCTTAATAGAGTGTTGAAGGTTAATTTGGACTAATTGCAACATTTGGCTACAATCAGGCGGAATAGCCTCCTGTACGGTGTCGTTGCGTTCTTCCAAATCAGAAGATGAACTCAATAGCTCATTCTCACTCAATGGAACGAGGTTAAGGTAGTCTTCGGTCTCCATTTCGGTCAGACTGTCGACATTAGTAGAAGACTGAACCTTGATCAGGGATGACCTGGATTCCTCATCAACAATGGATGGAAAGGTGATGGATGCACCAGGGTCCCATCCCACAGGCTCAGCCTCAGTTTTTTGTGGAGGGACGCGATCCGCGTCAACCTCATCTTTTTTGTATACTTTTTATATACCATGGTGCATTTACAAATGACCTAAGCAATTTATTTTCAAACGTTTGTAATTTATTTAAATTTGTATCGCAGGTACAACCCCAGAGTTGTATACCGTAAGTCCAGACAGGTTAAAGTACCTGCCTGTATAAAATCAACTTATTATCAATACTAAGCTTGGAATATTTACCGAGTAGCCAGTTCATATCTCTTAATTTACTTTTTAATTCTTCGCATTTCTTTCTTACGTGCGGCCTCCATTTTAACTTCGCGTCCAGAGTCATTCCCAGATATTTTGCTTCATTCGCAAATGGTACACGACCGGTATTACGAAAGACGGGCAATCTATTTATTTTTTTATACGTAAAGTCCACGTGGACTGACTTTTGTTCATTGAGCGCTATTCGCCATGTTTTTGTCCACTCATTAACATTATTAAGAGCATTTTGTAATTTAATCGTAGCTTCGTTAATCGTTTTGCCTACTGCTAGTATTGCAGTATCATCAGCAAACGTTGCTACGAAAGTGTCTTCTGTTTGAGGTATATCACGTGTAAATAGAAGGTACAGAACTGGACCTAAAACACTACCTTGTGGTACCCCAGCCACTATTTCTTTGAAATTAGAATATTCATTTCCGTGTCTTACACGAAAAAGTCTGTTTTCTAGATATTCGTTAAGAATTTTATAAAGTCCTTCAGGCAGAACTTGTCGTAATTTGAATTTGAGGCCTTCGTGCCACACCTTGTCAAACGCTTGCGACACATCCAAAAAGACCGTCGAACAGATTTTCTTTTCTTCAAGAGCTCTCTCAATTACGTCAGTTATTCTATGCACTTGATCAATTGTTGAATGCTTGCTTCTAAATCCGAACTGATGTTCAGGTATTAATCGTTTCTCTTCTATTATAGGCTGCAGGCGCAGGAGTAGTATTCTTTCAAAAACTTTCGATATTATTGGAAGAAGCGAAATCGGTCTGTAAGAATTCTTTTCGTGAGATGGTTTGCCAGGTTTCAAAACCATTATGACTTCCGCAACTTTCCATTGGCTTGGAACATATTCTAGCCTTAGAGCGGCATTTATTATATAAAGGAGGTTAATTAATCCTTTATTAGGAAGCATTTTTAATATTTCCGCTGTTATTAAGTCATATCCCGGAGCTTTATTAGACTTTAGCTTCTTTATTTCTCTGTTCAATTCAGCAAGCGTAGCATTTCTGGTTCTGTAATTTTCACGTGAGCTAAAACTCATATTAATATTTCCATTGAGTGCTTGCCCATCAGAAGGTTTAAATGTTTCTTCCAGGTAATCGGCGAATACCGCCGCTTTCTCTTTGTCACTTTTAGCCCATTCGTTTTGGCTTTTCTTAATCGGGGGTACTGGAAGCTTTGGTTTTTTCGTTGTTTTTATAGCTTTCCAAAGTGAGTAGTTGGATTCTTTCCCAGCTGACAAGCTTTCAAGGTAATTTTCTACTTCACGGTTTTTGAACTCTGATATCGCTGTTTTTAGCATATTACACAAGCGATTTAAATGAGCTTTGTGTTGAGGAGCACGGGTTCGCTGCCATTTCTTACGTGCTTTTCGTTTATCTTTTATTAAGTCTTTTATTTCCTGCGGATATTTTATATCTTTATAGCGCGGCGTAACCCTTTGATAAGGTGTGTTTTTCCACGCTGCCTTTCGTATCATATCAACAAAGGTATCTACTGCGTCTTCAAGCTCAAGAGGCGTTTGTAATGATACCCTCAATTCAACGTTGTCCTCGATATCTTTCTTAAATCCTTCCCAGTTGGTTTTACCGTTTGTTAACCTGGGTGGTTTTTCAATTTTGACAAGGCTTTCGCTCATAGTGAGTATGACTGCAGAATGATCTGAGAAGAGATCATGGCCTTCTGAGATTTCAATACGGTTAGAGGGTATTCCTTTTACCATAAACAAATCGATTAAGTCAGGTATTTTTGACGGATCAGTTGGCCAGTAAGTTGGCTTTCCGGTCGAATGGAAATCGCAATTATTTTCCATTTCTGCCTCATATAGCATTCGACCCTTTTGAGATATGCATCTTGAAGCCCAAAAGGTGGGCTTTGCATTAAAGTCGCCACCAACAATTAAGTTTGGGCTTAGCGACTTTATCAATGTCGTAAATTCACTCTTATCGATTTTGCAACGTGGAGGGCAATATATCGAAGAGATATTGAGAAGAATGTTTTTAATTCTAACCTGAACACTACTCAATTGCATCGATTCCACCTCTATTTTCAGGCCTATTGAGTGTTCAATGCACTCTTTTATATATAACGATGATCCACCCCTTGCTTTATTTGAAGGATGAACAGCGTGGTAGTCAAGAAACCCGTGGATTTTAAGATTTGATTCATTTTTGGCATGCGTTTCTGATATCAAACATATGTCGATATCATTTTCCTGCATATACATCTCTAATTCTCCAAGTTTTTGCCATAATCCGTTGGCATTCCACGTAAGAATTTTAAACTTTTCCATCATAAATTTTTTGAGAGAGATTTCGGTCGAAAACAATTTTCGAGCTTACATTATTAATCAAAGATAAGTTTATTTGTGTCACATTGTTCCTCAAGTTTCGACAGAATTATTGAAAAGACTTTTGTAACCGGGTCTGTTTCAGCGTCGTTGTTTGCGGGTATATTTTTGGCCGCTATTTGGGCATATGTTTCTGCATTTCCTTGCTTTGATATATTCTCCGAAGGTATTGACACTTTTTTCTTTTCCTTACGTATACTAGGTTTTGGAGCTTTACTAGATTTGGAAGTCTTGGGAATTACGGTTTCTATTTGCCTTTGTGGGTTTCTTTGTGTTTTGGCAGATTTTGATCGCCGCTTTTGTAATTCTTTAGCTACTTCGCAGCCTCTATAGTTTGCCGGGTGATTTCCATTACAGTTAATGCACGTCGGTGGACTTTCACTTTTTCCGATGCAGTCAACGGTTAAATGCTTTCCGGCGCATTTTACACACCTTGACTCTTTTTGCAATAAGTTTGGGTGTGATTGAATTCTTGACAGCGTTTACACTGAGGGACTAACCTTGTGCTCTTTCTTAGAGGTTTGATCTTAACTACGATGTTTAGAATTGTTTTGATTTTATAAATTTTACCTAGTTTTTCAGTCTTATCGAACGAAAGTATAAATAGTGGAAGACCACGTTGTACCACTTTTGTTTCACCCTCTTTTGACGATGTTCATAGCATCTAAGATTTTGAAGTTTGCCGGGTGATTTCCATTACAGTTAATGCACGTCGGTGGACTTTCACTTTTTCCGATGCAGTCAACGGTTAAATGCTTTCCGGCGCATTTTACACACCTTGGCTCTTTTTTGCAATAAGTTTGGATGTGATTGAATTCTTGACAGCGTTTACACTGAGGGACTAACCTTGTGCTCTTTCTTAGAGGTTCGATCTTAACTACGATGTTTAGAATTGTTTTGATTTTATAAATTTCATCTAGTTTTTCAGTCTTATCGAACGAAAGTATAAATAGTGGAAGACCACGTTGTACCACTTTTGTTTCACCCTCTTTTGTCTGTTTCTCTCTTTTGACGATGTTTATTGCATCTAAGATTTTGAAGTTGCGCTCTTTTAGATCACTAATGATATCGTCTTTTTAACATGATGCGTGTAAGCCTCTCGCCACAACACGTAAGGGTCTTTCCGACTTATTTTCATAGGTATACCACTCTACTTTTTCTTCGTTTAGTTTTCGCGACAGAAGGCGATAACTTTCGGGGTCTTTCACACATGCTTTCCATTTGTTGTTATTGAGCGAAATAACTTTAAAAGCCGATGCCAAAATGTGTGCTAAGAAAATGTGAAGATAAATGCCTTTCGGAATGCGTCTTGATGTTGTGGAATTATCGTTTGACAGTGCACACACTTGTTTGTCACTTATAAAATATAAAAATGCTAAATTTTACCCTTAATTTAAGGCCTTGTTTTTTTTTAGCATAGCATAGGATAGGATAATTTTTTCATTTTATCAAAAAGTTAAAACAAAACAACCATGCACTTACGAACGACCCTGTTTGAACTGTAATTGCTCACTACGCCATGACGATGAATTTATGAGTGAAATTTTCTTCTCACCAATTTCTTCTACAAAAACATGGTTATGACGAAGTGAAAAGTTACAGTCTAAACAGGGCCATTCATTCAACATAATTCTACCTAACGAATATAGCCAACGAGAATTCGAGACACATAAAAGTACCAATCGTACCAATGACGACACACTAAAATCCTATTCAATCGAGTTCGATACTCGAACAAACGTCAAAAGTTTATCGGCAGCAGAACTCTACTTTAACTTTTATCGGCAGCGATTTTGCTGCCGATGTTGTTTTTGCAATTCATATAAAATTTCACTGTGCTGCGGATAGCTTTCCCAATAAAACACGCCTATTGGTACTTTTATGTGTTTCGAATTCTAGATGGCTATGTTCGTAGATGTAGAGTACTTACCTTTACTTCTGCTGCCATTGCCTTTTTTAATGCATTGCTCAAATTTAATGTTTCGTTTTCTTCGTATAGAGTTCGAAGACTTTGCCTTCAAAGCCGGCCACAAATGTATTGAGCACAAATGCGTCTAATTGTTGTCCAAATTTACAGTCTTTAGCTAATTTTTTAAGACGAGCGAACCACTGTGATGCTGTTTCTGTATCCAACTTCTTTGCTTCTAAGAAATTTCGTCTTTGTCGGAACACAATTACTGGAATTGCATATATTGCGTATCCAACAATTCCTTTAATTCATTGAATGGTTTTTGGAAGGCAGAACTGGATCGCATAGATCTTTAAGTAAACCAAACGCTTCCAATCCAATAGATTTTATTTAAATCGCCACTTTCATGTTATATAATAGTTCACACCAATTTTCCCAGTTGTCGACATGCGGTCGGAATTCCCGTCAGCTGCTTGACGTCGTCGCACAGTTGTAAAAACGACCAATCTAGGTGGACATTGCCCATAACTTCTAAATAAAAAGTCGAAATCACCTGAAAATTTGCATCGTATTAAAATTCTTTATACCACTTGTGTAAGCTATCGTGTGGCGCTTATACGATGCTACAAATCGCCTGCTGCGACGGTCACAGTGGTTGCCTTGCGAGCACACCGCATACTTATCTACCAAAAATCCATGTTTGGTATCATTTGTGATGTTTTTAGGTATAGCCTTAATCGAATCAAACAAATATCAGAGTACTAAAATTAATCCTTATGTATATGAACTGTACATTTTTTGTGGGAACGGTTCAACGACAAAAATCGAATATAAACAAATATTTTCTTAATTCTAAATTTTTTTTTATTTTTATTTATTTTGTTCTAAATAAGCATTGCGTTCATTTTTATATTGTTTGTTTATACACATTACATATGTACCTTTCAATTAAAAAAGGCAGGAAACAAATTTAGGTACCAATTCATGTTTCTACTCTTCCATTTCTAGGACTTCAGAAAAGTTACTAGTTCCTCTATCAGATTCAGCTAAAAGTTTTCGTAAAAACATACGTTAATTTTTATCTTTAACTTTTTTATTTTCAATTTTATCATAAAAGTATATTGATATCAATATTGTAGAAAATTTTATTTTCTATAGTAAAAGTTAAATTTTTCGTGTGCAAAACTAACGGTTTTCAAGATATCGTGGAAACTCTTTTCTACCCCTTTTTCAAGATGATGGGCGAATGGTGGGGCTTTCAACCCCGAAAATTCGGTTTTATACACATACTGAACTCCCCTACACAAAAAAAGAAAAAAACTTTGTCCAAGCCGAAATACAACGTCTAAATACCATTTCAATGAACTAAAACATCACTTTTGAACGGGGATATTTTCCTGAAAAAATTAGATATCTAAGCCGTATGGGTGTGATTTTTTGCTGTAAGTATTTTGTAGATGCTCTTCTTTCAGGCCATGCTTTCCGGAAGGCGGAGAAACACGGAGAAAAAAAGTTATATCATTTCAAAAACTAAGTTTAATGAAAAATTAAAGTGCTTCTTCTCGTTGGTCTGTACCAGATAATTGAATACCTTTCCGAATCAGGTAACGGCTAAATATGTTGTACTAACCACTAATAAGAATATCCAGAAGTCAAAAATTGAATACCTTACTTTTGAAAACTAGCAGAACAATATTTAACATGGTCTAAATTTAGTACAGAACTGCGAACCACCTGATGTATTACAAAGAGTGACATATTTGAACACGTGCATCACATCAAACGGAATTCTCAATGCAGTTTCTGTCTAGTCAACCATTTCTGGTTATAATATGAAGTCCATTCGCCGATCAGTTGACATGAATTTTCGTCCTAATGTCCAGCTAGATTGGCCATTTTTACCACTGTGCGTCGTCGTTGTCGTTAATATGCTCTCGTTTACTTCAGGCATTTTGAGTTTTTTTTTTTGTTGAGGTCACAACTAACTTTGTTTGGATAAAACTTTTCTTTGTAAAAAAATTAAGTCAATCTAAAATTAAGATCCTTGACTGAGATCAATTTTTTCTAAGTTGAACACGTGGAATGCAACTCAATCAGAAAAATAAAATTAGTCTTTGCTTCTGTTCGGATCCTCGTCGCCAATTTATGTGATGGACTCAGTGCTATAGTTAGAAGTGAACTGAACTTTTATTTTCTTTCTTAATACTAGGTATAACAATTTGTTTTACTAACTATTATATTTATAATTCGTTGTGTATATTCATTGTAAGTTGCGGGCAAGAGTACGATAACTTAGGCGCCAAGAAATAATAACGGTTTTTTGTAGAACAGTTCAATACAAGCATTTTTTCTATCGGAGGGGGGGGGTCTATCTCACCCCGTTTGGGTGGGAGGGGCAATTTCATAAAAACAGTACCAAAAATGTAAAAAAAATATTAAAAAATAACGGTAATACTTACAACAAAGTATGATATCTTTATTTAAAGCCAATACTTTGTTCTATTAGCCAGTTTTTGAATCAAGAGAAATCTATGTATGGTTTTTGAAAAAATGAATTTTAAACTCAAAATTTGCGAGAAAAAAGCATAAAAAAAAGGTTTAAAGTGTAATTTATTAAAACTGTAAGATTATATATAATTTTTTTTTCTGAAATTCGTTGCTCTAATTAATTCTTAATCAAAAACTGAAAACTAGATGATTCTATATCTTCTAGTTTTTGAAAAAATCGATAATTACTATAACTACTTTTGTATGGGATGTTTGTTTTTTGCTTGCTTACGTATTACGGCTGGCGTATAAACAGTGAGGTATGTATGGGGGGGCATGCTGCCCCCCTGCAACCCCCCTGCTTGGGCACATTATAAGATTTGGGGTAGGTGCGAGGTTGGGTGTATGCAAAATTTCTTTTGCATTTAAAGAATCTGGATTAAGCAAATATATACAAAGCAGTTGAAATGTTCAAAGTATGCATACCCACTTAGATCATAAAAAAACGAGCAAACATTCGAGTTTTGTACGGTAGTAGTTTTAGTAATTTTCAATTTTCTCAAAAACTAGAAGACATAGAATCAGCTAGTTTTCAGTTTTTGATTAAGAATTAATTAGAGCAACGAATTTCAGAAAAAAATGATATATAATCTTACAGTTTTGAGAAATTACACTTTAAACCTATTTTGTATGCTTTTTTCTCGCAAATTTTGAGTTTAAAATTCATTTTTTCAAAAACCATGCATAGATTTCACTTGATTTAAAAATTAGCAAATAGAACAGAGTATTGGCTTTAAAAAAAAAGTATAAAACTTACCTGTAAGTATTACCGTTATTTTTGTATAATTTTTGTATTCTTTAAGTACTTTTTTTTTTAATAAAATGCCCCTACTGACCAAACGGGGGGAGATAGACCCCCCCTCCCATAGAAAAAAATTCTTGTATTGAACTTATCTACTAAAAACCGTTATCATTTCTCGGCGCCTAAGTTATCGTCCTCTCCCCAAGTTGCGTTCTTTAGAAAAACTAGATTCCGTTGGGTTACGTCTAAACGAAAGTAAATGTGAGTTCTTCAAGGAACAAATTTCATACTTAGGTTTTAACATCGATCGTTTTGGTTTAAGCATAGTTTACAGTTCCCATGCGAAAAAATATCAAAATTTACAAAACGATTTTCCATCTATTCTGTGCACCAAATTTAATAATATTCAAGCCAAAAAACGTTTGGTTGGCCTAAGCCACCCATTGAGGCATTAATTTATCCTTAATTAATAAACTATAGGCCTAAAAATGGAAAATAATTATTTTTGGATGCAAAAACTATTTGCATGCTTATAAAGCCTTGAGGTGAAAAATTTTTTTTTGGAAGTGTAAACAAACCATCCAAAAAAATATACTTTGTCCACCACACTTTTTTCGCATGCAAAACAATTGCCAGTCCATTGTTTTGCATGACATTCCATGACAGCAATGTTTTTTTTTTTTTTGAAACTGTAAACCAATCATGCAAAAATTAATTTTGCCTTTCACCTCAATTATTTTTGACATGCGAGAATATTTGCGTAGGTTTTTTTTGGCACACGGGAACTTTAAACTAGGCTTTAAGCAAAAATAAAGATCGAATTGCGTCCGTATTAGAAGCCCCAATCCCACAATGTGTATCGGAAGTTAGAGCTTTCGTGGGTATGATTAATTATTTCATATTTAGGTTTTAACATCGATCGTTTTGGTTTAAGCAAAAATAAAGGTCGAATTGCGTCCGTATTAGAAGCCCCAATCCCACAATGTGTACCGGAAGTTAGAGCTTTCGTGGGTATGATTAATTATTACTAAAAGTTTATTCATAATTTTGCTCATAAGATGGCACCATTATATAATTTGTTAAAAAAAGATGTGAAATTCCAATGGTCTAAAACATGCCAAGAAGCGAACGAGTTATTGAAGCAAGACGTAACATCGGATCAGGTTTTGACACATTTAAATCCGAAAATTCCAATAGTTTTGTCAACCGATGCTTCCAACTCAGCGGTAGCCGGAGTTTTATCACATGTTTTTGCAAATGGTGCTCGGAAACCAATTGCGTTTATTTCTCGTGCACTTTCAAAAACAGAAAACTATTCAAAAGGAAGCATTGGCTATTGTTTATAGCGTCACAAAATTAAAACAATATTTATTAGGCGTTCATTTTACATTAGAGTCTGATCATAAACCACTTTCAGCAATTTTTGGTGAGAATAAAGGTTTACCAGTTATGGCGGCGGCGGCAAGAATGCAAAGAAGGGCCTTTATTTTATCTGGTTTCGATTACTCTATTAAATATATTAAAGGTGAACTTAATCAAGCCGATCACTTATCGCGGATTCCACAAGAAGATATAGACAAAATAAGTAATGATTTTTCATATATAAATTTCATTGAAACAGACAACCAGTTAAAACCAGATTTCAAAAATATTGCCAAAGAAACGAGACGTGACCCAATTCTATCAAAGTTGGTAGATGCAATAAATAGTGGTACAATTGATGCGTTAATGGGCGAAGAATTTGGCCCTTTTCGTAACAAGAAAACTGAATTGTCGGTTGAATACAACTGTATTCTATGGGGCTTTCGAACGATAGCTCCATTTAAATTACGTGATGAGGTATTGAAAGAATTACATCTTTCACATTTAGGCAAAACCAAAGCATTGGCACGGTCGTATGTTTGGTGGCCTAAAATTGACCATAATATTGAGAAAATGATTTCGAGTTGTGTTTCTTGCAAGCTTACTCAGTCGAGTCCTGAAAAATGTCCTTTAATCCCATGGACACCTACTGAATCAGCTTGGTCTCGAATCCATGTAGATTTTTCTGGGCATATAAATGGATTCTATTTTCTTATCATCATTGATTCGTATTCAAAATGGGTCGAGGTTTTCAAAACTCATAATATGACATCAATTTTCACAATCAGTAGACTGCGAGAGGTTTTTTGCCGTTTTGGTTCTGTTGACACATTAGTTAGTGATAACGGGAGACAATTTACTTTGTTGGACTTCCAACAGTTTTTGTCAAACAACGGCATTAAGCACATTTTGACCGCTCCAAGTCATCCGGCAACCAATGGCCAAGCGGAAAACTTTGTCAAAACGCTTAAAAAATCGTTGCAGGCAATTTTAAACGACGCTGGTGGTGGCAGTACAAATTTGGAATTAATATTAAATCGGTTTTTGTTCGATTATAGATGTGCAAAACACTGTACCACTGGTGAATCACCAGCAAAGTTGTTGCTTGGTAAAGAGTTAAAAAATCGTTTTAGTTTAATGAAACCACCGTTGGTGCGAGAAAAGATTTGTGATAGTCAATTATGAAATATAAAAAAATTTAAAGGCTCAAGAAACGTTAAATTCGATGAAGGCGAAAATGTCTTCGTGCGCGATTATTCAAATCCGAATAAAGACGGTTGGCAACAAGCTACCGTAAATAAACATATTGTTTCGCGATCGTATAGTTGTGTTCTTACTCATAGTAAAATAAAAATAAAAAGACATTTGAATCAAATGATATCGGGTACATCGCTAATGACCGATGACTCTTCAAAAGAAACAACTAGAGTGACGGCGGAGCCGGTGGTCAATGCAGATTCGGAAGCAGTTATCGCAACAAATGGTGCTGAGCAATCGGTTCTCGTATCAAGTTCTAGTAGAGGTTTAAGACCTGTTGAGAGAAAGAATTATAAAGCTTTGTTTTTGATTATATTAAAAGTATTAAAAGTATTAAATTAAATTTAATTTGTTTTTAAGAAATTAGTTTCCATGAATTGAAATATTGTTTATATACAATTGTACAAACAAAAGTATGAAATTATTTATTTATTGTTTATAATCACATACCTATGTACATTTCTTCAATTACATTGTTTTGTTATATGTATTAATATTTCAACTTAAGAGGAGAGGTGTAGAGTACCAAGTATAAACGAAACTTACAGAGAATATGCACTCATCTCATCGTGTCCTGTATCCCCGGCTAGGGCATAGGGCGTCAACAAAACGTCTCCATCCTTCACGGTCTGCTGCAAGGTACTTAAGCTGTGGCCACGTCTTTCTCTGGGATTCTGCTTCCGCTAAGACAGTTGATTTCCATGGTGTTCTTGGTCTTCCAACCCGCCGTGCACCCTGAGGATTCCATTCAAAGGACTGCTTTGCAATTTCATCGTTTGGTTTCCTCAGTGTGTGACCAATCCAACGCCATTTACGCTTTCTTATGTCGACGTCCAGCCGCTCTTGACTTGTCCTGCGCCACAATTCCTCATTTGATATTATTTGTGGCCATCGAATCTTTAGGATGTGGCGAAGACAGCGATTCACAAAAGCCTGCAATTTCTTCGAAATGATAGACGTGACTTTCCAGGTTTCACAGGCATATAACAGCACGGATTTGACATTGGATTCGAAGAATCTCAACTTAGTGCGTAAGGAGATTTGACTTGATTTCCAGATTGGGGACAGAGTACCGAAGGCAGCACGAGCTTTATTTATTCTACTTTTAACGTCCAGATCCGTACCACCGTTTGCAGAAACAATACTGCCAAGGTAGTTAAATTGTTCCACTACTTCAACTGGCGTCTCCTGTAAAATAATACGCTGCTGTGTGGAGCGGCCTGTGAGCATTATTTTTGTCTTTTTGCTGTTAATTCTTAGACCACTCGACTCTCCCTTCACTTGCAGTGCTTGGCACATCCCGTTCAGCCCACTGATGTTATTTGCCAGTAGACATATGTCATCGGCATAGTCTAAATGACTGAGCCTTTCGAACGGTCTCCATTGAATGGCCTGTCGCTCAGCTGTACCAACACTGGCCGTCAATACGTCGTCCATCGCCAGCAGGAAGAGAATTGGCGATAGAACATCCCCTTGTCTCACACCCTGTTGCACTACGAAGGAGTCGGATAGCTGCCCATTGTGCAAAACAAAACACCTCGCGTTGTTGTAGGACTCTTTAATAATGGCAACAATTTTTGGTGGAATTCCTCTACCAAGCAACGATCTCCATATACATTCTCGGTTAACTCGATCAAAGGCCTTTTCAAAATCCACGAACATGAGGTAAAGCGGTGATTGATATTCCATCGACTGCTCGAGGACGATACGCAGGGTGTTGATATGGTCGACACACGATCGACCACTGCGGAAGCCAGCTTGATGCCTCTTGAGTGTAGACTCGATTCTATCCTTTATTCGCTCGAGTATGATTGTTGCCATTAGTTTTGGGAAATCGGACAAAACGGTGATACCACGCCAATTGTTGCAATTCTTTAAGTCACCTTTCTTTGGCAACTTAACAATCACACCATCCTTCAGACCCTGGGATAGCTTTCGTTTTCCCAAATGTTTTGTATCAGCGGATGTAAAATACTAGCCGCTGCTACGGGATCGGCTTTCAGGAATTCAGCTGGTATTCCGTCCAGTCCAGCTGCCTTGTTGTTTTTGAGGAGATTTATTGATGTACGAATTTCCGATTCTGACGGGGGTTCGATGTCAATACCCCTATAGGACCTGCGCATCTCGTTTAGTTGGGGCACTTCAGCACTCTGCTCAACTGAATCCTCATTTAGCAGGGCACAAAAATGGTCCTTCCATCTACGAAGCTGATCCTCAATTGATACCAAAAGTGTGCCATCCACATCCATTACAGGATGATTGGTGTTGCTTTTTTTCCCGATAACATCTTTGGCTATTTGGTAAAATTCCCGGATATCTCCTCTTCTGGCAGCGCTTTCCGCATTATCTGCGAGTCCATTCAACTTCACCCTCTTGTCACGTCTCACACAGCGGTAGACCATCTTATGTGCAATGCGGTACTCTCTTCGCAAGTCAGCCTTTCGTTGAACATCAGCTTCGGCATTTATTTGGATTTTCAACGATTTGCGAAGTTCGATCTTATCCCAGGTGTCTTGGGATATCCAAGAGTCTCTACGTCTCGTTCGCTTGGGTACAGTTTCGGATCCAGCCTCCATAAAAACACTTTTAATTTCACCCCACATCTCATCAATTGTTGAATTCTGGATTCCATTTAATGACGAGGCTGTGTCGTTAAGGGTGGTGACATAGTTTCGACATATGTTGGGGTCATTTAAAGCATAAGTAATGAATTTTGTGCTCCTTGCTGCATCCTGCGCTGGTTTTTGTACAGCAGCGGTTCGTAGTTTGAGACTCATCAGAACCAAATGGTGGTCGCTTCCCACATCGGCATTTCTTATACTCCGGACATCACACATAGACTTCCTCCATCGCTGCTGAATCATGATATGATCAATTTGGTTTTCGGTTTGACCATCCGGATGCACCCAGGTAATTTTGTTGCACGTCTTATGCTTAAATACAGTCCCACCTATCACAAGACGATTCGCGTTACAAAAGTCGACAAGCAAGTCACCATTTTCATTCCGTGACCCCACGCCATTTCTTCCCATCACGCGTTCCAGTCCATAATTGTCTGAACCGACTTGGGCATTAAGGTCTCCCATAACGACTATGATGTCGGCTCTCGGAACACTACTGTAAACCGAGTTAAGATGAGTGTAGAACGCGGTTTTGTCTTCCTCGGTCGCTTCATTTGTGGGGGCGTAGCACTGAATAATTGTGACGTTACGAATTTTTGAACGAAACCTTGCTGTCATTAATCTCGCAGAAATGGGCGCCCATGAGATCAAACTACGCCTCGCTTCTACGTTCAACATAATTCCGACACCATGCAGTCTTTGGCCACCCTCTCTTTCATCTTCGCCGGAATACAGCATTCTCGTCTGTCCAGTGTCTGATCTGTATTCAGCTCTTCCTCTCCACTTAGTTTCGCTTATGCCCAGGATACTGATCTTTAGGCGAAGCATTTCACGCTCAACCTGCTCGTATCTACCATCGCTGTACAAGGTACGTACGTATGCGGTAGCCAAAAGTAACATTTGCGCTTCTTGAAAGACTTCTTCTATTTGTCAACGATTCATTTATTATTATGGCGTCTTGATTGACGCTCGTACATGAAGGATGCCGCACCCCCAAATCCGATGTGCGGTTTACTGCAGCCGAAGCTGCAGAAGGATTTTCTATAAAAAGATTACCTCTTGGGGACTCATTTCCACTTGTTGTCATAATCCATGTATTTGCATATATCCTTCCACCATGGTGTTTTCCGAGATATGATTAATAACATACATAAGCTCAGATTTGACAGGCACACCCGCCTTTTGTATGGTCAAACACATAACTACTCGAGGCCGCCCACTGTGGGAAAACAGACGCCTTTTGTAGCCGCCCAATATGGGTTACAGACGCTACCTGCTGCTGCCGTTGGCCTTTTACCAAAAAAAGCTCCTCCGCCACCAGACTATCATGCCGTTGACCGCCACCTGCAGTTCATCCGCCTTAAGGGGGCTTTTAACCATCCCGAGGACAAGTTTGTGCCCTGACCAGCATAGCTGGGTTGTCTGCTTATCCCGGCATCCATTCGGTCCCCCTGCACGTTAGCGTTACCCGCCCTCTACCACGCGGAGGTGTGCATAGGGATTTTCCTATCATTGAGCCTAGGGCCATATGGCGTCCTAGCACTCTCAAGTACTTTTAGAGGGCATGCACAATGAATTATAAATATAATAGTTAGTAACAGTAAGACAAATTGTTATACCTAGTATTAAGAAAGAGAAAATAAAAGTTCAGTTCACTTATAACTATAGCACTGAGTACATCACAGTAGAGTAGAATTATGTTGAATGAATGGCCCTGTTTAGACTGTAACTTTTCACTTCATCATGACCATGTTTTTGTAGAAGAAAACGGTGAGGAGAAAATTTCACCCATAAATTCATCGTCATGGGGGCGTAGTTAGCAATTACAATCTACAATCTAAACAGGGTCGTTCGTAAGTGCAAGCTAAAAAGCTTTTCGACAACATGAAAAAATGTTCCTACCCTATGCTATGCTAAAAAAAAAGCACGGCCTTAAATTAGTTTAAAGTGTAAAACTTTGCATTTTTGTATTTTATAAGTGACAAACAGGATATATTCTGCAGACTGTCAAACGATAATTCGCAAACCCAAACATCAAGATGCATTCCACAAGGCATTTCACATTTTCTTAGCTCACATTTTACTGGGTTTATATTTTATGGCAATTGGCATCTATAGGCAACCAAACAAATTACACAAGTGAATAGAAGGTCAAAATTCACGATCATTCACATTACACAATTCACTATTCGCAGCTATTTATGTAAACCTTTGGTCTATAAGGTCCAGTTTGTACAACTATGGTTCAAATTATGATCCGATGCTCAGCAATTTTAAGTCACTGCTTTTGGTGGATTAAAGGCTACTCGTACAAACGTGGTTCGAGTTTTGATTCGTGGTTCAATTATTTAAGCTCACTGATTTCGGCAGTTAACTGAGGTGAGGACAGTGGTCAAGCTTGAAATTGTTATTACAACATTCTTGAACCTTGAATCACCGTCGCACTTCAGTAGATCCGATGAAATCTATGAGTCACAAATGCCATGGATCAAATTTTGAACCAGTTAGTACACCTGAAACTAACTGAAGTTCAAGGAGGGATAAAGTCACCTCAGTATTTAAGTGATCTAAACAACAAAAACCTAGTTTCGAGAAAACGACGTTTGAAGTTTTAATACTATTAAATACGAATAAAAGAAAAACCTTCCGTACAATAACCATAAACTAAATTTAATAAAATATTGACAACTGTGTTCTACTTACACAATTGTTTTTGCTTCGATCAGTCCATTGCATTTTTTCTTATATCAAATCAAAAACAAATTAGTGCATTGTTATATACAAGGGATATTCCAGTGGACATCAACGCTATCATGGCCACCTTTGCTGATGATACTGCAATATTGGTGCCAGATAAATCCGTTACGAAGGCTACACAAAAATTGCAAAATGCAGTCGATAAAGTTAGTGATTGGACGCAGATATGGCGCATCAAACTAAACGAAACAAAATCGACGCATATAAACTTTACAAATAAAAACATAAACAATGTTCCAATTTATATAAACAGTACAGCAGTACCTTACTCCAATACCGCCAAATACCTTGGAATGACTTTGGATGCAAAGCTTAAATGGAAAGAGCACATCAAAAAGAAAAGAGAAGAACTAAACTTGAAGTACAGAAAAATGTACTGGTTACTAGGAAAGAACTCTGACCTATCTGTCCAGAACAAACTAATGTTATATAAGCAAGTATTGAAACCCGTTTGGACATATGGCATCCAACTATGGGGCTGTACAAGGAAAACAAATGCTGAACCCATCCAAAAATTCCAAAGCAAGGTCCTTCGTGGAATAATTGATGCCCCTTGGTATATAAGAAATAGCGATCTACATCGTGACCTACAAATTGAAATGGTTACAGAAGTGGTTAAAAAACACGCTGTATCACACAATCAGCGACTGCAAAGTTATACAAACTCTGAAATGGAGACCGTCCTAAATGTACAAAACAATGTTCGGAGATTAAGAAGAACCAAGCCTCATGAGCTGATGGTCTAAAAGCTATGGGAAAGTGTTATAACTTTAAACTTCCCCCAATGCAATTTAAAAATTAAGAAATAAAAATCATTTGTCGATCTTTCATAGATTGGTCCTGATTCACCGGTGGTTTTAGTGCGGTAAGAGTCCCACACTACTTGGTACCGATTCTTACCGAGTGTCTTTTGAAGATTTCCATCGGATAAATAAAAAAAAAAAAATATTTAAAAAGAATTGTATCATATACATAGATCATTTATGCACTGAAATTTGTCTTTGCAAATAAGTTCAATTGTACGTATAGGTCATCATACAAAATTATGCCCTTCTCATACAAAATGTTTATGTGGCAGACAAATACTGACTTTTTATTCATAAGATGAGCTTAGATCATATTTGTTTCACTAATATCTTTTGAAATAATAGATATAGGACAGATTTAATTACACTAATAGAAAGATCTCCTTTTTGTTAATAATGTAACGTTCCTAACTAAAAAATGCTGAAAATGCGTATGTATCACTTAAATACTGGGGTGACGATATTTGGCTACTAACGTACTTGAACTATCGTTGAACCTCAGTTAATCCAGTAAAATTGGTGAGTTTAAAATTTTCCAAAGGAAAACTAGGTAAATGCATTAAAATTAGCCATACAATCATGTCCTTATTGTAATTATTTTAAAATTATCGCTAATAAAGTCATCTACTCCATGTGTAATGAGTCTGCTATTATACGACGACTTTTTCAAAATTAAATGAGTGCAAATGAGAAAAAAAAATTTGATTTCACTTTCACAATATTTAATTTCGAAAAAAGTCAACTAAAAAGTCTTCGTGTAATAGCAGACTAAATCATGACTTTTTTACTTTGACCATAGTCTACCAACATACCCCTACCTTTTTTTTTTCTTTAATAATAAAAGAAAAAAGTGGCACAAACATGTGATTGAAACCATAAATAATATAAATACAGTAGATGCTCGTTTTAGTGAATCTCGAAATTGTGAACTATCCATAATAGTGAACACACAAAATTTTATATGAAAACGTATTTTGTATAAGAATGTCGCGCAAGCATTTTACAGAGCTTGAGAGCTCTGAGGAATTGTTTCTGTTTTTTGTTTAAACCTGAGTTAAAGCCTTGTTTAATGCTTAATTAATATTAAAAACATTCACACCGAACGAAATGTGCATTTTGGATCAAATTCACCTTTAGAAAGCCCAGCGTTACCTTTGGGTCTCCTTTTAAACGCTGGGACTCCAGGACTCCTCTTTTTAAAAATTATTGAAATTTGACTCCTTTTACAATATTAGGACTCTTTTTCAAAAACGCACAAATATTTATTGAATTCTATGATATATGAACGAGTTCAATATCGCTTGAAGCTCATTTCTACCCTCTGTTTACATTAGACAGTTTCAAAAAAAATTGTTTCATTCAAACAGCTTCAAAAGTTTCAGTTGAGCGAATGAAGACGTCTGTGAAAATTTTAGCTCTTTGTATTCATGTTTATACATGCTTCATGGCGGGTTTAGGGTATCCATAGGACTTATATTGGAAAAAAACACCTGTGGCCTGTTGCACCATCTTACAAAATTGTAATTACAATTACAAATTTGTAGCCCACAAAATTGTTAAAATTCAAGATTCTTTTATACAAAATTTGTAGTTGTAATTACCAGGGAATAGTTGTCAGAATAGTTCGGAATTTTATTCAGTTTGTGAAAAATGTCTACTGGTTACAAAAGAATAATTCAGCAATGGGTTCCTTTCCGACATTTAAGTGTTTAATTCGAAGGCAGTTCTGCCAAAATTTCAAAAACAAAAATTCATTAAATAACATCATTTTCGTTTGCCTAAACTTCCTTTCATATGTCTTAAATGTTTTGAATAAATAAAATAAAAATGTTCAGAGCGATTCATCTCAAATTATACATCTTCTTTCGTCAATAAAAGATTTTCTCTCATTACATTTGATATCGCACGCAAAGCAAACAAAAATGACTGCTTTTTTATCGTGGGACGTAGAGCTACGTCCCAGTAATGTCAATTTCGTGTGAGCCTTAGACTAGATATGATATTAAAAAAGATAGATTTGCATTCATAGACATAAATACAAAACGCCAACTACAAGTCATCAGCAGTTCGCTCAACGGACTCGATCTTTGAGGAAGAAAAAAAAAGAGCTTGAACACACAAAATATTGAAAAAATGGACATTTTTATTTGTACTGGATGCGATATCTATGTAACTCTAGTTTCTGTGATACTATTGAAAGAAATAATCTTAGTACATATCGTCGGCTTAGAGTGAAAAGCAGCTAACTCCTATTTTGCATTTTTTACAAAAAATAATTTAAAGAAGTGTTCGCATTATCTGAATAAAACAAAAATTACTTTAAGTATTTTTCAACGATCGCCTTTGCTAATTTCAGTGAAATTGAAAAGATTTGATAGACTTTTGTATTTTTAAGTAATTTTTGAAGTGGTCTATAATCGTAAAAAAAAATGTGGAGTTAGCCGCTTTTCGCTCTAAGCCGACGATATTATACAAAATTATTTATAATCACATATCTCGTGTTTTAATTTCAATAATAACAAGCTTTCAATTCTAAAATATTAGATTCAAAGGCAAGTAAATAAGATGCAAAAAGATTTTAACTATTTTCCTTGATATCCGAATATCCGAACTTTACCCTTCATCCAGTAAAAGTTATTGACGAATACAAATTACCAGAAATAAAAGCCCAAGATATAGTCGTTTTTAAATATATTTTAAATTGAATGACATTGAAAGTTTGGATTTGAAGTGGTGGGCAATTTAAATTTAATAATATTATATTGATATTAAGAGTCTTGTTTTGTTTAGTTAAGAAGAGTTTATTTATTTAAAGAAACTTAGGTAATTGTTGTTTTTATCTTGAGATTAACTAATAACTACTAAAAAAATTGAAAAGATGGTAGTTTTTATTTATAGTTTCATTTAAAAATGAAGCTATTTGTTATTTTTTTCTTAAATAAACCATATTGAATTAAAACGATGATAAATTTTAATGTATTTCTTGAAGTTTTGATGGGACTCCTTTTTTCAGCCAGGACTCCTTTTTTTGACTCCTTCCGAAAATGTTCAGAGGTAACCCTGAAAGCCTTAGAAAACTCCCGTTCGAAAAAGTGAACAATCTCGAAACAGTGAACAGGGCTGGTTTTTATTACTTCACTACATCGAGCGTCTACTATATATAATTTTATTTCCCATTTTACTTGCAAATAAGTAAGTTTTGTTAATAATTTTGGTTTATCTACTTTTAACTTTCACATAATTCACTTTTGTGTCGTGACAGCTGTTCAGGCGTACTATATTGCAAATACAAAAATATAGGCCGCTGTGGGTGCGTTTTTTTGGAAATTTCTCACTGTACTATATATAAAATCCCAAAAGAACACGCCTATTATGTATATAGATATAACAAATAAAAGACATTTTTTTTTATTTATTAAATTATTTCTCTTTTTTTTGTAATCTTTTGAAATATATTTTGTTCGCATTTTTTTATTTTTCTATTTTTTTTTCCTTTTTTCATCTTCATTCTTTTGTATCTATTATATAGTGTACTCAATGTCGACGCTGACTACATTATTTGCAATATTTGTTTTGTATTCTGTTGTTTCTTATTATTTAATTGTTTTATAAATACATAATTGAATAAATCAGATATAGTTTTATTGTATTATTAAAAAAATTAATTTAATACTTTTGTATATATACATGTTCATATTTTTGTCCTTAACAATACGCATTTATATCGAAAACAAAAATTAAACGATGATATAAATATATGTATATATAAATAAGCAGCTTAGCTTAAAATTATTTGTTTATTTTTTAATTTTTTTAACTTAAACATTAATATTTTTTTATTTAGGGTTTTATTCATGTAATTTGTAACTTTAATTAGGTTTATTCACTTAAATTTATCTCAATTTATATAGACTTCGTTCATTGTTTGTCTTAAAAATAAATACAAGAAACAAAAAAAAATTACATTATTTCTTATTTTACACCCACGCAGTTTGATAGGCTGGATATATTTGATAAACTATGTAAAATTGCTCTGTCACAATCGGTAGAATTTTTCAAAATTTAGTTTTTAACATTATTTATTTTATTAAAAAATTTGTTTATTTATTACGTATTCACATTTAAATTTGTTTTTCTTTTCTCTGGGCCGTGTTTTTTTCTAAGAATTGATTGTTACAAATTAGTTTTAAAAATATATTTTGTTTCGTAACATAAAAGGTAAAAAAAGGAAATCCAATTCATTTAAGTTATAGAATAAGTGAGTAATAATTATAGGTAATGATGGACTTGCAGCCGAACTTCTAAGAGTTTGTGAGTCGTTGTGTTTGATCGAAGAAATCCAAAACCTAAAAATTGAAAGTAATTTCTATTTCTGTAAGACTTGTGTCCATAATGAAAGCTTTTAAAATAAATTAACAGACGAAAAGCAAACAAAAAACTCAGAAAAATAATATAAAATTAAAATCGAAATAGCAAAATAATTATTTATGATAGAATGCAATCCAGATTGCATTTAATAGACCGAATACCTTTAGATTTATAAATAAAATTATATAAATAAAAAGGTTTTACTGACGTAGGTATGCAGGCTCTAGCTTTTTTTAATATGTGACTATGACCAAATAAATTACAGTATTTTGGAGATAAAAGAAACATTCCTATAAAAAAAAGCGCTTAAAGGAAATGCAATCCATAACACCGCTGGGGTAATCGAGAATACAATTTAATTTTCGGAGAATAGGTACTCTTATCTCCCTAAAAATTAGGAACGTAAAAAATGATGCTCGAAAGAAACTCTCGAAATTAATTGGTTTCGGGGATACATTTTCGGGGGATTTTGGAGGGCATTTAAAAGGATTTGTATTTTTGATGCAAATTTATTCGCGAGGAAATTCACGATACCAAGCTTTACTATCGCCGTGTCGAGGTTATCTTTTAACACTATTACAAAAACAACATGGGATCCCGGTATCTATCGAGGTTTAAAAAAAAAAACAGATACAAGTTTTCACTCTGAGGGTTAGATGGCTACTTACTAATTGTAAATATTGTCAGTAATGTAAAGAAAAGAGACAGGCTATACATGAAATATAACACAAGTTACAGCCAAAATGTACACTTGATAACACTATTTTTTCTTATAAATTTTGACCTTCTGAGCTCGAAAATCACATTAAAAAAATTAATATGGATAAGTTTTCGAGATATGAATTTTTGAATATTGTGTTCTATATTTCCGAAGGTTCCTTTAAATGGATTCAATTGAACATTATTAAATTGTTGACCAACATCTCTTCTGTTTCTTTATGATAGATTGATTAGTTTGAATGATATGGGTCAAAATATCCGAAAAAATCTTATTTTTGAACGAAAATAAGAACACCAAATCTATTATTTCAGCTAAAAAAAAATTAAATAATTTTTTTTTTATATTTTACATTAATAAGAAACTTAAGCAAGGAAAATGAGATATTTTCGGAAACAATCTACTGATTAGTTCTAGAGTTATGTCCATTTATATAAAAGTACAAAAAATCGATTTTTTCATTATTTTTTGACCTAAACCTTATTCATAGCAAAAAAAAAACACAAAAGCAATGTGATACAATGCTTTTCTTGCCTAATTTGTCAGATAAAATGGACATATATTTAAATAAAATTTGTTTTGGTTGATAACGTGCCTGTTGAATATTCTTAGTCAGAGTTCAAAATGGCCTACAAAATTTTTCATGTAAGTGGTTAACTTTCGGTTTTCTAAAATCACTTTGAGGTACGGGTATGAAACTCACTTTTTTCAGAGTGTCACTATTTAGTTAAATTTGCGTTCTCATATGTTGGGTCTGTATATCAGAAGGAAAAAACGCTAGAAATACGAATTTTGTGTTATACTCATAAAAGCTGAATTTTCGTCATCTAGACCGTTGGTGTTTTTTACATTTATAATATTTTTTTGTTACAACATTCAACATTTTGAATGAGTGTATAAAAGTAGCTTAGGATAAAGGCGATGGTATACCTTTATTGTTTTCTCAATATCTCGCATAGTAAAGTACTTTTCACTTTTTAATTTGAAATATTTATATTCTTTAGTATATTATTTACATAATATTAATTTTTCAAAGTTGTATGAATGTTATTTTTATTTTTTATTTGAAAAATTAAAAAGTATTAAGAAAAACCATCTCCCCCTATAGGGTGGGGGAGATGGTATACCAAACATATACCACATGCGCATAACCCCAAAGTCAATACCAAACACTTTCAGTTTGTGTTCGCAACCACTTAACTGTGCCTGGTATCTCGTACGGGCATTTTAAGAAAATTTCAAACAAAGCAAAGCATAAAGAAGTTAGAATTTTTGAAATAAAAAATCGTTTTGCGGGGGAAATGGTATACGGCCACAGTACACCAAAGCAAAAAGTGTGCTGTGGAATGAGCCCTCAAAAACTGCGCCATCTATCCCAATTTGTCTTATTTACTTATTTTAACGCATGCAAAAAAACGGATGGTAGTTTTACAAAGTTATCAAAGACAGGTCATGCACAATACTTTTGTATATCTATTGATGTAGAGTAGACATTCAATTAACCAACTTAGATACAGAACCGATACAAAAAAGAATTAAACAATTTTTTAGAAAAAAATCCCTGCCTTTGGTTTAAATTTTTTTTTTTTTTTTGCATCATGGAAGAATCGGCGAATACGGGCTACTTCGTTTTTAAATGCGAAAGGACATATTTAAAAGGTTTAAAAGTTTCGATTGGATGGTAAATGTACGAGATATTAAATGTGCGCCATCTCCCCTGTTCTCACCGGCTTTTACCCTATAATAATAGTTGTTTTCTCATACGAAGAACAGATACCGAAAAATATGGAAGACGATTCAAAATCCAAAATCATTTCTGAAACATATATGTACCTACATATCCCTGGAAATGGTAATTTTTGTTTGAAAAAAATATTATCTAATATAAACACAAACTAAAGTAATGTATAAGGTAAAAGCCCAACAAAATATTCAAAAATTAGTCATATAGGAGCTTTCAATAGAGCGAGACGTCAAGTTGAGCAATATTTATCTCTGATCGTGATTTTATTTTTTTGTCATTATTAGCAAACGTGCAAGATCCCCTAGTGCCGAGGACAATCTAATGTCCTCGGGTAGCAAGTTTCCGAAAGCTAAAACTATGAACGTAAGTAAAAGGGACTCCAGAGGCAACTACTGGAGTCCTTTGCAATGTCTGCCGGATAGTGACACCGACAATGAAAATGAAACTGAAAAAATGGACGATTCCACATCGCCAGATAAGCTCACCAAAAGATTGCAAATTCCTCCCATAAAACTTTTACAAAAACCTTGTGAGTTTGTGCATACACTGATGGAATCAATTAAAGTTTCCGATTATTCAATTAAAAAAATTTCGATAGGTATAAAAATTATGTGCGAATCATTAAATTCTTATAACCTAGTGCTCGAAAAATTAAATGTGGACAATTGTCAATACTTTACTCATGCACTCAAGAGTGAAAAAGCTTTTAAAGTTGTTTTGTATGGCTTAAGTGAACTTAACACTACTGTGCTACAAAATGAACTGATTAAACTTGGACTGTTGTGCAAAGAAGTTAAGAAGATCACGAAAAAATATGATCAATATACAGATACTTTCTATATAGTATCTCTCGAAAGTGGTTCAGTAAAATTGTTCGAACTAAAGAAAAATTATCGTTCAATTTTTCACACTCAAATTAACTGGTCATATCAACGAAAACAAAAAAATCGTTTAACCCAATGCAGAAATTGCCAATTGTTTGGTAATGGTGAGAGAAATTGTCATGTGAAAACATACTGCTCTATATGCGCGGCTTCTCATAAGACCGAAGAATGTACTAATCAGAGATGAATATTTACTTCATATGTAGTAGATCTGCTTCATTAATTTATATGTACGCATCTGCTACGTAGCAACTTATTTCTACTTCATTTAACTGATATCGTTTAATTCAAAAAATATTAGCCACAATTCACATTTTTCATATTATTTAAGTATAAAATTATATAAATTTGTGTAATTTTTTTCATTTAGAGGAGATACAAGTTGAATTTGTGAAACTTACTCTTCAAAAAGCAGTAATTCTTAAACAAATACCAAGTCAATGTTAACTTTTCGTTCTGAATATTAAGTAAAATGAAAATAAATTAGTTTTTATTCCATAATATTTTTTTTTTCATTATCTGCTACACATTTTACAAATCTACTTCATTTTTTGAGCAAATTTGTTTCATTTTCTGGGCTCAGCATTATCATCCCTGGTACTAATACTGAAGTTCATAAATGTGCAAACTGCAATGAGAAGCATAAATCAAGAGATAGCGCATGCGCAATCAGAAAAAGGTATTTGGAAATGAGAGAGAAGCTTTCAAATAAAGCAAGTCATCGTGCTCACTCTCAGCCAAAGAATATAAACCCTGTCAACATACAGAAGTTCAACTCTTCTCATCTGTCAATGGACGATTTCCCATCTTTACCACATCGTATGCATGGAAGGCAAGTGCAGAACAACACCGTTTATGTTCCTACAAGACCAAGTACATGGGATAAGACAACACCTGTGGTGGATACTCAACCAAGTACGTGTTTTATCAACAAACCAGCGTCATCTACGTGTGGTGAGTTATTCTCAATGGAAGAATTAAATACACTTGTAATGGAGATGATTAATAAACTAAGTTCATGTAAAACAAAACAAGATCAATTTCAAGCTATCGCACAGTTAGCTACTAAGTTTCTTTACTCCAATGTCAAGTAATATGATTTCAAATAATATGCTAGATTATTTGTATAATAATTACTATAATTTAAATATTATAACATGGAATGCCAAAGGCATTCGTAATAAAAATATAGAATTTTTGAATTTTCTGAATCAAAATGCAATTGATGTGGCTTTTGTAACGGAAACATGGTTAAGTTCAGATATATCTTTTTCTACACCAAATTATACATGTCATCGCGTAGATCGAATTGATCAAATCGGTGGAGGTGTACCAATGTTAGTAAAAAAATCAATTCAGCATTCTCTATTGCCCGTTGTTAGGACTCGATATGTTGAGAATGTTGGTGTGGAAATAAAGCTAAGGAATCATACAAGTATAAAAATGTTTTGTGTATATTTTCCAGGAAAAAATTCATCTGTAGAAAAGAGAATGCATTTTAAAAGGGATTTAAGAAAATTGATTATTAGAACCGAAAATTATATAATTGGAGGTGACTTTAATTGTAGGCATAGAGATTGGGGATGTATTCGTGCGAACTCGTGGGGTAATGTTCTTGCTAGTATGTCTTGTTTGTTTCCGTATTCAATGTTGTTTCCGTTTAGTCCAACTTATTTTCCTTCCGGATCGAGAGTTTCACCTTCCGTCCTTGATCTTTTTATAACGAACGTTCCTTCGTTTTTCAGTCAGCCTGAAACTATTAATGAATTAAGTTCTGATCATATTCCTGTTTTTTGTAAAATGAATGAGTCAGCTGAAACAAGAAAGCATTACTTCTTGGACTTAAAAAATGCTAACTGGAGTCGTTTTAGGTCAGATATTAGATCCAAGTTAAGTTCAATTCCTACAGATTTGGACAGAGTGTCTTCAAAAGAAGATGTTGATGTTCATGTCGAGGTATTTTCTAGAAAAATTCTAGAATCAGTACAGTATTGTGTCCCAAAAAAAACAAAAGGTTTTTGTTATTAAAATGCCGGATTATATATTAGAATACATTCGTATAAGGAATTCTTTTAACAGGCAATGGCAACGTTACCGCCTACCACAATACCGCATTGAAGTTAAATTTTACAACAAAAAGATTGCGGAGGAAATTAGTAAGTTTCGAAATAAAAATTGGAATGAAAAACTTAGTAAGTTGGAAAAAAATGCCAAACCGTTTTGGAACATAGCCAAAATCATTAAAAATAAAAACAGACAAGTGCCTAATCTTGAAAATGGTAATGAAGTAGTGTATCGAAATTCAGATAAAGCTAATGTTTTTGCATCAACATTTTTGAAAAGTCATTCTGTGTCGCAACATCTTAGTGATGATTCCACCAAAAACCTTGTGAATCAAACTTTAAATACAGTTAGCTCACAAATCATTGAAACTCCTAGAGATCAGTTCATAACTAGAGGGGATGTGAAAAATATTATATCAAACTTAAAAACTAAAAAGTCAGATGGACTAGACAACATTAAAAATATTTATTTAAAAAAACTACCGAAGGCAGGGATTCAGTTCCTTGTGTTCTTGATTAACGCTTGCCTTAAAATGCAATACTTTCCCATTAGTTGGAAGTATGCTAAGGTTATTCCAATTCCTAAACCAGGAAAGCAAACGAAACTCCCTACTAGTTATAGGCCAATAAGTCTGTAAAGTAAGTAAAGTATTAGAAAAAGTTCTCAAAGTAAAAATATTACGTATCGTTGATGAGTTTAATATATTTCCAAATGAACAATTTGGATTCAGAATGCATCACAGCACTTCCCATCAAGTTTTAAGAGTCTGTGAACATGTAAGAAAAAATCGCTCTCTTGGTAAATCGACTTGTCTAATTCTACTCGATATAGAAAAGGCTTTCGATTCAGTATGGCATGATGGGATTGTGCACAAGATGGTATGTTTCGGGTTTCCTATGTATCTCGTAAAAATAATTCAAAGTTTTTTGTCTAACCGCTACTTTAGTGTTTTCATCAATAACTGTCCGTCAAACTGTTATCATGTCGACCAAGGAGTCCCACAGGGATCAGTACTAGGACCTTTTCTGTACAATATCTTCACAGCTGATATTCCCAGGTTACCCGAGTGTCAAATAGCCATATTCGCGGATGATACAGGTATCTTTTCATCGCATGAATTTAGTCTTAGCATTGAGACAAATTTAAAAAATGCAATCGATTTGATGACCAACTATTATACAAAATGGAAAATAAAGCTGAATGCTGACAAACTACAAGCTATCTTTTTCAGTAGAAAAAGGAAGTCTTGTTATCTTCCAAGCAACCAGCTTAACGTAAATGGTGTAAATGTCAAATGGGACTCAAGTGTTAAATATCTTGGTATTTATTTAGATCAAAAACTAACTTTTAGGGAGCATATTGCCAAAACTCTGCAAAAAGTAAGCATTGCTATTAATATATTATATCCTTTTATAAATAGGAAGTCATGCCTTAGCAAAGATAACAAAATGATAATACAAAAAGTTGTATTCCAAGCAATACTCCTGTATGGATGCCAGGTTTGGGGAAAATGTGCAAAAAGTCACCTTAAAAAACTGCAAGTATCGCAGAACAAGCTACTCAAAATGATGCTTAACCTTCCACGATACCATTCTACCCTAGATTTACACGAGAAAGCGAATGTTGAAATGATTTCTTTAAGAATCAATAAACTAACTAGCACTTTTTTGCTGAATTGTGAAACCTCTGATAATCCACTTATTAATCAATTGATTCCTTAACCATTTTTTTGATGTAATTTGTAATTATTTTTTTTTCTCAATATTTATTGTTTATTTAATTGTTACCTCTGATATCTATTACTCATTTATTTAACTGTTAATTTATTCATGTTGATATGTATTATTTTGTTTACTTATTTGTTTATCTATATATTTATTTTGTTTTGTTTAATGGTCAATTTATTTATGTTTTATTTATTCACTATGTACCTTATTATTTATTTAATTCTATATATATTTATTTATTTACATATATATTTATTTATTCATTCATCTATTTATTTATTTATTTATTTATTTATTAATTTATTAATTTATTCATTTATTTATTTATTTATTTATTTTTTTATTTATTTATTATTTATAATTTATTTATTTATTTTTTATATATTTATTAATTTATTCGTCTATTTATTTATTTATTCATATTATTTATTTATTGATTTATTTATTTATTCAAATTATTTATTTATTGATTTATTTATTTACTAACCATCTTCTAATATACTAAATTCTATTATTTATTATTATTCATGCTAACTTCATTTTACTAACCTGCTTCAAAACTATAGTTTTGAAGTTTAAATTTTATCCGAGTCAAAATGTACCTGCCCTTTTCAATTTGCATTGAAGGTTTTGTTTGTATTTTCCTTCAAAATTAATATCCTTACTATATAAAATTTCAAAATAAATTAATATACTTATTCAGTAGAAAGATATCATAATATAGTATATCAAATCTCTGTATGTAAACTGTGCGGTAGCTTACCAAATGTAATTGTTAATACGAAAATAAAGATCTAAAATATTCAAAAGTTTGAATTGTTGCAATCTAACGAAAACGATCATACCTCTTCTATTAGATTTTGTTTGTAAATGCCTCATTTAAATTGCAATAGACTAGGATTGGGTAGAAAGATAAAAACTCATCATATTTTTGTGATATACCTATATTTTTCTTCTGCAAGAGAATACATTTTTTACCTCAGTCCAAAAAAATTATGTTTTCTGAGATTTCGGCTAACTGTACTTAAGGTACTCAACCTACTGGATTAGGGCTGGCCACGATACCAGAAAAGTCTCGGTATCGTTTGGTATCGGTATCGGAAACCGAAACCATACTGAAACCAAACCAGCTTCAAAACACCCAAAACGATACCGAGACCAAACCTAGACCATACCGAACCTTAAGTACCGAAATTTACCACTCTCGATGGTATCGTTTGGTATCGGCAGGAAAAATGGATTTTTGAATATTAGTATTAATTAATAACTTTTTGTTCTTGGTGTCGTAAACGACTCTAACGATTTGCATGATATTCTTAAAGTTACTTATTTAATAAAAAATAAAAGTCTCGTTTGGTTTGGTATCGTGGCCAGCCCTACTACTGGTATAAATGAGATTTTTTTTTGTTGGAAATTTAAAATTCTTTGATTTACGATTCTTTGCAAGCAGATGCTTCACTTCTAAATCAAGATATGGACCAAATACTAATTATACTTTCGAAAAAACCGAACAAAAAATAAAAAAATCGTATCTCGAAAACCTATCCATAGAACATTTTTATAATGTGATTTTGGAGATCAGTGGACTCAAATCTATACGAATAAAATAGCGGTACCTGATAAGTACATAAGGTAAAAAGAGATGAATACTGGGCATATAGCACTGTTTTCGCACTAACCCCAATCGTTTTATTTTGACGAGGTGAACCTTATGGGTTATGACTGTGAGCGATAGTTTAACGCGGCTATACAAATTTTCAACTAAATAAAATATTTCAGAGGAAATAAAATCCCCTCCAGATTCCTGATATGAACTGTAGGTAACCATATCTATATGAAACTTGCATATAATAAGAAAAATATTTTTAAAATAACTTTTGACGCAAAAAAAAATCATTTAAAGAAGAAGAAAGGACGCATAAGAAATGTACCTTCGCATTATTGGTAGGATAGGTAATTGAAACGTGTCAAAACTTTTGATTCTGGGACAATTGTGGTATTGGCATTTAATGTACAACATATGTTATATTGTTTCGATATAAGAAATTCTTTTCTTTATACTACGGGCGGTATTCACCGAGCACTCATAAACGGCTCTTAAGTTTATGAGGCTCCTAACTCAAATTATATTTGTGCTATTCACCAACCACTCATAGCTCTTTTTCGAAGTTCGAAAATGAGAACAACTCTCTCTTCCCCAGGTACCCCCAAACTGTAAAATCAAACTGTTAACTGTTTTCAAAAATGACCGCACTTTGTCGGTACTTCTTGGATCCTTGAAGAAATGAGTGTTGCATGCACATAAATAAATTCTTTGTGACTACAGTGATTTTAATTTCTTTCCACTTATTTTCGTAGTTTTGTCTCGGGGTGAAGCTCATTGCAAGTTTTAGTTTGTTTCATAAAGGGAAATCTTCTTACTTTACTTTTTGGTTTCGCTAATTATTTCGTTCGTACATTGTCTACTCCGTTTGCGGATCCAAAATGGACTCGTTCGCTTGAAGGGGAGATAGACGTCAAACGTTGGTTTGTATAAGCTGTGTTAAATTAAGAAAAGCTACATCAGGGGCCCAATTCCACAAGAGTGAGTTTTTTCTGTGTACACAGAAATTCGTGTACACATCGATTTTTGCGATTCGGCAAGATTGAGTTTTAAGTTTTTGACAGATAAGGCATGCACAATCAATCAAATTTATTTACATTTGTTTTGGGTGTGAATAGAATGTGTACACAGAAAATCAGTCACCCTTGCGGAATTGGGATCCAGAACAGTATAAATGTGTGAAAACTGTCAAAACTGTCAGATTCAAGCAAAAAGTTTTTCTGAGATAAATTTTAGCTTATCCCAGACAAAAGAATCAACTGGCACTGGTACTTCGACATTTCTCACTCACTTTCTCGACCACGAAAGTAGGTGCAGGAAATATTGTTCTTAACTGTTCTCAAAAGCATCATGGTGGTAGAATGAAGAACAGCTTGGGCAATGTTTTTACTCATGGAGTACACAATCCTGTACTTTTCTGTAATTTTCTATCCGGAACAGATTCATTATATACACCTTTTATTATCCTATTTTTTCAAATTTTCACCGCGTGAATTACAAAAAGAACTTAAAAAATTGAAACAAAAAAATAAAATTCCTGAAGACAAAAGGATTTACAATATGTGTACGTGCGAGACTCATTTTTGTAAGGATCCAAAAAGTACCGAGAAAATGAGTCAGTGAATTTTCTTGAAGGGTTACTTCGAAGGTTTTCGAATTAGTTTTCGGAGAGAGCGCTCATAACTTTATGAGTGGTCAGGACCACTCATAAGTCTTATGAGCGCTCATAAATATTCACTATTATTGCTTGGTGAATAGGTTTATGAGCCTCATAAGTTATGAGCCGTCGGTGAATACCGCCCTACATGTGTATTTCTCATATCACGATTTTTTTTTTCTTAGATTTTCAAAATTTATTATATTTATGTGATTTTTCTTGTTTTGCTTAGTTTGTGGGCTACCTGAAACTACCTGAGTATCTTACTTATAAATGTATCTCAAAAAACCTTTGAATACTCAAGCGAATCATTCATATATCTCAGTAAAAAAATTCTTATTCTTTTTATTTATTAATTAAATATAGATTAATTACATAAATGTACAGAAAAATACCTTAAGCTACCACGGCTTTTAGTCCATAAAATGCAAAGCAGCGATCAGTTGTAGGTACTGTCCTTTTTCAAAAACCAGTTTTCAGTTGATGACAAAAAAAAAAACAAATAGAGCCCATTTTCGAAAACGCCAAATCAAAGTCAATTTGATCGCCAAATGATCGTCAGTTTTTGACGCAGATTGCAATCGTCATAATGCAACTGTCCTGCTTGTACAAATCGGTTTGACCAACGTAATTCAATTTACTCGCAAACGCATTTGATGTTTACGAACACGCTCTATGGTTGCTGAATTATTTTAACCGTCAAGTCGACTTTTTCACTGCACAGCTGCACCGCCGCGGCCGATGATGTTTTCGAACATGTGATTTTAGCAGTCTGGGTTAAAGAAAATCCTGCAAATGTATTTTTGACACAGATGACGTTTTCGAAAATGGCCTAATTCTCAGAGACCTTGTCAAATTAACAGTGGGTGCAATCATACCAATATTTCATTACTGAAAATTCAGATTTCTAAATTCTGGCCAATCAGAGGTTTAGAAAATTAAAAAAATCTGAAAATATATCTAAACGTTATTTTTGAAATGTGATAACATACCACAGTCCACATGCAATGAACAAAGGGGTCTCCGAGATTTTGACATATGCGCGAACTTGAACGAAAATGAAAACTCGGAAGATATTACTTTTAATTAAGTGTACTGTGGTAGGTACCTACATTCACAAACAAGCTTCTACCCAAAAATTTGTACCTTTTCGCTTAGGAGGTTAGTACGAGTATAGGCGTTTTTAATTTTTATCTCTTAAAGGGCCCACAGACACCACACTTGTGGGCACACATGTGTCGGTGTGCGGAAATGTGTGCTGTGTGTGGGCTGGTGCACACACCGATTTTCGGTGTCAGACACGGAGCGAGTAAAAATCAAAAGTTTTTGATTTTTGGTGTCGGTGTCTCGATCGGTGTGATGTGTGTGGGGATGTGCGCGCACATTTATTATTAAGTTGCATCGGAATCACATTTGAATTAGGAGCGTCGGAAGTTTTTCGATTTAAAATGTTCCTCATTCAAACGCGATTCCAATTCAACTTAATAGTAAATGTGCGTGCACATCCCCATACACATCACACCGATCGAGACACCGGCACCAAAAATCAAAAACTTTTGATTTTTACTCGCTCCGTGTCTAACACCAAAAATCAGTGTGTGCACCAGCCCACACACAGCACACATTTCCGCACACCGACACATGTGTGCACACAAGTGTGGTATCTGTGGGCCCTTTTAGGTGAGTACTAAGCTGAGTCTGAACAAACCGAGTAAACTCTGAACAGAGCTCTCCGATTTAATTATGAAACACACTTGAGCATTTCACGTGAACAACATTCCACGCGGAAAAATTTACATTTGACTTTTCGCTTATTATAAACTTGATCCGAAGATTCCCCTTTTTTGTGAGTGCTCATTTACGGCAAAATGTTTTGTAAGCTCTTAAAATGTCACTTATTTTTTGGTGGCACAAGAAAGAAAAACAGGGGGTACTGGTGCCCTTTGCGCAAGTTTTTTGTTCATTTAAGCAAAAAGAAGTTCAGGCGAGACTCATAATCGGGGCTATCGTGAATAAAATTTCCCACGGAATTTTTCCCATCGTCGAAAACTGGGAACGTGAAATGTGGTCTCTTGGAATTTATTGGCATCGAAAATGGATATTCCGTGGCTACTGGGCTACAATTTTGAACGACCAAATTTGAACCTGCAAGGAACAGTAGAAAACTGTTGGCATTTCCAATTTAAGAAGATGGGAGAAATTTCGTGGGAAATTTTATCCACGATAGCCCCCAATAGCTTTTCAAATTCCAGGGGAATACAATTTTTTTGGGTGAAATATTTTCCATGTGAAACTCATAAAAGGCTGATTTTATTTATTTGGTAAATTATTTCACCTTCTGCACCAGCGCGATTCGTCCAATGTCTCCTCTACCATCTCAATTGTTTTTGCTACTTTTTGTTCTTTAATTTCCGCCTGTCAAATCGTTTGTGTTCCGCATTTTACTCCGTTGGCTTGGCTCTTTTAATTTATTCTGAGCTCACACAGCGCACTCTGAGCATTTGCAGAACTAAAGGTAGAACTACTCGTTATGGTCGGAAGGTCACTGAAACTAATTGTCGCGTTCAAGTTTCATTGGATAGCCTATCTAGGAGAGCTTTGTATCCATGTATGTCTCTGAACGCCAATCAGCTGTTGTTAACATTTCTCATAGGATATCTTTGACGGAGTTCACATTGGACTGACTCCTCCGACTTATTTTGACATTCATCCAACTTCTTTTGTTCAGATACAAACTAATGTGAACACCAACAGACTCACTTTGAAGTTGATAAATCGTTTAAAGAAAAGACAAATCTGAGCTCGTTGAGGGATTAATTAATTTTTTTTTCATTCCAAAACTTAAATTTCATTTATTTAAACAACAAACTAATGTGAACACCAACAGACTCACTTTGAAGTTGATAAATCGTTTAAAGAAAAGACAAATCTGAGCTCGTTGAGGGATTAATTAATTTTTTTTTTCATTCCAAAACTTAAATTTCATTTATTTAAAATTTTTTCAAATGAAATAAAATTGAATTGTGTAGTATTTGTTTGCCAAGGAAAAAGTACAGAGAGAGAAAGCAGTTATCACAAAAGAAAGAAAACGTCAAAAAAATCCAGATTTTCATAAAATTTAAAATATTCTGCCTGTCCTTCCCATCTCTTTGTCACCATGAAGTGGGAGTGAGATAAAGTACAGACGTCAAAAAAAGTCGGAGGAGTCAGTCCAGTGAGAACACCGTTTTTGTATCCTTTAATTTTTAGGACAGCTTGGGATCTCTTTTTTGCCAAAAGCTGTTTTATCATCAGCTGCGTTTTTCACAAAAAACAATGTCAAAAACCAACGGTAAGTAGCTTTCCGATCGTCAAAAAAGGAACGCATCCGTAGTGTACTTATCTATCTATATTTTGTATTCCTATTTCACCAAATGTCAGTTTCGTTTCAGAGAAAACAAAAGTGAACGAAATGAAGCGTTCCACTCCGTTATTAAAGCCGCGTCATTTGATTTCCGGGTTTTCGCTTTTTTTCTTCCGACCAATTCAGTTCCCATCCAAGAATTACACTAGTTCTACCAAAAAAAAAACACAAATTCGGAGCACTGAACGCTCAGAGCTAAAAAAGAAAAACATTTTTTTCACTGTTCAGGCTCTGCCCTGAAATACAAACGCCTTATGAGTTTTTCTTAATTCATTTCGGAAAAATAATGGAATAGACAGAAAAGGCAAACATTTTATTCAGAACGGAATGAATAATACTACGTTTTCATTAGGTCAAATGAGGTAATTTCGTTGAAAATTTCCAAATTCGATACAAAATCCTCTCATTTACCATTCAAATTCACCTTTCGAAATGAGATAATTTTATACTGCGTTTTCATTAGGCCAAATGAGGTAATTTCGTTGAATATTTCCAAATGCGATACGAAATCATCTCATTTCCCATACATTTCGAAATGAGATAATTTCAACCAAATTTGCACGAAATTAGGTTGGAAACTAAGTCAAAACCTAACGAACACATCCAATTAGCCACAGTTTGAAGAGCTCTGAATTGGTTTTGTATGAAAATGTCAAAGCGCAATGGAAGGAGACAAAAGAAAACAACAACAAAAAGCGATTAACAGCCAGTTGAAATTCAAAAATGAAATGAGCTGTCAAACGAAATTACCAAATTACAAATGAAAACACTTTTTCTGTGATTTGCGAAATTAGCTCATTTCAGCTCTAATGAAAACGTAGTATTAACAAAATTTGCACGAAATTAGGTTGGAAATTAAGTCAAAATCTAATGAACACACCCAATTGGCCGCAGTTTGAAGAGCTCTGAAAAGTTTTGTATGAAAACGTCAACGCTCAATGGAATCAGAAAGAAAAAACAAGAACAAAAAGCGATTAACAGCCAGTTGAAATTCAAAAATGAAATGAGCTGTGAAACGAAATTACCAAATTACAAATGAAAGCACTCTTTCCGTGATTTGCGAAATTACCTCATTTTAGCTCTAAGGAAACCGAAGTATAAAGAAACAAAACTGGAGCAAAAAGAATAGTAAGCAGTTGCTCCTGGATATGTCAAAACAATTGAGTAGAAATGTGTGCCAGTGTGCCAGTGTGCCAGTTGAAATGGCTGTTAATCGCTTTTTGTTGTTGTTTTCCTTTGTCTCCTTCCATTGCGCTTTGACATTTTCATACAAAATCCTTTCAGAGCGCCAAACTGTGGCTAATTGGGTGTGTTCGTTAGGTTTTTACTTAATTTCAAACCTAATTTCGTGCAAATTTGGTTGCAATTATTTCATTTCAAAATTTGAATTTGTGTGGGAAATGAGACAATTTCGTATCGAATTTGGAAATTTTCAACGAAATTACCTCATTTGGCCTAATGAAAACGTAGTATTATTCCTTTTATCCCACCTTTCAGTGGAATAAAAAAAAATGCATTTCAAATGCATTTCAAATGCTCCATAATTAAATAAAAAAACAACAAAATAGCTTATTCGGAATATTCTGATGAATGAAGAACACAAACTGTTCATTCTTTATTCCGAATATTCTAATACTACGTTTTCATTAGAGCCGAAATGAGGTAATTTCGCAAATCAAAGAAAAAGTGTTTGCATTTGTAATTTGGTAATTTCGTTTGACAGCTTATTTCATTTTTGAATTTCAACTGGCTGTTGATCACTTTTTCTTGTTGTTTCTTTCTGTCTCCTTCCATTCAGCTTTTACATTTTCATACTAAACCTTATCAGAGCTCTTCAAACTGTGGCTAATTGGGTGTGTTCGTTAGGTTTTGACTTAATTTCCAACCTAATTTCGTGCAAATTTAGTTGAAATTATGTCATTTCGAAATGTGAATTTGTATGGGAAATGAGATAATTTCGTATCGAATTTGGACATTTTCCACGAAATTACCTCATTTGGTCTAATGAAAACGTAGTACAAGTGTTCAGAACGAATAAAGAAAAACACACTCTATATCTTTGTTGTGTAGGGATCTCTACAAAATTTTTAGAGTCAAAGTGACAGCTAACACTTCGGCATTTTAACAGACGCAACTAAAAAAAATTCAAATATTTACACGCCGCTTCAACTGAATAGCCCAAATTTTCAAAGGTACTTGCCCATTTTTTCTAAAGATTGTGCATTAACGAATCATTTGATTATCCTTATTGTTTGTTTATGATGTTGGGAAAAGAAAACAGAAAAATTGATTCAAATGGGTAGTGCTATTTTTTCTCCAGCTTTCTTTCCATACGGAAACATGCAGTTTCTTTGTGTCAACGGAATAAGCACAAACATTGAAACTGGTGATAAAAAGTCCAAAAATGTTTGAAATAGTTTTGATTGTTTATATTAACTCTCGAAAAACGCAAAATATTTGAACAAAAATTGACAAACTAAACTTTGAAAATCCATGTACTCATTCAGTTGAAGTCGGGTGCATTTGCCCCCGAAAAAAAAAATGGGTGTTACCTAAACGTCATGAGTGCTCACGTCCTAAGTTTGACATGTAGAAGGTGTTTGGTAAAAAGCCCTATTAGACGGAGAGCTAGCGACCGATTAACTCACCTCATTTTAGCAAGGCTATAACTTTGATCATAGAAAGATTGAGGCCCGACAGATATAAAAATGCCCGTCTTACACTCCGGTACCCTCCATGAGGCCTTAAGTTTAATACTACGTTTTCATTAGAGCTGAAATGAGCTAATTTCGCAAATCACAGAAAAAGTGTTTTCATTTGTAATTTGGTAATTTCGTTTGACAGCTCATTTCATTTTTGAATTTCAATTGGCTGTTAATCGATTTTTGTTGTTGTTTTTTTTTTGTCTCCTTCCTTTGCGCTTTGACATTTTCATACATAACCAATTCAGAGCTCTTCAAACTGTGACTAATTGGGTGTGTTCGTTAGGTTTTGACTTAGTTTCCAACCTAATTTCGTGCAAATTTGGTTGAAATTATCTCATTTCGAAATGTGAATTTGTATGGGAAATGAGTTGATTTCGTATCGCATTTGGAAATATTCAACGAAATTACCTCATTTGGCCTAATGAAAACGCAGTATAAAATTATCTCATTTCGAAAGGTGAATTTGAATGGTAAATGAGAGGATTTGGTATCGAATTTGGAAATTTTCAACGAAATTACCTCATTTGGCCTAATGAAAACGCAGTATAAAATTATCTCATTTCGAAAGGTGAATTTGTATGGGAAATGAGATGATTTCGTATGGCATTTGGAAATTTTCAACGAAATTACCTCATTTGGCCTAATGAAAACGCAGTATAAGGCTTGAAGTTTTAAAAAAAAAGTGCCCATTCACCTCATTTTAGCAAGGCTCATCTTTCAATATATCGTTCATTGATTCAATTTACAGGGTGTCCCCACCTGAGTGGAAGTATCTTAGGGTGTCGTTCCTGGGTATATTCTAAGAAAAAAATTGTATGGGGGGAAAGTTGTATCTCCCCTCCCTGAGGCAGGGGGGGCAGTTTCAGAAACATTGACTTAAAATGCCAAAAAATGGGCTAAGATAGATTTTTACATTTGGTTTTCGGTAAAGGACTAAAAATAAATGAGCGCAATGAATATTGAACACAAAAATAGCACTTAAATACGTAAAATTTTGAAAAATATTGACTTAAGAAAAAAAAATTTTTTTTAAACAAATTTGACTTTGAAATTTAACTTCTCAAAAACTGTTGGCTTAAACAACTTGATTTAAAAACCAAATGCAAGTATGGAGTGTTAACTTTCAAAAAAATTATAGCACATTATTAGATGAGTTTTCGTTGATTTTAAATGTTTTTTTTTGCATTTTAAGTGAATTTTTCAGAAACTGCCCCCCTGCCTCAGGGAGGGGAGATACAACTTTCCCCCATACAATTTTTTTCTTAGAATATACCCAGGAACTACATCCTAAGATACTTCCACTCAGGTGCGGGACACCCTGTATACACGAAAATAACAATGTAAGACGTTTTAGCCCTCCATGACATGCTGTAAGACGATCGTGTATATGTAAGGAAAACGACCCCATTCACCTCATTTTAGCAAGGCTGGTATTTACACATAATTAAGATGACATAAAAACAAACACACATTTCAAGTGTAAGACGTTAATTCGGTCAATAACCCTCCGTAAGACGCTGAAAACTAAATTTTGTTTAAGTCAAGATAGCCCAGAAAAAATATATTTTTTCAGGGAAAAACAGGCTGATTTTTAGTATACACGTTGGGATTGGCGTTACTTATAACCTGTCAAAAGTCCTCAAACATCCGATACCTCAAACATCCGATAACCACTAGTCCCGTTAGGGGGGTCAAAGGTCACGAAAATGGGGTTTTGCTAAATATCTCGAAAACGGTAAGTTTTAGAAAAAAAAATGTTCTACAAGCAAGTAGAGGTAATTTCCAACAAAAAACACATTCACCAAATTGTTCTAAGCATTAACCGTTACAAAGTTACAGTACATCAAAGATTCACAGTATTCCAAAAGAATGCTTTTCTTCCACAACACCTGAATGGGCGAGCGCTTTGTGCGTTTTTTTTTTATTGTGGTATCCCCAGGAGGCCTATTTCACGATGTTTGCTTAATGAAGGTGTGTATTTAAATTCATTTTTCATTAAAAATAAATTTAATACTTGGTGATCCGTGTTTCCTTGCGGCATTTAATGTATTTGTTCCATGTGTCATCATTCAATTCTTCTTCTTGTACATCAATTTTGATAGAGTTTGTACATGGCTGTCCATGACATTAACCACAAACAAGAGAGCAACGTAGTCTTGATTTTCGACAACCACAACCTTTACGGCAGTTACAAAATATTGTACAAAGGAGTTCATCTGGAGCCGGTTGAAGCAAATTTGTTATAGGGTCCAAAATATTATTTGTTAATGTCCAACCCCAGTCTTCTGGCTTCATACCTTTGTGCCCAAGCCAAGTTTGAACTTGAAGGTATACCCTATATAAATGTTGTTTAGCAGCACCCAAAAGGGGAGGAAGGGAAGATAATTGCACAGCTTTATTTAGCATTGTCAATCTGACAAATGTTGAATACCTCTTAGATTATCGATGGAATCCACTTCTGCTGGTGCTTTGTTAAATGCAAGGAGTAGATTAGCCATTTTCGGAAATAATATTATGAGAACAATTGGGCTTGGCAAATATCTCCGATATTTCATTAGATATTCACTTTTTTCAAATAGTTTGAAGAATTTAAGTTTAACTTTAATGTATAACGCCGAAGTTTAATCATGAAAATGAATGTAAAAATAGAATTTTGGCTTGACATTTTGGGTATATGAGTAAGCTTTGCGACGAATATACCTTTGTTTCAGCTTAACCATTGCCAGGTTTTTTTAAATAAATTTTCTTTTCAGGAGAAGCTCTTGCTATCAGTAGGTATTGCTAGCAAGTCAACATCTTCGCCACCAACAATAGCAGTGCTCGTTTTAGATTGCTCTTTATAGCTGTTTCGATAGTCAAAACATCGGCATCGTCCTTCGCTTGCATCGTAGAAATATTCATTGCCTCAAATTTCTCCGAAATCATAGCAATTGAATGACTTTTCTTGTTTGCATTCAACAAGAACTTGTTGTTGAGAAGGTGGAACCATCATTGATGCATCAAATAAAATATCCACTGATAATGGAGCTGATCTACACCAACGACGCTGCTCTGATGCTTTTATACTGCTTTCTGATCCTTGTAACCATCGAAAACAACCATAACTTTTTTTCCAAAACGTTTTTGAACATAACTAATGTAGCTATTGCAAACCGGCTCCAAACAATACGATGCAGCAAAAATCCTCCATGTATGATGTATGTATATCACTGTTTTAATCAATGTCATCTTCAACTGTGTTAAAAATTAATACAATGCAGATTTTTATATTATTTTAATGAAAAATTAATTTAAAAATACATATTCATTAATCTAACGTTGCGGAAAAGGCCTCTTTGGGATACGACAGTAAAAATACACAATGCGCTTGACCATTCAGGTGTTGTGGGAGAAAAAGCATTCTTTTGGAATACTGAGAATCTTTGAAGTACTGTGTAACTTTGTAACGGTTAATGCTAAGAAAAAATTTGGTGTATGTGTTTTTTGTTGGAAATTACCTCAGCTACTTGCTTGTAGAACATTTTTTTTCTAAAACTTACCGTTTTCGAGATATTTAGCAAAACCCCATTTTCGTGACCTTTGACCCCCCCCCCTAACGGAACTAGCGGTTATCGGATGTTTGAGGTATCGGATGTTTGAGGACTTTTGACAGGTTATAAGTAACGCCAATCCCAACGTGTATACTAAAAATCAGCCTGTTACAAATTTTTTCCTTGAAAAAATATATTCTTACTGGGCTATCTTGACTTAAACAAAATTTAGTTTTCAGCGTCTTACGGAGGGTTATTGACCGAATAAACGTCTTACACTTGAAATGTGTTTGTTTTTATGTCATCTTAATTATGTGTAAATACCAGCCTTACTAAAATGAGGTGAATGGGGTCGTTTTTTTTACATATACACGAGCGTCTTACAGCATGTCATGGAGGGCTAAAACGTCTTACATTGTTATTTTCGTGTATATATTGAATCAATGAACGACATATTAAAAGATGAGCCTTGCTAAAATGATGTGAATGGGCACTTTTTTTTACAACTTCAAGCCTTAAACTTAAGGCCTCATGGAGGGTACCGGAGTGTAAGACGGGTATTTTTATATCTGTCGAGCCTCAATCTTTCTATGATCAAAGTTATAGCCTTGCTAAAATGAGGTGATTAAATCGGTCGCTAGCTCTTGGTCTATATTGTTTCCTATCTCCTCTCGCAGTGCCATCATGCACAAGACAACTTCATAAACCTTATATTGTGACTCCCTGGAGGAAAAAAAATAAGTATAATATTAAGTTCTTAGCCAGTTTGTCTGTGTTACTGGCCAGTTATAGCAATAGGGATAACGAAACAGTAAACATTCTCGAATGGATTACTTACGACGTTTTTATTCCATTTGAAACACAAATACTAACGGGTGATTTTTTAGCTGGTTTGGTTTTGGCAACACTGGTTTTGACAGCTGACGTGTGTTTAGTACCTTGTGTCACTGTCAAACAGCTTCAGTTTGGTTTGCAATTTAACCATGGATCGTCTTACAAATGAACAACGCTTGCAAATTATTGAATTTTACTATCAAAATTCGTGCTCGGTTCGAAATGTTCATCGCACAAAATTGTGTTCAGCGATGAAGCTCATTTTTGGTTGAATGGGTACGTAAATAAGCATAATTGCCGCATTTGGAGTGAAGATCAGCCAGAAGCATTGCAACAGCTACCAATGCATCCCGAAAAAGCCACTGTTTGGTGCGGTTTATGGGCCGGCGGCATTATTGGGCCATATTTCTTCAAAGATGATGCGAATCGCAGCGTTACTGTCAATGGTGAACGCTACCGAGCGATGATAACAAACTTTTTTTTGCCCGAAATGGAAGTTCTTGACTTGCATGATATGTGGTTTCAACAAGACGGTGCCACATGCCACACAGCACGCGAAACAATGGCGCAATTGCGAGGCGAGTTTGGTGAACAGTTAATTTCACGTTTCGGGCCGGTCAATTGGCCGCCTAGATCGTGCGATTTGACACCATTAGATTATTTTTTGTGGGGGTATGTCAAGGCTAATGTCTATAGGGACAAGCCCGCTTCGATTGACGCACTGGAAGCCAACATCCATGCATTCATTCGTGAGATACCGGCCGATATGTGTGAAAGAGTATGCCAAAATTGAACTCAGCGGATGGGCTACCTGAGACGCAGCCGCGGTCAACATTTGCATGAAATTATCTTTAAACATTAAATTGCAAGGTTCAAACTATCGATTCAAATAAATATTTCATTCATTTTTTCGAATTTTTTGTGTTTTTTTTTTTTAAAGTTCTAAACCTCTTAAAAAATCACCCTTTACAATAACCAATAAAAATGAGTTCAAACTATTTTGTTTGCTAATAAAATTTTCAATTGATTAATTATTTTTTGTTTAAAATGTATTTATGGCTGGATTGACATATCAAACAGAATGGAACAAATCGATTGAATGATTTGAGTTCCATTTTTTTCCTGTTCCACTGACAGAATTGTGGACGAAAAACTTGTTCGAATGCTTTTCAATCAGGAAAACTTTGCGGTAGGTTGTATGTGTGCATTGTGTTTTTATTGTAAATAGTTTCTGAAAAAAAAATAATTTTTAAACTCAAAAATACAAACAAAAATAATAATTTTTTTCGTTTGAAAATTATTTTTTTCAGAAACTATTTACAATAAAAACTTTATTTAAAAAATTTATTAGAGACTGGACTCATGGCTTTAAAAAAAGCTATAGCATGCCATTGTAAGTAGTCCCGTTGTTTTTAAATAATTTTTTTTTTCTATTTTGGGTAAAATTTTTAGAAAAAAACCCATCCCGCCTGAACAGGGGGAAATAGACCCCCCCTCCAGTACAATTTTTTTTTCGTCTGAATCTAGTCTATAATTTGTATTATAGAAAAACTTTTCGGACTTACCACGCATAAATGATCTTATTTAATTATATAATTAATTCGTTTAATTATTTTGGTTACCCGACGTTTCGAACGGATTACACTGTTCGTGGTCACGGGTTATACTAATTTGATTTTGAGTTGTCAATTTTCTCTTGTTCTCAAGTTATACCGGTGCGTTGTGGATGGCACCTGTAGTTGTTGTTGTTGTTGCAATTGCATAAAATCTATGTATTCTTGTGTACACACAACACTTGTTACATCAGTTGGTTCATTGCTAGGTTTTTGTTGTTGCTTTAAGCTATTTATGAGTGGATCCCATGCACTTGATAATTTAAAACTTTGATCTCTGTTAAAATTTGTATGCTTTTTAATTTCAATAGCCTCCCGTACGATTCTTGGCACATAAAAGCGTTCTGTTGATATTGATTTGGCTTTATCAAACCGAATGAAATGCCCTTCATTATATGCCAAGTGTTCACTTATAGCCGATTTTGTGACAGAGTTGTTTTGAACGGCTTTTATATGTTCATTTAATCGTGTTTTTATCGCTCTTTTTGTCTCTCCTATATAGGATGAGCCACAACTGCATGGAACAGAATAGACACCTGGGTTTTGGAACTGTATTTTGTCTTTCGGAGATCTTAGTATTTGGCGGATTTTGGGTGGAGGTTTGAATATAGTTTTTATACCATATTTTGCCAATATTCTTCCGATTCCTTCCGAAACTCCTTTCCTGTAAGGGAGGAAGGCACGCTTTTCTGTTGACATGGGGTTTGAAGGGCTTTGCGATTGGTTTTGATTTCGTTTCCACGATCGCTGATGGTCATTATATCCATTCTTTTTTAGAGCTCTATCGACATTTTCTAGTTCCTCCTGAAGATGATCGGAATCGCAGATTCCAATTGTAAGCCAGATTGACTCTCCAACATATCTTGTTGCTAAAGAGTTAGCGGGGTTATTAAAACATCTGATAGAAGACTCCCCATCAGCGGTTAAAAATTCACAGCATTTTGTATCCATAATTAAAGATTTACGAATTAAAGATGATGAGATAATGGTTAGTTTTGATGTCACTTCCCTATTTACAAATGTGCCGATAAAAGAATGTTTAGAAGTCATTAAAACGAAGCTTTCTTCTTCCGATGGTGACTCAAAGCTATTAGAACTTCTTGACTTATGCCTAACGTCCGGATATTTTCTCTACAATGGAAAATATTACTTACAAGTAGATGGAGTAGCAATGGGTTCACCAGTTGCGCCCATCGTAGCCGACATATGGATGCAACATTTTGAAGAGCGGGCTATAGAGTCATCACCAATAAAACCCATAATTTGGAAGAGATACGTTGATGATACGTTCTGTGTATTAAAGAAAAATGATGTAGATAATTTTCTAAACCACCTAAATTCGATACACAGTAAAATTCAATTTACAATTGAGATAGAAAAAGAAAATTCGGTGGCGTTCTTAGATGTCCAACTGGTTAAAAAACTAGATGGATCAATCGGCCACACAGTCTTTAGAAAAAGTACACATACCGACAGGTACTTAAATGCTTCATCTCACCACCACCCAACGAACTTCACATCAGTTGTGGGAGCTTTAATTAATCGAGCTCACACAATCTGCGATTCCGATCATCTTCAGGAGGAACTAGAAAATGTCGATAGAGCTCTAAAAAAGAATGGATATAATGACCATCAGCGATCGTGGAAACGAAATCAAAACCAATCGCAAAGCCCTTCAAACCCCATGTCAACAGAAAAGCGTGCCTTCCTCCCTTACAGGAAAGGAGTTTCGGAAGGAATCGGAAGAATATTGGCAAAATATGGTATAAAAACTATATTCAAACCTCCACCCAAAATCCGCCAAATACTAAGATCTCCGAAAGACAAAATACAGTTCCAAAACCCAGGTGTCTATTCTGTTCCATGCAGTTGTGGCTCATCCTATATAGGAGAGACAAAAAGAGCGATAAAAACACGATTAAATGAACATATAAAAGCCGTTCAAAACAACTCTGTCACAAAATCGGCTATAAGTGAACACTTGGCATATAATGAAGGGCATTTCATTCGGTTTGATAAAGCCAAATCAATATCAACAGAACGCTTTTATGTGCCAAGAATCGTACGGGAGGCTATTGAAATTAAAAAGCATACGAATTTTAACAGAGATCAAAGTTTTAAATTATCAAGTGCATGGGATCTACTCATAAATAGCTTAAAGCAACAACAAAAACCTAGCAATGAACCAACTGATGTAACAAGTGTTGTGTGTACACAAGAATACATAGATTTTATGCAATTGCAACAACAACAACAACTACAGGTGCCATCCACAACGCACCGGTATAACTTGAGAACAAGAGAAAATTGACAACTCAAAATCAAATTAGTATAACCCGTGACCACGAACAGTGTAATCCGTTCGAAACGTCGGGTAACCAAAATAATTAAACGAATTAATTATATAATTAAATAAGATCATTTATACGTGGTAAGTCCGAAAAGTTTTTCTATAATACAATGTATTACAACCGCGAAAAAAGTTTAAAGTCTAGTCTATAAGTTATGATTTTTGTTTCGCGTGTTATATGAATCACCCCAACTCCATTTTTTGTACCTTGAAGTGAAAAAAGGGAGACCAGGGGGTGAAATAAAAATTTGAAAAAATTAGGAAAATTTGTTTTCTCTATTTAGAGTCATTTGATGCCTATCCAAGTTGGAATTTCAAAAAAACCCAATATAAGGACCACCCTAGTGTGCATATATTCATATGTTTTCAGCTTGCTAACTGACATATTTTTATTTCTCGCTATAAACGACCATCAAGAAAATTATTCAATTTTAGACCGTTTTAACTTTTCCTGATATAACCCTTATTTATACATACATTATCAAGTCACCATTTAAAAATTTATTAACACAATGCCTGAATAAAGTGGGAAGGAATTCCATGCGACACCCAAATTTGGTGGCTGGAAATGATTTTCATATTTAACCTCCACACCGGGAAATTCGATCTTTTAGGAAAAAGATTCACATCTATTTAATTCTTTCATAGATACGATCTTTCTTGTTTGAGAGATTAGATCTGCATTCACTCTCTTGTCAAACGTCAAATCGAAACAGGGCAAACTGTAAGTTTTGTATTGTTAGTTTTGGCGCCGTACGACATTTTTATGTGTATGCGTGCATGTTTATGTAGTCTATGTGTGTAGATTGAATCAACTCGTTTCATTTAACGCAATTCTAGATTTTGAAATCAAATCATTCAGGTTTCAATGAAAAACTACACAAGTTTCACCATAACCTGAAACACACAAGTCTTAAACCTTCATAGCGTCGACGTTTTACAAATCGAACTTACCTAGATTCATACCACACTCAAACATTCTTTCAAGACTCGATTTTTATTTTCATTATTTATTATTTATCACAAATGAAACTTTCTATTTCACCTCCATTTGATAACAAAAAATGAAACACTATATATGCTTTTTTAATATGGTCTTCTTCTTTTTAATCTTTTCACCGTGGAAGCACAACAAAACTGCCCGAACAGAACGGGAGACGGTGCTGGAATAGATTAAAAAATGCTGCCGTAAAAGTTAAAAATTGTTCAGTTCTCGCAGCTCCGGCTACAGCATTTTTTACATCTATTCCAGCTCCGTCTTCAATTCTGTTCAGGCAGTAAATCTCTATGTATATATTTTTGTCTAGCATCTTTCTAAAAAGTGACGTCGGAGCTAGGTAGTTGCATGTTAAATACAACAACAACTAAGCCTTTTCGGGCTTAGCTAAGTCAGACAATTCCCCAACTTTAAGCCCAGTGGCCTGATTAGGGAATACGAAGCGGATCGTTTTAGATGGCGAAAATGAGGTTTGCTATTATTGCTTTAGCTTTCTAGTGGAGGAACGATAGCCCAAAATAGTGCATTATTCAGGAACCTAAATAATTTTTCCTGTACCTATTTGATTTGATTTGAACAATTAAATTTAGGTACTTATAAAATACACTCCAAAAGTTTGTTAAAACGTTTAACATAATTTTACTAAATTTAAAAGTACAAAAACCAGAATAGTAAAACCCGTTATAGTCATATAGTCAAACCCGAATAGACCAAAAAAAATCCAAAAATTTTGATGATACTTTTTGTTTGTTTGTGAAGTTGAAAAATAAATCTGGAGGAATAAAAAGTAAAGCTGTCGTCTTTTTCATTAACTTCATAAACTCGATCCGGTATGGAATCGTTAAGTCTCATTACACACTGCGCTTCACTTGTTTGGGGCCTCTTTTTTCACATTTTCGAAACAAATATCTGTAGGAAATTTTGTATGGGAATGTTTAATACCTGTGAGTAGGTATAAAGCAAAGCAGGAAAAATTATTTAATTGTTGAAAAAAATTTGGTTTTTCAAGTTTTGAAAAATTTCCTGTTGAGAGCGTCGATTTTTGAATTGTAAACTTCTTTCTAATTTCAATTTCCTACATTTCAAAAAAAAAATCATCAAAATCGGAGCAGGTTCCCCGGGTTCCAAAGTAAAATGCTAGCGCTCCTCCACTATTCGCCTTTTTCGTTTAACATTTGCCCTATTTTCGAAATCGAAGGCGAATGAGAAATGAGATTTCCAATAAGTTTTTCTTGGCGGTTTGGTGCATCGACTGACGAAAGTGAATGTTTGTTAATTGATTTCATTAAAATAAATACAAATGTGATTTAATTGTTATTTTCTTTTATAAAATAAAGCTAAAGAAAGAACTAAATTTTTTTTTATAATAAACGTAAAACAGCAACACACGAACCAGCAACAACTTACAGCGCTCATTGAATTTTTGAGGGAATATGAAGGGATAGCCAAAGGAGCATTAAATGTACAGCTTATTGAACCTATTTTTTTTTATAGAATAAAGCAAATTTAAGATCAAAAACGCTTAACACAAAAGCACTCACTCAAAGCAAGGAAGATCAAGAGGTGAAGACGCACTTTTAATAACTTTCTTGAAAGTTTGAGGAAAAATCTACATCACAGGTTCAGCATATTATATAAACAACTATATGGAGTCTATTTTTAATTTATATAATACATATGTAGGATGTTGTAGGAACTGGGGGCCTCGAGCTGTATCTTTTCCTACATATCAAGTGCTTACGATACCTCCAAGTCCCCAGGGTAGTCATTTAGGCCCACTTCTTTTTATCTTAGCTATCAACGACGTATCCCTCTGTATACGTTATAGTGAAATTCTAATTTTTGCGGATGACATGAAAATTTTTAAAAGCGTCAAATCTGAGAATGATCGGTTACTTTTGCAAGAAGATATAAACAGTTTTGTTATTTGGTGTAATAAAAACGGTTTAAATCTCAACCCTATTAAATGCCAGGCGATGATTTTTTCTAAAAAAAAAGTTCCTAGTTCATTTGATTATAAAATATCGCAGCACACATTGCGTCGTGTTGATAGTTTCAAAGACCTAGGGGTTCATTTTACTTTTAATCTTGATTTTACGAAGCATATCAATTTAATCGTCAACAAGGCAAACTCTATGTTAGGGTTTGTTAAACGATGGTCTAAGGAATTTAAGGATCCTTATGTTACCCTTGCTCTCTACAACAGTCTTGTTCGCCCTCATCTTGAATACGCATCACAGGTATGGACTCCTTTTTACGATGTCCATAAGAATAGACTAGAAGCAGTACAGCGTAATTTTATACGTTTTGCCTTGAAAGGTCTACCGTGGTCCGATCCTTATAATCTTCCTCCTTACGAACACCGGATTAAGCTTCTTCAGATTCAAACTTTGGCACAAAGGAGAATTAATAATGATATTGTATTTATTCATCAACTTTTAACGGGAGTTATTGATGCACCTGATTTATTATCTTGTACTAGCCTTAACTACCGTGGGGGAGGTCACAACACTCGTAGTCTAGAACTAATGCATATATCTCAACACCGTACCAATTATGGAATGCATGAGCCTTTTACCCGCATGTGCAACATTCTGAATTTGAATTCAAATATTTTTGATTTTAATATAAGTAAGAATAGACTCAAAGCTACATTGAAGACCAGTGTACCACGCTCTTAAATGTTTGTAATTGTTAATTTTTTCAATGTCATTGTATTTGTTATTTTATAATTATTGTTTTTGATTTTATTTTGTAAAGTGTATGTCTTAAGTAGTTTGTTGCTTACTAACTACTAACACTACACAAAGTGATGAGCCTGATAAGCACTTAATTTGTGTTTGGCAATTCTTTGGTCGCAAGATGTCGCTTGTACTAAGCTCTCTTCGACAAAGATCTGATAGTGTAAAAAAAAAAAAAAAAAAAAGTTGGTAGCCGCCGGATACTGGTCTTGGCTTTATGCCAGGACTTGCTAAACTTGTAAGTGCGAATGTTGATCAAGGAAAGAATTGCAACATTAAACCTATGGCCCTACAGATTGGAGGTTAGTGCGTTGGGCTAACGACCCGACCACAGTTAAAAAAAAACAATTGTTATGAGAGAGACGCGGGAAGCCTCGGATAACGACCCCCCTCAAATGGCAACCAGACCCGGAACGAAAATGGACTATGACCTACGAGTATGCACCTGGAATGTAAGGACACTCTACACACCAGGTGCTACTCAAAAACTTGAATCTGTCCTCTCGCGGTATAAGGCAGACATTACCGCGATCCAGGAGATACGATGGATAGGATCAGGTATAACGAAAAGAAAAGATTGCGACATTTATAACAGCTGTCACCAAAGACTGCACATGCTAGGATGCGGATTCGTCGTGGGAAATCGACTCAGATCGAAAGTCATCGATTTTAAGCCGATAAGCGATCGCCTGGCTGTGATTCGCATCAAAGCTACCTTCCAAAACATCAGCCTAATATGTGCACACGCCCCTACCGATGAAGCTGAGGAGTCTAACAAGGAGGAGTTTTACGACCTCCTGGACGGAGCCTGTCCGGAGTACGATGTCAAAGTCGTGCTCGGAGACTTCATTGCTAAAGTCGGAAAGGAAAACATCTTTGGCGGATTAGTTCGAAAGCAGAGCCTCCACGAAACGACAACAGACAACGGCTTCCGACTAATCGACTTTGCTGCAGCTCGTAATACGGTGATAAGTAGCACTAGGTTCCCCAGGCGAAGGATACACACAGCAACCTGGCGATCTCCAGATGGTCGAACTGCCAACCAAATCAACCACGTGCTAATTGGCGCAATGTATGCATCGAACATCTTAGACGTGCGAACTTTCCGAGGCGCAAACGTGGACTCTGACCACTTTCTTGTTGTGACAAAGTTCAGAGCCCGACTGTCCAACGAAAAGAAAACGAAGACCGCCCAAAGAAAGAAGTTCAACATCGCATGCCTTGGCACATCTGAGAAAGCCAGAGACTGCAGTGAGCAATTGACCGGGAAACTCTCTGCCGTACACCCAGCCACAAGCGTCAACAACCAGTGGAACCAGTAGCGCGACATTATTAAGGAGACAGCCGAGACCACCATAGGCTATCAACCACCCAGAAAAAAGAACCCGTGGTATGATGATGAATGCGCGGTACTGAAGCAGGAGACGGAAAATGCACGAATGCAAATGCTGCAACGGAAAACAAGAGCAGCAAGAGAGGAGTACCGTGAAAAGAGAAGGAAAGAGAAAAAAACCCTGCGTAGAAAGAAAAGAGCATCCGCAGCCTCTCAGCTCAAGTATCTCGAAGCGTCCAGCACCGCCACCAACACCCGCCGGTTCTACAAAACAGCCAAGCAACTGGCATCTGGTTATAGCACTGGCACGCGAGCTCTTCGAAACAGCGAAGGGAACCTAGTCACCGAAGCACAGGGAATTTCAGACGTGTTTAAGCAGCATTTCCAGCAGCTGCTTAATGGGCATTGTGTAGAGGAGGCGACAGGGGAACAAAGAAGCATTAGACCAGTCAATGAAGATCCAGTCCCAGCACCCAGTACTGAAGAGGTTAAGAAAGCCATCCACAAGCTTAAGAACAATAAATCCGCCGGCTCGGATGGCCTACCAGCGGAACTCTTCAAGTATGGAGAAGATGTTCTGGTAGGGTGCATGCACCAGCTCATCAACCAAGTTAGGAAGGAGGAAAGTATGCCCGACGACTGGTCAAATAGCTCCATATGCCCAATCTACAAAAAAGGCGATCCTATGTCCTGCAAGAACTACAGAGGCATATCCCTGCTTAATGTTGCCTACAAGATCCTATCCAACGTACTATGTGAGCGTCTTAGACCTTTCTGCAACACTATGATCGGCACGTACCAGTGTGGCTTCAGGCCAGGCAGATCGACGATAGACCAAATCTTCACATTGAGGCAAATCCTGGAAAAGACCAACGAATTTCAAGTCGAGACCCACCACCTATTCATCGACTTCAAAGCCGCATATGATAGCATAAGTCGCCAAGAGCTTCTATTGGCGATTTCGGAACTCGGGATCCCGAAAAAGCTGATCCAGCTATGCCGCATGACGTAACAAAATACGCGGTGCAACGTGCAAATGGGTAACAGCTCATCCGAGTTATTCCAGACGTGTACAGGGTTCAGACAAGGAGATGCGCTATCATGTAATTTCTTCAACCTAGTCCTGGAGTAGATAGTGCGCAAGAGTGGTGTTAACATGGAAGGCACTATCTTTAACAGGTCTTCTCAACTGCTTGGTTATGCGGACGACATCGACATCATCGGCCGTTCCAAGAGAGCTGTACTTGAAGCATTCACAGCTATTGATAAACAGGCGAAACGCGTTGGTCTTGAAGTGAATGACAAAACAAAGTATATGATATCAACAAACAAAGCCTCATCTGTCCATCGCCTAGGACAAAACGTCACTGTTGGTAGCAGTAATTTCGAGGTAGTCAAGGAGTTCACCTACCTCGGAACAAACATCAATTCCACGAACGATACCTTAGTGGAAATCCGACGAAGAATTACCCTAGCGAACCGCTGCTACTTCGGTTTGGCCAAACAAATGGGTTCAAAACTCCTTTCTCGAAAGACAAAGTGCACGCTATACAAAACTCTAATTTTACCAGTTCTACTCTACGGCGCCGAGTGCTGGACGATAAGTAAAAAAGGGGAATTGATCCTGGGCACTTTCGAGAGAAAAATTCTTCGGCGGATATTTGGTCCTATATGCGAAGAGGGCGATTGGAGGAGAAGATTCAATCGTGAACTGTACGAGCTGTACAAAGATGTGGATGTAGTCCACAGAGCCAAAACACGTCGACTACACTGGCTCGGCCACATCGAGCGAATGGACAACAACGCTCCAGCCAAGAAAATCTTCGAATCCCAGCCCCCAGGTTCGAGACGACCAGGAAGACCGAACCTTCGCTATAGGGACCAAGCGGTCACAGACGCAAGAGCGCTTGGTCTCGACGACTGGAGGGAGCGTGCGAGGGACCGCAACCGATGGAAGACCGCAATATCTCAGGCACAGACCCTTCATGGATCGGGAGCCGGATAAGTAAGTAAGTAAGTAATACATATTTTAATTTTATTCTAAAGCAAATGACAAAAAATTGTTAGTATTTGCTCCTCGCCAAATGATTTTAACTAAAAATAAAAACAAATATTCTCGGGAAATCAGAGGTGCCAGCACTTAACTTGATACAATCGAGGATTGTCGATCGTCGGTCAACTTGAAACAAATTATTTTCGGCTGCACGTAATTTGAGACGAGTTTCATTGTGACTTCCACTTAAAAATGTTATTGTGAAAAAATAAAATTCGTTCAAATTGCATTTTATTTTATTTTTATCGTCACTGTTGTTATTATTATAGCCAAGCAAATTATTTTGTCCAACTATAAAAAGGATTTTGCTGTCAACTAGGTACCCTACTGCTAATAAACCGGCGCGGCGCACTCGAATAATTGTTTCCTCTAAGTTGTCGATTGTTTTTTGCATGTACATATGAATCGTTGACAAATAGAAGAAGTCTTAGACCAAGAGCTAGCGACCGATTTACTCACCTCATTTTAGCAAGGCTAAAACTTTGGTCATAGAAAGATTGAGGCCCGACAGTTATAAAAATGCCCGTCTTACACTCGGGTACCCTCCATGAGGCCTTAAGTTTAAGGCTTGAAGTTGTAAAAAAAAAGTGCCCATTCACCTCATTTTAGCAAGGCTCATCTTTTAATATATCGTTCATTGATTCAATATATACACGAAAATAACAATGTAAGACGTTTTAGCCCTCCATGACATGCTGTAAGACGCTCGTGTATATGTAAAAAAAATGACCCCATTCACCTCATTTTAGCAAGGCTGGTATTTACACATAATGAAGATGACATAAAAACAAACATACATTCCAAGTGTAAGACGTTTATTCGGTCAATAACCCTCCGTAAGACGCTGAAAACTAAATTTCGTTTAAGTCAAGATAGCCCAGTAAAAATAGATTTTTTCAAGGAACAAATTTGTAACAGGCTGATTTTTGGTATAAACGTTGGGATTGGCGTTACTTATAACCTGTCAAAAGTCCTCAAACATCCAATGCCCGCTAGTCCCGTTAGGGGGGTCAAAGGTCACGAAAATGGGTTTTTGCTAAATATATCGAAAACGGTAAGTTTTAGAAGAAAAAATTGTTCTACAAACATGTAGCTGAGGTAATTTCCAACAAAAAACATATACAAAAAATTGTTCTTAGCATTAACCATTACAAAGTTACAGTACTTCAAATATTCACAGTATTCCAAAAGAATGCTTTTTCTTCCACACCATCAGAATGGTCGACCGCTTTGTGCTTTTTTTTTTTACTGAGGAGGCCTATTCCACGATGTTTGCTTAATGAAGGTGTGTATTAAAATTCATTTTGCATTAAAATAATATAAAAAATCTGCATTGTATGAAGCCAGTTGAAGATGTCATTGATTATAACAATATGATACACTTAAACAGAAGAATTTCTTTTCAAATTTTCTTCATATTCAATTAATATGATATACATACATCATAGATGGAGGATTTTTGTTGCATCGTGTTGCTTGGAGCCGATTTGCAATAGCTACATTAAATATGTCAAAAACGTTCTGGAAAAAAAGTTATGGTTGTTTTCGATGGTTACAAGGATCACTGAGCAGCGTCGTCGGTGTAGATCAGCTTACGGTGGTATTCACCGACGACGGCTCATAACTTATGAGGCTCATAAACCTATTCACCAAGCAATAATAGTGAATATTTATGAGCGCTCATAAGACTTATTAGTGGTCCTGACCTATCATAAAGTTATGAGCGCTCTCTCCGAAAACTAATTCGAAAACCTTCGAAGTAACCCTTCAAGAAAATTCACTGACTCATTTTGTCGGTTCTTTTTGTAATTCACGCGGTGAAAATTTGGAAAAATAGGATAATAAAAGGTGTATGTAATGAATCTGTTCCGGATAGAAAATTACAGAAAAGTACAAGATTGTGTACTCCATGAGTAAAAACCTTGCCCAAGCTGTTCTTCATTCTATAACCATGATGTTTTTGAGAACAGTTGAGAACAATTTTTCCTGCACCTAATTTTGTGGTCGAGAAAGTGAGTGAGAAATGTCGAAGTACCAGTACCAGTTGATTTGTTTGTCTGTGATAATAATAAGCTAAAATTTATCTCAGAAAAACTTTTTGCTTAATCTGACAGCTTTGACAGTTTTCACACATTTATACTGTTCTGGGTCCCGATTCCGCAAGGGTGACTGATTTTCTGTGTACACATTCTATTCACACCCAAAACAAATGTAAATAAATTTGATTGATTGTGCATGCGTTATCTGTCAAAAACTTAAAACTCACTTTTGCCGAATCGCAAAAATCGATGTGTACACGAATTTTTGTGTACACAGAAAAAACTCACTCTTGTGGAATTGGGCCCCTGATGTAGTTTTTCTTAATTTAACACAGCTAATATAAACCAACGTTTGACGTCTATCTCCCCTTCAAGCGAACGAGTCCATTTTCGATCCGCAAACGTAGTAGACAATGTACGAACGAAATAATTAGCGAAACCAAAAAGTAAAGTAAGAACATTTCCCTATATGAAACAAACTAAAACGTGCAATGATCTTCTAGCCGAGACAAAACTAAGAAAATAAGTGGAAAGAAATTAAAATCACTGTAGTCACAAAGAATTTATTTATGTGCATGCAACACTCATTTTTTCAAGGATCCAAGAAGTACCGATAAAGTGCGGTCATTTCTGAAAACAGTTTGATTTCACAGTTTGGGGGTACCTGGGGAAGAGAGAGTTGTTCTCATTTTCGAACTTCGAAAAAGAGCTATGAGTGGTTGGTGAATAGCACAAATATAATTTGAGTTAGGAGCCTCATAAGCTTAAGAGCCGTTTATGAGTGCTCGGTGAATACCGCCCTAAGTGTATCATATTGTTATAATCAATGTCATCTTCAACTGGCTGTAAAAAATCATACAATGCAGATTTTTTATATTATTTTAATGCAAAATGAATTTTAATACACACCTTCATTAAGCAAACATCGTGGAATAGGCCTCCTCAGTAAAAAAAAAAAGCACAAAGCGGTCGACCATTCTGATGGTGTGGAAGAAAAAGCATTCTTTTGGAATACTGTGAATATTTGAAGTACTGTAACTTTGTAATGGTTAATGCTAAGAACAATTTTTTGTATATGTTTTTTGTTGGAAATTACCTCAGCTACATGTTTGTAGAACAATTTTTTCTTCTAAAACTTACCGTTTTCGATATATTTAGCAAAAACCCATTTTCGTGACCTTTGACCCCCCTAACGGGACTAGCGGGCATTGGATGTTTGAGGACTTTTGACAGGTTATAAGTAACGCCAATCCCAACGTTTATACCAAAAATCAGCCTGTTACAAATTTGTTCATTGAAAAAATCTATTTTTACTGGGCTATCTTGACTTAAACGAAATTTAGTTTTCAGCGTCTTACGGAGGGTTATTGACCGCAAAAACGTCTTACACTTGAAATGTGTGTTTGTTTTTATGTCATCTTCATTATGTGTAAATACCAGCCTTGCTAAAATGAGGTGAATGGGGTCATTTTTTTTACATATACACGAGCGTCTTACAGCATGTCATGGAGGGCTAAAACGTCTTACATTGTTATTTTCGTGTATATATTGAATCAATGAACGATATATTAAAAGATGAGCCTTGCTAAAATGAGGTGAATGGGCACTTTTTTTTTTACAACTTCAAGCCTTAAACTTAAGGCCTCATGGAGGGTACCAGAGTGTAAGACGGGCATTTTTATAACTGTCGGGCCTCAATCTTTCTATGACCAAAGTTTTAGCCTTGCTAAAATGAGGTGAGTAAATCGGTCGCTAGCTCTCCGTCTATCTTTCAAGAAGCGCAAATGTTACTTTTGGCTACCGCATACGTACGAAAATCGGAGCATGGAACGTTCGATCCTTGTACAGCGATGGTAGATACGAGCAGGTTGAGCGTGAAATGCTTCGCCTAAAGATCAGTATCCTGGGCATAAGCGAAACTAAGTGGAGAGGAAGAGCTGAATACAGATCAGACACTGGACAGACGAGAATGCTGTATTCCGGGGAAGATGAAAGAGAGGGTGGCCAAAGACTGCATGGTGTCGGAATTATGTTGAACGAAGAAGCGAGGCGTAGTTTGATCTCATGGGCGCCCATTTCTGCGAGATTAATGACAGCAAGGTTTCGTTCAAAAATTCGTAACGTCACAATTATTCAGTGCTACGCCCCCACAAATGAAGCGACCGAGGAAGACAAAACCGCGTTCTACACTCATCTGAACTCGGTTTACAGTAGTGTTCCGAGAGCCGACATCATAGTCGTTATGGGAGACCTTAATGCCCAAGTCGGTTCAGACAATTACGGACTGGAACGCGTTATGGGAAGAAATGGCGTGGGGTCACGGAATGAAAATGGTGACTTGCTTGTCGACTTTTGTAACGCGAATCGTCTTGTGATAGGTGGGACTGTATTTAAGCATAAGACGTGCAACAAAATTACCTGGGTGCATCCGGATGGTCAAACCGAAAACCAAATTGATCATATCATGATTCAGCAGCGATGGAGGAAGTCTATGTGTGATGTCCGGAGTATAAGAAATGCCGATGTGGGAAGCGACCACCATTTGGTTCTGATGAGTCTCAAACTACGAACCGCTGCCGTACAAAAACCAGCGCAGGATGCAGCAAGGAGCACAAAATTCATTACTAATGCTTTAAATGACCCCAACATATGTCGAAACTATGTCACCACCCTTAACGGCAGAGCCTCGTCATTAAATGGAATCCAGAATTCAACAATTGATGAGATGTGGGGTGAAATTAAAAGTGTTTTTATGGAGGCTGGATCCGAAACTGTACCCAAGCGAACGAGACGAAGAGACTCTTGGATATCCCAAGACACCTGGGATAAGATCGAACTTCGCAAATCGTTGAAAATCCAAATAAATGCCGAAGCTGATGTTCAACGAAAGGCTGACTTGCGAAGAGAGTACCGCATTGCACATAAGATGGTCTACCGCTGTGTGAGACGTGACAAGAGGGTGAAGTTGGATGGACTCGCAGATAATGCGGAAAGCGCTGCCAGAAGAGGAGATATCCGGGAATTGTACCAAATAGCCAAAGATGTTATCGGGAAAAAAAGCAACACCAATCATCCTGTAATGGATGTGGATGGCACACTTTTGGTATCAATTGAGGATCAGCTTCGTAGATGGAAGGACCATTTTTGTGCCCTGCTAAATGAGGATTCAGTTGAGCAGAGTGCTGAAGTGCCCCAACTAAACGAGATGCGCAGGTCCTATAGGGGTATTGACATCGAACCCCCGTCAGAATCGGAAATTCGTACATCAATAAATCTCCTCAAAAACAACAAGGCAGCTGGACTGGACGGAATACCAGCTGAATTCCTGAAAGCCGATCCCGTAGCAGCGGCTAGTATTTTACATCCGCTGATACAAAACATTTGGGAAAACGAAAGCTATCCCAGGGACTGGAAGGATGGTGTGATTGTTAAGTTGCCAAAGAAAGGTGACTTAAAGAATTGCAACAATTGGCGTGGTATCACCGTTTTGTCCGTTTTCCCAAAACTAATGGCAACAATCATACTCGAGCGAATAAAGGATAGAATCGAGTCTACACTCAAGAGGCATCAAGCTGGCTTCCGCAGTGGTCGATCATGTGTCGACCATATCAACACCCTGCGTATCGTCCTCGAGCAGTCGATGGAATATCAATCACCGCTTTACCTCATGTTCGTGGATTTTGAAAAGGCCTTTGATCGAGTTAACCGAGAATGTATATGGAGATCGTTGCTTGGTAGAGGAATCCACCAAAAATTGTTGCCATTATTAAAGAGTCCTACAACAACGCGAGGTGTTTTGTTTTGCACAATGGGCAGCTATCCGACTCCTTCGTAGTGCAACAGGGTGTGAGACAAGGGGATGTTCTATCGCCAATTCTCTTCCTGCTGGCGATGGACGACGTATTGACGGCCAGTGTAGGTACAGCTGAGCGACAGGGCATTCAATGGAGACCGTTCGAAAGGCTCAGTCATTTAGACTATGCCGATGACATATGTCTACTGGCAAATAACATCAGTGGGCTGAACGGGATGTGCCAAACACTGCAAGTGAAGGGAGAGTCGAGTGGTCTAAGAATAAACAGCAAAAAGACAAAAATAATGCTCACAGGCCGCTCCACACAGCAGCGTATTATTCTACAGGAGACGCCAGTTGAAGTAGTCGAACAGTTCAACTACCTTGGCAGTATTGTCTCTGCAAACGGTGGTACGGATCTGGACGTTAAAAGTAGAATAAATAAAGCTCGTGCTGCCTTCGGTACTCTGTCCCCAATCTGGAAATCAAGTCAAATCTCCTTACGCACTAAGTTGAGATTCTTCGAATCCAATGTCAAATCCGTGCTGTTATATGCCTGTGAAACCTGGAAAGTCACGTCTATCATTTCGAAGAAATTGCAGGCTTTTGTGAATCGCTGTCTTCGCCACATCCTAAAGATTCGATGGCCACAAATAATATCAAATGAGGAATTGTGGCGCAGGACAAGTCAAGAGCGGCTGGACGTCGACATAAGAAAGCGTAAATGGCGTTGGATTGGTCACACACTGAGGAAACCAAACGATGAAATTGCAAAGCAGTCCTTTGAATGGAATCCTCAAGGTGCACGGCGGGTTGGAAGACCAAGAACAACATGGAAATCAACTGTCTTAGCGGAAGCAGAATCCCAGAGAAAGACGTGGCCACAGCTAAAGTACCTTGCAGCAGACCGTGAAGGATGGAGACGTTTTGTTGACGCCCTATGCCCCAGCACGATGATGATGACATATGTACGCCCGCCCGTACCCTTATGTGTATTTACTTGTTATTAACAAAAAACTTCTTCTTTTTTCCAATCTTTGTGGAGGACCCTCTGTGTTTAAAGAGTCAGCCAGTTTTTCCCACAGCAAATTGCTGTTTTCCCTCCCTTGGGCAGTTTTAAGTATTTCCCTGGCTAAATCTTGGTTACACTTACAACTCATAGAAGTGGTTAAAATCTACCTCTGTTTATTATTATTGGCGTTTTTTATTGGTAAGTGTATAGGCAGCGCAGCAAACGGTTAACACAGTAAACAACAACAATCGAATAGTGTGGATAAGTTAGTCAGTAAAAATTAGTGCATATAATAGTGCAGATAAGATTTGTGGAATGTTTGGAATAGAACAACACTTGGGCTTGCAGAAAAATATTTCCTACGTGAAGGTTGGCAGACCTTGATCATATAAGGATGTGTTCGTTTTATTTATGCTTTATTTTTACTAGTCACCACTAGGTGGCTTGGAATATTAAGATACGATTAGACGATCATCGTAAATATTCCATGCCATGACTCTTACATTTACTTTCTTTACAGACAAATAACTATCACTCCATTTCTAATAGAAATCATTAGTGGGTACTTTCTGGTAAACATTCTCACTAAATGTACTGTAAATTATACAAATGTGGGTGGTACGTGGACTATGTTTGTTACTTGTCAAGTAAGAGTCTGAAATTCTATTTCTATCAAGAGAATGAAATTCAATTAAAGGAGAGTTAAGAAAAGATGTTAAAGGATTAAAAGGCATTTGAAAAAAAGAAAGCAATTTTAGTAAAACTTAAAAACAAAGCTATAAACCCCAGTTGTATTACATATAGTGGCTAGATTTATTTCTGCATAATTATGGATTGCCATGATGACATATGTTTAAACATTCACACACAAAAAATTAATGGTAATCTGATGTTAAGTCGTAAAACTGGCCAGGCCAGGATTAGCAAGTTCATTCTTCATTGTATATGTATTGTAATTATTTGAGGACTGGTGTCATTGCGACGACTTTAATGGCAATGTTTAATGCCATTTTACCCTGTCATTTATATGGCAAAATTTATACCATGTATGTACACGACTATAGCATTAATGGGCAGAAAATGGAAGACATAATAGAACTTTGTCACTTCCCTCAGAAATGTCAATTCCAACGGAAACACTAATGGCAGATTTAAACGACTGGCAACTTGTCATAATTTCGTCTATTTTCTTAAAGCCTGGTCAAACAGAGCGCGGTCTGGTGGTCTTTATAAAAACTTAAAAACAAAATTTGACTGCTAACTTTCCCAGTAAAGTTTTGACAATCCCACTGGACCGCGCTCTATTTGACCTGACCTTTAATATTTAAGACTTAATCAGAATCGGGTAAAAGGCAGTTTTGTGACATAAGTTTGGACAGTTGTTAAAATACCCAGCATAAACGAATAATCATCTGTTTGGTTTTTGAGATTGTAATTTGCGACGAACAATTTGTTAACTGAACATTTCTTTTGTTTTGGCAATTAAAATGCAAATTTTAGTACATACCTCGACATAAACGTTAATAAAATGTCTACAATTTTGAAGAATTTAGGTTTAAAAATGTTTTAAATCCCATTTTGTTCGTTTATTCGACATTCGTTGGTCATTCCCATGTGCATGTGCATAGCCCTTTATTCAACTTGACATACAAAAAGCAATACTTTTCCAACACATCCCTTAGCTTTTTTAATTGTGAATTGGATATAGAAATGATTTCATTTGTTTGTTTTCGACTATAATCAACTAATTAGGATACATCATAGTGTAAAAGGGCAAAAAATTGAAAGAAAATTATATAAGCAAGACATTTATCATAGGTGCAGTAATGCAAATTCGAACAAACGCCATTTGGAACCATTTAAAATCCATTTTTGTTTCCAAATATTATTTTTTTTTCAATAGCAGCTGATTTTGACAATTTTAATGCCACAGATACCAACTTTGAGATTTCAATTAAGAGTGGATATAAAAGTGAATATACGTTTTATTCGGATTCGCATTGCTGCGCTATTCATAAGTTACCAATAAAAAACGCCTTATATTATTATTTATCATATTATTTTCCTTTTCAGTGCTTTTTTTGTTTAAATCATTGCCGACGACAACTATTTTCTGTCGAGTGAAAACTTTTGTTTCAAACGTCAATTTCGAGTTTGTGTGCTGCCAACTGTGACGATACGATCGAGGGTACTCGATTGAACCAAAATAGGTGCTGCGAATGCTCTATTGTATCGATAAAACTTGATTGTATCAAGTTACGTGCTGGCACCCTAGCTGTTAATTGTCTGGAAGTCTTGGAAGTATAATTTACGACTCGCTTCGTATTCGATAATTGCCCAAATCGAAGCGAGTCGAAAAGGAGATATCGAATTGAAAACGATTCGCTTCGTATTCCCTAATCAGGCCATAGGCTTGTTATCGATAGTTTTTATGGAAACTCCATTTGTTGCTGTGATGGCTTATTCTACGTTTCCACTTAAAACTTTACACTAATCTGAGATTTAATAAGATTTACCTCAAATCTTCTTTTAATATCAAAGATTCACCATACAAATTAATTTCGTAAATCTTGAAGATTACAAATTAGTCTTGTTATAACTTCCCAGGACAAATAGTTTTACAAATCGAACAAACCCATTCTTATATTGTGCTGAACGATTCATTTCAGGCTCAATTCGGTTGTTGACACGAAAAAAAACATTCTATCCGACTTGCACTTCATAAGAAAAGTGAAAAACCATTTGCATTTTGAATGGTGCTGGCAACGTAAATCTTTTTGTACGGTGGAAACACCAAAAAGATTTATTAAATCTAAGCTGAGATAAACGTTTGGTGGAAGCATAGCATAACTCCAATATAAATGAAGTTAGCAGGACACTTTTGGAAACTCAGATTAAAAAGGATCCTATCATTAGTTGCTACTTAATTGGGAGATAATAAGTGTCCTGCTAACTTCATATGAACTAAGCAGGTCACCTTTATCAAAAATGAAGATAAACGAAAAAAAAAAAATTTTAAGTGGTTGTTGAGTACTTATCAATTGCGAATTAAATACATAGTTTCGGATTGGTTTGTGAAATAATGGGTGTCCTGCTAACGTCATTTTAACTAGGCACGACAACTTTCGCAAAAATGTAGATAAAAGATCCGACAAAAAGTGAATTGTTGAGCACTAGTTAATTGCGAGTTACTTAACCAACAAAATTAATTTTATTTCGTTTGCGAAAAATGGGCGTTCTGCGAACCTGACATAAACTTAGCAGGAAAATTTTCTCAAAGATTAAGATAAACGATTTAAAGAAAGTTGGGTGTTGAGAACTAATCAACTGCGAAGAAGCTAGAAAGCAACCAAGCGAAACGTAGGGTAAAATATGAATTAGTTCTTTTTAATTAATTGCATCTAACTAACTGATCATCAAAGCCCAAAAAATATTTACTATATAATTGCGAATCAGTTTCGCAAAAAAAATAGTTTTTTAATATTTAAGAAAAATGGGCGTGTTGCGCGGTTTTCACGTAAACTTTGCTGGTCAACTTTCCCAAAAATGAAGATAAATGAGCTAACAAAATTTGATTTGATTTGAATACGCTAATATTTCCCAAATGATAACAAAAAAATCTATTTTTTGCGAAACCGATTGAAAATAAATTTGTTCTCAACGACCAAATTTTTTCGGAGCGTTTATCTACATTTAGAGTTAGTTCCCAACAACCACTTTTTTCGTTCATCTTCATTTTTGAGAAAGGTGAACTGCTAAGTTCATATGAAGGAATACGCGGTATTCCATCGATGGTGGCGCTAGTGCACACCCATGTTGAGAATAAAATGTGCAACATGTTTCAGTTTTTTGCTCTATCCCCTGTTTACGAGCGTTCGTCTGTTTTTTTTTTCATTCTTCTTGAATTCCCAGGGGTGGAATCGGTATGTGATAATCATATTTTTTTGACTTTTTCTTGTGACAGCTATTTTGTTGTCATTTTCATATAAAATCCAAATTTTATTTTGAATTTCTGAGGTTGAAAAAGAAAAAACTTATCTATTAGTGCCTGTGAAATCATTTTTACCAAACCAAAATGCGGAAAATGAAAAACATTTAGGTACCTACAACGGAAATATGAGACTCTGGAGGATTAACATTAGCAGCAAACCCGAGCACATAATTCTGTCCACACACATACGAGTATGCATGTATATATGTACATATAAGTTCTGCAAGACGTTCACAAATGTAATCTTCTGTTTCATTCAATGGCAACTAGGCGAAGATGGTTCAAGGCCACTAAAACATTCCAACACATTCGGTTTCATGAAATTGTTTTCGAATCTTCCCATACAAAAACTTCCTTTTTTCCAACAAATCAACAAAATGTACATATTTTTTTTTTTAGCGAAATAGCACACGCCGGGTATCCGCAAGTATGTATGCTCAAAACCCGGCTTTGTAAAAGCAAGTGTGTTGATTTTGACAATTATTTTAAATTTTTTAAAAAATTAGATGGCAACCCTAAGACTGTGAAAAATTTGAAATTTTATTTTTATTTTTGAATTAACTGGTCATGGCTCACTAATACACCCAGTTTGAGTGTATAATCTAACAAGCCCATCAAAATTGCCAAAAAAGCCATTCATAAAGCTTTAAAAACTTAAAATCAACCTAGTTTGAACAACTATTTCTCGATCTATTTTTATCCAAATCGTTTTTTTTTTAATTTATTTTAAAGAAAATTTAATTATCTTTCTTTTATATAAAGCAATGCCTTTACCTATCTCTGCTGGTAAGGAAGTTATTAGCAAAAACGTAAGAAAAAACAAAAAATGCGATTTTTCACATTTGTTTGCAATGATTTTTTTAAAAATAAGCTAACTAAAAATTTTTAAATTTTTTTTCAAAAATCCATTTCGATGGTAAATTTAATTTTATACAGAAAAGGTTTTCAAAATTATCTCGAAATTTTGCTTCGTTTTCGAGTTATATGCAAAAAACCAAAAAGGGTGCTTTTGCACCCCCCCCTAAAATAGCACTCCGCGGTTTTCTCATCTTCAATGACCCCTTTGATGATTTTTATAATAAAATCCCATGAACGTCTTAGTTCCTTATTATATGACGTAATCAATAGCCTATAGTGTGCAAATGCAATTTTCTTGGATTTGGTGGATGTCAAATGCAAGTTAGTTCGGAATGGACCGCTAAAATGGGCTAAATTATAATTTGTGCGACAACTTCTTAATGTTTCAAAGTCAAATAAATTCATTTTTGACAGGTCTCAGTACTTGTCTTTCAAAGTGATGCCAATTTTATAATATTTTTTGGTCACTACCTTACACAAATGGAAAATAAAATGTGATCACATTTGATCATCATAAATGTGACAATCACCAATCACCTTAGCCGATTTCACCCCAGAATTTTTTCTTAATGTAAGAATGGAGTATTTGCTTTCAAAAAAACTATAGCACGTTATTAGATGTGTTTTCGTTAATTTGTAATGTTTTTTTGCATTTAAAGTCAATGTTTCAGAAAATGCCCCCCCTGCCTCAGGGAAGGGAGATACAACTTTCCCCCCATACAAGTTTATTTTTAGAATAACCTCAAGAACCACACCCTGAAATACTTCCACTCAGGACCGGGATACCCTTTAGGTATATATATATATAATTAAGTTATATCCTGTAATGGATGTGGATGGTACACTTTTGGTATCAATCGAGGATCAGCTGCGCAGGTGGAAGGATCACTTTTGTGCCTTGCTTAATGAGGATCCTGTCGAGCAGAGTGCTGAAGTGCCCCAGCTTAACGAGATGCGTAGATCATATAGGGGTATTGACATCGAACCCCCTACAGTACTGGAAATTCAATCTTCGATAAATCTTCTCAAAAATAACAAAGCAGCTGGACTTGACGGTATACCAGCCGAGTTCCTGAAAGCTGACCCTGTCAGAACGGCTAGTATTCTATACCCGTTGATACAAGCTGTGTGGGAAAATTAAATCTATCCCAGCGACTGGAAGGATGGTGTAATTGTTAAGTTGCCAAAGATAGGTGATCTTAAGAATTGCAACAATTGGCGAGGTATTACAGTTTTGTCCGTTTTTCCAAAATTAATGGCAACCATCATTCTGGAGCGGATGAAGGTTAGAATCGAGTCTACACTCAAGAAGCATCAAGCTGGTTTCCGCAGTGGGCGGTCTTGTGTCGACCATATCAACACTCTGTGTATCGTTCTTGAGCAGTCTGCGGAGTTTCAATCACCGCTTTACCTCATGTTCGTGGATTTTGAGAAGGCCTTTGACCGAGTCAACCGCGAATGTATATGGAAATCACTTCTTGGTAGAGGAATTCCCCCGAAAAATTGTTGCCATTATAAGAGAGTCCTATAACAACGCAGGATGCTTTGTTTTACACAATGGGCAGCTATCCGACTCTTTCGAAGTGCGGCAGGGTGTGAGACAGGGAGATGTTCTATCGCCAATTCTCTTTCTACTGGCGATTGACGATGTTTTGACGGCCAGCGTTGGAACAGCAGAGAGGCAGGGCATTCAATGGAGACCGTTTGAAAGGCTTAGCCAATTAGACTATGCCGATGATATATGTCTCTTGGCAAATAACATCAGCGGGCTGAACGGGATGTGTCAAGCTCTGAAGGTAAAAGGAGAGGCGAGTGGTCTTAAAATAAATAGCAAAACGACAAAAATAATGCTCACAGGCCGCTCCACACATCAGCGTATTTTAATACAGGAGACGCCAGTTGAAGAGGTTGAACAATTTAACTACCTTGGAAGTATTGTTTCAGCAAATGGTGGTACTGATCTGGACGTTCAAAGTAGAATAAATAAAGCTCGCGCAGCCTTCGGTTCTCTCTCCCAAATTTGGAAATCATGTCAAATCTCCTTGCGCACAAAGTTGAGATTCTTCGAGTCCAATGTAAAATCCGTGCTGTTATATGCTTGCGAAACCTGGAAAGTCACGACTACCATCTCAAAGAAATTGCAGGCTTTTGCGAACCGTTGTCTACGCCATATTCTAAAAATTCGCTGGCCAAAAATTATATCAGACGAGGAATTGTGGCGCAGGACAAGTCAAGAGCGGCTGGACGTTGACATAAGAAAGCGTAAATGGCAATGGATTGGTCACACACTGAGGAAACCAAACGATGAAATTGCAAAGCAGTCATTTGAATGGAATCCTCAGGGTGCACGGCGGGTTGGAAGACCAAGAACAACATGGAAATCAACAGTTCTAGCAGAAGCAGACTCCCAGAGAAAGACGTGGCCACAGTTAAAATATCTATCTGCAGACCGTGAAGGATGGAAACGATTTGTTGGCGCCCTATGCCCCAACCGGGGTTACAGGACTTGATGATGATGATGATATATATATAAAAGAAATATTTAAACATAGGTACTAACATATATGATATATTAAAAAATTCTATCCACACATAGCAAAAATTAATGAACTAATCTAAGCTATTAATATCTTCTATTCCTTTATCATAGAGCAAATTGCCTTCTAGCTAGGCTCGACTGCCGATATTTCAACTTAAACATACATAAAATGTATGGATATGGAAAACGTGCAAATCGAAAATCAATCAGCCAAATTAGAATAACAAAAAATTTCAAGCACACGATTATATCGAGCAGTAACTAAACAAAAAAACAATCTAACATAAAACATACAACCCTATTAAGATATTCAAATGAATCGGCTATTCGATTAACCCAATCGATTCCCTCCCGTTCAACCTTAACATTCTTCTATCCCTCAGGTAAACTGTAGGCTAACCACAACTGTAGCGTCCGGAGGGCAGGGGGTACGAGCACGTTCTCTGGGCCAGTATTACGGCTACAACTTTGTGTATGCTTGATTTGGGACTAGTTAAGTATGAAAACCACGGTCTGGCACGGTTGCCGCGGTCGAAAGCTTGCCATCTGATTTTTTCAAAATGTTAAAAGGTTCAAGCATTGTATATAAATTCTATAGTATTCTCATGAAGAAAAAAAGCTCGTGGCCATCTATTTTTTTAAGGGATCTCGGTAAGGCGACCACAGCGAACCTATCGACCAAATGTCTACCTACAAAATCGTGTTTCATGAGAATACTATAGATTGGATATACAATGGTTCAAGTCTGAAACTTATTTATAAGCTAGTTCATACATTCTTATGCATGAAAAAAATTATGCCAGACGGGTTTGGCAGTCGAAAGTGCTTGCCAGACGAGCCTAAAGCTCTTAAAGATTAATAAAAGATATTGGATAACTTGAGATATTTGTTAGGTATAATGCTAAAACTTATAACTATAGTGTATGCTTTAGTCGTGAACAGATTAGTCAAAAAATAAAGATCACAGAATATTTCCGCAATTCTAGGATTGCCACTTATTTTTTTCAAAATGTAAAATAACTTCCAAATGCAACATATCTACTTTTAGAAAGCTGATTTTTGAATTTATAATAACTTATGTCTTTTTGTACATGAAAAAAGAGATGCCAGACAAGTTTTGTTGGACGAAAATAGCTTGCCAGACATGTTTTTAAAACCGTAAGGTTTAAAAATTGGTATTATAAGAAATTTCCTTTCTTGATTTTTTCTAAAATTTCAAAAAACTGTCAGAATTGCAAACATACCCGCAAAGCTAATTTTTACATATATGTTAGCTGACATATTCATGTATATGAAAAAACAAAATATATCAGACGGGACAGACGGTCAAAAGTTCCTGCCAGACGGGCTTAAAGTCTTAAAAGATGCTATTATAATAAATATCATTTTTTTTATTTTTTATTAAATTTCAAAAAACTGTCAAAATTGCAAACCTACTCGCACAAAGCTGATTCTTACATCTATGTTAGCTGACATCTTCTTGCATAAGAAAAAAAATATACCAGAGCCGACGGACTGTCGAAAGTTCCTGACAGACGGGCTTAAAGTCTTAAAAGATGATATTATAAGAAACATCCTTTTTTTTCTTAAATTTAAAAAACTGTTAAAATTGCAAGCCTACCCGCACAAATCTGATTTTTACATATATGTTAGCTGACATCTTCTTGTATATGAAAAAAAATATACCAGACCGGACAGACGGTCGAAAGTTCCTGCCAGACGGCCCTGAAGTCTTAAAAGATGGTATTATAAGAAATATGCTTTTTTTATTTTTATTAAATTTCTTAAATTTCAAAAAACTGTCAAAATTGCAATTCTACCCGCACAAAGCTGATTTGGATGGAGTACGATAACTCAGGCGCCAAGAAATGATAACGGTTTTTTGTAGAACAGTTTAATACAAGAATTTTTTATTACGGGAGGGTGGGATCTATCTCACCCCGTTTGGGCAGGAGGGGCAATTTCATAAAAACTGTACCAAAAATGTAAAAAAATTATTAAAAAATAACGGTAATACTTACAACTAAGTATTATACTTTTTTTAAAGCCAAAACTCTGTTCTATTAGCTAGTTTTTGAATCAAGTGAAATCTATACATGGTTTTTGAAAAAAAGAATTTTAAAATCAAAATTTGGGAAAAAAGCATAAAACCAAGGTTTAACGTGTAATTTCTCAAAACTGTAAACTGTGTTCTGAAATTCGTTGCTCTAATTAATTTCACTGTGCTTGAAAATGGAACTTATTTTTTCCGACAGACGGCGCACATATCTACTAAAGATAATTCGGGTATGCTGAATAAGATGGCGTACTTAGTTTTTTGAGATTAGGTCAAATAAGAAAGATTTTCGATTTTTAAAATTTGCTTACAAGCCTGAAATAAAGGATACAAATCTTGATATATTTGATATGTTTTGATTATAAATCGATGTTAATTGATCAAATATGTATTTTTTTTTAGTTAAATTACAGTTTCTAAAATTTATAAGGTCAAAAAAACTTACAATTTGACATTTTAAAAAACGTTTCTGACTGAAAAAACATAATTTTTTGCTCAATTTTACCAACAATTTTAAATTAAATGAAGTTTATTAATTTATTTGGCCTATATTCCTTTTATATCTACATAATTGTTTAAATATACAGGGTGTCCTGTAAATAATGGATAACCTTGCAACTAGTTATAGAAGGCATTATGACCTTTCCAGAAAAAATATTTTCCCAGTGGTTACTATGTTATGATGTTTTTTGCCAAAAGTTGTTAAGTACTACTTTCCTCAAATACGTGTAGCGTTCACGTTCAATTTGTAGCAAATTCGATTCTCTTCAATTTATGTTAACACATTTTTTACCGTAAAGCTATAAATAAAAAGTTATAATCAAAAAACATATGTATTTTTCAATGTTTAAATTTTGGTTATAACTTTTTTATTTATAGGGTAAAAATTGTGTTAACATAAATTGAAGAGAAAATCTTTGTCCAACCTATATTGGGAGGTTATTGTAACATTTTAATATTTTTGCGAAAATGTTAAAAGCTACTTTAGATTGACAAAGGAGAATGGGCATTTTTGGGCGTTAGCGGCCATTAATGAAATTAGTGTCAAATGAAAGGTATGCTACTCAGGAACAACTTTCACTATGGACGTTACATTGCATTTCATTTAGAAAAGAAGATATTTCAATGTTTTTTATAATGCAATTGCATTGAGCAATATTGCAAAGTGATTATATTTTTAGTTGGTGTAATGCTTTATTCTAACTTCATAACGTCTACTGACACTGTATTAGTGTGTTTAACGGGGTTTCAGAATATCCCAAGGATGCATTACGGGTTTAAACAGACCCAGTACCTACGTATTTCAACACCTTTGTAATTTTTTAAAACATATTATTTTACTCAGGATTTTTTAATATTGTGAGGATTGTAATATTATAGTTTTATGGTAAATGTTCTTATGAATGATGCTAGATATATGACCATTTTTATATACAAAATATTCTTGAGACTGTCTAGATTTCTTGTTTGACTTTCTTTTTCTATTTTTGAATTGGTCAGAAGCCAGAAGCTTAGTAAAACTTTATTAAGGTCATAGAACAAAAATGCATTTTGTGGTGTACACCACAATGAAAAAATTTCTGCAAGGTGATTGTAGGACTAAAACACATCCGAAAATAACAAAACCATTCTTGGCCGCTTACGCCCATGTTTTATACAAATTTGCCCATTCTCTTTTTCTTGGTTATTTTGTTTATACACAAGCATGTGTTATGCATTTTGGAAAGTGCATTAAACTGACAAGTTTTTTAAGTAACTGGCCATTCATGTTCTCATACAATTTTAATTTATTTGAGGTGGTCAAACCTTTTAGGAAATAAATGTTTGTACCGAAAAAAATATTTAAAAAATTATAATAAAAAAAAATGCAATTACTACAAAATTGTAAAAATTGTTCATTCATGGGTGTAGCATTCACGTATTTGAGGAAAGTAGTACTTTTTAACAACTTTTGGAAAAAAAAAATCATAACATAGTAACCACTGGGAAAATATTTTTTTTATATTTTTTTCTGGAAAGGTCATAATGCCTCTCATAACCAGTTGCAAGGTTATCCATTATTTACAGGACACCCTGTATATTTGAACAATTATGTAGATATAAAAGGAATATAGGCCAAATAAAATGAACAAACTTCATTTAATTTAAAATTGTAGGTAAAATTGAGCAAACAATTATGTTTTTTCAGTCAAAAACGTTTTTTAAAATGTCGAATTGTAAGTTTTTTTGACTTACAAATTTAAGAAACTGTAATTTAACTAAAAAAAATACATATTTGATCAATTAACATCGATTTATAATCAAAACATATCAAATATATCAAGATTTGTATCCTTTATTTCAGGCTTGTAAGCAAATTTTAAAAATCAAAAATCTTTCTTATTTGACCTAATATCGAAAATCTAAGTACGCCATCGTGCTCAGCACATCCGAATTATCTTTAGTAGATATGTGCGCCATCTGTCGGTTTTTTGAACTAGCACAGTGTTTTTAATCAAAAACTGAAAGTTAGATGATTCTATGTCTTCTAGTTTTTGGGGTTTGAGTGTTGCACGGTGATTCAAGTAAGCATTATTGCACCATATGCTGCGATATATTGCGTCCTTTAAAATTGCTGGGTCAGTTCTGAGCCAAAGGGGTGTAAATTAGAAGCATCATAATTTAAAAATAAAAACAAAATAAAAAAAGGATATTTCTTATAATAGCATCTTTTAAGACTTTAGGCTTGTCTGGCAGGAACTTTCAATCGTCTGTCTGGTCTGGTATATTTTTTTTTATATACAAGAAGATGTCAGCTAACATAATGAAAAAATCAGCTTTGTGCCGGTAGGGTTGCAATTTTGACAGTTTTTTTGAAATTTAAGAAAAAATCAAGAAAGGATATTTCTTATAATACCAATTTTTAAAATCTTATACTACGTTTTCATTAGGCCAAATGAGGTAATTTCGTTGAAAATTTCCAAATTCGGTACGAAATCATCTCATTTCCCATACAAGTTCACATTTCGAAATGAGATAATTTCAACCAAATTTGCACGAAATTAGGTTGGAAATTAAGTCAAAACCTAATTAACACAGCCAATAAGCCACGGTTTGGAAAGCTCTGACAAGGTTTTGTATGAAAATGTCAAAGCGCAATGGAAGAAAACAGAAGAAAACAACAACAAAGAGTGATTAACATCCAGTTGAAATTCAAAAATGAAATGAGCTGTGGAACGAAATTACCAAATTACAAATGAAAACACTTTTTCTGTGATTTGCGAAATTACGTCATTTCGGCTCTAATGAAAACGTAGTATTAGGCTCGTTTGGCAGGAGCTTTTGAGCGTCCAACTCGTCAAGTATGTTTTTTTTTATATACAAGATGGCATAAGCTTACATTTGTGCGAAAACTGTAGGTAGGTTGGTGTTTTAGTTTTGTCAATTTTATAAAATTTTGAAAAAATATGTGACAACCCTGGATCTACAGTAAAAGAACCATATCATAATTTGTTGACTTGATTTAATATGAATTAGGATTATACGCAGCTAACGTGTTATATTTAATACATTATTCCAATACCAACTTTAGAAACTCGTCTGGCAAGCTATAATCGTCCACCAAACTGGTCTGGCATCTTTTTTTTATGTACAAAAAGACATAAGTTATTATAAATTCAAGAATCAGCATTCTAAAAGTATACATGTTACATTTGGAAGTTATTTTACATTTTAAAAAAAATAGGTGGCAGCCCTAGAATTGCGGAAATATTCTGTGATCTTTATTTTTTGACTAATCTGTTCACGACTAAAGCATACACTAAGCTTTAGCATTGAACCTAACAAATTTCTCAAGTTATCCAATATCTTTTATTAATCTTTAAGAGCTTTAGGCTCGTCTGGCAAGCACTTTCGACCGCCAAAACCCGTCTGGCATAATTTTTTTCATGCATAAGAATGTATAAACTAAATTATAAATAAGTTTCAGCCTTGTGGGAGTGGCTTAAGTTTGACCCTTTTTTGCATTTTGAAAAAATCAGATGGCAACCTTTCGACCGTGATTTTCATACTTAATTAGTCCCAAATCAAGCATACACTAAGCTTTAGCATTGTACCTAACAAATTTCTCAAGTTATCCAATATCTTTTATTAATCTTTAAGAGCTTTGGGCTCGTCTGGCAAGCACTTTCGACCGCCAAAACCCGTCTGGCATAATTTTTTTCATGCATAAGAATGTATAAACTAAATTATAAATAAGTTTCAGCCTTGTGGGAGTAGCTTAAGTTTGACCCTTTTTTGCATTTTGAAAAAATCAGATGGCAACATTTCGACCGCGGCAACCGTGCTAGACCGTGGTTTTCATACTTAATTAGTCCCAAATCAAGCATACACAAAGTTGTAGCCTTGTGTCTAGTAGGTTAGTCAAAGTGGCTGGTAGCTCTCCGACTAGAAGAGAATACGAAAAGTCACTATTAGACTTTTAATTTATTTTTCCTTGTTCCGGGCACGAAAAAACAGGAACACAAACACAACATGACTTTGTTATTAGACTTGGTTTTTTGTGCATTTTTTCTCCGCTGAGTGAAAACTAGCACCTTAATATAGGACTATTATTTATTTTTAAATAATAGCTGCGTTTTATTATCTCCGGGTCTGGGTCGAGGTTATCTTTTAACATGTTTTACAAAAACAACATGGGATCCAGGTTTCTATCGAGGTTAATTTCAATAACCCAGATACAGGTTTTCACTCTGACCGGCAGGGGGCTATTTACCATTGTGAATGATGTAAGCAATTTGTCAGCAGTGTTAGGAAAAGGGAGGAAAAGAGACTGGCCTTACATGAAAAAAATATAAAACATGAGAGAAAAAAAAATGATTTGAAATGATTTTTGGTAATCTTTCGGATTGCATCTTATAAATAAAACCAAATCTTATACTAAACGTATTGGGGCATATTCATAGATGTTGGCTAAGCTGTTGCTAGGAACAACTAGAGTCTATCCTATTGAAATTTCATTAGAAAAACTCCAGTTTTTGCTAGCAACAACTTAGACAACATCAATGAATATGCCCCATTATGTATTTGTTTCCTTTTGATAAAAGCTTCTGTGGAAGCCATAGAATTACACATTAATAGCATCGAAATCAAAGTGAAAGCAATACGATATCCAAAAGCAGGGCCCTTATTATGTAATACGATTATCGTTCAAAATACCGCGTTATCGTTGAATTGCGATTACGTTAAACGATAATCGTTAATGCAAAAACGATACACGTATTCTTCTACGACTGGCTATTGGCTCTCGTATAGCTTTCGTTTTGATTTAATGCTATTAATATTTGTCTTTCCGAGACTTTCACTTCATCTTTTATTAAAATAAAACAATTATACGTTTAGTAAAACAAAAAACAAAAATAAAATTTTATTAATATGTATGCCACTAACACAGAACTAAATAAATGAGCATTCAGCAATGCAAGCGAAACCAAACTGGTACAAGTTTATTTTGAAATTGAAGCAGATGCATTTTTAACTTCTTGTAATACGATTTTCTTCTTCTGTTGTATCTATTTTCACTATTTATAACATGTTAATTAAAAAATGACTGAAACTATTGTACCTTACACGCAAAATTTATTCACTCTTTGACACTTCTTAATACTGAAGACAGTGCTGGTTCAAAAGGAAAAATCACTTTCTGTGGGAATTTTTTGTTTAAAAATATTTTATCTTAAAGATTCACAACGATAATATTACCGACGGAATTTTAAGTTTTTAAAGTTTTACTTTGTCTAATCAAACTAAAAAATAACAATAAAACAAACGGACTAAATTGTTAAATCACAAACATAAAAAAATAGCTAAAAGCTAAATGCTGATCACTTTCACATCTATTTTTATTTGATACCACAAGCTAAAGCTCAAAAGGTATTACTGAAAGTCCAAAATTAATAATAGAATATGAAGAAAATTTAGCTCACTCGAACTTTTAACTAGAGTCCAATATTAATGACATTTAGCAAACAAATCTTAATAAAATGCACGACTGGATCGCACGTACTTGCTCTTATGTTCAAGTTGTGTGGAACTTAAGAACTTTAAAAAATATTCAAGTAAGTAATTAAAGAAAAAGTATAAAAAAGCATTTAAATCGTTCTTTTAATTGTTTAAACAGCCTGATAAATAACTTAGAGCGCAAAAAAAAGTATGCCATTTGATTACTTAAAAAAATATCAATATATGCAAAAAAAAAAATTTAAATCGTTGGAGCCGTTTTCTTAAAAATTAATTTTTTATATATAAAATTTTTGTAACATTTTTCAAAAAAAAATTGGTATGCCAATTTTGAGTATATATTAATATACATTTAAAACAGAAATTTCAAAACAATTCATCAACCCGTTTTTGAAATATTGAATTTTCAAAAAAAAATTTTGAATCTTTTTTTAAAAATCCAAAATTTATTTTTTCAAAAATGTTGGTATGCAGTATTATTTATATTCTAACAAAGCTTTTGTGCAAAAATTTTTATTGAAATCGGATGAGCGGTTAATGAGAAAACCAAAAATTAAAAAAACCGTTATATGGCAGGTACCGTTAATAAATGTGTTTGGTGATTTTTTTTCTAGGTATATCATATCTACAATAATACACTGATTTTTTTTTATCAAAATCGTTGGAGCCGTTTTTGAGATAAATAAGCTTTTCCTTAACGGTTGTATGGCAAGTACCGTTATTTTTTGAGCTAAAAAAAAAATTTCAATTTCCCCTCTGGAGAGTTACAAGAAAACCTTAAGTTCAAAATTTGAAGAAAATCGCTTCAGTGGTTTAGGCTGTAGGTTGAGGTACGGACAGACAGACAGACAGACAGACAGACAGACAGACAGACAGACAGACAGAATTGTGCCACCCACTTTTTTCGTGTTCTCTATCATCGTAATGTCATGTTTGATTGTTATCTCGAAATTTTTTTTTTGCACGAATCCAAAACTTGCCCTATAGTACCTATATCGCAAGTAAAAAATCTAACAAGGAGTTTTGTTTCCTGTTATAACTATAAAAGCCATTACCTTTTGAGTCTGACAAAAAATGCAAAATTGCAAAGTGAAAATAAATGTCGTTTTTTACCTTATTAGAGATTTATTCTCAATTGATCTTCAAAGTTTTTTTTTGTGAACAAAAATATGACTATTTATCCTCAAACAATTTGAAATACTAGTGTTCACACAAGTGAAGATTTTTATTTTTTGGAAAAAATTAGAGAAGGATTATAATTTGGTAAAAAGCTTCAAAAGGGAATTTTCTGATTTATTGATGAGATTATTTCGATAAATACGTAACAAGCACTTGCGTGAAGATAGATGTGGTTAAAAAAAATATTTTGTTTCGTTTTAGCTGGCAACGTTTTCATGGGTCCATTATCGTTTTATATAATCAGGATATGTCGTGACTTTCGTTTTCGTGACTATCGTTTTTTTAGGGCCACTTTTATGTAAAACGAAACGAACGGCAAAAAAACGATAGTCACGAAAACGAAAGTCACGACATATCCTGATTATATAAAACGATAATGGACCCATGAAAATGTTTCCAGCTTGAACGAAACAAAACATTTTTTTTAGCCGCATCTAATTTCACGCAAGTGCTTGTTCGTATTAATCAAAAAAATCCCATCAATAAATCAGAAAATTCCCTTTTTTCCCTTTTCCCTAAATTTCAATCCTTCTCTAATTTGTTCACAAAAGTTAAAATCTTCACTTGTGTGAACAGTAGTATTTCTACCGGCTGGAAAAACAATCTAGTTTTTGGCGAGGGGCTAGAAAGTTTTACATAGATACTAGCAAGGGCCCAGCAAGGAAAACTCTAGAAATTCTCTAGGGCCTCGCCAGTGAAGTAACCTTTTTCCTCGAGAGACAAACAAAAACAAAGTTGTCTTTACTGGGATTAGATCCTGCAATCTTCTGACTGCCAGGCTTGCATGTAGTTGGCCCACCAACTATGGAGTTGAGCAAAACTGAAAATGGCAATCGTTTGTACATCGTTTGTACACGTTTGTACAACTTTTAGAATAATTTGTACACTCACCGTTTTTTTTATAGAGACACTTCAAAAAATAAAACGGAAGTTGGCCCACCAACTATAACGCTCGAAAAATCTGGAAATGCAGTTCGATTGATAATCGTTTGTACACGTTTGTCTTTTTTTTGTTTAGTTTTTACACTTCGCAAAAATTTTTTACCAACATTTTTTTTTGAAAAATTTTTTATAAAATTTTTGAAAAGTATGCAATCGTTTGTACATTTTTTATTAAGATTTTCCACCGTGTAAATTTTTTAAATTTTGCTTTATTTCTATTTTTAAATAATTATTCAAAATTTTGCGGCGAAAAAAAACATGTAGTTGGCCCACCAACTATAACGCTCGAAAAATCTGGAAATGCAGTTCGATTGATAATCGTTTGTACACGTTTGTCTTTTGTTTGTTTAGTTTTTACACTTCGCAAAAATTTTTTACCAACATTTTTTTTTGAAAAACTTTTTATAAAATTTTTGAAAAGTATGCAATCGTTTGTACATTTTTTATAAAAATTTTCCACCGTGTTAATTTTTTAAATTTTGCTTTATTTCTATTTTTAAATAATTATTCAAAATTTTGCGGCGAAAAAAAACATGTAGTTGGCCCACCAACTATAACGCTCGAAAAATCTGGAAATGCAGTTCGATTGATAATCGTTTGTACACGTTTGTCTTTTTTTTGTTTAGTTTTTACACTTCGCAAACATTTTTTACCATAATTTTTTTTTGAAAAACTTTTTATAAAATTTTTGAAAAGTATGCAATCGTTTGTACATTTTTTATAAAAATTTTCCACCGTGTTAATTTTTTAAATTTTGCTTTATTTCTATTTTTAATTAATTATTCAAAATTTTGCGGCGAAAAAACATTTAGTTGGTCCACTATAACGCTCGAGGAAACCTGGAAATGCAGTTCGATATAATATATAATCGTTTGTGCACGTTTGTTTGTTTTTTTTTTTTAGTTTGCCATCGTTTGTATACCTATTGTTTGTATTAATTATCCACCGTTCAAATCAAGTCAAGTCAAAAATAATCATACTATGTAGATGGTCACTTCTCCCTATATATTTATAGGTACCTACATATGTAGTATAAGTATGTATAGTTAAAATAGAACAATTCGATTTCTTTTGGACAAAAAACTCATCCAGCAAAGAATTCAGTTACTATTAAAGTAATAAAATGTGTCTTATCCAACAAATAGTAAGTACATAAGTATTTATTTATTCTTCTAGTTTTGTTTTGCATTCGGCAAAACGCTTTTCATTATTGAACTACCTACCTACCTACCTACAATAAATCAATTTTATTAGTTTCCAATATATTTATGCAGAAAAAACATTGAAGTGTCGGTGTGATCTGAGATCAAATGGTTCTTTATTGACCTTTATGAGGTTAGAGATCAAAGGACAAGGACTCTTTAAACAAAGAAAAAATGCTTTAATTCTACCTATATTATGTAGGTATTGTACAATGTACATACGAGTTTATTATTCATTAATAAATTTAGATTTTTTAACCTAGATAGGTACTTGTTTTGTGATCATTTGGACAAAATAATCAATATAATTATAATTGAGGCAGTGAGAGCCATAGTGGCATAACTGCAATTTTATCGAAATTGAGTTTTTACAAAAATTGAATCTGTATATATTAAACAATGTTTCTGCATTTAAATTTTTTGAATTGAATTTAGAGGTCACCCACAAGAAAACTCAAAGCTTGAGTGCTTGAGTGGCCTATCTGATCAGTAATAATGGAATTTTGAAGAATCATTGATACAAAATCAAAAACTTTTTATTTTTTTGTCATATTGCAAATAAAAATCAAAATTTTGTTCATTTATTTAAAAACTAAAAAAATTTTAACTTATTTAGAACTACAAAAGTTTAAAAATAATCTGCTCCTTATTTTTGCTCTACTGAAAATAATGAAAAATGCAGTTAGGCCACTATGGCTCTCACTGCCTCAATTATACTCATTTATGCAACAATTCTTGCAAAAATTCTTATAAATAAAGTTAAACTAATCTTAAATAGGTACCAGAGCCCAACTCTTAAAACGTCATTATTATTAGAAGTCTATTGAGCATCAAACTATTCATAATAGGTATTTGGTAGTATATAGCATTAAATTAAATTAAATTAGAATTTCTTATACCTATATGCATATGAAGGGTCCAGGGGAAAAACGGCTTAAGTCCACTTTAATTGATTCCGAGAAAAACGTAGTTGTAAATATATTACTAAAATAATGGATAATTTAAAGAAAAATAAATAAAACTAACATTTTTTTTTAATGAGCACGAAGTACTCAAGTAAGCAAACATATTATATTGATTTTAACATCTTGAATTTTTTGCATGATAAGCTGACATGAGTCAAAAGGACCTTCGATGTTTTAACCAAAATTTTGATTTTTTTGATTTGAAATTTTCTTCTGAAAGAACCGGACATGATAATTGGAAACGGTTTTTTGCTTTTTATTCAGACACCTCTAGATTTTCAAAATAGAGTTTGAAAATTAAATAATTTTCACAAGCGTGACATTGGACTGTTTTTGCAATTCAATTTGTTAGACAGGACCTCGACCGGATGTAGTTAGAATATCTAATTTTTTTGTTTTAATTATTTACCTGACGTGTCGCTAGGTCTATTCACAAGTTTTTCCTTTTTTTAATATCGCTTTGTTTAATTTTTGGAGCAAAAAAGATAGTTTTGGAAAAAAGTTTTTTTAAAAAGTGTACTATTTTGCGAGTTTTCAAAATCCTATGTGCAGAGAGCTATACTACATCATATAGTACCCATACAAATCTTTAAGATGTCATCATTAGTTTAATTTTTTCAAAAAGTGGACTTGAGCCGTTTTTCCCCTGGACCCTTCATATGTATGTGAATGGGCACTCATCGCCTTATACATAATTAAAAGCTACAAACTTCAAATAACCTTGTTAATAGGTACATCCCTCCTGTTTGAAGAACTAGAACTATGATCTACTAAAAAAATGTTTTAATTTCTAATATTTCATTTGGGTGAAAGTCCAGTCATATTGTATTTTTACCATGCAAATTGTGGGGTAGTTTTGATTTGTTCGCTCCATTAAGTTTTCGGGAGTGCTGAATCCGAATCTGAGGTTTGCCAACAAAATTTTGTGACGCAACATGCAAAAAGATGCAAAAATGCATTTTTTGGGAGTTTTTTCACTAATGGCTCGAAATCTTCCAATTATTTAAAAATTACGTCAAAGTACCCTTGAAAGTATACACAATTCCCAATAAATCTCTATTTAAGACTCCTTACAATAATGAAGTTTTAAGAGTTGGGCTTTGGTACCTATTTAAGATTAGTTAAACTTTATTATAAGAATTTTTGCAAGAATTGGTTGCATAAATGAGTATAATTGAGGCAGTGAGAGCCATAGTGGCCTAACTGCATTTTTCATTATTTTCAGTAGAGCAAAAAAATAAGGAGCAGATTATTTTTAAACTTTTGTAGTTCTAAATAAGTTAAAATTTTTTTAGTTTTTAAATAAATGAACAAAATTTTGATTTTTATTTGCAATATGACAAAAAAATAAAAAGTTTTTGATTTTGTATCAATGATTCTTCAAAATTCCATTATTACTGATCAGATAGGCCACTCAAGCACTCAAGCTTTGAGTTTTCTTGTGGGTGACCTCTAAATTCAATTCAAAAAATTTAAATGCAGAAACATTGTTTAATATATACAGATTCAATTTTTGTAAAAACTCAATTTCGATAAAATTGCAGTTATGCCACTATGGCTCTCACTGCCTCAATTATAATTATATTGATTATTTTGTCCAAATGATCACAAAACAAGTACCTATCTAGGTTAAAAAATCTAAATTTATTAATGAATAATAAACTCGTATGTACATTGTACAATACCTACATAATATAGGTAGAATTAAAGCATTTTTTCTTTGTTTAAAGAGTCCTTGTCCTTTGATCTCTAACCTCATAAAGGTCAATAAAGAACCATTTGATCTCAGATCACACCGACACTTCAATGTTTTTTCTGCATAAATATATTGGAAACTAATAAAATTGATTTATTGTAGGTAGGTAGGTAGGTAGTTCAATAATGAAAAGCGTTTTGCCGAATGCAAAACAAAACTAGAAGAATAAATAAATACTTATGTACTTACTATTTGTTGGATAAGACACATTTTATTACTTTAATAGTAACTGAATTCTTTGCTGGATGAGTTTTTTGTCCAAAAGAAATCGAATTGTTCTATTTTAACTATACATACTTATACTACATATGTAGGTACCTATAAATATATAGGGAGAAGTGACCATCTACATAGTATGATTATTTTTGACTTGACTTGATTTGAACGGTGGATAATTAATACAAACAATAGGTATACAAACGATGGCAAACTAAAAAAAAAAAACAAACAAACGTGCACAAACGATTATATATTATATCGAACTGCATTTCCAGGTTTCCTCGAGCGTTATAGTGGACCAACTAAATGTTTTTTCGCCGCAAAATTTTGAATAATTAATTAAAAATAGAAATAAAGCAAAATTTAAAAAATTAACACGGTGGAAAATTTTTATAAAAAATGTACAAACGATTGCATACTTTTCAAAAATTTTATAAAAAGTTTTTCAAAAAAAATTATGGTAAAAAATGTTTGCGAAGTGTAAAAACTAAACAAAAAAAAGACAAACGTGTACAAACGATTATCAATCGAACTGCATTTCCAGATTTTTCGAGCGTTATAGTTGGTGGGCCAACTACATGTTTTTTTTCGCCGCAAAATTTTGAATAATTATTTAAAAATAGAAATAAAGCAAAATTTAAAAAATTAACACGGTGGAAAATTTTTATAAAAAATGTACAAACGATTGCATATTTTTCAAAAATTTTATAAAAAGTTTTTCAAAAAAAAATGTTGGTAAAAAATTTTTGCGAAGTGTAAAAACTAAACAAAAAAAAGACAAACGTGTACAAACGATTATCAATCGAACTGCATTTCCAGATTTTTCGAGCGTTATAGTTGGTGGGCCAACTACATGCTTTTTTTCGCCGCAAAATTTTGAATAATTATTTAAAAATAGAAATAAAGCAAAATTAAAAAAATAAACACGGTGGAAAATTTTTATAAAAAATGTACAAACGATTGCATACTTTTCAAAAATTTTAAAAAAAGTTTTTCAAAAAAAAATTTTGGTAAAAAATTTTTGCGAAGTGTAAGAACTAAACAAAAAAAAGACAAACGTGTACAAACGATTATCAATCGAACTGCATTTCCAGATTTTTCGAGCGTCATAGTTGGTGGGCCAACTACATGTTTTTTTTCGCCGCAAAATTTTGAATAATTATTTAAAAATAGAAATAAAGCAAAATTTAAAAAATTTACACGGTGGAAAATCTTAATAAAAAATGTACAAACGATTGCATACTTTTCAAAAATTTTATAAAAAATTTTTCAAAAAAAAATGTTGGTAAAAAATTTTTGCGAAGTGTAAAAACTAAACAAAAAAAAGACAAACGTGTACAAACGATTATCAATCGAACTGCATTTCCAGATTTTTCGAGCGTTATAGTTGGTGGGCCAACTTCCGTTTTATTTTTTGAAGTGTCTCTATAAAAAAAACGGTGAGTGTACAAATTATTCTAAAAGTTGTACAAACGTGTACAAACGATGTACAAACGATTGCCATTTTCAGTTTTGCTCAACTCCATAGTTGGTGGGCCAACTACATGCAAGCGACTGCCAGTCCTTTACCTTAACTACTGACCTATTTCGCAATACAGTTGTGGATGTTGAAAATGAAAAACTATATACTTGAATTTTTCTTACTATTTTTATGATGGGTATAAAATATTTATTTTTTTGTTTTTGTCATATATGGGGTATTTGTGTGATGAGATAACAAGACCTATCCAACAAGTTTTTACTAGCGAGGGCCTCGCGAGTATTTGACAAGTTTGCCTTGTCTAGATTTTCCCTACCGAAGCCTTTCCAGGGCCTCGATTAAACTTGACAAAAACTTGCAATTTTTCCAGGCGGGAATTGTTTAAGGATAAATAGTAATATTTTTATCCACAGCAAAAAAACTTTAAATATCAATTGAGAATAAATCTCTATTAAGGTAAAACACTACTTTTATTTTCACTTTGCAATTTTGCATTATTAGTCAGACTCAAAAGGTAATGGGGCGTATTCATAGAGAATTACTAAAGTCGTGATTTCTTGATCTATAGTTTAAGGCTTGTTGGTTAAATAAACACAGCTCTTATTCAAAGTCAATTTCCCAGCTGTGTTAAGTAGAGCCCCAGGTTAAGCTTGTGTTCTACTACAATTATACTTCAAATGATGACATGTCAAAGAAAAAAAAATACACTTAAATTTCCAAAGTGTAAATTTTGTGTGGTGTTGGTCCTTCCTCATTGAATGTCGATAAAAGTAAACAAAACAAAACTATTAAAAAAATAATCTGAAAAAAAACTCGAACAAATACACTATAATATTTTAAGATGAACAATAAAGAAAATATTAATCGCGATTGCCAGGAAAACTGGTCGCAACCACAGAAGGAACTTTTTTTTTCTATTCTTCTTTCTTTTCTATTTTCTTTCTCTTGGTGGCAAATTTTACAACTCATTTAATGACTCAAATTCATCTAAAATATCCATATCTTCTGCAGTTGCGGTATCAATCGTAATTTTTCAAGACGATAAGTTTACGTAGCATTTACATATTTGATATAAATCACATTTTCAGCTTTTTAATTCGCAAAAAAAAAAATCAAATTTGACATTTGGCTGTGATAATAACTACTTAAACACAGCATTTCCTATGTTTAAAGTAAGACCACAGGTTTAGCCCTAAGCTTAGGTTTAAATTTATTTATGAATAGCCTAAACTCTGGACTTGCTTAGTACCAACTTAGCAAGAGCTTAGCAAACATCTATGAATATGCCCCAATGGCTATTATAGTTATACCAGGAAACGAAAACTCCCTATTTGATTTTTAAAATTTGTTTGCTAAATGTCATTATTATTGGACTTTCAGTAATACCTTTGGAGCTTTAACTTGTAGTATCAAATAAAAAAGGATGTGAAAGTGATCAGCATTCAGCTTCTGGCTATTTTTTTTTTGTGATTTAAGAGTGAAGTCAGTTTGTTTTTATTATTATTTCTTAGTTTGATTAGACAAAGGGATTTTTCTTTTTACCCTCCAAGCACTGTCTTCAGTATTAAGAACTGTCAAAAAGTGAATAAATTTTGGGTGAAAACTTCAATAGTTTCAGTGATTTGTTAATGTACATGTTATAAATAATGAAAATGAATACAACAGAAGAAGAAAATCATATAACAAGAAGTTAGAAATGCATCAGCTTCAATTTCAAAACTAAATTTTTGCGGTTCGGTTTCGCTTGCAATGCGAATGTTCATTTATTTAGTTTTGTGTTGGTGGCATACATATCTATTAATTAAATTTTATTTTTGTTTATTGTTTTACTAAACGTATAATAGTTTTATTTCGATAAAAGATACAGTTGAAGTCTCAGAAAGACATATATTAATAGCATTGTAATCGATATATACGATTACCAATGGCCAGTCGTAGAATACGAGAATCGTTTTTACATTAAGGATTATCGTTTAACGTATTCGCATTTTAACGATAACGCGGTATTTTGAACGACAGTCGTATAACGTAATAAGAGCCCTGACTTCTCAATATTTTTGTAAACTCAGTTTTTTACTGCAGAAATGCAGCGTAGATGATGTTTTCGAACATGTGACTCTAGCAACTAGCAAACTGCATTATCGAACGCGATGCTGATGCAGTAAGACTTGTATTTGCGTTGCGTTTAAAAACAATCCGTATAAGTGCATTTATGAAGCAGATGACGTTTTCAAAAACGGCCAAATACCTACTAGTTTTTTCTCGTCAAAATCCATGATTTGCTTTTAAAGCCAATAACCCCCCGCTCTCTCCTTGAAAATTTACATTATCTTTCGAACTGCCACCAATTCGTCAGCTCCACCCTTTACGAAGAGGAGAGTTTACATGGAACAACACCTTGTCAAACATATTTTGAAAACATCGAAAACAACCATGTTGTCAAACTGTAGGCCCTATTACAAGTGTCGTTTGTCTTCGATAAGCGACTTTTGTCGAAAGTCGATAATCGAAAAAATTAATGTTGGTGTTGAAAATCTTAATTAGTATTGTGAAATTTTTTGTTTTGACTTGTTTACGTAAAATTTAGTTCAAAAGATTAAAATTTTCAACATCAAAATAAATTTTTTTCGATAATCGAGTTTTGGAAAAAGTCGTTTATCGAAAGCAACGAAACTCGCAATAAGGGCCTACGTTGTAGGTTTTCAAAATACTTTGAAAATGTTTCCCCGTTTCAGTCAAGCAATGTTATCCAACATGTGATCCAGGTAACCCCACTAATCTGAATATCAACCCTTGATAATTTTTGAAAACGTCATTCACGCATTTGACGAATGTTTTTAAACGAAAACTGCATAAGTCTTCCACAGATATAAGTTTAATTAAATTACATTAGCAATGTTCAAAAATATAAAAAATCGAGTTGACGAACAAAACATTGAACGCCAGAAAGAGTGTTTGTAAACGTCAATTGCGTTTGCAAGTAAATTTACTGATGCTGATCAAACCGGTTTTGTGCAAGTCACAAAAAGACGATCAAATTGACGCTATTTTGAAAACGCCCCTATTGTATTCGACCATATAGCCGAAACAAAAAAAACTTATTCATCTCAAAAACGGCTCTAACGATTTTGATTAAAAAATCAGTGAACTATCCACTAGGTACCAATTGTTTACTTTTTGAGGAAAAAAATATAACGGTTTTTTTTTTTATTTTTGATTTCTTAATGTTAATAATATTGCATATCAAAATTAAAAAAAAGAGCTGTAATTTTTATTTTTTGAAAAAAAAAAACTAATTGTTCAGAAACACTCAAAATTAACACACCAAAAATTTTGTTTAAAAATGTTACAATTATTTTAATATACAAAATTATTTTTAAAGAAAACCGCTCAAGGATTGTAAAATTTTTGTGTACATACATAGGTAAAAACATAACATATGTTCATATTTCGTCAGGTAATCAAATGGCATTTTTGTGTTTGAGCTCTAAGATTAACGAGTAGTTTATACAATTAGTAAAACGATGTTTGTGGTTTTTTTCTAGAATTTTTTCTATTACTTGCATATAAAGGGTGTCCAGCGGGAATTTTTCAATTTTAAATTGCGATTATAGAAATACTAGCGCATTGAGGTAAGGAGGAGGGGTATCATTCAAAGCACAGGAATTGTTAGTCGTCATGAGTCACTGGTCGGGGGCGCACCACGAGTTTGCGGTGGAGCAATAACGAATCATTGGTACGTGCGCGTCACACCAGAACATGAGTCTCAAGTTCGAAATGAAATTATTCGAAATCGATAAGGAAGATTGCGGCCTCCACCCGTACAAAATGCAAATTGTTCAGTATCTTAACGAAAGTGACTATGACTAACCCTCCTAGAGAACACCATCAAAAAAGTTTACATTGTTTAAAAAAGTTGAAAATATTCCGCAGAACACCCTTTATTTAAGAAATCTTAAGTTCCAAGCAACTTGCCGTGCTTTTTATTTTCTTCCAATTGTAAAGTTGCTGGAAAAAGAGTTTGGATAAATAGCAGAGCTGTTTTGATGAACAATTATTGTGACGTGCACGTGGAAAATAAAAAGTGTAAAAAGTCATACGAAACCGATTAGTGTGCTTGGATTTTGTTCGTCATAAACAGAATGAGTCATTTAGAATACACCCATCAATCGTTCAAAACAATTCGATTTTGTTCCAGTATCCGTCAGAATGTATGGTCGACGATGACAAATGGATTAATCGTGTATTAAAACAGAACGTCTTTTTATATACCAACACACTCACTGGAACCACCCACTTCCATAACGAAGAATACATCAAATTACGCTTCCACTGTGACCGTAGGTTTATTCCAACTTGTTAACTTCTATTGGTTTCAATCACCATTAGCAGGATTTTATTCAACAAGAAGTGTCATTTTTCTAAACATTTACTATTATAGTAGGTATCAAGGTTTCAAAAAGTTTTGGCTGCGTTCTTATTGTTAAACAAGTAAACCAGAAGTTGCCAAAAAAGACAAATTTGTTTATATTTACGTTTTGTCTTGGGAGATACACAAATATTTGTTGTATATTGAGAGCTCCTCCATTGTATATCCACTCTATAGTATTCTCATGAAACACGATTTTGTAGGTTGACATTTCGTCGATAGGTTCGCTGTGATCGCCTTACCGATATCCCTTAACAAAAATTAGTATTACATTTGGACGCATAGTTGGCCAGGAGCTTTTTTTCTTCATGAGACTACTATAGAATTTATATACAATGGCTCCTCGATCGCATCTTTTAATTTCCCGAATACATAAGTGCACAATGTACATGAGTCACTTATAGCCTTTCCACACCGAATCGAAATCTGAATTTCGAGCCAAAAGCCCAAAATCTCATCAAAATCAACTAGATTGCCATACATTTTAAGTGTTCGTATTCTAGTAGATAACCACAGAATCTTCTCAAAATCTAATTGGCCTATTCACATTCAAAATCACAATTATTTTCGCCAAAAATTCAAATTAATTTCGAAATAAATTTTTGCGTAGTATGCCTTGCATGAGGGCTCAATTTGCATTAAAATGTTTTATATCGTCCACATCAAGGCACGCACCGGTGCGCCGTAATTTTTTTCGTGGTCGTCAAAAATCCATCGGAATCGGAAAGCGTGCGTTGAATGTGACACAAATCTGTGTGCATCCGGACGTCCACATTGACGTATTTTTTTGGATTCACTCAAATATTTGCGCCGAATACGGCGCACAACGCAAATTTGTATTGATATAGACGAGACTTAAGAAAATCATATAGAAACTCTGGTGGCAAAGTTTTTAAAAATTGGCGCAACAAATTTAGATTTCAGAAGGGTGTCATTTTTCACAGTACCCTAAATAAATAGGTTAATAGGTTAGGTTATTCGTAGTTATATGCAATTTAAATAAATAATTTAGTTCGTTACATTGTTTTATGTTTTTGAATATTACGACTATAAATGAGAGAATTAGATCGTTTTTCTTTTTGGTAAAATAATCTTCATATAATAATCTTCATACAAAGTAAAAGTTGCAAAAAAATTATTTAACTGACAAGAAATACAAAAACAACATTAGATAATTGTTAAACTTTTTATTTATTTCAGTTTTTAAAGCGAATGTTCAAATTGCTTTCCACACACCCTTATGCACAATCTGCAGATCTTAATAAAAGGGATGGATACTCCAACTTGCACTACCTGCATTCTTGGGCGCTTCAAAAGCCTCTTATTTTGAGAGAAGACTGATCTCAGTACTTATTTATAATCAATTATTGAACTGGGATTCTCAATGGAACAATAAATTGATCCCTTCAAACTGCCGTGGCAGTGTTTCGCCTAGAACAAGCTAGGTGGACAAATCTCATTTCTTCCTTTCAAAAAAATAAGGAATCAGGTATTGTACAAAATACTCCCAAACTCCCGAATTCGTCTTATATATATCAGTGACAAGTGATCAGGTTAAAAAGAATCAAATTTAAATGAAATTTATTGTTTAATTGGGGTTGGATTGGATTGCATATAACTGTAATTTTTTGTAACCAACTGGAATGTTTTAGGGATGGATTTAGTTAATAAAGGTATGAACTTTATTTATTTATCAAAATGATTTATTTATCTTGTTTAGTTAATACATAATACGATTTGAAAGTATTATTTAAAAAAAATTATAGTTTCAGTTATAGTCAACACTTTTAAGGCGTGTTAAGTACTTGTAACCTCATGTACCCGGGCTAAATTTTTTATATGTGTTAGGAGCATCCTTCATAATAATAAGAACATGTATTTTAATCTGCACACTTGAGTTCATCTATTATTATTTTTATTTTATTCAAAACACGTTCACTCAATATCGAAATATAAAAATTGATTAAATTAGCAATGGCAGTACAATATCTTGCAATATTTTTTTTTTTTAAGTTACGAATCGACTTTTTTTTATTAAAATCAAGTTATTTTATTGAACATATTTTGAAAAATTAGTTTTCATACCTACCTACCATAATAAAAAAAAATAAAATTGATTTTATTTTTAATTTTAAGTAATTAAGTGACTGCTTTGGCTTTTTGAAATCCATTGCTCGTATTAACTTTAGTTAAAATGATAACAATTAGAATGTATTAAGGCTTTAAGTTTTGGAGTACAATCAAAATTACAAATATACTTTTTTAGAAGAATCTCTTTTTCGGTATTTAGTATAAATTGAAAACACCACTATCGATAGTTAAAACGATGAATTTTGATATAGTTTTCCTTAAAGTATAAGAAACCCAAGTGTCAACTTACTTAAGTAAATTTGTGAAAAAACTTTTTGAAGTTTTGTTCAAATTGATAACGAAATTTTGAGTTTTAAAATTTTTAGAAATATGCACCTCCCGACTAAATGGGGATACATAAACTCCTTATATCATAGGACCCAAACTATATGCTCTTATTCTTTATAAATACCTACAATGATCTATAAATCATCTTCAATAAGTACCTATGTACACTAATTTTTAATGGCTTTTTTTGATAGTAAAATCTTAATTTAAACTTTATTTATTATAACTTACAATAATATAACGTGATCACCCCATATCAATTCAAAAACACCAAACAAAATGACTGCCGATCTTATAAAATAAAATTACAGAATCCTTTTGGCTTCAAAATAATGAATGCCCTGCACATTACGTTGCGGCTAATGTGCGGGCATATCTTATTGATATGTACCCAGGCAGATGGATAGGCCAGACCTGAATCCACTATATTTTTTTATTGGGGCTGCATAAAAGAAAAATTGTATCTATAGAAAGCCGATAAGATCTCTAGAGGAGCTCCGAATGCGTATCGAGCTGCTGCTATGGAAATCACCGAGCTGAAATTAGGAGCAGCATTAAGACGGTGATTTATTGGGAGGAGCAGATTGTGCATAAGAGTGGGTGGAAAGCAAATTGAACATATTTTTACATATTTGATTTGGCTCAGTTTATGAAGAGTATTTTTACAAAAAAACAAACGACCCAATTCTTTCATTTTTAGTCGTAATATTCAAAAACATAAAACAATGTAACGAAGTAAATTATTTTATTAAATTCGTTCTTTTAGCATATTACCACTACAACCAATTTACTTTAGATAATGTAAAAAGCCACACTATTCTGAAATCTGCATTTGCTTCGCCAATATTTTAAAAGTCTGCCACCAGGGTTTCCATAACATTGTTACTTTTTAATTCGTGTAATTAAAAACAAAGGAGAATAGGACAAAACGGTCTACAAGACCAATAACAACGAGACATATGTCGTCGGAAAGGTATTTTTATGTACTGCAATAGTTACTATGGGGGCTTACTTCAATTCACTGTGTGAAAAAAGTTATTCGCTAATTAGGATTGTGTTCTGGTGCATTCTAGTATGAATAAAACATATTTAGTATGGGGAAAATTTATGAAAACTGGTCTAACCAATAACGACAATATACAGGTCATTGGAAAGGTATTTCCATTACCTACAATATCTTTCATATTAGTTCAGTTCAAATCACTGTGTGAAAAAAGTTATTCGTAAACTAATGAAATATTGTGGTTAATTTTAGTGTGAAACAAATGATTTTTTTTTAGTATGGACAAAAAGTGTGATAGTAAGTTCAACCAATAACAACGGGACGTATGTCGTTGAAAAGAAAATTTTATGTACTACAATAGTCAATACGGCAGCTTAACTCAAATCACTGTGTGAAAAAAGTTATTCTCTAATTGTTACCCATGCTCCATACATTTTATCTGTGCCAAAATTCCCTAAAACAGCGAATAACTATTTCCACACAGTGATTCTTAATAAGTTGTTATGGTAAATATTTTTGTTCATAAAATACCTTTTCAACGACATACATCTTATTAGTACTGGTAACACCAGTTTGTTATAATTTTTTCGACAGTAAAACGTACCAAAACAAAACCTGGGTTAACGAATAACTTTTTTCACACAGTGATTTGAAATAAGCCGCCATAGTGACTTTTATAGCGCATAAAAATACCTTTCCAACGACATACGTCTCGTTGTTATTGGTTACTAGACCACCTTCCATACATTTTTGCCGATTGTCCTTTAATCCAACAGCTATTAAAAATTTGTACCAATAGTGGGGAAAATTGCTCCAAAAGAAAATCATTGGAATTCGTCCATTTGTAGCCGTGGTTTTCAAAAACGTTAAGTAAATAAAAAAAAACTACACTGAACGAAAAATGCACACACATATTTTGAGTACCCTTTGAGATAGCCGATTTTGATTATATCCGGTTTCAGAGCATTCATAAAGTGAGCTACACTCCGTTTCAGGTTCACCCAATGTTTACAGAACACCCTGTGTATGTATCATCTTTCTTCAACATACAGTGGGGAACAAACATGAGTACATGTTTGTACTTCGTGCACTTATCGTTGCATAAGAACAGAAATAATAAAGCAAATTAAAACAATTGTTTGCCCTTTTTATGTTCAATTCTCAACAAGACGGTAGATAATACAAAACGTAAAGCAACAAGTTGTTATAATTATTATATTATAAAATAAAAATAGATGGCATATACTCAATTTTGCACCCAGTGTTAATCAGCAAAAATATCAAATTGACGATAGATTTGCATGTGTTTGGTTGGTTTAAGAAACTTTAACTTTTGTAGTTTGAGATGTGTTTAATTGGGTATGGTAAGACCTTCCACCAGAATATTTAAAAAAAGAAAATAAATAGTTATAATAATTTCATAGCTCTTTAAAATAATGAAGAAGATAAAGACAGTAGTCATGACAAAGAGTGGCTTCTCTATGCGAATGATAGGGCAAATTCCTAAACGCAAAACTTGCGCAAATTATGCTAAGCAAACAGTTCCAAAATGCAAATGCAAACATCCCTGCAAAGCAGATTGTCCCAAAACGTAGTAGATTTTTTTTCTTGCGCAAATGCAAAAACATTTGTGCAAATGTAGAAAATATCTTGCGCGCTTCACTTGCATTTACGTTTGTATTCTGTTTTGGCGTGTCTGGCTCTGGAAGTGGAAATTGTTGATTTGTTTATTTTAAACAAAATGGGTGCACAAAACGAAGAAAAGTAAGTAAATTTAATTAAAATACTCAATAACAATCATTACCTATAATTATAATTTCAGAAATTTGAAAAATTGGACTCATCAGGAGGTAAAGTTGTTGTTAACAACTCGATTGGCCCACGAAGAGGATTTTTGCTCCGGCAAAAGACAAAAAACAACCATCTGGGGTTTAGTTCTTCGGGAAATATTAGAAAACAGTCCCCAATTTTCTTTTACAAAGGAAGAAATTCTACGGAAATGGAACAAAGGAATGGGGAAACTGGAAGAGGTTCAACAAGGTGGGAATATTACGACTTGTTTGACGAAGTTTATGGGACAAAGCATTTCATTGATCCTCCAAAAGGCAATTTGGTGTCTAGCCTCAACGATTCCACATCAGAAGAATCTGAAGCTGATGATGAAGACAATTCAGTAATTGCATCTTGTTCCAGACAACCACCGCCAAAAAAACAAAGACGCAAGACGGTGCAGAAGGAAATGTTGGATTTCATGAAGAAGGAAGCTGAGGAAGAACAGAAACGATACCAGCAACAGATGAATCTTGAAATTCAAAGGCTTGATATTATGTAGAGAATTAAGGAATTTTGCGATAAATGGAATTAGAAGACAAACATCTGTGCATATTATCAAAAAAAATTTTTTTTTACTTAACTACTTTTTAATTGTTTATTTTGTTTTAAGAAAAGTGAAGTTCCTATTAATTTAGTTTTAAGAAAATGAAAGTTTAATTTATTTTTATGAAGAAATGTATTTATTTTTGTTTTAAAAACGAATAAAATTAAGAATTTAAGCCGATAGAAGCGTCGTTATTGCGTTTCTTTTTTCTTTTGCTTCTGTGGAGGTCCTGTCGTTGCGGCTTGCTCTTGTTTGATCTTGGGTTGTCTCTCCAGATGTTGAATATGTGTTTGATGATCGTTAAGATGACCATTATCGCAAAATGGGACCATCAAATACGTCGACAAAGGGTATGCTGAGTCTCCCAAAATATGAGTTCCAGCGGGAAGTTGAATTGTCCCGTTCAGTAGTCCTTTCCCTAAAGGACTATTTCGCCACACTGCAGCGTCATGTGTTCGCCCTGGCCATCCAGAACATATATCCGTAAAAATGCAGTGGGCATCACAAACTGCCTAGGTATATTATAAAAATAAAAAAATTACACTATGTGCTTTTTTAAATTTAAGCATTCTTCTTGCCTGGAGTATCATTGAATATGTTCCGTGTCTATTGTAATAACTTTCTCAATTCGACGAAGGCGCTGGAATTTCTACATGAGTCCCATCTACACAACCAACAACATGGGGAAATGGATACCTCCGAAGGTTTTGGAACTCATCGATTATTTTGTTGTATTCTGCTTGCGTTGAAGGCCACTTTATGAAAAGTTTTTGATGTTTACTGATAAACTTAATCGTTTTTATCACAGCTCTATAAACAGCTCCCCGTCCTACACAGAATCTGTCTTAGAGGACTCTATAAGAGCAACCGTTTGCGAGTTTCCAAATCGTTAAGAGCAGAGACTCGAGCATGGTTATTTCAGGCCGTCCAGTTGTCTTTGTTTTCCAGAAAGGTCTTTTTGTGTTCGATAGCTCCTTCGATTTTTTGAAGGTTAAAATAGAGCTATTATAGAATTAATGTCTTACTTACCTTGAATGTGATTCTGCTCATTCTAAAATGACTTTGGAAAACATCATCGGGAAATCTTTTTATCAAATTAAAGAATCCCTTATTCTTTGGAATTTTACGTCTTTCAAACAGAAATTCATAAATAAGTTTGATTTTTACATTTGTACTTTTTTTTTGTTAAAAATTGGTGTTGTGGTGCAAAAATTAATCAACATCTTTGTTAATTGTTTTTTTTTTTTTTGGGAGTCCATTTATTCCTGCAACAATCAAAAATTTAAGCAAATGGTCGTTCCGAAACAGCATATGCATGCAATGCAAACATTTGCTTTTGACATTTGAACTTGCTTTTAACATTTTCTTTGTTTGTGTTTTGCTTTGCAAATCTTGCGTTTAGGAACTTGGTCATAGCTTAGCTTAGAAGCTTAATATAAGCCTATCAGTGGTCAAAAATGTCAAGAAAAAGCGAGCTATTATTCCTAAAGCACAAGTCAGAGATAGCAAATAAATTTTAACGGATGCGGACGCACCTCACAGGATATAAGAAATGAAAAGGAAAGAAATGAAAAGGAAAGAAATGAAAAGGAACAAGTGTTAACATCAAATGATGCTTCTTTAGTTTTAAATAAGCCCGTTGCCGATAAAGATGAACTGCAAAAAGAACCCTCCAGAACATTGGTTATATCTCAGCGGCCTGTATTGTCGGTAAAATGCTTAGGTGCGATTAAAGTTCGCCAGACAACATTAGAATACTGAAATTGGACAAATAACTAAATATCTGCGGTTGAACTGTAACAATATTCTTTAATATTTAGGTATGTACCATATCGGTCTTAGGGTGACCGATATGGAAAAACACATGTTTTTGCTTAAAATAAAACTTTGAATTTTTATAACTTTGGTAATGGCCAACAACACGCACACAGGAATGGTTGAGAGTTGTAAGTCACTAGGCCCTGGTTCTCCACGAGCTGTTGCGCCACTCAATTTATCTATTTATTTAATAATTGATAGAAACATTAAAATTTGTATACAAATGAAGTCTCATACATTATGACTACATTATAAGATTCAGTACAAAAAAATATACATTATGTACATTATGTTAGTACATTATGACTGCATTATAAGATTCAGTACAAAAAAAATATAAATCGATGTTGCATAGATATTTGGGCTTAATGATCTTTTTTGAAATAATGCAATTAATTAAAAAACCAATTCATTCTTTCCCAACGTTTCTCCGGTTTCTTTCCGGCTTCATCAGGGGTTAAAAATTTATTAATTCTTAAAAAAACAGAATACATGTTTGCGAAAGAAACTGACAAAATACTCAAGATACTCAATGAATATCACACAAAATTAGACTTTACTCTAGAAATAGAAAATAACAATATGATTCCTTTCCTAGACATGAAAATAATAAGAGAAAACAATAAAATTATATTTGATTGGTACATGAAACCAATGTCATCAGGTAGAATAATTAATTTTATGTCTTGCCAACCTATGAAATACAAAATCAACACGGCTAAAAATCTGGTTAACAAAGTATTAGACATCAGCGATATTAATTATCATGAGGAAAATATAACAAAAACAAAGACACTACTTCAAATGAATAATTTTCCTAATCGAATAATTAACGAAATTGTTGGTGACAAATTGCTTCAAAAACAAAATAAAAATAATCCACAGACAACAAAAGCAAAACCTGGCAACCCTAGATACTTCTCTCTTACTTACATCCCCCTCCTAACTGATAACCTCTCCCTAACCAAAACAATAGAAATCAATCGAGAAAAAACAACATTCGCACACAAACCCAACTTCACACTCAATGCAATATTCACCAACACCAAACCACCTATAAAAATAACAGAGCAACATGACGTCGTGTATGAAATACCATGCAAAGGTAAATCAAACGAAGACTGCCAACAAATATATATTGGAACCACAAAACGCGCATTAGGAGTGAGATTGTCAGAACATGAAGCGGACATTAGAAAAAAGAAGACAGCTACAGCACTCTCACAACATATGCTAGATCATGACCACACCGCGGATTTTGACAATGTCAGAATATTGGACAAGGAACGACGAATGAACACTCGATTCACTCTGGAAAGTCTCCGAATCCAACAAAAAATAGAAAAGACGATGAATCACAAAGAGGACATTGATGACATAAGCGCCATTTATAGTGTTGCCATAACCTAATTGTGACATAGTTTAAAAAAAAATTTTTGTTTGCCAGTAGTTCTGTCAATGTTCACTGTTAATTTATTTTTATAAAATTAATTTAACTCATTTATTTTCAAAGTTCAGTGCTTTATTAATTAAATTTTCTTTAAAAATAACTATGTAAATTATATCCAAGTTTAAAAAGTAAGTTTAACAATAATCTTTTCAATTATTCAAAATTTCATTTCTTTCAAATTGTAACCTTATTAACTTTCGCAAACATGTATTCTGTTTTTTTAAGAATTAATAAATTTTTAACCCCTGATGAAGCCGGAAAGAAACCGGAGAAACGTTGGGAAAGAATGAATTGGTTTTTTAATTAATTGCATTATTTCAAAAAAGATCATTAAGCCCAAATATCTATGCAACATCTGCTAAAATATATGATCAATAATACTATACATATAAATCGAAACCGAATATTTCTTCAATTTTAGAAGTATAGGTTATAGTGCAAAATTTAAAAAATATCTAATTTTCCTTGTCTATATACATAAGTAAAGGAAATAACTGGCTTCATATTTTTTCTAATTTATTTTTATTTAAAAAAAGAATGTTTTTTTTTCATATAAGACTTCATTCGTCTTGGGTTAACGTTAGTATAAAAAGCTCAAGTCTTACACGATTTTTTGTTATTTATTTGAAAGAAACAAGAGTGATGTGTCAATCAAAATGAAACAATGACCTTTCAAAGGACAACCCTAATGTTTATTCATGTTTCATATGTCCCATCGTCGAAAAATGGGAACTCGAATTGTGGTCGCCGTTTATCTTGGAATTTATTGGCATCGAAATGGCCACTGGGCTACCATTTTGAACGACCAAATTTGAACCAGCAAGGAAAAGTAGAAAATTGTTCGCATTTCCAATTTTAGAAGATGGGAGAAATTCCGTGATAAATTTTATCCACGATAGCCCCCATTATGAGTTTCGCCCGAACTTCTTTGGCCAAAAATAAACAAAAAACTTGCGCAAGGGGCACCAGCACCACCTGTTTATCTTTTGTTCACCTTCAATCTTCAATAAATAAGTGATAATTTAAGATCTAAATTACGATACATTTTGCCCGAAATGAGTACACACAAAAGAGGGAGAATTTTCATTTTTCAGGTGAAACTCACAATAGGCGAAATGTCAATTTTTCCGGGTGGAGTTTTGCTCACGTGAAACTCATATTAAGGCTGATTGTTTTTTTTCCATTGTTTAATTATTTCTTTCATATGAGTTTAAACAAAATTTATACAAAATTATGTCAAAGAATTTCTATTAAGCTCCAGCGTAATCATTCTTTTCCCATACTGAAAATACAAATCTGCAAGCTTTTATTGTGTATTATATTTACGAAGAGCCGAATTTTTAAGAGACCTTTCTTAAGGTGCCAAGTAACCAATTTTTCATCATAGTATTCTAAAAAAAAATATTCTTTTGGCCCACCCTTATAATATACAGATGATTCATATAAGATGCGACAAAAAGCTAGGGCGTGTAGGTTGGGTTCAAGAAAAGAAAAAATGTTAGAACGAGTGTACTGCCTCACGTAAGGTGGATAGAGAAATAGCTAAAATAAAAATTAAAAACAACGGCAGCAACTCCAATATTATGTTATAGCTGTTAGCAAAGCCAAAAAACTTACACGCTGTATAGTTGTTTGTCGCATCTCTTGCAAATCATCCTGTATAAAAAATGTTTGTTTATTCCAAAGAAATAAAGAAAAACAAAAATTCAAAATTTAATAAATATAAACAAAGAACAAAAAAGATACAAATTGAAACAAAAAAAGTTTTTTCTGTTCAACTTTTTTTACAACACTTAAATATAAAAATTGTATATCTATGGTAATTTTGTTTTATTATTTATATATATGTATATTTACAACGATGAAGTTTTATACGTGCGTTTTGTATTTATTGGGAACTTTCACAAATGAATAGACCTTCATGTGTGTAATGAGATTTTTTTTTTATTATTTTTTTTTCTATTATTTAGTACTTTTACATCAAAACTAAAAATAAGTACATATGTATATTAAAAACTTTCATTCTCACATTCAAAATTATATAAAAAAGTTTTCTACATTTATAAATACATACATATGAAGTGACTCCAATATTTAAACCGGCAAATTTTTAGAAGAGCAAGTACAGACCAAGACGTGAAAAAAGTATTTGGTGTGAAAAACGGGCTCTAAAATTTAAATAAGTTAAGGGAATCTTAGACTTCTAAAGCATACAAAGCTTAAATAGGCCAACCGAAAATGGGGCCTCTATCCCGGGTAATGTTTTATCTTCCATTTTCAATTAATAATAGATCTTCCACAGGTTTATTTAAGTGTGTTCAGTAATTTTTGTTATAACAAATAAGGCTCTGTAACTCAAAAAGGGGCGCCTACTGAGCTAATCACAAATTATTTGTCGTCTTGGTTTGACTTTTCATATCTAAAAGTTCTTCGGATTAAATTAAAAAAGCCCTTCATAGCTCGGTCGACAGAGATAAAAATCATTTCTCATAATGTAAAATTATGTGGATACAATTTTATGATTCGACTGTTAAGTGGGTCTTCCCTGCGTATGTAGGTATACAAACAAAATTCTGTTGTAGACTGTTAAGTGGGTCTTCCCTGCGTATGTAGGTATACAAACAAAATTCTGTTGTAGAGGTTGAAAACGCATTCTGAAATATATGTGGAAAACGGCAGGTACACATAGAAACTTCAAAGATAATAATTATTATCTTTCTATTTTTGCACGTGAAATTTTTTCTTATTTTTGGGTGTTTAACTATGAAAAAAAAACATAAAGTCTAAGTTGTAGAACAAACAATTATTTAAAAATGTTGTAAGTCACAACTTGACAGCAAGAACTAGGTAAATTTATTTTGAAATAGCACGTTTTTAGGTATCTGAGAGCCATGAACATTCTATGAAATGGGTTTTGAACCTTAATTCCATTCTGGTACTAAAATGTGAGAAGTGAACACTAGACAGCTAAAATAAGTATATGTAGAAGTAGATATCTCAGATATGAGAGGAATAAGTCAAAATTAAGGCTGCGATGTGGCAAGCGTTCAGAAAAGTGAAGTGCTTAAGCGAGCGATGTGGTTCACAAGTTGCAGGTTGGGTGTTAAAAGTTATTCCACATTTAAATACCAGTCAAATATTGGCGTAAAGTGAAATGGAGTGCGAATCGATGCATATTGAGCGATTGTAATTTAAGGAAACCGTGTCAGAAAGACTTTTTGGCAACAAGGTTGGAATGCAATAGTTTCTGGAGTCATAAAAAATCATACACGATATTAGTTCGGTTTACACCAAATTTTGTTGTCTTGATTCAAAATTTCTCCAACTCATCTTACGATTTTGATTAATTCTATTTGCAAGTAGTGTTCAATAGATAATAGGTTTGTTTGATTACTTTTGTAGCACGATGTTTAAAAACTGTCAAATTATTGAAAGAAGGGAAAAATTCTTTCATAGAGGCGAAAACTTGCTACAAAGTTAACAAACGCGAAAAACCAATTTTGTATCACTTTTGTGTACGAAACTTCAAACGTGACACATACTATCAAACACTACAGGCAAATTTTAAGACTCACACAAACAAAAATACACACAGACGTGGATTTGACAGTTTTTTACTTCCTGCACACAGAAATTTGTGTAGCAGAAATTTGCACGATTTTTCATGGAGGGGAAATTTCTTGCTCTCTTTGGAGTTAACAAACAGGAATTTGTGAAATGTAGTGCGACGTCGTACGAATTCGTACGAAATTTCAGTAACCAGACAGACCTAATATTCATAGATGGTTTTTAAGCTGTTGCAAGGCAAATAAAATTTATCATATTGAAGCCTCATCACGTAAACTTCAGTTTTGTCTAGCAATAGCTTCGACATCTATGAATATGTCCCAATATGATTTTAATTACAGAGTTAAAGGTTTTCGGTTGAAATAATCAGTTCTTAGAAATAAGCGAAAACGCCATATTTTTTTAAAATTCTTTCATTTCACGTTAATAATAGGTACGTAGTTCTTTGTATAGCTTCAGTAACTCAAGATAAAGCAAATGAAATCAATTTAATATAACTTTTGATCCTATTTTCTCAAATTTTCTTGAAAATAGCTCCTACGATTTTGAAATAACCTGCTAATTTTAATTTTAAAAGCATTTGTAATACATAATGGGTTTTTGGGTAGATATTCGAACAGTGGAAATATTGTGTTAACGGATTTTGAGAAAGAGCCACATTTTTCACAACTGTATTTCCAAAATTGCATACGATTTCTGTTTGCCTGTGTGTCCATTGAACTAAAGCCAAAGCGAATGGACGGATTCGCTTTCATTTCGTAGGGAGCATCTAGAAAGAGTAGCGATTTTTTTTTTCTAAAACAGCTGCCACGATTTTGATAAAGCTTTGAACATGTTATATTTAAAGCAATTAAAATAATACAACTTTTGCCATAATAAATAAATTATTTTTCTCGGATTAGCCGCGTTATAAAAGTTTAAAGAGTGCACTTTAGTACTCACCCCGAACGTTTCGTGGTCCCGGTGAACACGCTCAATGCAATTTGATGCGAAACATTCGGGGTTAGTACTAAAGTGCACTCTTTAAACTTTTATAACGCGGCTAGTAGTAGGGGAGCCCACGATGCTAAATGTGGATTTACTCGAGCGTCGTTGGGACCTAATGGATTTTGAAGATTTGATGATGGAGAGAAGAAAATGTTAGTAAAGCAAACCGTTTCATCGGTGGGGGTAGCATCTACAGGTGTTAAAAAATGTTTAAAAAAACAGTCACGTGGACATATTCGAGCGCGTCAGATATTGATAGTGTATATGGCCTGGGTCTTTCTAATAACGGTGGTATGTTAATCTGCCGGTTTGCGGGGTGGGGGTGGCTGTATGGGAGTGCAGAAATTGGAATACAAATGGATTTACTCGAGCGCGTCAGATTTTAATAGGGGATGTTAAGTGACCCCCAAGGATGCTCACATTCAAAAGACTGCGGCAGCTCCTTGAAAATGCAAAAAAAAATCGCCATTTTGAAATACTCGAGCGCGTCAGTTGAAAGTGGTTCAACTTGATGTCCTACATGTGCTGAACCTTAATCTGACGATTATCTGGAGGGGTTTTCTTAATCTGACGATTTGAAAAGAAGAAACATTTTTATTCAGGATTTTTTCAATCACTGGGGAGAATATAATAACTTGGGCACCAGAAATTGAAAACGGTTTTTTTTTAGAAGGGTCAAATATGTACAAGCATTTCTTACTATGGGAGGGGGGATCTATGTCGCCCCGTTAAGGAGGTAGAGACAATTTCGAGAAAAACGACCTAAATGAAAAAAAAAAATATTAAAAATCGGCGACAATACTTAAAATTCAAAACAATAACGGTCTTAAGAGCCAGAAATCTGTTCTTTTATCTTACATTTAAATTAAATTATTTATGTCAATAGTTTTCAAAATATTCGCATACAAACTCTAAATTTTGATAAAAAACGCAAACAAAATGTTGGGATCAATTTTTTTTTAAAATTGTGAAGTCAAAACTAAATTTTCTTTTTGTGGTCAATGCTCATATTAATTTAAAATCGAATACAAAAAACCGGAAGGTTTTGTGTTTGTTTTCTAGTTTTTGAAAAAATTGCAATTTACTGATACTACTTTTTTGAGATATTTGTAATTTGCTTGCACTGCCAGCATTACGGCTGCGTTTTAGAAGTAAGATTATGTATGCAACCGCCCTGCTTGGGCTCACTATAGGATTTGGGGTATGTGCGAGGTTCGGTGTTTGGCAAATTTTGTTTGCATTTTATAACTTTGAATGTATTCTCTGTTTCCAATGTCAATAGCTACTAATGGGAACAGCTTCAAAATGATATAATATAATAATCTCATAAAAAAGTAGTATCAGTAATTTACAATTTTCTTAAAAACTAGAAGACATAAAAGCTTCCGGTTTTTTGTGTTCGATTCAAAATTAATACAAGCATTGACCACAAAAAGAAAATTTAGTTTTTTATTCCACAAAATATTGAGAAAAATTGATCCAAACATTTTTTTTGCGTTTTTTTTTATAAAATCTTTGAGTTTAAATGCAAATATTTTGAAAACTATTAACACAAATAATATAATTTAAATGTAGGATTAAAGAACAGATTTCTAGCTTTTAAAACTGTTATTTTTTGCATTCTAAGTATTGTCGTTGATTTTTAATATTTATTTTTCCACTTAAGTCGTTTTTTTTCGAAAATCACCTCTACCTCCAAACCGGGACGAGAAAAATGGCAGATTATACTTTTCCCGTTATTTTAGAATTAGTTGCTTCACAATAAAAAAAAAATCAACCGCGCTCGAGAATGTCCAGGTGACAATTTTTTCTTGCAAGATTGTAACCCTCCCACTACCTTAGGTCACACTCAAATTGTCAGATTATTGAAATACACACTTTTCAGCATGTAATTAACCTACCCTATCTTAATCTGACGCGCTCGAGTATTTCGAGCTATCGATTTTTTTTTTACTAATCTGACAACCTGCCTTAGGCGCCCGGCCCTACATAAAGGACTGATATATGGTGGAGATACTCAGCAGGGTGCAAGGTACCCCCCCTTATACTAATCTGACGCACTCGAGTAAATCCCGAAATCCCTTAGTGGGCTCCCCTACTATAGTGCGAGAAAAATAATTTATCTATTATGTCTATTAACAACCGCGAAAGCCTCAAAGTTAACTTTTGCCATATAGAAATATATACAGGGTTTTGAAGTTTATTGAGAAAATGCATTAATTTTGTATTATTTCCGTATGTATGTATCTTGTAAATGTCTGAACCAATTTTGTTCTATTCATTCGGTAATATAGTGTCTAGTCTAAGGAAAGTTCGAAAAAGATGGCATTTTAGAAACAAAAAATGGACGAAAAATCAATTTTGTTAGTACATACTTATGACTTTTTTCACATTTTCTCGATAGCGATGTCGGTAAATTTGTAAGCCATTTTCAAACATCTTATAGCTTTAAACCACAGTGGAGCAAGTTTGTGCAATCCAGTCACGAATTTTATTCAAACTCGTTTCGCAAATTTTCGTCCGCAATATTATAAAAATAAATTTTTATCATCGCAATAGTTATTTCGAATAGAATAGAATCTTCTGATTATTTCGCAAAAGTTTTCACTTTTTTATGTAGGTATTACTAACTATTGTTAAGCAGATACAAAAAGAATTCCTGTTGCTATTTTATTTTTTGTTATTTTACCTAAATAATTGCAGAAGAGGATTGAAATTATAGACTTTTGTGTCAAGTTGGTATAGGATAAATTTTGCATTTTAGTATTTTGAAAAATATTATTTATACATTAAATTGCTTCCCATTTTATATCCTAGATATGAAAACTATCCAATATAAAAGAAAGCGAAACAATAAATAGTGAACTGCAAGATAAAAATATATTGTGATGCGATATGATATTTTTATGAAACAGTAATAAAGCGAAATTAAAACTTGTCAAACTAAATTTGCCAACCAATTTAATGCGAAATTATCAAAGAAAATGCTAAATGAAAACCGCAAAAAAAATTCCTCCAAATGACCCCTACCATATTAAATACGCATTAAAGGTAAGTATTTACCTACAATAAATTTGAAAACTGAATAATTAACCCACTTAATCCAGGAGTATTATTTCTATATTGCAAAAAAGAATTAAAATTGTATTTCGAATTATTTTTGATTTATTAACTATTAAAAATTACAATAACATTCAAAGATAGGGCAACTGAAATAACAAACTCAAATGACTACCTAATTACTTTTTCGACTTTACATATAAACACAAATGATTTCCCTATACCTAAACTATGCAAAGTGGAAAAAGTCTTATGCATACAAATTTGTTACTGATATCTCAAAAGCAGATACATCGAGTTATTAAAGTTCTTCTAATCATGTCGCATTATATTGTTTTTTTTTTCTACAATTTATGGTTCACAAGTTAGTCCCTGAAGATAAAATTCTGCTAAATTTAATTGATTTTTTTTAAACCAACCTCAATTCTAGAGATTTGCACAACTTCCACAACATCACTATTTTATTTTTGTATACCCATATATTGCCAGTCGCAATTGCAAAATTGTATCCGAAGTTTTTCAAGAGAAATATCTCTGCCGCTTGGGCCAGCATTTACATATGTATGTTCATCATTCAATAATGTTTGCGAACATCGAAATCCATTCACATTAAACTAGATTCTTTTTTTGCCGTTTTTTAAATTATTATTATTTACCTTTAAATTACACTCATTTTTTCTTCAAATTAAAATCATACAATTCATTTTATATTTATGCTCATTTTTTGAAGGTTTATTTTATTTACAGATTAAATTTTTTTGCTCTTAGAGAAAAAAAAACATTATTCTCTTCTTGGTTATAAACAATTTAAAAAATAAAAACATGATGAACCAGCAAAATTAGAAACGAAATGTTTTAATAAGGAAAATGCTTTTATTATTACTTTGATTTATTGATTTGAAATTTTAAAATTAGATTTGAAAATATAAAAACATTTCAATTAAAACAATCCAATTATTTATATTAAGTATGCTAACGTTGGATCAATATATGGATTAATTATATATCATGTTTTGTTGTTTCGGCATAAAGGTAACTTGTTTTATCATATTTTCTTGCTTATTTTTAATTATTTTTATTTTTTCTTAAATATATTGTTTTTATTTTTCCTATACGATCTTTGTTTTTTTTTAATTGAACTAATTTTTATACATAGAATCAAAAAAAATGAATGAAAAGAAAAGGTATGACAATATAAATTCAGTATTTCAACTTATTTATTTTTATATATATATATATTAAATAATGTTTGTTTCTTTTTCATTAAATTTGTAATAAAAAAGAAGACAAAACGTTTTTGTATTTCAAATAAAAATTTTTGTGGTGTTTTTGTATTAGTACTGGATAAAATTTTAAATCCGTTAGTTCTGTTTTTTCTTAATGAAAAAAAAATATCCTAAGTATAAATCATTTCCACAACTGTAAGAAAATAAAAGAAATACATAAATAAAACAAAACAAAAATATTTCTATATAACAACAAAACAAAAAAAGAGTGGGAGAGTGAGTGAGAAAAAAGAAGCAGAAAATGAAAATATAAATACTTAAGCTATAAAATCAAGTTAAATCATATTTTTTATCAAGAATTCATTTAATTTAATACTTTTATCACTATCACCAGAGCGTTTATGGCTTTAAAAATTAAAACAAAATTAATTTGAATCTGTACACTTAAAATATCAAATAGATAATAGAACATCAACAGGTGGCATTTGTAATAAATAACTAAAAAGTTTAAGTATAATAAAATATTAAAATTTCAGATCACTGTACAATTTTTTTAAGCGGAATTTCTTCCGATCGCTATCTGATGCAGTGGTTCCGCGTTGATCCCAGAACAATTTAATTCTTAAGGATTGGTAAACACCAGCGTTGGTCAACTTTTACTGAAATTTTGAGTAAAAAACTATGAACCCTGGTTGGAATTTTCAGTCGCTCGGTGGCACTTATTACCGTTAACCGATTCCAATAAAAGTTTACGCACAATTTGTTGTAAAAGACAACACTTTTAGGGAAACCAAAAAGGAATTCAAACGTTTCAAATATAAGCTTTACCCTTATGTGTATGAAAAACGCTGCAGAAGGGTTGGATTTTAAAATTAAATTTTGGTAATTCTATTATACCTACATTGAAGCGGGATGTGGTGGCTTAAGCCAGAGCAAATATAATTTCAAAATATGTATATGGGCCAATACTTGGAATTTTATAAAATAAAGCTTTATATTTACAGAAAATACCATCAAAAATGATTCGAATTTTTTAATCAAAATCTGGCAACTTAATTAAAGAGTTAATTCTGGTTAGAGTAATTTTTGGAAATAAAATTTGTGTGACAAAAGGATAGTAAGAAATATTTTATGTAATGATTTAATTCATTTACAAATACAAATCTTTATCGTCTTATTTATTTCCTTCATACATTTTTACTTGCGATTATAGGTACTATAAGGCAAGTTTTGGATTCGTGCAAAAAAATAAATTTTTGATAACAATCAAGCATGATATAACGATGATAGAGAACACCAAAAAAGTGGGTGGCACAATTCTGTCTGTCTGTCTGTCTGTTCGTCTACAGCCTAAACGGCTCGATCGATTTTCTTCAAACTTGGTACTTAGTGGTTTTTGGTGATTTTGCCGACACGTTTTTTTCATTTTTTTTTTAGAACCAAAAATAACGGTACCTGTCATACATTTTTTTTTTGGCAAATTTACATGATCGTATTTTTCTCAAAAACGGCTCGACAACTTTTCTTAAAAAAAATTCAATAAATTTATTTTAGTAAAGGCTTTCTTATGGGTGGAAAACCATTTTTCAAAAATGGTTATTTATGGTACCTCTCAAAGAACCATTTTTTTAATTTTTGATTTTCTTCAAAATGGTATGACCGATTTCAATTATTTTTTATACGGAAGCTTCCAAAAAATGTTAATAGTTTTGTGTACCAACATTTTTGAAAAAATGTTTTTTGGATTTTTGAAAAATATTTCAAATTTTTTTTTGGAAAATCAAATATTTCGAAAACGCCATCATAGATTTTTTTTAAACTCGATATTTAAGACTTTTTTAGTACTTTCTAAAATATTTTTAGAAAAAATTTTACATTTATGAAAAAATAATGGTACATTCCATACAAAAGTGAAAAAACCGCAAAAGAAAATATTTTTTTGCTTGAAAACGACTCCTACGATTTTGATTAAACTTTTTTAATATACTAAAATTAGTACGATCTACCATCAAAAATTATAAAATTTTAGACATAGCAACTATTAGTAGTACCTGTCATAGAACGTATTTTTTTATTTTGAGTTTTCTCGTTATCAGTTTAACGGATTTAAATGAATTTTTTTATATACAAATTTCAGATAAGATCAAATAATATTGCATATCAAAATTTTCAAAAAAAAAGTTTTTGGATTTGAGAATTCGATAATCAATTCGATATCTCAAAAACGGGTTGACAATTTTTTTTTCAAATTTTGTTTTTATATACACATAAATATATAGTTTAAATCTGCATACCAAAATTTGTTCTTAAACATGTTTTAAGAATTGTATATATAAAAAATTAATTTAAAAAAAACCGCTTTAACGATTTTAAAATTTTTTTTCGCACACAATCATATTCCATCATGAATTAAGATGGCATACTTTTTTTCACCTCAAACTGTCAAAAGAGTTGTTTTAGCTAATTTAAATGTCGTATTTCATGCTTCTCTACATTTTTCTCTCATAATTTCCATGTTTGTATATACACAATTTTCTTAAACTCGCAGTGTCTTGAACATAAGAGCAAGTACGTGCGACCCAGTCGTGCATTTTATTTGAAATCCCCGTGATATACCTTAGCCTCATTCCAATAAAATAATAATCTAGAAAGCAAAAAATCTCGAAACCGACTCCAAAAATAAAATTTTGAATTAACAAAATTTCGAGAAAATAAATTTAGAAATCATAATCTCGAATTAAAAAAATCTAGAAAACAAATCCCGATTGCAACAACAAATATCCAACGCACCATCAGAAATGTTTGCATTGAACTGATTTTCTAGAATAACATTGTTGTGAGAACTCTATGATATTTTATTTTATTTGTTGAATCTGGATTTTAAATTTTTTGTTTTAAAATTATTGTTTGATAAAGTGACCATAAATATCGAGCTCTCACTGCCAATTTATCGATAACGACAAAATGTAAATTTTACAGGTAATACTTTTTTTATATATATTTTTCCTGAGCTGCAAAACGAAACGAGCTTATTCTCAATATTCAGTTATATTTTTGTAAATGTTATTAAATGATTATAAACAAGAAACTGGTGTTGACCAATTTACGTTGTTTTGACGTTTTTGGGGCCTACCATGTTTTTGGTTGATGAATTATGGGCGTTAGGAAATAGCGCCCAGGGAAAAAGCGCCCAAATCGATTTGGAAATAACGCTCAAAAAAACATTGAACAAATTGTTGTTGTAAATTTTTTTCTCATTTTGGGTGATATTCCTTATTTTGCTTTTTAACAAAATGGGAAATAAAGCCCAAAATAGGAAACATTTCCAAAAATAACTGCAGTATAAGGAAATATCGCCCAAATGCAAACGGGGGCGATTCCAGATTCTTTAAATACAAAAGAAACTTTGCATGCACCCAACCTCGTATATCCAAATCGGTTTGGGCGTTATTTCCTTGGGAGCTATTTTTTAACGCCGAATTCTAATCAAATATTGGTTGTTAACTATATAATATCAAATATAACAAAAATTTGTTATAAAAATGAAAAACTTACTTTATTTGTTGCTTCTTAAGGGAAAATACGTTGAAATTAACAAAAAAAATACCACAAATCATCTACGAGTCATGTTTCGTTCCAAGGCATACGATGGGATACTGCGCAGTGCAGTGTTAGATAAAGAAAAAATAATAAAATCTCAGACACCTTGTGAAATTGACAGTTATGATTGAAAAAACGGAAGATACTACGTTTAGTATGCGTACTGTGGGGTCTGGCATCTACTCAAATAACCCACTTATTAACAGATCAATAAGGCCCATTTCGCCCATGCCCGGCAGCCGGTTAGCCGGCATCGGTTACCCGGTTTCTCGCCAAATAAGTATGCTTTCACACACACCCGGCAGCCGGCAATATAATTTGAATTTTTTATTTTTGTTTGAATTTGTGTAGTATTTGATTTATATCTTTTTAAGGGGTAAGGTTAGAAGGCTGACATTTTGATAGATGATAAGAACTGTGAATTTGAATATAGATACAAAAAATTAGAATCCTACCGTTGAACGGAGTTAACAGCACTATTTGAGCACTTTCACGTATGAACTCATATCTCTTCAGTGCTTGTATGCATTACTTTAGTTTTTCTTAATTCACATATGAATGAAATAACTGTTATTTCCATACCTCACTTATTATCCTACGTGCTTGGAAGTGTCACAATCTCGATTTTAAATTGATCAAAAATCAAAAAAATTTCATTGAAATTACCTGCTTGGACCATTGTCGACGACCATCCACCAGTGTGGAAGACCCGTTATCTGAATCGAGAGATTTTGATATGGTTGGCTTTAAAGAACCATAACTCCCGTTTTTCTAATTGGATCTTCTAGATTGAAATCTTAAAATAAGGCCGACATGACATACTTCATTGTGTCAGGAGAGCTACTAGGATTTTTAATTATTTTTGCAAACAAAAATAATTTTAATTAAAAAATGGGTCGACATAGGTTGATTAATAAATAAATTACTCAATAAAATATGCATGGTTCCTCAAGATTAATATTTTAAAATACTGTCATTGAGACAACTGTTAGATACATGAAAAAACATTATAAACTTCTACATGGGAAATCTGAAAAAAATTTAAAAACAATTTGAGTTAATGTTTTATTTAACTTGCTTAATACGTTTAATAATAAAAAAAAAAAAACATAAATATTCAAGATATACAAAAAAAACTTTAAGTTGAATATTTTCAAGAAGTATATTTTTTTTACATATATAGGTATTTTAAAAGTGTACATCCACCACGAGAGCTGGAATAAAATATTCTTTCAATAGCATAAATAAAAATCAAGATTTTTGTTTATTGCGCCAGATTCACTTAAACGTTTATAAAATTTGTATTTATAAACGGATTTTAAAAAATCTACCTTATTTCGCTTGAAAATAAAAAATACTTTAATTTAAATGTACCAAACATAAATATGCTTTAGTAAATCAAAAGATATAAACGTTTCATTGAGCCCAGAGCAATGTAAAAAAGGCATGTTTTAAATGTATTTGATTAAAATAGTATTTAATTCCAGCTCTCGTGTTGGATTTACAGCCTTGTGATTGCTTACATGTGTTTGAGAAATATACTAATTTAAAATAATTGATTAAAAGTTGGAATGCCGCAAATTGAATTGATTGGGGGATTTATTCACCCTTTTAATGTGAAAAGGTTTGCCTCTCTTCAATGATTTGTTTGCACAAAAAGGTGTGTCATTTTGGCTATTTTTTAAGACTCTAATCTCTAAGATCAAATTAGTAGTACGGAAGTCATGATTTTTTAGAGCTAAACATATCGAATTCCTTCGATTCATGTAACGGGTCGGCAATGGTCCAAAAAGGTAATTTCAATCAATTTTTGATCAAATTCAATTACAAATTGTGACATTCGTGTAGATTGAGGAATTATGAGGATATATGTATAGCAACACTTATATCACCGTTATCTTCACTAAACGATACTTTGGGAAATTTGTTTTTTTCTATTTAACATTAAAATTAAAAATATCTGTGGAATAAGACATTAATCAACACCCTACACCTATTCCTTAAGAAAGTACATGTTTCCAAAAAAATCTCAAAACGCATTTTAAAATTTTTCAAACTTGAATATCTCCCGTAACTGGAATTTTTAGAATCTTAAATTTGCAATCACTATAACAATTTATAATTTCTAGCAGATCCTAAAATTTTAGATTTTTCCGTTCACTCATTTAAAAGATACAAACTAAAAACCATTAAAAAACTACCAACAAAAATTACTTATTTTCAAAAATTACCAGCGCTTAAAATATGACTCAATTTAATATCCCTGATATACATATGTGTAATTTTTTTTTTAATCTTATTTCCAAAAATATATTTTTCATTTTTCTAGAACACCTGCCCGATTTACTATGAATTTATTTTCAAACATCAATTTTTTCATTTTCAAATCTTAAACGTTGCTATCTTGATAACAGTTATTTTGAGATTTTTTTAACCTACCTAACCATTCTTAAAATTAAAATTCTATAAAATCTTTGAAAACAAAACTTCTTGCCAATCTCCCTTTAGAAAGAAGAAATTTAACTTCTTAGTTTGCCTCTACATATACGTAGGTGTTAAACAAAATTTGTCTTATATCTCTATATATATTATGTAAGTACAAACATATAGGCTGTACAAGTACATAATCCACTCCACAGCGCATAAAATAAAAAAAAAACGGCTAACCGGCTACCGGGCATGTGTGAAAAGCTCAATTTGATTTTCTGTATCCACTGCTGATTTAAGAACCGGTTAGCAGGTCCCAGCAGCCGGCAATTGCAGTGAGCGAAGCCGGCAGCATTTCTTCTGCTGGCTGCCGGCTAACCGGTTCCGGGACGTGTGAAAGCTTCCATAAGATCCTTAAACCAACGACCGGTAAGCCGGTACCAGGTACCCGGTTGCCGGCTATGTGTGAAATGGCTCTAAATCTTTAAAATTTCAGTAAAGCATTCCAATTGGAATTGCTGGCAATTGAAAAGCCGCAAAACATCTTGCCACATGTGAAGTAGTTAACAGAAATTTCGGCGGCTTCATGGATAGCCAATTAAAATTATTTCCTCAATCACCACAAAGTCAAAACTGGTAGAATGAGTTTGAGATTACTTAGCGCAACAACACATTTACCCTAAGATGGGTCCCACAATAAGGTACGGGAACAAAATTACAGCTGAACCGGCATAAAATGGGTCGTTTCTTTATCAACGACAAACTTCACCTTCGGTACTAATCCCACTGAAGCAAGAAAAAAGTAGAACGTACCAGAGTTTCCTTGAAGCTGCAGACGTCAAATAATCTACACCTACATTTGTCGGGTTTCTAGCAACTGAAGGTAGAATATTTCTAGGAAAAAACAGAGCACCTACATAAGATAAACATGCCTCAGTGACTTCCTAACGGGTCAATGAGAGCCCATATGATCAGAACGAGCATTAACTCATCGGACTTGTGTACATATTGAGTGTCAGGATGACGAGGCCGAGGAGACTTCATCTCACTTCCTTTAATAATGTCCCAGCCTAGTCAGAACCAGAAAAGCAGACCATGGAGAATACTTTTTCGACAAATTAAAATTCATTCAGTACTTATTAACAACGGTTCATGGAGGCATCCCGTTCCTTAATTTCCCCTCAATCCCCTACTCATACATTCTCACACCTAGCTTATATACGTATTGGGGTATTGGGGAGCGCAATGGATTCATTTTCATTGAGATCCAAATGAGATGGTGCTTTCCTTACGTGCCAGTTATAGCTATCATTGAAACTCGTCATTGAAAATTTTAATGATTGATTTTAAGACGTTTTAAAGGTAAAAGTTATTATTTTGATGGACAAATAAAGCTTAAGACTTATTTAATACTTTTAGCCAAAAAAATAATTTAAATAGGCCCAACTTTCTACATAAAAAGACTTTTCTTATTTCAATGATTGAACTACCTTACCAATGATCATTGAAAAATCAAAAGTCAATTTTTGTGGAAAGTTGGGCCTATTTGAATTTTTTTTTGTTGACTAGAAATATTGATTAAGTCTTGAGCTTTAATCGTCCACCAAAATAATTAATGATTTTGCTTTCTAAACGTCTCAAAATCAATCATTAAAGTTTTCAATGATGAGTTTCAATGATAGCTATAACTGGCACCTTATAATCCCCCTTCTAACCTAGGCAAACCATGTCATTTGCGATATTTAGCTGGTAACAGAAAATATAAATGTCGCTTATGGTAACTTAAGAAAAAAAAAGTGTATTGACAAAGAACTAGTTTTGTGGAAAGATCCGTATTAGTATCAGCTATCGAATAGCATTATTAACTTGATTTTGATAAAAATGTCGCTTACGATGAAATGGGCGGTTAGGGCTCGATATAATGCATTTTATATGTGATTAAACACTTAAAATAGGTAAAAACAGACTGTTACTCGAAACATGCCAGTTGCGTTTGATTATCTCCGCGTTAAAATAAGGCCGACATGACATACTTCATTGTGTCAGGAGAGCTACTAGGATTTTTAATTATTTTTGCAAACAAAAATAATTTTAATTAAAAAATGGGTCGACATAGGTTGATTAATAAATAAATTACTCAATAAAATATGCATGGTTCCTCAAGATTAATATTTTAAAATACTGTCATTGAGACAACTGTTAGATACATGAAAAAACATTATAAACTTCTACATGGGAAATCTGAAAAAAAATTTAAAAACAATTTGAGTTAATGTTTTATTTAACTTGCTTAATACGTTTAATAATAAAAAAAAAAAACATAAATATTCAAGATATACAAAAAAAACTTTAAGTTGAATATTTTCAAGAAGTATATTTTTTTTACATATATAGGTATTTTAAAAGTGTACATCCACCACGAGAGCTGGAATAAAATATTCTTTCAATAGCATAAATAAAAATCAAGATTTTTGTTTATTGCGCCAGATTCACTTAAACGTTTATAAAATTTGTATTTATAAACGGATTTTAAAAAATCTACCTTATTTCGCTTGAAAATAAAAAATACTTTAATTTAAATGTACCAAACATAAATATGCTTTAGTAAATCAAAAGATATAAACGTTTCATTGAGCCCAGAGCAATGTAAAAAAGGCATGTTTTAAATGTATTTGATTAAAATAGTATTTAATTCCAGCTCTCGTGTTGGATTTACAGCCTTGTGATTGCTTACATGTGTTTGAGAAATATACTAATTTAAAATAATTGATTAAAAGTTGGAATGCCGCAAATTGAATTGATGGGGGGATTTATTCACCCTTTTAATGTGAAAAGGTTTGCCTCTCTTCAATGATTTGTTTGCACAAAAAGGTGTGTCATTTTGGCTATTTTTTAAGACTCTAATCTCTAAGATCAAATTAGTAGTACGGAAGTCATGATTTTTTAGAGCTAAACATATCGAATTCCTTCGATTCATGTAACGGGTCGGCAATGGTCCAAAAAGGTAATTTCAATCAATTTTTGATCAAATTCAATTACAAATTGTGACATTCGTGTAGATTGAGGAATTATGAGGATATATGTATAGCAACACTTATATCACCGTTATCTTCACTAAACGATACTTTGGGAAATTTGTTTTTTTCTATTTAACATTAAAATTAAAAATATCTGTGGAATAAGACATTAATCAACACCCTACACCTATTCCTTAAGAAAGTACATGTTTCCAAAAAAATCTCAAAACGCATTTTAAAATTTTTCAAACTTGAATATCTCCCGTAACTGGAATTTTTAGAATTTTAAATTTGCAATCACTATAACAATTTATAATTTCTAGCAGATCCTAAAATTTTAGATTTTTCCGTTCACTCATTTAAAAGATACAAACTAAAAACCATTAAAAAACTACCAACAAAAATTACTTATTTTCAAAAATTCCCAGCGCTTAAAATATGACTCAATTTAATATCCCTGATATACATATGTGTAATTTTTTTTTTAATCTTATTTCCAAAAATATATTTTTCATTTTTCTAGAACACCTGCCCGATTTACTATGAATTTATTTTCAAACATCAATTTTTTCATTTTCAAATCTTAAACGTTGCTATCTTGATAACAGTTATTTTGAGATTTTTTTAACCTACCTAACCATTCTTAAAATTAAAATTCTATAAAATCTTTGAAAACAAAACTTCTTGCCAATCTCCCTTTAGAAAGAAGAAATTTAACTTCTTAGTTTGCCTCTACATATACGTAGGTGTTAAACAAAATTTGTCTTATATCTCTATATATATTATGTAAGTACAAACATATAGGCTGTACAAGTACATAATCCACTCCACAGCGCATAAAATAAAAAAAAAACGGCTAACCGGCTACCGGGCATGTGTGAAAAGCTCAATTTGATTTTCTGTATCCACTGCTGATTTAAGAACCGGTTAGCAGGTCCCAGCAGCCGGCAATTGCAGTGAGCGAAGCCGGCAGCATTTCTTCTGCTGGCTGCCGGCTAACCGGTTCCGGGACGTGTGAAAGCTTCCATAAGATCCTTAAACCAACGACCGGTAAGCCGGTACCAGGTACCCGGTTGCCGGCTATGTGTGAAATGGCTCTAAATCTTTAAAATTTCAGTAAAGCATTCCAATTGGAATTGCTGGCAATTGAAAAGCCGCAAAACATCTTGCCACATGTGAAGTAGTTAACAGAAATTTCGGCGGCTTCATGGATAGCCAATTAAAATTATTTCCTCAATCACCACAAAGTCAAAACTGGTAGAATGAGTTTGAGATTACTTAGCGCAACAACACATTTACCCTAAGATGGGTCCCACAATAAGGTACGGGAACAAAATTACAGCTGAACCGGCATAAAATGGGTCGTTTCTTTATCAACGACAAACTTCCCCTTCGGTACTAATCCCACTGAAGCAAGAAAAAAGTAGAACGTACCAGAGTTTCCTTGAAGCTGCAGACGTCAAATAATCTACACCTACATTTGTCGGGTTTCTAGCAACTGAAGGTCGAATATTTCTAGGAAAAAACAGAGCACCTACATAAGATAAACATGCCTCAGTGACTTCCTAACGGGTCAATGAGAGCCCATATGATCAGAACGAGCATTAACTCATCGGACTTGTGTACATATTGAGTGTCAGGATGACGAGGCCGAGGAGACTTCATCTCACTTCCTTTAATAATGTCCCAGCCTAGTCAGAACCAGAAAAGCAGACCATGGAGAATACTTTTTCGACAAATTAAAATTCATTCAGTACTTATTAACAACGGTTCATGGAGGCATCCCGTTCCTTAATTTCCCCTCAATCCCCTACTCATACATTCTCACACCTAGCTTATATACGTATTGGGGTATTGGGGAGCGCAATGGATTCATTTTCATTGAGATCCAAATGAGATGGTGCTTTCCTTACGTGCCAGTTATAGCTATCATTGAAACTCGTCATTGAAAATTTTAATGATTGATTTTAAGACGTTTTAAAGGTAAAAGTTATTATTTTGATGGACAAATAAAGCTTAAGACTTATTTAATACTTTTAGCCAAAAAAATAATTTAAATAGGCCCAACTTTCTACATAAAAAGACTTTTCTTATTTCAATGATTGAACTACCTTACCAATGATCATTGAAAAATCAAAAGTCAATTTTTGTGGAAAGTTGGGCCTATTTGAATTTTTTTTTGTTGACTAGAAATATTGATTAAGTCTTGAGCTTTAATCGTCCACCAAAATAATTAATGATTTTGCTTTCTAAACGTCTCAAAATCAATCATTAAAGTTTTCAATGATGAGTTTCAATGATAGCTATAACTGGCACCTTATAATCCCCCTTCTAACCTAGGCAAACCATGTCATTTGCGATATTTAGCTGGTAACAGAAAATATAAATGTCGCTTATGGTAACTTAAGAAAAAAAAAGTGTATTGACAAAGAACTAGTTTTGTGGAAAGATCCGTATTAGTATCAGCTATCGAATAGCATTATTAACTTGATTTTGATAAAAATGTCGCTTACGATGAAATGGGCGGTTAGGGCTCGATATAATGCATTTTATATGTGATTAAACACTTAAAATAGGTAAAAACAGACTGTTACTCGAAACATGCCAGTTGCGTTTGATTATCTCCGCGTCTGGGTCGGATACGGATTTATATTTTAACACGTATTACAAAAACAACATGGGATCCAGGCTTCATCGAGGTTAATTTCAATTAACTAGATAGAAGTTTTTACTTTGACGGGTAGATGGTTATTTACTGTGGTGAGTGGTGTCTTTCATTTGTGTTTATTTATAATTTGTGTAAATTTTGTTCATCAATTATCAAACGGACAGCTGGCAATTATTAATAAATAAATTGGGTGGCTCAACAGCTCGTGGAGAACCAGAGCCTACAACTCTCAACTATTCCTGAGTGCGTGTGCTGGCAGGAATGGAGGGGACCTAATATTTTTGCCAAGTCCGAAAGGCTAAATGAGAAGCACTTTTTGATGACAAGAGGCAGCACCTCGGATAAAACATTTCTGTTTTAGGTGGCAAGGCTGGGAATCGAACCCACACCTTCGGCATGACAGTCCTACGCACTAACCATCATGCCACGAGGTACTTATAAAGACACCCAGACTTAAAAATTATTGTTCTGTTGAAAAACTTTGTTGATTGCTACCCATTTGAATCGGGTTACGTTCGGGTCACCAATAGCTGAGCAATGTGTTGATCAGCACGTCCTCATTTAATCAACGATGTTGATTCAAGCTAATCAACATAATGTGGAAGCAACTTAAGGAAATAAGGGAATAATGACGATATCTCGAACTAAACAAATCTCCAACGCAAAAAATCTCGAAATAAAAAAAAATCTCAATTCAAAAATCTATAGAACGTACAAAAATCACCATTCATTAGCTCAAAAAAGAAATGAATTTGAGATTTTTTGAGGGGCGAACTTGTTTTGGACAAAAATCTTTTTCTTCGATTTATTGGCGCAGTTTATTATTTCTTTGATTAAATTTTGCTGACGGTATTATTGATCACAAAAAGAAACCAATTTTTAAAATTATGACAATATATTAAAATAGAATGCACGAGTGGATCGCACGTACTTGCTCCTATGTTCAAGTTGCTTGGAACTTTCTTAAAAACTTTTTTCTTAAAAACTTTTTTCTTATATATACAATTTTGGGATGCCAGTTTTGAGTATGTATTTATTAACCTGTTTTCAAAATTTTGAATTTTCACAAACAAATTTTTAATATTTAAAAATCTAAAATTTGCTTTTTTCAAAATTTTGATATGCAATATTATTGACATTTTAAAGTAGCTTTCGTACAAAAAATTTTTACTGAAATAAGTTGAGGCGTTAAGGAGAAAATATAAAATCAAAAAAACCGTAATATGGCAGGTACCGTTAATAACAGTTTTGGGAAATTTGTTGTATACCTAAAAGTACACCGTATATACAATAACACTGATTTTTATTTACCAAAATCGTTGGAGCCGTTTTCGAAATATATTAGCGTTTTCTTTACGATTGTATGGCAAGTACCGTTATTTTTGGAGCTAACAAAAATTCAATTTCCCCTCTCGAGATTTAAAAACACTAGTGTCTAGTGGATAATGCACATCCTCAGAGACGCCACCGTACAGTGCGCACCGAAGACGCTATTGCTGCTGTGGAGCAGAGTATCAAAGAAGACCCGAATGAGTCCATTCGCCATCGCGCGTAACAATTGAAGCTGTGCCCATCCACCTTATGGAAGATTTTGCGGAAGGATCTTGGTTTTCGGGCTTACAAAATCCAACTCGTGCAAGAATTGAAGCCGAACGACCATCAAGCGCGTCGCACGTTCGGTGAATGGCCCCAAAACGAGATGGCCACCCATGCCGATTTTCACAAGAAAATTTTGTTCAACGATGAAGCTCATTTTTGGTTGAATGGGTACGTTAATAAGCAAAACTGTCGTATTTGGAGTGATTATAATCAACAAGCCATTGTTGAGACGCCCGCCGTTACATCTTCAAAAAGTCACTGTTTGGTGTGCTCTATGGGCAGAGGGAATCATTGCTCCATATTTTTTTCAAAAATGAGGCCGGCCTTAATGTTACAGTCAATGGGGAACGCTATATAGCCATGATTAATGACTTTTTCGTGCCAGAATTGGAGGATGTTGATGTTGACGACCTTTGGTTCCAACAAGACGGCCGGCGCGGCGCGGCGGTCGGCCCTACATGCCATACGAAATGATCAAATTATTGAAGGAAAGATCGTGCGATTCAACACCGCTGGACTATTTTTTGTGGGGTTATGTGAAGTCGCTTGTCAACGCAGATAAGCCGAGACGATTGGAGCCTTGGAAGAGAATATTCGGCACGTTATTGCTGACATACGGCCCCAATTGTTGCAAAAAGTGATCGAAAATTGGGCCTCTCGGCTGGAATTTATTCGAGCCACACGCGGCAGCCACTTGTCCTAAATTATTTTTAAAACATAATGGCAAACCCTTATCTTTATAATAAAGCTAAATTCTTGGCCATAACATTAAAAGCCACACATCTAAAAAAAAATACACCATTTATATTGTACATAACAATTTACAGGATATATTAAGCCGCAAGTTTTGTACGTGCATTCGAAGTAATGAATTATTTTCTTTATGTGAAATTGGGATATTTGAAATCAAAAATGATGAATTAAAAAATCATTTAGTTGACCCTTAAAAAACCATTACAAAAGAGCTACAAACCATCTTTAAAATTAAAAAAAAACTTTGCGTTTCGAGGCCATGATCATCTTACGCGGATATGATGTGAAGTTGCCACCAAGATCGTGGCCCTCAGAGCCAACATAACCCATGCATCACACAAACTTATTTTCATTTAAATTTTAAAATAGGAAGCGCCAAATACCCTTTAGAATTAAAATTAATTTTTGAGACCATTGCCCGGAAAATTAATATTAATTCTAAATTTTTGTATTCGCGATTTCATTTTTCTAGATTTTTTAATTCAATATTATGTTTTCTAGATTTGTTCGGTTCTAGATTTTTATTTCTAGATATCGTGGTAGACCCTTGATTCACTGCTAAAAAATTCACTTTTTATTTCGAGATCATGTATTTTTTTACTTTTGTACGTTCGAGATATTTGAGCTCAACATTTTTATTTTTTTATTTCGAGATTTTTTACAATTGAGATTTTTATCATTAACGACATGATCGAATTTTTTATTGATAGAGGTCAAAGACCTTTTAAATTTTTAGCTATTAATTAAATAGATAAGATCGTGAGGCTCAGTCGTACTTTATTTTTGTTTTATAATTCTATAACCTGTCCCCAATGCCAATGTTCTGTAAACTGTTACTCTCGCATCGATAAAATCGGTCGAGAAACGTTGAAAATAGAACAAAACTTATGTATTTTGTTTCAATTTTCATCGTTTCTCCACCAATTTTATCGATGCGAGAGTTATGGTCGTTTTCGTTTGGTTTTGCGTTCTGTTCCATTCCAATGGAAAATTTGGAATGGAAGCAGTGAAAAAAGAGTGGAAAAGTAGTACCCCAAACGTCCAATGCAAAACGACATTACAGAAGGTATAGGCACTGAGTTTTATATTTATAAATGTGTAATATATAAAAAAAAATATAGAAACGATCCTATCTACAATTTAAAAAAGAAAACACAGCCTTAGATGAGTTTTATTTCTAAAACTAAGCATTTTTATGTTTTCTATGCGATCAACAATGTATTTACTGCGAATTGTCAAACACTTATTTGCAATCCACAACATCAACTATTCGATAAATCTGCGAATGAAAAATTCGCTCGAATACATTTTTTTTCCACCACCCATTTTACTAACTGTTTTTTTTTTTAATGACAATTCGCTTCCGTCGCCGAACGCTCATGCGAAAGAAATGCCAAAAATCACGATCATTAGCAATTCGCAGCTCACATGCATGATTTTGAATAGTTTCCATCCACCTACGAATTTTGTAGGTTTTTTTCTTTTTTCATTTAAACAATATTTAAAACTAAACTGTAAATAGCTGAAAAGCTTACAAAGCTTTACCAGTTTAGTCGAAAAATTTGAAAGCCAAATACAAACATAATTAGTTTACTTAGTAACTATGGGGTATAGTTTCAAAACTCTCCTATTCGAGTTTTTTTTTCAAAAATGAGTTAAGCATGATGAAATGTTCCTTAGAATGTCCTTCATCTACGTAATCAGGTAAAGTTTATAAAAACTTATTATTTTCTAAACTTTTTTGTTCTTGAAAAGAGGTGTTTTTTTAAAAAGGTGTTTTTTTTCAAAACTACACTATTCCATTCAGTTGTTCAGTTCAAAACTAATCTATTCCCTTACAAATCAAATTCTCTACCAAAAATCTTCTTTTTCTGTAAGATTTTAATATTGTAATATTTTTTCAGGTTCGTTAATAAAACTTATTTACTTTATTCAAAACGTCCACTTATATAATTTCGCAAAATAAAACACTTTACTTTTCTTACTACAAACAAAGCGATTTATTATTCACCACTGAATTAATTCACAAACTTTACTTTTCACTTTTATTACAACCAATTTTATTCATTCACGATTAAAAACAAACTGTCTCGCTGCCGTTCAAACATGTGCCTTTTATACTTGTCTTCCAAACTCTGGAAATAAGGAGAACGTTCTGGTCTCTGCTTCCAAAGCTTTCCGTAGGGGAAATTTCCCAATAATTTCCCTTCCAAAAGCTTTTATTTGACAGCTGGCAAATCTGCTATAATCCAGCAGATGGCGCTTCCTTCGTTTGAGAGTTGCTATAATTATAGCTGTTAAGGGTATGTTTGCACTGCGACCGTAAGCTTTATTGTGTCCGTTTGTTAGCATTTCGGAGTCGTTATAGTTCAAATAGGGAAAGTTATTACACTGCCCCCCCCCCCCCCCCCCTTAGGATTGATCGTCCCGAGCAAATCCATCACTTCCATCACCATTATAATGATGTAAACGGTCGATGTGAACTACTTTTATTTTGCCTCTTAATCCTCTCCGAATGCGGTAGACGCCATCGTTTACTCGTGTTACAACAGTATAAGGGCCTTCCCAATTTTGTTGAAGTTTCAGTGACATTCCCCTCCGACGCTGGGAATTATAAAACCAAACAAGGTCTCCCGCTTGGAATCCTGTCTTTGTTGATTTTGTGTCGTATCGCTTTTTCATCCGCCCACTTGATGGCTTTATATTTGCCCTTGTTCTTTCATGAACGTCACTCAGCCTTTCTTCTTCATTTCCCTTATCACTCCGATTCATGGGGCCAGTCTGTTGAATTTGCACTATCCTTTCGTTCTTCAATGCCTTCTGCTGAGTTTTGATTGTCAGGACACCGTCTATTGAAACCGTTGAGATGACATCTTTGGCATCATACCCCTTTGGTAGCTGGTACTTCCGTACAAACTGACGACTTATGTAGCCATGTTCATCTTCACGTTCATGATTACCTTCCACTACCACGCTGTTGCCAACAGTTTTGACCATTAACTCATTTGGCTTGAAATGACTGACATCCATGCACACTTGAAATCCGTCCGTTCCAACTTTGTAGTTTTCTTTGGAATCACGCTTGTCACCCTTTCCCCGGATAGGAGTTAACTGCAGTGGAGCCACTTTTGGGCGATATATATCGCTTCCTGAGTCATCTTTTTGCGCAGTCCACATTTTCATTTTACCTCAATCGTAAATGGGATCGGCTCTCAGTCGCTGGATGGAAACAACTTCCTTTTCTTTTTCATGCGTGCAATTATTGTAGTCTGGTTTCCATGGTCTTCTAGGTGGCAATCTGCATTGGCGTTGGAGATGTCCAGTCCTGTTGCAATTCCAACATGGAGGTTTTCTAGGTGGCAGTCTGCACTGGCGTTGAAGATGTCCGGTCTTGTTACAGTTCCAGCATCGAGCAGGTCCATCTCGCCGGTTCCTTTGGAATGCAGTTCTCTGGCAAGAACACTCCTCAATTTCTATTTCTCTTACCCGATGAACTCCTTGAGAAGCCTGTTCTGCTGCTTCCATAGTCAGGGCGAACGCTAATGCTTCAGGGAGCGTGCGTTTTCCAGCCGTTCGAATTGCTCGCTGAAGGTTGATGTCAGAAACAGCACGAACAAAGGCTTCTGTTGCGAATTGGTTAATGATTTCATCTCCTGCAGCTGGATATGCCAGATGCGCCAATCGTTCGATGTCTGCTTGAAGCTGTTGCAGAGTTTCTCCCCTTTTCTGGACTCTTGTATTGAGTTGAACACGGAAGACTTCTTGCATATGGCCATCTCCAAAGCGTTTGTCAATGGCCTGAACAAGAGCGCTGAAGTTGCCATTCTTTTCTGCTGGTATGGTTTGCAGCAGCTCAGCAGCAGTTCCTCTAAGAGCAAGCGTCAGAGCTATATATTTGTCTTCGTCGTCCCAGCCGTTCGTTGCTGCAGCTGCCTCAAACTGCTTCTTGTAGATTGACCAAGAAGTTTGTCCATCGAAGGTTGGTGGATGCATCTCCTTTCTCCTTGGACAGTCACCAGAACTTTCTCGAACCTTCATTTTCCTTACTTTGTCCAATTCCTTGGTAATGGATTCGATTTTATCTTCTACCTTTTCAAACTTTGCTTCAACAGTCGAGAATTGTTTATCGACACGCTCGTCAAAGGCAACAATTCTGTTGTCAAAGGCATCTAATTTACCTTCGAGAAGATTTCGAAGATTTTTTTGTTCTTGGCCTTGTTGTTCTAGAAGATTCTTTTGTTCTTGGCTTTGTTGTTCTAGAAGATTCTTCTGCTCTAGGCTTTGCTGTTTGAAACGTTCGAGAAGATTCTTTTGTTCACTACGTTGTTCTTGGCTTTGCTGTTCTAGAAGATTCTTTTGTTCTTCAAATTTTGCGAGCAGCTGAGACAGCATATTGATCATGCCCGATGTACTTACTTGTTCTTGCTGTTCTTCCATTTCAATGTCGAATATAAACGTGTCCGGATTTTTTCCACATCTTCTTAAATCTTCTTGCAGACGAATTATAAGATCATTCTTTGTTCCAGCAGTAGGAAGATCTCGCTTATTCAGTTCTGCCTTAAGTTCCACTAAATTTAAATCATTCAAAGATGTACCCATTGTCTTTTTTTTCACTTTCCACACAATAAATCTACTGAGTGCACAGATAAAATAAGTTTTATCCCACTTCTGACACCAATGTAATATTTTCTCAGGTTCGTTAATAAAACTTATTTACTTTATTCAAAACGTCCACTTATATAATTTCGCAAAATAAAACACTTTACTTTTCTTACTACAAACAAAGCGATTTATTGTTAACCACTGAATTAATTCACAAACTTTACTTTTCACTTTTATTACAACCAACTTTATTCATTCACGATTAAAAACAAACTGTCTCGCTGCCGTTCAAACATGTGCCTTTTATAATTGTCTTCCAAACTCTGGAAATAAGGAGAACGTTCTGGTCTCTGCTTCCAGAGCTTTTCGTAGGGGAAATTTCCCAATAATTTCCCTTCCAAAAGCTTTTATTTGACAGCTGGTAAATCTGCTATAATCCGGCAGATGGCGCTTCCTTCGTTAGAGAGTTGCTATAATTATAGCTGTTAAGGGTATGTTTGCACTGCGACCGTAAGCTTTATTGTGTCCGTTTGTTTGCATTTCGGAGTCGTTATAGTTCAAATAGGGAAAGTTATTACAATATTCTCAAAACTCTTCTATTCCTATACTCTTCTGAGTCAAAACCAAAAGTAATCTATTCCCATACAAATCAAATCAACTGCAATCGTAACTTTCAAAACTATTCTTTTCCAAATTAAATAGATTTTTTATAATTTGTAGGTTCATCAAATGTGTTCAAAACCCTAAGGAATGGATAAAGGTCATCCTTAACTTGTATTTTAGCGTTAAAGCTAATCGCTTTTACTATTTTTTTTTTTTTTAGCTTTTAACAGTTTTTTTTATTTTACTCAAAATTCTCAAAAGTGGAAAAGAAGAGTTTTGAAGCTATACCCCTCAACTATGCAACAGTCTGGAGAAATCAACTTGCATGAAACCATAAGTCCAAATATCAAGTACAAGGCTTATGACTTTTGGAATCTAAAGAAATCAAAGAATATTATAAGGGAACTCATCCAACGTCGTAAAACACGGTTTACTATTTTGTTAAGTTTAACATTTTGTTAATGAACTGTCAAATTTTGTATGGGAAATGGTTTACGCAATTAAGTTAAAATTATATCCAAGGATTTTGCTGCGGAAACTATGTCATTGTTTCATTTATGAATGACGCGTGGTCAGGAATATGATATGATGATGGGGTGTGGCAACACTGTCGTAAAAGTTAACAGAAGCACGATAATAGCGCTCTTCCTTTTATTTTGAAAAAAACTCAGTTAAAACTAAAAAAGTATACTTTATATAATTTCACAATAAATTTCACGGTTCGTTCTTCAATACCAAAAAAGAAATCCGGAAAACCAGGTAATCTTAAAGTTAAAAAACACAAATTCAAATCTGCTACCATTGTCACATCTGGTCACATGACTGAATATAAGCGGAGTATCCATCAAACTTCACCTGAGGAGCCACAAAATTTGGAATTGGACTCACGAACACGTAAAATATTCAAGACAAATCGTACTATGTCGATTTCACCTGCTGATCTTGAAAAAATTAAATCAATTATTGACGACTCGCTCCAAACACAATAAGCAAAGGCAATAGCCGTGTTGGCAACAAAGGAGGACGTCAAAAAATTGAACACCGAAATCAACTCTCTGCGGCAGCAGAATAATGAGCTGGAAAAGCAAGTCAAAAATTATGAAATTCGTTGCAGTGCTATGGAAAATGAACTTGAGCTTCATAGCCGAGTACTGAAAGCCAAGAACGTGATCATAACAATTCCGAATAATCAAGGAGACCCTCTTGAAAAAGTACGAAGTGCAACTACACTGCTACTTGGAGATGTAGTGTCACAAAGCTTGCCACAAGCAGTAAAAATAAGTGAAAATAACACCTTCACCAAACTCAAAATCAACACCGGCTCTGATAAAATTGCCTCCGACATGCTCAAAAATTCCACAAAACTTAAAGGCTCAGGAATATATATTCAACGCGACCTAGCCAAAGAAATGCAAACTAGACGCAGTGTCCTCTTAACCTACAGGAAAATCATACGTTCACACTCTCAAAACGAACCAGTACAAATAAAAAACAACAACAGTCTCTTGGTTAAAGAACAAACATTTTATTTAGATAAAGATTTAAATCTTAAATTTAATCAAAAAGATGGAGAAGAAGAACTGAAAAGATTGTTTTTAGTTGATATAAATTTTGATGCTGTCAGATCGATGACAACTACAACTCCAACAACTAGACGTCTAAACAACAATCGTACTAGATCAGCCGATCTCTTTTCACCAGGGATGTCAACAAGTGCTCTTGTACCTCGTCCTAGTACTTTTAGTAGTTGAGAAGTAGTAGCCGTCAGCTCAATTAATAATAATTTTTCTTCAAACATTCTTTCCTTTAATGTATAAGGTCTTAATAATAAGCTTTTGTATCAAAATTTTTTTGATTATATTAAGTCTTTTGATGTATTTTTTTTTATTTGAAACTCATATAACAAATGATAATATTAGTAAATTTATAAAATATTTTAATGGATTCAAACTACACTGGCAAGATGCAGTTAAAATATCAGCTAGAGGGCGTGCGAGTGGCGGAAGTCTCTACGGAATTAAATCAACATTGCTAAAAAACTTTGAATTCGAACAGACGCAAGGATTGACTGTAGTCAAACTTCTACAAAATGACATGTTCATTGTACCTGTCTACATAAATTGCAATAAATGGACGGAGAATCTTAAAAATTGTATGAAACCATGCATCATCTGTCCAATAAAAGTGTTCTAGTTATCGGAGATCTTAACGCCAGGACTAACAATCTACAAACAACAATAATAAATAAACCAAACAACCCGATTTTTCTTTCAACCACAAGGATATCCAAAGATGAAGTATGCAACACCAATGGGAAACACCTGCTAGAAATATTTCAGATTTACGATTGTTTTATTCTAAACGGAGCAAGTAATGGCGATTCTGAGGGACATTATACTTTTATCGGAGGGCAGGGAAAATCCGTAATAGTTTATTGTGCAGCAAATGGCGATTGGTTGAATTTAATATCATCGTTTGAAGTTCAATATAAAACCTATTCTGATCATATGCCCTTAACGGTAAGGTTTGAAAGCAGTAAGAACTCAACAGATGAAGTAAAAAACCTTGAGCTTTTACCAAAACTGAAATGGAATAGTGAAGAGCTGCACTCCTATCAAATCCGGTTGGAAGAAAATGTATTTCAATTAATAGCGAACCCAACATCGACAGAAATTCTTTCAAACAAAATTATTTCATGTATAAGATGTTCTACAGATACGGGCACCCGAACTTCAAATATATCAAAAACTTTTAAACAGAAATGGTTTGATCATGAATGTCTTAAAGCACGGAAAAAATCTTTTTCACTGTTATATACACTACGCAGAAACTATAGCGATGAATTAAAACGATGTTACTTAAAGTCAAACTCTGATTATAAGACAATATGCACCCGTAAGAAAGTTGAGTTTCAGAACAAGCAAGCTCGCACTTTAGGATTTACCAAAAATTCAAAAGAATTTTGGAAAATAGCTGCCGAATTAAATGGATCCTAATTTGTGATAGGTACAAACATCTCTGCATTGAATCTTTCTATACACTTCGAAAAGTTACTTGTGAACAAACCGAGTCTTCAATTTTCATACCCTGAACCACTGTTAATCGACACAACATTAGAATCTGAGTTTACAGCTCATGAAATCCAAGTTGTCATCAATAAAGCCAAAAATGGAAAAGCACCTGGTGAAGATGGCGTACCACATGAGTTCTTTAAAAATGCCCCAACAACTTTAATAAATCAGCTGAAAAAACTTTTTGATGACATACTCATAACAACCTCAGTTCCTGATTCGTTTAAAAAATCTGTGATATTCCCTATTTACAAGAAAGGTGACGCAAACAATCCCGAAAATTATCGTGGAATATCTTTTATGAACACGATACCAAAAATTTTTTGTGGCGTTCTTGTAAGTAGGCTGGAAAAATGGGTGGACGAGAATAGAATCTTAACAGATTTTCAAGCGGGCTTCCGAAAGAACTATTCAACAGTTGACCAAATATTCTGCTTTACATCAATAATCAAGGCTTATCAAGCTAGGAAGAAGAAAGTGTACTCGTTCTTTGTAGATTTCAAAGCCGCGTTTGATTTAGTCAATCGCAATGCACTAATGTATAAACTTTCGCAAATGGGTTTATCATCCAAATTCATTAAAATTTTGAAAGAAATGTACACGGACACGACAGCGGTGGTATGGGATGGATCTGGTTACTCGAAATGGTTTAACACTGACTCTGGAGTGAAACAAGGTTGCCTGCTAAGTGCACTGCTTTTTTAATTGTTCATAAATGACATAGTCTCTTGCATACCCGGTGGCATCCGAATCGCTGAAACAAATGTTAATGTCCTCTTGTACGCAGATGATATAGTTCTTTTAGCCGAATCACCTGAAAACTTACAGCTTATGATAAACCGACTTTCCAAATATTGTGAAACATGGGGACTTACCGTTAACGTACAGAAATCGAAAATTATGATTTTTAACCAAAATTCGCGAAGTACAGTGGGCGATTGGTTCTTTAATGAAAGAAGAATTGACGTTGTTAAAGAATTTAAGTATTTAGGAGTTAAAATAAATTCTATTTGCGACTTCAAGAAACACATCGAAGAAAAAACCAGCACCTCACAGAGTTTGATCAACATGACGTGGCGCAAGGTTTTTACAAATGAAAACGTAACATTATCAACCAAATATAAAATTTTTGATAGTGTTGGGAGATCAACGTTGTGCTATGCTGCCCAAATTTGGGGAATACATGAATTTGAAGATGTGGAGAAATTTCAAAGAAACTTTCTTAAAAAACTCTTTAACTTGCCACGAAATACGCCAAAATACGCTTTATATCTGGAAACTGGTTTGCCAAAATTGTTTACATACACCCTAAAGCTTCAAGCTGATTTTGTATTAAAAATTGCCTCACACGCACATAATAGACTAACGAAAAAAATGCTGATGTATGAGATGAGAAACCGGGAATGGTGGATGATGAAATGGCAGAACATCGCACAATGGGACCTCTTGTATGGAGAGCGTGCTCAAAATGCAAAATTGAAACTAACGGTTTCGTATCAAATTATAATGTGGATTCAAAGTTGACATGATTGCTTATCAATATGTCAAGTTTTGAAGTTTTGGGAGACAGAAGGGTAATAGAAAATAAGCGATAAAAGTAGCAATTCGTGTACATTCTAAAATCCATTGAGCAGTTGTAGGTCATTTGAAAATTTGGAAAAAATAAATTCGCGGTGAATACAAAAATATAATAAATATATTGGCATCAAATGAAGGTCAGTGGAAAATGAAAAAAATATTTTTATCAAATTAGAACAACATTTTTCCCTTACACTTTAAAAAAATTGAAAAGTTACATAGAAAATATTCAAAAAATCTTATTTCTGTTTTGCGCACCATGCTCTCACTTTTGACTTCTGTTTCATATAGAGGAATATTGATACTACTAGAACACGTATTCAGTTTTAAAAGCATCGTGCGCAAAATAAAGAAAAAAAATTTTGAACATTTTCTACGTAACTTTTATATTTTCTTAAAATGCAAGTGAAATATGTTGATCTAATTTGATAAAAACATTTTTTTTATTTTTACTGACCTTCATTTGATGCCAATATATTTTTTATATTTTTGTATTCACCACGAATTTATTTTTTTCGAATTTTCAAAAGACCAACAACTGCGCAATGGATTTTAAAATTTACATGAATTGCTGCTTTTATCGCTTATTTTCTATTACATTTCTGTCTCCCAAAACTTCAAAACTTGACATATTGATAAGCAATCATGTCAACTTTGAATCCACATTACAATTTTATTCGAAACCGTTAGTTTCAATTTTGGATTTTGAGCACGCTCTCCATACAAGAGGTCCCAGTGTGCATCGCCTTAACTTATGGAGAAAACCTGCAATGGAACTTTCAGAACTTGGAACAGCTTAAAAAAGATCTATATACCGTTATACGAGTACAAGAAGATACAGCTCGAAATAACCTAATTGATGAAGCCCGTAAATCTGAAAGCCGAATTATCTATTCGCAGCTCAATCACAGCCTATCTAGCAAAAATTACTTTTGTGACGATTTAAGCTATCAGGAAATCTCACTCCTATTTAAGACTAGATTTGAGCTACTACACTTAAACGGTATTCCATACAACGGCAGTTTCAATCAATTCTGCACTCTCTGTAATTTGAACGCGAAGGAAGACGTATTTCACTTTATAAGCATTTGCCCAGTTTTAAAACATGAAAGACTTGCACATTTCGGGAAAAAAACACTAACAATGATTGAAACCATCTACATTTTAAATGAAACAAATTGGAAATCCTTCTGCTCTTATGTAAAATCCATCCAAAAATTCAGAAATCTTATTATCACTGAGTTCTCATAGTAAAATTTTGTAATTGTAAACTAATAATAAACATACATTTTTTGCCACTCGAGCTGACGGCTAAGCCAAAGCGCTTAAATTCATTTGTAACTCATACTATGTAATGAAAAATTGTATCTCAATAAATGAATTACTTACTTACTGATATGATGAGAACTAAAAATACTCTGACCATATTCTGTAACTATTGCATCGCTATTATTTGGCGATGAAAGATTTATGAACTATTATGTGTGAGTTTATTCCAGTGTCACTGTGGCGGATTCACTTATATTTAGAAAACTGAAACAAAACATACAGGCAAAACTCGATCGATTTGCTTATGCGCGCATAGGTCAATTATGGATATACGGGGAACTTTTACAGACATAAGCAAATTTTGTTGGCTTTTTAACATTAGCTTATGATTTTTACGACTAGGTATTATCCTGTATCTCAAGTTAGAACTATAATTGTCGTAGCTCACTGAAGTGGTCGGATGAAAATGAGCAAATACTTGAAAACCTTATGGCACGATGATTCATTTTACCTAAGTGGAATATAGCTCAATTTTCCTTTTGACTATTTGGAAAGCTACTTTTCGTTGATTTTTGATTTCCGAGACTCCGATTTTGCTTTGGTTCGGGATATGTTCTCCATTAGAAAATAACTTCAAAATCTGAGCACGTGTTATCTATCACATGCCTAATCGGTCAAATAAACAAACAGCTTATTCAATTACACATCTTTTAACTCAATGAATAAAAAGGTCTTTCATGCAAACTTTTGCATGTACTTGTCATTTTATACAATTTATTAACCAACGACGTTGCATGACCTTTTACAATCTTTACCGCTAAAACTATAGTCTTTTAACATTGTAAGGGTGCTAAAAGAAACGGTAAAGTTATAACAGCTAAAAAATGTATTTAGTAAAAAAAAGTTCCGAGGTACTACTGAGGATGGAAAAATTCTTGAACAAAAAAATAAAGAGTCAGAAAGTCAACACTGAAATGAACAATGGAAATTAGACGAACTCGCTGATACAAAAGGTACCACAGTTCGATAATATTTGGTATTCAAATCATAAATTATTAAAAAATAGACAAAGATAATAATTCTTCGCACTACTATACTCATTTAAAATGAGTGTCAGTTAGTAAAAGACGAAGCAATTGGAAATAACTGTCAGTGAACTGGTAGTTTTGTCGTTCAATGATCAAATCATGATCTGTCAAAGTGTGTCAACTCAAGACAAGTGCAAACCTAGCAGTAGGTAACTGGGTTACTAAGAATGAATGGACATCAATGATCCACCCTTTGAAATCCCGAGACCCATCTTGAAACTAGGGACAGAGTCGGCTGGAAGAATTTTTTGGTTGGGTCCACAACTACAGGTACTGTAGCGCCACCTTAATAAGGCATAGGAAAAACTTTTTTCCTATATACACCCTCGCTGAAAAGTTCAGTCTAGCTGATTTAACATTGAGTGTGAGAATGCATTCTTCGTTTTATTTTCTGAAGTGTCTTTGCTTATCTATTAAGCTCTCCTTCAATACAGTCAGTAATCACGTATCTATTTCAATCTTATGTTGCAAAAGTTTAATGTCTTTTAGCAGTCATTATTGTTTTGTTTATTGAAGTCTTGATATAGGAAATAACTCAAGTTTAACCAAAATCTCACAAGAACCGTCCAGCAATACGAGAAAGGAAACTGTCATGGTCTTAACAGCTTTTTGCGTGACCGTAACTGGTCCAAAAGTGTTTTTTTTTTAACAAAGGCTTTAGTCTAATTTCAAATATCCCTTCAGATAAACAATGCAAAAATCCAAATTTCAAGCCATACTTCAGATAAACAATGCAAAAATCCAAATTTCAAGCAAAGTAGGTATGTAGTTTTTAACTCAGAAGTATAATGTAACTCTGTACCTCGATCACGCTTCAAAAAAACTGAATAAGCAACAATAAAACGCAAGAACTATAAATAGTACCGTCAATTAAATGCGAAAGAAGGAAAACAGTTGTGCATCATCAGTTGTCTATCATTTTCATGGAATCAGATCAGTAGTGATATTGAGCGCCATCATCGTATAAGTTCGAAAAATCTACGGAGGGAAGTTCGGATCGGAACATTAATTTTGTTCATGGTATCCGAATCATAACAGAAATTTAGACGCGTACCGACGCATGTATGACATACAACTTATGTCAATTAAATTAATTATAATCTTCATGGTGAAAGAATCATGAACATTGAAGTACTCTGTTTTTCTGAATTTGGTTAATTTTTAATGATGAAAAGATTATATAGTTAATAGCGATGCAGATATCGAAAAACTTTAACTTACAATTCATTTCCTGCTGGAGAATCCATGTTTGATTGCTGTTTTTTTTGTGTGTCAAGTCAAAGTTCCGAAAGCATGTGACCGTCAAAGACAATCATAATGCATAGCACGAAATCATGACTTGCTTTCATTTTGACATTTAAACGCATACATTAAACTTTGTCGGAGCGATCTACGATTTACCAATCGAAACCACGGTGATTTTCACCGTGAGTGAAGGTGGTTTGTTTTCGTAAACGATTTTTGTTTTGCAAAAGTGATACTTTTATGTCTTATTATTGTTACATTAATGCATCATGATTGTAAATTCCTTAATGCTTTCCAAAAATGTAACTAAATTATTTTTAATCTTAGAAACGTGAAGTAAATAGCTGTCGTTTTAGCTCTTTCGCACGCACGAACGAATTAGATAGATAGATATATTTATTGTTTCAAAGAAAATTACAGGTTTAACAATAATATAATAATAATAATAATATGATAACATTTTGTATCTTACTAACTGAAAATCAATATTATTTTGATGATTGTTATACCTAGCTTGAATTAAATATGAATAAATTTGAAGGAAAATACTAGGAAAAAAAACCTTCATTTAAATTTCGTTTATAATTATATCCACGAAAGAATTCTTTTGTTTTTAAAGTTACATGAATCAAATTGTTCGCACAAACGAAAACGTTTGTTCGCTTTTGCCATACAGAATGTCACCCCTGACCAAACAGAATTTTGAAAACCAGAATTCCGACCCGCTTCCTAAGCTTTGTAATATCAGAATTGCAATTATGTCGTTCGTTAAATGTATTGTTATTTTGTAAAATACAACACATAACTTGCATAAAATATGGCATATTCGTCTGCTTCTTTTTACCAGCTCTAGGTACCGCAAATTGAACAAAAAAAAACTTTACCACAATAATTAAGTCTTATTCTTCTTTGAAATCCAGTTGCTACAGAGAAGAAGAAAAGACAACTTTTTAGGAAAAAAAGGAAAAAATTAAATTAACTGTCCCAGCAACAAATTAAATAAAAATAAAACAACGGTTTTTTTCGCTTGTTTAAATTTGAAAAAAAATTGGAGTCTCTGCTATAACGAATTTAGTTTATTTATTTTAATGCATTTTAATATGAAAAGGGGTGATTCGCATAAAAGGTGCTTCACAAGGATGCCCAGACTGGCTCAGAACAAAATTTTAAATTCTATTAGAAAACAAGGTCATGTGTCTACGAGGATTGAGTTGATGCTCACTACAAGTAGATGCTTTAATACGAACCACCTTAACGACCGACAAAAAAAATATTATTTCGTCAACTGAATGTAACTATTTTTATGCTTTCGTTACTTTTTTGTGTTATTTGTTCAATAGTTTAAAAAAAAATTACAATAGTTTATTGCCACTATGTTTTTTTCTACATATCTTTGCCTCCTGAAATTGAGGCGGGTTTTGCCGATCATATCTTGACTTGTGAATGAAGGACTTATTTGGTTTCAGAGAAGAATTAAGGAAATTTTATTGAATCCCTAACGGAAATGACTTATTTTTTCTCCGATAAATTCAAAAGTTAGAGTCGCATGGGACAAACTTTTGGAAAAAAAAGTATTTTTGAATGAAAATGAGAAAACAAAATTTGTTCCTTCGCCAAAAAAAGAGAAAATATTTTTAAAAAATGTGTTACAAAGGTTTACAAATATCGGTTAATTTTTTGACACGAGAAGGACAAAAGTATTTTAGCGTACTCAAATCCGTTATCTGCTATCAACTCGAGTTTTCGGAATTTAACAGTTAGGAAATGACAAGAAAACGTTTTTTGCTATAGGTAATGTAGTCAAGCGAAGAAACATGCGTCAAAGCAATCGCAACGATTAATAATACATAATCTTGTTGATGATTAGATCGGAAACGAACTTGTGGTTTTCTGTCATTGCGATTAAAAAAAAGCTATTGCCATGCATGAACTCACTTAGGGGCGGCGCTAGACCAAAACGAGGCGTGTGCAAGATACATTTGCCCCTTACGAAGAGTTAAAAGCAAAGTTTTTTACTTGAAGATTCAATTAAAGTTATAAAGCCTTTATAAGGACTTGTTTTTTTATTGATCAAGCACTTCTTAGTCTGTTGTTATTTTTTCCCAAAACGATGAACAAATGTTTAAAAGCGCAGTCTCCCAGGGTGTTCCAGAAGGAATTTGCACCTGCCTTTTTAAACTGAGACTTAGGAGGCCATCTTGAAAGAAATAGCATTCATACAAAATATTTCGCAAATCACTCCCAGTTAGAGTTTAGAGTTGCAACGTTACACAAAAAAGGTTTTAGTTTTTTTCTTGGTTGTCGGGCTGTTCAAGGTATTTTTGCTGGGTTGTCAAGGAATTTTATCGAAACGAATGTCTTTCAATCAACTTTACGGCTAATGACTTGACTCAGGATCCATTAAATCTCACTTTTGATCGTGTTTGCCAATACTTTTGTAACTAAGAAAGAAGCTCTGTCTCTTTTGTTTTGGTAGTAAATTGACTCTTACCTATTTGGGTTTAGATTGCTAACGTTACCACATAACCTCTCTCCTCACACCTTTTCTTTGAATTTTACACCTGTTTGTCACATGTTCAGGTAAGCTGATAAGCGGTCCTTTTCTGGTTCAACACCTCAATGAGGCAGGGGCGGCAGTTTCTGAAACATTGACTTTAAATGTAAAAAAAAACATTTAAGATCAACGAAAACAAATCTAATAATTTTTTTGAAAGCTAATACTTCATTCTTGCATTTGGTTTTTAAATCAAGGTGTTTAAGCAAATAGTTTTTGAAAAATTAAATTTCAAAGTCAAAATTAAAAAAAAAATGAGATTTTTTTCTTAAGTCGATATTTTTCAAAATTTTACGTAATTAAGTGCATTTTGTGTGTTCAATATTCAATGCCCTCATTATTTTTTAGTCCAATACCGAAAACCAAACGTAAAAATCTTAGTTTTTGAGAAATTAAGAAAAAACAAAAGGTACTTTTACCAAAAACGCCCGAAAAAAGGGTCAAATTTTGGACAATTCAAGAATAAATTAATTTTTTCGGGCTTTTTTGGTACAAGTACCAAAAATCGTCTAGTTGCGATTTTTTGGTCGCACTTTTTTAAATCGCAAGTGTGAGCACAAACATCTAAGTGCGTTAATCGCATCTCCAGAAAAATGGAACAAATACTCGACTTTTAACAGTCGCGATTTTTCGGTAGCATATGCGTTCATGCTAATTTCAATTCATGTGTTTTATTTCTGGCGACTGCATAGTCGCGCGATTGAAATCGCAAATGAGGTCCTAGCATTGCTTTTCTACGAGATAAAAGAGATATTGAAAATATTTTAACTGAATTTTGAAGAAGAAATGAAGGAATTTATTTTTGATCAAGATCTATCAATAAACTATTTTCGCATTCCATTGGGTAACAGAATGATATATCGTCGTTCAAAAGTAAAACTCACTAACTAACATATTACACTTTGGAAGGAAATTTAGATGAAACATACTTTTAAAGCTGAAAAGTCACGTTCCGAAAATTTTTAAATAAAGTTCCCGGGCAAACCTTTCAATATCCCTATAATAACTCTGCAAAATGAGACTTTTTGGATTAAAAAAATGCATTTGATCACAGATACTAGAGTTACATAGATATCGCATCCAGTACAAATAAAAATGACCATTTTTTCAATATTTTGTGATTGCAAGCTCTTTTGTTTCGTCCTCAAAAATCGAGTCGGTTGATCAAACTACTGATGACTTGTTGTTGACGTTTTGTATTTATGATTATGTATGTAAATCTATCTTTTTAAACATCATAAGTGGTCCATAACTCACACAATATTGATATAACTGGGATGTAGCTCTACGTTCCAAGATAAAAAAGTAGTCATTTTTATTTGCTCTGCGTGCGATATCTATAGCCGTTTTCCTTTGGAGGTGGCGAAGTACTTACGAGTAGATGAAAACCCTAATCTAGTACTACCAACTGCACATGCTCTCATGCGCGAGTAGATACATTTTACATGGGAAAGCAGTTTGATGTGTTCCATTGAAAAAAGCTGGCAAAGTACTTGCAAGTACGAAATTATACGAACCATAATGGCAAACAAAATTAAGTTGAAATTGTATTCTATACACAGCTAAAGAAATCCATTTTTAGATTGAAATCCAAATTTACCAAAGGATCGTCGGCTCGTCTTGGAATACATTTATACTGGTCCAAAAAAATTACCAGTTTTTTTTTGCAGATTTCTAATACTATCAATCAAGGCATCAATTTTTTATTTCATGAGAAAAACTTGTTTTTTTTTTCATAGATAATCAGAAAAAAAAAATTGATATAGATTTTATGAGTTTCTTCTAAAATAGATTGAAAAAAGAAATATTTTAAGATATTAAGACCATCAATAATATTTATTTTTTCATTATTTGATACTCAACGAATTTGAACTCATTTATCTGTTCAACAATTTTAAATTTTTTACGGTTTTAAAAAGAAGAATGTTGTCCCTTTAAAAAAATGCTTATTTTGATCACACGTAAAAACCATGGAGAAGGTAATCTTAAATTTACACATATTTTTCACATTTTTAACGTTCGAAGACCGTTTTTGCATTCAATTGTTTGATCTGCAGTCAATAATGTTTACGTCTCGTGCTTCAATAAAAAAAAAAAAAAAACAAATTGCGATAGCTATGAACATAAGAGCTAAGCTATTTAAGGATATAGCACCTTGATGGGAACCAAAATTCTAGCTTCCACAATTTTGTATCCATTAAGATTTTGAAACGTAAGATAAGAAACAAAAATATAATGCAAACTTTAGCTTAAATCTGTCTTCAAATGTGAGAGATTATGTTCAATTTTCTAAAACCATCTCCAAGCCCTACACATATGTTTAGCGTACACAAGAAAAAAAAATCCATAAAAAATATGTTTGGTGCGCACGAGGCACGACCTCATATATTTAAAATCGGGAGTGGGTCAAAATTCTGGTTTCAAAATTCAGCTCTTCAAAATTTTGAGTTTTCACGGAAAATAATGTGTTTTAAAATTCTGCTTTGTTCGGTTCTGTCTGTTGAAATTTGCTTTTTAAAATTCTGTAACTTAAATTTATGTTGGTACAGTGAAATCCTATTTATTCAGATTTATCTTAAACAAAAAATATATTGGTATAATTAATAAAATATCGCGTTTTTATTTTAACTTCAAGAAGCAAAACAAAGAATAAATACCATAATTTTTCAACTCGGTTAACAAATAATTTCATATCAATGCTTATATACGCTTTCTATCCTTAATATTTTCTATAATAACTTTAAATTAATTTATAACATGTAAATAATAATATTAATATTTCATATTTTAATTTTAAGAAAGTAGGCAGAAAAAGGAAGTAATAAGCAATTCAGGATTATGTAAACAGAATTTGAAAGATCCGAATTTTGAGAAGCAGAATTTCGGAAACATAAATAAATAAAATAAAACATGTTAAAATTTCGACCCCAACCCTTGAACATCTACAAAAGCTTGGCTGATAATATTTGTGGGACCTCTTTTCATTTAATTACGAGCTTAGGGCCATTCTTGTATCACTCAAAAACACAAAAAAATCGGAGCGAATAGAACTCGAACCAAATTGTGTGGCAGTAGCGTTAAGAGTTTATATTCCATACATATTTTCTTTCATAACTCGAACTTGTGTGTTCAAAGGGTAGACATGTGCATTCAAGAGGACACAAGCTTTTTTTCAAAGCGAACCTCTGACTATCAACTCCTACTCTCACCTCCCCGTGGTGAACATCGGGTGCCTAATACCTTCAACTGAAGATGAGATTCCAATCCCTGTGGACGGTTTTAGGGAGCAGCAAACGAGAGAGGGGGAGGAGTGTTCCCACTAAAAGCGAACCTCTGTCTATCAACTACTACTCTCACCTCCCCGTGGTGAACATCGGGTGCCTAGTACCTTTAACTGAAGATGGGATTCCAATCCCTGTGGACGGTTTAAGGGGGCAGCAAACGAGAGAGGGGGGAGGAGTGTTCCCACTAAGGCAGTTTATCCAGGGAGCAGCGGAAGAATTCTCCAGATGGAATCAAGGGTGGCGTCTACAGTTCCAGTTAGGTTGAACTACTTAGTGAACACCTTATATGGGCTACAACAACATATTCGTAGCTCAGGCCTATAAGGAGCGGTTTATCCGGCTCCCCACCCTTGGAGTTATACTAAGTGTGTGGTCCTCCAGGTTGGAGGTGGGGCGTCGGGGTAACTTCTCTACCACGGAAAACAACAATAGTTCCGAAACAACAACAAGCCTCGGATATGGATGATTTTAATGTTGACGACCCCAAACGAAACAAGGACACGTGGAATGTCCGGACCTTAAACAGACCACGTGCAGCCGAACAATTAGTGGAGAACCTGGATAGGTTAAAGGCTGATATAACAGCCATCCAGGAAGTGCGATGGGATGGAGAGGGCATACGGAGGATGAAGTCGTGTGACATCTACTTCGGCGAGTGCTGCAAGCAGTAGGGTCAGCGACTCTTTGGTTGTGGTTTTGTGGTAAGGGGAAGACTTAGGCAAGAAGTCTTGGGCTTCAGAAATGTAAGCGAGCGCCTGGTCACAATCCGCATCAAAGCAAAAATTCAACGGAAGACAAAGATGACTCAACCATGGAAGATTTCTACGATCTCCTCGAGAGCACGTATGATAGGTGCCCCAAGTACGACGTCAAGATCATTCTTGGTGACTTCAACGCCAAAATCAGAATGGAGGGCAACTTTGGTTATATAGTCGGAGGACACAGCCTGCGCGACAACACTTCCGGTAACGGACTCAGGCTGATTTACTTTGCAGCAGGGCGTAACATCATCATAACCAGCACTCGATTCCCACACCTCAATATACACAAAGGGAACTGGCGATCTCCTGATCAACGAACCGTCAACCAGATTGACCATGTTGCGATAGACGCAAGACATGCTTCCAGTATCCTGGATGTCCGAACGTTCCGAGGGGCCAACATTGACTCGGACCATTACTTGGTTGTAGCTCAAGTACGTATGCGGATATCTATGACGCCACAATGCCGAGCGGATGCTGTTAAAAGATTTGATGTCGCGAAGTTAAAATCGCAAGAGATTGTCAGGACCTTTGCTGATCAAGTCTCTCTTAACCTTTCAGCAACTCCGCCACCAGCACCAACTGCAGAGGACCAGTGGAAGCACTGCCAACAAGCCATCAGAAGTGCCGCCACTGATGTGCTGGCTTTCACTAGGTGACCTCAACGAAGCCCCTGGTTCGATGAAGAATGCCGGTTGGCGCTTGCAGCCAAGAACGAGGCTTACCAATCAATGCTGCAAACTAGAACCAAAGCTGTTGAGAGAACAGCCCGGGAGCTCTACGGGCAAAAACAAAGGGAGGAGCGCCGACTTCTCAGGAGGAAAAAGAGAGAGCATGCGAAACGGGCGGTCGAGTCTATTGAGGTTGTTGCGGGAGGGAGGATGTTCGAAAGTTCTACAGAAGGGCGAGGCAATCTACCCAGGGTTACAAGGCCAGAACGGAAGCCTGCCGAGACGAGAGTGGGAATATAGTAGTAGATACACAGTCGGTGCTGAGGATATGGAAACAACCATTTTCTAGACTGCTAAACGGCGAAGATGACCAAAATTCTGCTATTAGGCAGAATAATCCATTCAACCTGGACGATGATGGTCAACATTTCCGTCCACCCGACCTAAATGAAGTGCGGTTAGCGATTACCAAGCTTAAAGCGTACAAGGCTGCTGGTGCAGATGGCCGTCCAGCCGAGCTATTCAAAGCAGGCGGAGATGATTTGGTAGGGAGTATACACCAACTTATCTCCAAAATTTGGTCGGATGAAAGTATGCCTGATGAATGGAACCTCGGTATAGTGTGTCCCATCCACAAGAAAAGAGATGCTCTGACTTGTGCCAACTACAGATGTATAAGTCTCCTCAACGTCGCATACACAATCCTGTCATCTGTGCTGTGTGATCGCTTAAAACCGTTTGTCAATGACTTGATCGCCCCTTTTCAGTGTGGTTTTAGGCCCGGCAAATCGACCGTCGATCAAATGTTCACACTACGACAGATGTTGGAAGAAACCCAGGAGTTTCAAATCGATACACACCATCTCTTTATCAATTTCAAAGTCGCGTATGATAGCGTAGACAGAGACGAGCTATACAGAGCCATGTCGCATCTCGGCATCCCTGCCAAACTGGTCCGCTTGTGCAGGATGACGATGGAGAAATCTCGCTGCTCCGTCAAAGTCGGCAAGTACACCACCGAACCATTTGATGTCAAGAAAGATTTGAGGCAAGGCGATGCGTTATCATGCAACCTCTTTAACATCGTACTTGAAGTAATTGTTCGCAACTCGCAAGTCAACAACAGAGGTACAATTTATCAAAAATCAGTTCAACTACTTGCTTATGCAGATGATATTATATATTATTATTATATTATGATATCATTGGGAGAACGAAGCGAGCTGTTACCGGCGCGTTTGCAAGTATTGAATCGAAAGTGGCGAAAATGGGTTTGGCAAGACGAAGTATATTTTTATTTATTTTATTTATTTATTTATCATATGAAACAACATATTGTAGGACATTCTCCCTTATTAATATGCTTAGTTACTTAAGAAAATTGAGAATGTACAAACCATAAGAAATTTGAGTAAATTTTACTAAGTTTTAAAGAATATAATAAAAGTTAAATTCAATCATCGTATAAGAACTAACATTTTTTAAATTAACTTTAATAGAATGAAGACAAATAGTTTACATGTCTTCAAATTAAATCAGAGGCACAAGAATCGGAAGTATGTTATGCAAAAGTAGCAGATACTACTCGTTTGAACTTATAAATATTGTGTGTAGATCGCACTTGTCTCGAAAGGCCATTCCAAAGTTATATCCACGAATCAGAAACGAGGATGAAGCTCTAGTATTTCTGTGTCTGGGAATAGAAATCCTATTATAAGAAGTTGTGTTCCTAAAAAACACAATTTTACTGAAAAGGTACTCTGGAATCGACTTAAAAATTATTTTATGGAAAGTTGTAAGAATTCTTAGCTCCAAAAGCGCTGGAAACGACATCCCCAGAAAAGATTTGATAAAACCAGAAATGAGTTCTCTTCTCTTAATTGAATAAACATACCTGATGACATCGTTAAAACATACCCTTAATCTCGACATCACTATACAAGTAGCACCTGAAAACATTTCAGCACCATACAAAAAGTGGGGGACCAGAAAAGCCTTGGCTAGTTTAATTTTAATATGGAGTGGTAAATAAATATTTATATTATAGAGTTTCCGCAAGATAAAATTGATTCGAGTTATTAGGCTGTTTATATGAGCTTCCCAAGATAAAGTTTCATCAAGTATAAAACCCAAACTTTTAACCTTACTTTGTAATGGGATAATAACATTATCTAACACAACCGGATCCAAAATATTACTAACTGGTCGAAAGTAGAACGCTATTGCCTGCGACTTGTCTGGGTTCAATTTCAAGTTATTATGTGAAGCCCATGCATGAACAGAAAGAAGGTCATCATTAACAGAAGAGATAAAGGAGAAAACATAATTTATTGGACAAGAAAAAAGTAACTGAACATCGTCAGCAGCGTTGTGGAGGTCGTTAATAAATATAGAAAACAAAATTGGCCCTATAATATAGATCCTTGAGGCACTCCCGAAATGATCTCAATAAAATCAAATTTACTGTCACCAATACAGACATGAAAGCGCTGCGATAAGTATGAAAATATCAAATTACAGGCACTATTTGAGAAGGAAAAATAGCTTTTGAGTTTGGAGCAGAGGAGAACATGGCTAACGCTATCAAAAGCTTTACTAAAATCCAAAAGTAATAATAAAGAAACATACTTGCGATCCATGTTCATCTTGATTATGTCGGTTAGATCAATTGAATCACCAGTTGGAAGAAGAGAATAAATCCATCAGAGCTAACTGTTGGGAAAACGCAAAAAACTGAATAACTTCTTTATTTGACGGTTCTCAGATTTTTCATGTATAGATAAAATAAAGTTCTCTTTGTTTTGATTCGCATGAGATATATTTTCTTTTTCTATCGCTTCCTAGTAGCTAGATAAACCGTGTTAAAAAGCTTGGATTTATTTCCTTCTTCCAACTGAAAATTTTAACTTCAAAATAAAATAGAAATTTTACAGAAAAAGTTTTTATTTCAATAAAGCTAAAAACATAAAATAAATAAATAATAACTTCAAAAAATAGTGTGTTCAATAATATATCTGTTTTTGTCTGTTATTTCAAACATGGACCATATCGTTTTATGTTCCAATAGAACTGAAAATAACGATATTGATTAAGTAGGTATATAGAAAAAAAAATACAAAATTGTTATGGAGTATTTGCGTGCAAAACGACATATAAGTGTCCCTCTTTTTAAATTGTTTTTTTTTTTTTTTTCTTAAGCTTCCCCACACCATTTCAAATCTATTTTCTGAAAAACTTAAGATTTTGAGATAAGCCACTTTGCTTCTGAGGGGACGATGTCTTATCTATGTTAACTAGCTGAGTTAACTGCGCTGATACATCAATCTGTGATTCAATAACTCAAAAGTGCTAAAGCGTGATTTGTAACCCACCAATTCAATAACTGTTTATTTGCTTGTAGCGACATAAAACTGAGTAGATAAACCAATTCAAGAGTTATGTTAAAAAAAAATAAAATAATCAGTTGGAAGAAGGAAATAAATCCGGGATTTGTTTCCTTCTTCCAACTAATGCTTTTTGAAACCCCCAACATTTCTACAATGAAAATAGTTTTTACTATTTGCTTAGACCTAACAGATGTGTCTACGTATAGAGAAGACATTTGCATCAAAAAGTCATTTTTGGAAATTTTGGGATTTATTCCCTTCTTCCAACTGGAGGTTCAACTATAGTTGTAGTTGTGCTACAATTTTTACGAAAGCCAGATTGGTTGAAAATAATAAGTTCTAACTAGTAGTAGGGGAGCCCACTAAGGGATTTCGGGATTTACTCGAGCGCGTCAGATTAGTATAAGGGGGGTACCTTGCAGTGGCGGATTCAGAGGGGGGGCTATAGGGGCTGAAGCCACCCCCCCCCCCCCCCCACAGCTGATTTAGAAGAGAGTCAGACAAACAAAACTAAGATTGCGGCTACAAAATTTACATGTGAGCTGTGTTTTTCCAAGCCCTAGGAAATTGAAACATATTATAATGTAAGCTGTGTTTTTTTCGAAGCCCCAAGGGAATTGGATGAAAAAAGACGATTATTTATGCGTATACGTATTTCAAGCCTTAAAAGTAGATATAAGAGAGGATAAATGTGTTTTTTTTCAGGCATTAAAGAAATCCAACGAAAGTAAGAGACAAGAGCTTACAAATTTGCTTGGAAGCTGTTGTTTTCCGAAGTCCAGGGAACAAATGGAGGTTGGGGCTTAACAATTTGTGTCTAGGCTTTGATTTTTCTAAGCCCCTAAGGAATCAGACTAAACAAATAATAAGTTTGGGGCTAGTAAGTATGCATAAATTTTCTTGGGTATCGATTTTTCTTAAAGATCAAATTAAGTTTGATAAAACAAATGACTGTTAGCTTTTTCTTAAACTCCTCTTGATATTTTTCGGACTAAGCTAAGCCCAGATATATTTTGGGGCTTAAGTTTAAAAACTCAGTTTCCGATGTAAAAAATCACCCTGATTACAGAATCCGACGAATGAGTCAAGCCCAATTTTGACATTTGAATCATAGTAAAAATTCACTTCGAACTCGTTTTCGAAATGTAAAAATCAGCTGTAACGGTTATTTTATTTTTCTTTAAAAAGTGTAATATACATTTTTGTTTTAATATGGCCCCAATACTCGTATAACTATAAATAATTATAAATTGAAGGACAGAAGAAATTTTAACTCAGATTTTTTTCAAATCTTCCTCAAACTATAAGATTTGAATTGACAAAAAATATGAATGGAATTCGCATTAAAATAGTAAATGATCGGAATATTAAACACGAATTTGAATGTTCGAAGTACCAATCCACATGGACTTAAGAAGTCATTTTGTAGTGGCTTGATGGTTAGTGCGTAGGACTGTCATGCCGAAGGTGTGGGTTCGATTCCCAGTCGTGCCACCTAAAAACAGAAATGTTTTATTCGAGGTACTGCCTCTTGCGAGGAACTGACAAATCCTCCAAGAGTATACTTGTCATGAAAAAGTGCTTCTCATTTAGCCGTTCGGACTCGGCAAAAAACTGTAGGTCCCCTCCATTCCTGCCCAACAAACACGCACACAGGAATGGTTGTGAGTTGTAAGTCAATAGGCCCTGGTTCATTTATTTTTTTAAGAAGTCATTTTAGGTGGAATAGGTAAAGAACATCCAAATTCATTTTTTTTTCCTCAAATTTACAAAAAGTGAATTGAAAAACATGATTTAGCTAATTTCTTGGAACAACTTCTTGTACAAAAAAACTGCAACTGTCTTTTTATAGGGAGCTTAATTACCTTTCTTTTTGGCCATATATAGCATTCTATTCTATAGGAACTAAATTTTAAGATTTAGATAGGTGAGATAGGTGCCGTGAAATAATGCCGAGCGAAATAAGGCCGAATTCCGAAATTCGGCTTTATTTCGCTTTAGTAAAGTGAAATAACGCCGAATTTTAACGTTCGGCCTTATTTCGCTTAGACAAAGTGAAATAAAGCCGAATGCTAACTGAGAAATAAAGCGGAACGTAACAAATTCAAAATGCGGCCTTATTTCACTTTTGCAAAGCGAAAGCCGAATTTTGGAATTCGGCGTTATTTCACGGCACCGGTGAGATACAAGGGCGTACGCCCGATTCCGATTAGGTCGGAGCAAACTCATTCAAAAATAGTTTTATTACAAAAATCTTGCTTTAAAATGCCTTCATCAAAAGAAGAAAAATTGAATAATATATGAAATATATTCTGATTAGGGGGGGGGGGGGGGGGGCAAGACCATTTCGCTGCCCCCCTTGCGTACGCTCTTTTGTTTCAATTTTTCCATTTAACTTTCGTACGAATCTTACGCTAGTGTCAAAAACAGAGAAAGAAGTTTGCACTGTGACTCTTTTTGTCTTAGTTATTAGATTTTTTAGACGGTTACTTGTTAGAAAGTTTCTCAAAATTTCTCATTCGTTGGAAATATGCTTTATTTAAATATGTAAATAAAATGTTTAGTCAATCAAATCTTGGACAACCAATCCAAGTTAAAAATTTTTGAGACAACAGTAACCTACAAAGTTTATCAATAGCTTTTCGGAGGTGGTCGGCTGTCTTAAGTTTAATCAAGTACTTAAGGATGAGGTTTTATAAATCCTACAAAAAATATTCAAACCAAAGAAAGATACCTACCTACATATTAAAAGTTCCTATAAACATATCCTGACAACTTTCTTATACGATGTGTCTTTGTGGAGAAACTGGTCAAAGCGTCTTTTCAAAATAGCAGCTGAAGCTTCCTAATTACCCGATGCTCCATTTTCAATGATAACATTTTGCAGAGTTTTCCTATTTTCTATACATATATTTTTGCACTATACAAAATCTTTTTTGGTTCAGCTGCCGACTAGCCTACTTTCTGAGAAAAGAACATTGTGGTTGGTAGGGTATTCGTATATGATTAATAATTTTTCAAAAGATGTGTCTAAGGGAACTCCAAGCCCCCCCAACAGCCAAATCCTGTATCCGCTACTGGTTCCTTGCACCCTGCTGAGTACCTCCACCATATATCAGTCCTCTATGCAGGGCCGGGCGCCTAAGGCAGGTTGTCAGATTAGTAAAAAAAAATCGATAGCTCGAAATACTCGAGCGCGTCAGATTAAGATAGGGTAGGTTAATTACATGCAAAGTGTGTATTTCAATAATCTGACAATTTGAGTGTGACCTAAGGTAGTGGGAGGGTTACAATCTTGCACAAAAAAAACTGTCACCTGGACATTCTCGAACGCGGTTGATTTTTTTATTGTGAAGCAAATAGTTCTAGAATAACGGGAAAAGTATAATCTGCCATTTTTCTCGTCCCGGTTTGGAGGTAGAGGTGATTTTCGAAAAAAACGACTTAAGTGGAAAAATAAATATTAAAAATCAACGACAATACTTAGAATGCAAAAAATAACAGTTTTAAAAGCCAGAAATCTGTTCTTTAATCCTACATTTAAATTATATTATTTGTGTTAATAGTTTTCAAAATATTTGCATTTAAACTCAAAGTTTTTATAAAAAAACGCAAAAAAAAAATGTTTGGATCAATTTTTCTCAAATTTGTGGAATAAAAACTAAATTTTCTTTTCGTGGTCAATACTCGAAATTTTGAATCGAACACAAAAAACCGGAAGCTTTTATGTCTTCTAGTTTTTAAGAAAATTGTAAATTACTGATACTACTTTTTTATGAGAAGCTGTTCCCATTAGTAGCTATTGACATTGGAAACAGAGAATACATTCAAAGTTATAAAATGCAAACGAAATTTGGCAAATACCGAACCTCGCACATACCCCAAATCCTATAGTGAGCCCAAGCAGGGCGGTTGCATACATAATCTTATTTTTAAAAAGCAGCCGTAATGCTGGGTGTTTTCAGAAGAACTGCTTCGATATGCTCTATAGTGGCCACTATTGAGTGAATTGAAAAAAAATGTTAAAAGCTACAAAAATAATAAAAGCGATTAGTTTTAACGCTAAAATATAAGTTAAGGATAACCCTTATCTATTCCTAAGGGTTTTGATCATATTTGGTAAGCCTTCAAATTATAAAAAATCAATTTAATTTGGAAAATAATAGTTTTGAAAGTTACGATTGCAGTTGATTTGATTTGTATGGGAAAAGATAACTTTTGATTCAGAAGAGTATAGGAATAGAGGAGTTTTGAAAATATAAAAACCTCAAAGAAAAAGAAGATTTTTGGTGCAGAATTTGATTTGTAAGAGAAAAGGTGAGCTTTGAATTGAACGACTGAGTGGAAGTGTAGTTTTGAAAGAAACACCACTTTTCAAGTACAAAAAAGTTTAGGAAATAATAAGTTTTTATAAATTGTACCTATGTAATTACGTAGATGAAGGACCTTCTAAAGAACATTTCCTCATACTTTACTCATTTTTGAAAGAAAAAAAAAACGGGAATAGAAGAGTTTTGAAACTTCACCCCTCAAGTATGCATTTAAAATTTGATTTTTTGGTGGGAATTCCCATTTGAAAATAAGATATTCTAATGTATACAGGGAAATCGACATTTTCATTCACCATATATATTATTTCTGTAGTATGTCTCCCTTTATAAGCTCACACACTGAACCGATTTTAAGGAATGAGGTGTCAAAAGATTCGAAATTTCCCGAAGATTAAGCGAATTATATTTTTATTTTATAAACATTTATAATTTTATCAAAAACTCGATTCAAAAATTAAATATTATTCCAATGAAAATAAACACTTCAAATTCCAATGAAAATGAATTTTTAAACAAACACTTCACTTTCCAATCGTATTGGGAAATTAGGTCTTTTCGATATATGAGGTGCATGAAAATAAAGGTTAGAAAGCACTTGACATCGACGGAACTACACTTCAGTATAAAAATAAGAGATGAACAAAAAGTTTTTGTTTATATAAATAAATATAGAATTTTAACATATTTATATGTCGTCGTCGTTCAATGAAAACTCCCTTAGTCCAATTTGATTTATTTTGAGATATCTGTACTTTTTATCGATTTTTACTGACCAGAATTTGAGAATGTTTGAATTGGGGTAATTTTTCCTTTAGAAATAGACCAACGTAAGATTTAGAGATCTTTTACAGAAATAAAAGTTATTTTTTTAATAAATATATCGTATTTACGAAAGGTATCTCAGCTTTGAAAAATGGTGTTAAGGAGTTTTGATTGAACTGCGACGATATTTTAAAATTAAAGACAAAAATTAATGGCATTTAGGTTTTAATTTCAGTGCAAAACAATTAGAATTGAATAAACACGAGACCTTTTCTATTGAAACTAAATCACATTTGTTCATAATGCATTATCTGTAAAACCAACTCTTCGATCCAGGTTATTCGTCACAAATTTCGATGCGACTTCAGTTCTCGAGCGTGAATGAATCGAAACAAGCCCATTTCAAATCTATTCAGGGGTGAAATCTGCCAAACTGATAATCGTTTTGACGATAGCTATCTCTCGCATAATTATAGGGAAATATAGAGAGAGTAATGGTCAAAGCGACAGTCAGTCATTTTAGCGATCGCTTTGGTCTTACGCAATACGGGCCCAGGTTTACAAAGAGTCGAAGCGAGCTTCAATCTCACTCCAATACCCTATGTTAACGTAGTTAAAAATGCATGGTTGCCTTGTTTAGATGCGGTAATTTGCAATTTGGAATTTCCTCCGGACGTCAGAGTCAAAGAACAAACAAACTTTACAGCTGTTCACAAAGTTCGCATTTACATTGATCTATTTTTCCAAATACAATCTTTTTATTGTTGTAATAAATTGCTCTCCCTCATTTTGAATTCGGTCATATTCCCTCCACACGAAAAATCGTACAAAAACCGTACTGTTATGTACCGACAAACTCTTTTAAAAAAGGGAATTGTGAATGAAGTAGTTTTAATATCATGACTGTCATCCGACAAAAACTTTCCAAATTCTTATTTAACTATTTATCACTTTTCAAATCCATGACTTTTATCAAAAACAAAGAACATGGCAAAAAACTTTTTTTAGCGTTTTGAAATGTTGAGAGTCATACATATTAACATCATTACACTGCATTTGTGAAACCTTTTTCTGATTTTCATCATCGTCAAGACTGTCAAGAAATATTATCGTTTGCATTGTATCTATGTACCTCCTTCTTATTAAAGTAATTTACAATGCAAGTGAGTTTTGGTATTTTGCATTTATACATTTACGCTCAAAATATTTGCATTTAGCTTTTATGAAGATCAGACATTTATCATTTGCATTTTGTAGTTCCTCCAATGTCAAGTGCGGTCTTAGCTTTATTTTCATCCACCTATTCAGGTTAACAGAACAGACCTTATTTCCCATCAAATAGTCCAAAACGATTGGAAAGTGGAAGTGTTTATTTTGGCAATGTATTTTCCATTCCATTCCGGGTCTGTTCAAATAATGTGCTCTAAGACGAACACATTAGGCATGTTCAGAAAAATGCGATCTCGGAGACCTCAGCAACCTCTCCTCAACAAAATTTTTCAGTTTTGCTGTCAAATTACTGACGGAGCAAAACGATCGCAAATGAACATGTTCATCTTCATAAGTGCCTCTATGAATGGTTGTTTTTGTGAAAGGCGCATCCAGTGAGAAACGTAGACGTTATGTGTGAAAGAAAGAGAAAGAAGATTTTCCCCCAAGGATATTCTGGAACTGAAAGCATTTTTTCTGCATAGTGTAGACATGGGACTTTCAGTGAAATGAAAGTGTAGACACGCACTAATATATTTTTAATGAATTCTTTTTTTGGCATTGTGGTTTGTCAAACTCCACTTTTCTTCAAGTCTGCAGATGCAGAAGCATGTAAATTCACTACACACCTATGTAAATCAACCATTATCGTCCTCGGGAAAATAAAACATGTGGGTTAGTGGGAAAGCAGTGCTATATATCCATCTCTTTTATCTTTTGTTTACTTATTTCTCATGTACATGATTAAAAATGGTAAATAGCCACCCGCTGGTCAAAGTGAAAGCTTCGATAGAAGCCTAGATCCCATGTTGTTTTTGTAATAAGTATTAAGAGATAGGCCGTTTTCGAAAACGTCATCTGCGTCAAAAATGCATTTGCAGAATGTTCTTTAACGCAAACTGCTAAAGTCACATGTTCGAAAACATCACCTGTGGTGCAGCTGCGCAGTAAAAAAATCGAGTTGACGACAAAAAAATTGAGAAACCAGAGAGCGTGTTCGTAAATATAAAATGCGTTTGCGAGTAAATTGAATAACGTTCATAAAACCGATTTTGTGCAAGACAGGACGATTGCATATGACGATTGCAATCTGCGTCAAAAAATGCCGATCATGTGACGATCAAATTGAGTTTGTATTTGATGTTTTCGAAAACGGCCATAGCCTGACCCAGACCCGGAGATAGTAAAACGCAGCTATTAAACAAATTATGGAAAAGAAAACAAATCAAATGCTTCTTGCAATTTAATTTTCAAAATTATTCCAAAATTATAACTGAATTAATTTTATATAAATACAAAACTTTATGAGCACTTCTTATTTTAATTGGTGCGAGAGGTCTCACACGGGAAGGCTAGTTATACATGTTTTGCTACTGGAGTGATGATTGGAAGGTAGTGTAGGTAGGGAAATGTTTTTTTATTTCAATCGGTGCGCAGTTCAATACAGTTGCAATATTATTTTGTTTGTTGCAGCTTTTTTTTTTGTAATTTAAATTGTACCATGGTGTTCTGAAAACTTTAACAATTAAAGAGAAATTTCAGCTAATCAAAGAAATAGAAAGTGGTTCCAGAAAAAAAGACGTTGCTTTGAAATATGGAGTTCCTCCGAATACGGTATCCACATTTCTAAAAACTAAACAACGGATTATAACAGCAATCGAATCTGGGGCCTCATCTGGAATAGGCAGAAGATTTAAGAAACCAGTTTTTGAAAATGTGGATAAAGCACTGGCTTACAGCAGCTAGGCATCAGAACATACCCATATCTAGAGGAATAATAAAAGAAAAGGCTCCCGAATTTGCAAGACGATTGGGCAAACCGGATTTTAAGGCAAGCACTGGCTGGCTTGATAATTGGAAGCGAAGGTACCAATAAAAATGTCACTAATACGGATTTATCAGTTTGTCAACGTAAACTTTTTATTATTTTAGACATGGTGTGCCATAAAAAACTTGTGGCGAAAGCAATGACGTACCTGATGAAGACTGCGATAAATGGAAGAATGACGTTTTGCCACATCTCTTAGAAAAGTATGTTGAATGCGATATTTTTAATGCTGATGAAACGGGATTGTTTTTCAAATGCTTACCCGACAACACTTTACCATTCACAAATGAAAAATGTCACGGGGGCAAACACAGCAAACAGCGGATTACTTTAATGTTGGCTGCAAATATGGATGGATCTGAAAAACTTAAAATCCTTTTAATAGGTAAAAGTAACAAACCTCGTTGTTTTCGCGGTGTTAAATGGTTACTTGTTGATTACAAGGCAAACTCCAAGGCGTGGACGACTGGACAACATTTTGAAGAATGGGTTGTTAAGTTAGATAAGCAATTTTCACAAAAAGGGAGAAAAGTTTTACTCTTTATTGATAATTGTCCGGCGCATCCCAAAGACCTACAAAAAAAAAAAAAAATGGAAGCCGATTGAACTAACATTTTTTCCGCCAAATATTACTTCAAAACTGCAACCACTTAACCAGGGAGTGATTCAAAATTTAAAATGTCGTTATCGAGATGTCTTAAAAGAAACTTTGAAGCATATGGATGCAGGAGAAAACACGATATCACATTACTTGAGTGCATCAATACAATTGGAAAAACTTGGGACATTGACGTCAAAAGTCAAACTGTAATTGCTTTAAAAAAGCTTGTTTTGGCCAATTTTCCACATGGGACGAAAAGGGTGACATTCCAATAGTTTTTCTCAATAATATTGATGAAGATCGAGCTTTGATGGAAGTTGAATATGAAGAATGGATAGGGCAGATTGATATAGCAATAAACGTAACCCTAGATGACTATGGAGGTAGATAACGATATTTGTACGTCGCGTCGGCCTTTCCTGCAGACGAGGATATAATTGAGCAATGAACAGTGTAGCTCTGAATCGTTGAACCCAACTTCAATCAATATAGAAAGTGATGACGAGACTTCGGTTGAAGAGGAACTCATTCAGCAGCCTTCGAAGCGTGTTGTAACAGATGCATTGGATAATTTGAATTTGTATTTGCAAACGATTGAAGATACAACAGATGAAATTTATGCAGCTCTAAATAAACTAGATTTTTTTTTCGAAAAAAAAAACAATCGAAAAAACTACTTTCAGACACTAATTCCTAAATACATGAAATACATTTTTGGTTGGTGCTACTTATGTTAAACTTATTTGGGGAGAGTACGATAGCTCAGGCGCCAAGAAATGATAACGGTTTCTTGTACTGTGGGAGGGGGGTCTATCTCACCCCGTTTGGGCGGGAGGGGCAATTTCATAAAAACAGTACCAAAAATGTAAAAAAAATATTAAAAAATAACGGTGATATGTACTTACAACTAAGTATTATACTTTTCTTAAAGCCAATACTCTGTTCTATTAACTAGTTTTTGAATCAAGTGAAATCTATACATTGTTTTTGAAAAAATGAATTTTAAACTCAAAATTTGCGAAAAAAAGCATAAAAAAAAGGTTGAAAATTAATTTTTAATAATTATTAATTTCTCAAAACTGTAAAACTATATATCTTTTTTTCTGAAATTCGTTGCTCTTATTAATTTTTAATCAAAAACTGAAAACTATATGATTCTATGTCTCCTAGTTTTTGAGAAAATTGAAAATTACTATTACTACTTTTGTATGGGATGTTTGTTTTTTGCTTGCTTACGTATTACGGAATTTTGAGTTTAAAATCCATTTTTTCAAAAACCATGTATAGATTTCACTTGATTCATAAACAAGCTAATAGAACAGAGTATTTGCTTTAAAAAAAGGTATGAAACTTAGTTGTAAGTATTACCGTTATTTTTTAATATTTTTTTTACATTTTTGGTACTGTTTTTATGAAATTGCCCATCCCACCCAAACGGGGTGAGATAGACCCCCCCCCTCCCATAGTAAGAAATGCTTGTATTAAACTGTTCTACAAAAAACCGTTATCATTTCTTGGCGCCTGAGTTATCGTACTCGTGCCACTTATTTGATAAAATAAAGCACATAATCTTTGTGCATATGAACTTTTGATATGCTATTGTTTAATTTTAAAATGATTTTTTATTTTGATGATACATTTTGATAGCTCGAAGTCTTGATAAGTCGAACTTTTTTCGTGGATAGTAGTAGTTCGCCCTCTAAAAGTACTTGAGAGTGCTAGGACGCCATATGGCCCTAGGCTCAATGATAGGAAAATCCCTATGCACACCTCCACGGGGTAGAGGGATGGTTAAAGGCCCCCTTAAGGCGAATGAACTGCAGGTGGCGGTCAACGGCATGATAGTCTGGTGGCGAAGGAGCTTTTTTTGTTAAAAGGCCAACGGCAGCAGCAGGTAGCGTCTGTAACCCATATTGGGCGGCTACAAAAAGCGTCTGCTTTCCCATACAGGGCGGCCTCGAGCAGTTATGTGTTTGACCATACAAAAGGCGGGTGTGCCTGTCAAATCTGAGCCTATGTATGCTATTAATCGTATCTCGGAAAACACTATGGTGGAAGGATATATGCAAATACATGAAATATGACAACAAATGGAAATGAGTCCCCAAGAGGTAACCATTTTATGGAGAATCTGCGGCTGCTGTAAGCCGCACATCAGATTTGGGGGTGCGGCAACCGCATACGCATACGTATGAAAATCGGAGCATTGAACGTTCGATCCTTGTACGGCGAAGGTAGATACGAGCAGGTTGAGCGTGAAATGCTTCACCTAAAGATCAGTATCCGGGGCATCAGCGAAACTAGATGGAGAGGAAGAGCCGAATACAGAGCTGACTCTGGGCAAACGAGAATGCTGTAATGCTGCTGTCCGGGGAGGATGAAAGAGAGGGTGGCCAAAGGCTGCATGGTGTCGGAATTATGTTGAACGAAGAAGCGAGGCATAGTCTTATATCCTGGGCGCCTATTTCTGCAATGACAGCAAGGTTCCGTTCAAAAATTTGCAACGTCACAATAATTCAGTGCTACGCCCCCACAAATGAAGCGACCGGGGAAGACAAAACCGCTTTCTACACTCATCTTAACTCAGTTTACAGTGGTGTTCCAAGATCCGACATCATTATTGTCATGGGAGATCTCAATGCCCAAGTCGGATCAGACAACTACGGTCTGGAACGCGTCATGGGGAAAAATGGCTTGGGTTCACGGAATGAAAATGGCGATTTGCTGGTCGATTTTTGTAACTCTAATCGTCTTGTACTGGGTGGGACTGTGTTTAAACATAAGACTTGCAACAAAATCACCGTCAAACTGAAAACCAAATTGACCACATCATGATTCAACAGCGATGGAGGAAGTCAATGTGCGATGTTCGGAGCATTAGAAATGCCAACATGGGAAGCGACCACCATTTGGTTCTCATGAGTCTCAAGCTACGAACTGCAGCTGTACAACGTCAATCACAGGGTGCAGCAAAGAGTTCGAAGTTCAATACAAATGCTTTAAGTGATCCCAACATATGCCGTAACTATGTCACCAACCTTAACGACAGAGCTTCGTCATTAAACGGAATGCAACATTCAACAATTGATGAGATGTGGGGTGAAATAAAAAGTGTTTTTATGGAGGCTGGATCCGAAACTGTACCCAAGCAGTCGGGAGTTAGAGACTCTTGGATATCCCAAGACACTTGGGATAAAATCGAGCTTCGCAAATCGTTGAAGATGCAAATAAATGCCGAAGCGGATGCTTAACGAAAGGCTGAATTGCGAAGAGAGTATCGCCTAGCACATAAGATGGTCTATCGCTGTGTGAGACGTGACAAGAGGGTGAGGTTAGACGGTCTCGCAGAAAATGCGGAAAACGCTGCAAGAAGAGGAGATATAAGGGAATTGCACCAAATATCCAAGGAAGTTGTCGGGAAGAAAAGCAACACCAATCATCCTGTAATGGATGTGGATGGTACACTTTTGGTATCAATCGAGGATCAGCTGCACAGGTGCCAGGATCACTTTTGTGCCTTGCTTAATGAGGATTCTGTTGAGCAGAGTGCTGAAGTGCCCCAGCCTAACGAGATGCGTAGATCATATAGGGGTATTGACATCGAACCCCCTACAGTACTGGAAATTCAATCTTCGATAAATCTTCTCAAAAACAACAAAGCAGCTGGACTTGGCGGTATACCAGCCGAGTTCCTGATAGCTGACCCTGTCAGAACGGCTAGTATTCTGCACCCGTTGATACAAGCTGTGTGGGACAACGAAATCTACCCCAGCGACTGGAGGGATGGTGTAATTGTTAAGTTGCCAAAGGAAGGTGATCTTAGGAATTGCAACAATTGGCGAGGTATTACAGTTTTGTCCGTTTTTCCAAAACCAATGGCAACCATCATTCTTAAGCGGATAAAGGTTAGAATCGAGTCTACACTCAAGAGGCATCAAGCTGGTTTCCGCAGTGGGTGGTCTTGTGTCGACCATATCAACACCCTGCGTATCGTTCTTGAGCAGTCTGCGGAGTTTCAATCACCGCTTTACCTCATGTTCGTGGATTTTAAGAAGGCCTTTGACCGAGTCAACCGTGAATGTATATGGAGATCACTTCTTGATAGAGGAATTCTTCCAAAAATTGTTGCCATTAAAAGAGAGTCCTATAACAACGCAAGATGTTTTGTTTTACACAATGGGCAGCTGTCCGACTCTTTCGAAGTGCGGCAGGGTGTGAGACAGGGAGATGTTCTATCGCCAATTCTCTTTCTACTAGCGATTGACGAAGTTTTGACGGCCAGCGTTGGAACAGCAGAGGCAGGGCATTCAATGGAGACCGTTTGAAAGGCTTAGTCACTTAGACTATGCCGATGATATATGTCTCTTGGCAAATAACATCAGCGCAGCGGGCTGAACGGTATGTGTCATGCTCTGAAGGTAAAAGGAGAGTCGAGTGGTCTTAAAATAAATAGCAAAAAGACAAAAATAATTCTCACAGGCCGCTCCACACATCAGCGTGTTTTAATACAGGAGACGCCAGTTGAAGAGGTTGAACAATTTAACTACCTTGGAAGTATTGTTTCAGCAAATGGTGGTACTGATCTGGACGTTCAAAGTAGAATAAATAAAGCTCGCGCAGCCTTCGGTTCTCTGTCCCAAATTTCTAAATCCAGTCAAATCTCCTTACGCACAAACTTGAGATTCTTCGAATCTAATGTCAAATCCGTGCTGTTATATGCTTGTGAAACCTGGAAAATCACGACTACCATCTCGAAAAAATTGAAGGCTTTTTTGAACCGTTGTCTACGCCATATTCTAAAAATTCGCTGGCCACAAATTATATCAAACGAGGAATTGTGGCGCAGGACAAGTCAAGAGCGACTGGACGGTGACATAAGAAAGCGTAAATGGCAATGGATTGGTCACCCACTGAGGAAACCAAACGATGAAATTGCAAAGCAGTCCTTTCAATGGAATCCTCAGGGTGCACGGCGGGTAGGAAGACCAAGAACAACATGGAAATCAACAGTTCTAGCAGAAACAGAGTCCCAGAAAAAGACGTGGCCACAGTTAAAATATTTATCTGCAGACCGTGAAGGATGGAAACGATATGTTGGCGCCCTATGCCCCAATCGGGGTTACAGGACTTGAAGTTAAACTCTATTTAATTTTTAATTTGATTACATTTTCTTAAAATGGCTCTTTGAAGACATTTAGTTAAGTTTGCTTAAATATTTAAATTGCCTTTAAATTACGTTACCTAAATTCTCATCTAGAGTCAATTTTCTAGTGCTACTTAACTTAACGATTGTTATGTAACGTAACGAGAGAAATACATGAACATTATAGCTGTTTTACAGCTTGCATATGCAAACAAATGCCAAAAAAACGAGCGCATGTACTTATAAATAAAACAGAAAGAGAAGCAGCTTGATGTAGACATAGTCCAATGCAAAAGAAATGAAACATGACTCCATTTTGATTTGTGATGCTTTTATTTTAGTGTTCAGAAATTCTTTTAATTAATTTGTTAATTCACACCTTGGCCTTTTGAAAGAAATATATGTTGAGAAATCAACGAAACAATTTATTTTACAACTCAATTTATTAAAGGGCACAATAAATCTTAAAACTTTCATAAGGTACAACAAAAATGTGAAGACTCTAACTGCATACATACAAAGACATACCTACATTTCTATAATAAAAACAAAAAAACCGATTCTTCTTGGATATAAATATACGGTCACTCCCAAAAGTATTCGGAATTAATCTATATAAAATCTATATAATGATTTTTCTTGCTCTGTTGAAATTATAAAAAAAAAGTAACGGCAGGTAGAATCTCACGCTATTAAATTTTCATGTTTCCCATATTAAAATGAGCATATAACAAGAAACAAAGAGGAATGTAGATAACAGAAAAACAACAATAACAGAACAAAGAATAATAACAGAAAAAAACTCATGCTTAAAAATAAAAACTTTTTATTCCGAATAATTTTGTGAGTGACGTATATACACTAGTCAACAATATTAAAGGAACACATTTTTTTTCAATTTTTGTTAGCGTTTTTTGAAGAGCTGTATCTTTGTGACGAGTGGATTTCAAAAAAAAAATTTTTAAAATCAAGTTTTTTTGTTTGAAAATTTTTTTAAATTCATTTTTTTTTATTTTTTTGTTTAATGTACTTTTTATTTCATTTCAATTCAAAAAAGTATCTAACTAATGCAAAACTGTGAAAAAAATCCACTGGAATTGCGGTTTTCTTGTCATTTTGATGACAACTTCGCATTGTTTAGGAACAACACAATTTGTTCCTTTACGTGGTTTGTAAGACTTTGAAGTTTTGGTGAGGAAAAACGGTTCGATGAATCAATTTGAAAATTTACAAGAATATTGATGATTTAAAAGTCTATAAATTTGCATACCAACGCAAGCCACAAAGACCACAAAACGGCGGTTTTTAGTACTTTTTTTAAACTAACGGTGAACGGTAAAAAAAAAATAATTTCTACAAAATCATAAAAAAATCTTGTAAAACGCTTTTTCAAATTTCCAAAACTGTCTTTGAATTTTTTATAACGTCATTATTTGCTGAGATATTGGTAATCAAGGCTAAAAGTATCTTTTCAAAAGTATCATTCAAAGTCAGATAAACCATGTCAAAAAAAATCGTACGAAAACAACAAAAAAACTGAATTGAAGCTGAATAAACAAGGTATCTGATCATGACATTTAATTGACTCAAAAAAATGTATCCATAGAAATGAGGACCTTAAAAAAAAATAAAAACAAAATAATTTTGTTGTCTCGTCTCATTTTTTGCAATAACGCAATAACGGTACTTCAAAAAATTTGTTTGCAAACAAATCTCGAAACAGAAAACATAAAGCTGTAAAATGCTTTTTATTTCAACTCAATACGACCACTCGTCACAAAGATACAGCTCTTCAAAAAACGCTAACAAAAATTGAAAAAAATTTGTTCTTTAATATTGCTGACTAGTGTACTTTTTAGATGGCTTTTAGTAACCTTTAAACGCGGTGGATGGCGTTTAAGTTGAGATACATTTAAGTAACGTTGCTTAGATGTGGAAATTGATTACCGTTTTCGCACTTAAGAGCAATTTAGAAGCATGTTAGAGTAACGAAGCTTTATGTCAGTAACTTGAAGTGAAAATAGGTAGACGACGAAGGGGGTGAAATAAAAATTTGATAATTAGGGAAACTGTTTTTCAATGCTTTGAACCGAATGAAAGCTATATAAAACTATGTCCCATTTAAGAACCACCCTAATGTAGATAGTTGTTATAATTCTCATTAAAAGTGACGGAACATTATTTATAACTGCTCAGATTTATAAAATGGCCAATTATTTCATTATTTGTGTTTAAGTATTTCCTAAAAAAGACGAAAATTAAAAAAATACATACATTTTACATTACGTAAGTATTCTTCATGGCGAATCAGTTAGAGTAATCTACTTTACCATCTCCTCTCAGGATCCATTTTCTACTGAAGACCGAGAAAATAAGATAGATTTTTGAGGAAAAATTCATTCATAAAACATTAAGATTGGTATCGACGCATAATTGCAACGTCTACAAATATTCCCAAAGTATAGTAAAGTCGCATTCAAAGGAGTGAAGAGGGTAAGGGGCAAGTTTATCAAACCGAACATTTTGTTTCGGGTTTTAAAAAATGACACAACAGTAACAGCCACTCCATTTTACTTGTTTTAACTCTATTCGTATTTTATTTCATTTGTATAGAAAACGAAACTATTTTTTTTGTCGTATCGCAAAAAAATCTAAACGTCTGAACCTTGTGTCGTTCTTTATTCGAATCAATATGCGTTGCTTTCCTTTTTCTTAGTTCGTCATATACTGTATAATAAATACTTCTAAACAAGTAATTGTTTGTTTTATTTCTATTATTTTGGCTTTAGCACTTTAATTCAAAGAAAGTATTTTATGTTATTTTTTTTTTTAAATACAAATTTTTTTAAATGTGATGCTGATTTTTTAGCTACTTTAAGGTTTTTTTTAATAATAACACTTTTACACCAATTCTTCAATGTTATTATGCAAACAAATCAGAGAATGTTTATATAAAATTTCTTTTTAAATCAAATACCTTTGCTGTCTGTTTGAATTTCGGATTAGCTTACTGTTTTAAGCTTGTTGTTAAGTCAATAATTATATTAGTATATGAATTGAAGTACATATATTATACTCTATCGATATTGAACACACGAGGACGGAAATTTAATACTACTTTTTGTTTGTGGAAGTAAAAGATGAGTTGAATAAAATGAAATTTTTAGTTTTCAAAGCATTTTCGAATAAGAATCCCTTGGTATTTAATTTAATTAATTTAAATAATATTATTAAGTAGTTACATGTAAGAAAATAAATAAAACATATGTAATTTTTTGTTCATAATAAGATAATTTACTATAACTTGTTTGTAACGAACACACATCAATAAATTTGCGATTAAGGTGCATAATAGTATTGAGTTCTTTTTTATTATAGACATAAATATTTATAATTAATTTAAAACTCGATATTTATGCAGTTACCCTCGGAGTTTTAAAACATTATCGTAAACGCATGCAAAAAAAATATTATATTCAGAAGAATTGAATGAAAAAAAAAAAAAAAAATTGTTTCAAGATTTTACTGTTGCAAACAAAATTATTCATTAGATATGAAAATCAGATTCATGAAAGAAGCACGTCTGAATGAGAAAAAGCACTTTGAGCGAAATAAGCATGTTTTGATTGTAAAGACGTAGAAAAAAAATAAAATAAGAACCCCCTATCACAGGATTCGTCGTAATTTTTTTCAGAAATTTGTTCAACATATTTATTTTTTATTTTTGTTCGTTGTTTGAGTAACAACGTTCACCGATTGAAGAACGAAGGTTTAATTGCAGCTTGGAAGCTTTTAATCAATTCAGGTTTAAAAGGTTTAAGACAATTTTTCAAATAAAAATACTTTTTCTTATAGGTAGGAATGTGCAGACCTTTACATGTCTATTATTTGGAAGCGAAAAATAGAATGTTCCCATTGTTCATCAAATGAGAATAAGATGTTCCCGTCTTCAACCTCTTTATTCATGTGCTAGTGGTTTGTGTGGATACACATTATTTAAGGGGGTTAGTGTGGTTGGCCAACAAAATTTTATATTTTTTTGTTAAATCGAATCTACATATATCAAAATTTTTATATAAATACATATACAAAAAGAATTTGCACTTTTTTTTTTTTTGGAAAAGATAAAATTTTCAAAAAATTGACGAAAACAATAGATTTTTGTATTCAAAAGATAAAATTTTCAAAAATTTGACGAAAACAATAGATTTTTGTATTCAAAGTTGTTTTGGTGGGGAAGTTAGTTCCATAGTTCTGTTCGGAAAGTTTCTTTGTTTTGTAATAAAACAATATGGTTTGATAATAGTACGGGGAAGTTAGATTTCATTATATGGTGGTCTGGGAAATAATTCAAACATGCAGTTCGACTTTTATATTCGAAAGGGTAGTAGTACACGAGCCGAAAACCACATTTTTCACAGTTGCACCTAGAGTCATTGTGCCGCCATTTAGTTTTTAACGGTTTTTTTTTTATTATCAGACGTAACTCACGTATTTTTGACGCTACGAAAAAAAATTAAAGAACAAACTTGTGGAAAATTTAATTGTTACAAAATATGTTAAGTATTTTTTCGATAAGTGCTTTTTTTAAAAAGTTATACTGCATTTTCTTAAAAAAGTAGGGGTTGATTTAGGTGTATTCATCATATCTTATTTTTTTGTTCTAAGAAAAAACATGTCGAAATAAAAGTTATAGTCTCTTCAACTGTGATGAGCCAGATAAGCACTTAATTTGTGTTTGGCAATTCTTTGGTCGCAAGATGTTGCTTGTACTAAGCTCTCTTCGGCAAAGATCTGATAGTGTAAAAAAAAAAAAAAAACTATCTATATTTTTTGTCTTGACAGTTTTGTTATACGGCTTCCGGTTCTCGCCCTGTAGCGCATATTAGTAGTAGAGAACTGTATAGAATCATATATTTTTAATTACTTGACTTCTGCTGGTAAATAGAAACTTCGGGGTTCGAAAGTAAATTAGTACTCAAGTCGAAAACATCATTCTTCACAACTTTCCCTAGAGTCATTTAGCCACCATTTTGTTTTTAACGTTTTTATATCTTCGCACGTAAATCACTTTTTGTTTATGCCAGACAAAAAAGTTGTAGACTTGTGGAACATTTAATCTCCTTTCTTCGATAAGTACTTTTTTTTTAAATTGTACTGCATTTTGTTTAAAAAAAAGGGTTTCTTTTCAATTTATCATAAAAAAAGAAATGTCGAAATAAATTTGTAGGTAGACCTTTCAATTATCTATATTTTTTTCCTCAATATTTTTTTCTTATGCGGAATACTTCTGTAGCGCATATATGCTTATTCAAGAAATCCATACAGGATTGTATGTTTTATTTTTGTTACATTCGTATTGACGACATAACTCTCTTCCACCCCACCCTCAACATGGAGTTTTTCACTACAAAAACGAGTGAACAACAAAGAAATAGAATCTGATTTATCATAATTATTAGACTTTTTCAAAAGAAAAAAGTTGTCTTCCAAACAGGATCAAAAGTTTCAGTTAAGCGAAAAGAGTTCTGTGAAAATTTCGGCTCTTAAAAATCATGTTTAGACATGCCTCGTCGCGGATTTTGGTTTTCCATACGATTTGGTATAGGAGGAAACTCCTGTTTGTATTTGGAATTTTATAACTTTATGCATATTAGCAAGTATTGAAACTATCTACACACGTTTTTCTAATAGAAAATTGAACTTTCTACACAAAAGGTCCTGATATGTTCTATCGTAAATACAGCCGTTTTGAAGTTAGGTACATCTATTCAAACCCATTCGATAAAATTATCTTACAGTTATCTAACATAAAATTAGCATTATTATTAATTTCTATGTAATTTTCCACAAAAGGTCTGAAGTCATCGAGTGCGATATTAGTTAATTTTACAAAATGGAAATATAGTTAAACTATACGCAAATAATTTAAACTATTAACAAATCATTTCTAAGGTTACCGCATAAGAAAAAAATATTTAGACAAAAAATATAGATTATTGAAAGATGTACCTACATTTTTTATTTCGACATTTATTTATTTTATGATAAATTGAAAAAAAAAACTTTTTTTTAACAAAATGCAGTGCAATTTAAAAAAAAGTTACAAGAAACATTTTCTAGAAAATCAAATGTTCTACAAGTTTGTTCGACAACTTTTTGTCTGCATTAACAAAAAGTGAGTTTACGTGCGAAGATGGTGGCTAAATGACTCTAGGGGCAGTTGTGAAGAATGATGTTTTCGGCTCGAGTACTAATTTACTTTCGAACCCCGAGGTTTCTATTTACCAGCAGAAGTCAAGTAATTAAAAATATATGATTCTATACAGTTCTCTACTACTAATATGCGCTACAGGGCGAGAACCGGAAGCCGCATAACCAAACTGTTAAGGCAAAAAATATAGATAATTGAAGAGACTATGGCGCAAAATTTTAAACATTGCTCGTTTAAGGAATAGAACCGGCTCTTGTTCACGTAGTCGTTTTGCTTCGAACCTTTGTCTAACTATTTCATAATTTTAAACACATTAAACAACTCTTCTAACTAGAGTGAACTCCGCAACGTAACGTAAGAAAATTTGGGTTGAACAAGCCCAAATCTGACAGTTGAAGAAAGAGACACAGCTACACAACAGAAAGAAATTTTAAATGAGCACAACAAAAAAAATAATTTCTTTATGAAATATTATAGTGAAAGTGCCATAAGATTGTTTAAATATAATTATACTTTATTGTACATGAAGACAACATTTATATCTTTGATAAAAAAAAATAATTGTTGTACTCCCTTGGGAACTGTTGCAATTTAGTTGAGTTGTAGGTACAATGTATGTGTGTTTCATCGCCACAATATTGCAAAATTGAAGATCCCTTAATTGGATTCATCCTCATTTTATATGTTTTTGCTTATTATAAGGTAAAAATCTTCAAAAGTCTATAGAAACTATTAAAACATTTTCCTTTAGTTAATTCTTTTTCGTGAAATAACTTTTCTGTATTGATAAAGTATACTTTTTATGAGATTAAGAAGGGTTTTGCTGTTTGTAAAGTTAGACGAGGTAGTACCTCGTGGCTTGATGGTTAGTGCGTAGGACTGTCATGCCGAAGGTGTGGGTTCGATTCCCAGCCGTGCCACCTAAAAACAGAAATGTTTTATTCGAGGTACTGCCTCTTGCGAGGAACTGACAAATCCTCCAAGAGTATACTTGTCATGAAAAAGTGCTTCTCATTTAGCCGTTCGGACTCGGCAAAAAACTGTAGGTCCCCTCCATTCCTGCCCAACAAACACGCACACAGGAATGGTTGTGAGTTGTAAGTCACTAGGCCCTGGTTCTCCTCGAGCTGTTGCGCCACCCAATTTTAATTTTTTATAAAGTTAGACGAGTGCTTAAGTGTTAAAGTACGGTTTATGTCGTTTAAAATTGAAAAAGAGCCGACTCTCGCTCTAAACCAATTACTTAGAGCAGACTGCCTTTTTAGGAGTGATTTAGAGCTGATTTTAAATGTTTAAAATTTTGCGCCTATAACTAAGATACGATGAATATACTAAAATCAGACCCTGCATGTTTGATTTATTTCCCAGCAAAAGTCTAACTACCCCGTACTATAAACCGAATTTTGCGTTTCTATTTCACTGAAGTGATAGAACGGAGAGCTTTTGGTATGGAGGTTTACACTTTTTGGCCTCAAATATATCACCTATCACAGGCATTTAGCCTCAAAATAATGCAAACTTTATTCATAAATTTTATCATGACCTAAAATGACCTGAATTTAGAAAAAAATATGTCACTTGTCTGCCTTAAGACTTCAAATCAGACTTGAGTTCCCGAAGACTGAAAGTTGCTTCATATTGAGAGCTGGTTCCGTAGAACTTCAATTTCAAGTGGAGAAATTAAAACGGAAGACCTCAGATTTGAGGGTGGAGAAATACTGTCGATTTTATCGGAACCTGAATACCTGCAAACGCAATGGTTTAGCTGCAGCTCGAAGCACTGTCAAAGCAGAAAGATACGAAAATAGTAAGGAATTTTATACATCGCTACAATGTGCAGCTGAAAATGGAGCAAGAAATGTTTTGTGTAGCCGCAGTTGAACAAAATTCAGCTTTCGCTACAAGCTACAGCTATATCTATTGTGTTCTAGAGGTACATCAGTAACTGAAAAAAAAATCCAAAGCTTTTCGGAATCTTATCGTATTTAAAGGATGGCTTGAACTTTGAGGTTTGAAAATAGTGTCACACACTTTCTGGCTCAAAGGTCTCAGCAAACTTCAGCTTTAGAAATCTGAAAGTTGTTGCACCCTTAGAGCAAGTTCAAAAGTGTGTCTGAATTTAACTTGAAAAAAAACGGTGAGTTTGGGGTGCACAACTTTTTGTCTGCCTCAAAAATCTCATAAGCTTTTGGTTATACAAATATTAATGTTGAATTAAAAAAATTGTCTGCAAATAAAATCAAATGAGAAGATGGGGGTGGTGGTTTGAGGTTGAGACCGGAGGATTAAAAAATAGGTCCGCTATTAAATTAAACACCTAATGTAAAGTTGAGACGTGAGAACGTAAAAATAGTTTTTTTTGTTAAGAGAATGTGATTTCAAGAAATACAAAGAGCAAGACACGTCATTCCATATAAACAGGCATATTATAATATTTTTTTGTAAACATTCAATTAAAAAAAAAATACCTAAAAAAATGGCGTACCAGAGGAAGTTTTTTTTATTATGTTCCAAATTGTTTCTCATTCACATCACTTCACATCCTTAATATTGCTGCAGAGATGATGATCGACTTTATCAAGGTTGATCAGAGTGGTTGCTTATGTTGCACTCATTCGACACAAGCGGTGGCACAAGTCCAAATATATTCAGCGAGCTATATTTGACTTCTTTCAGGCTCATCTGAATTGAATATGAGAATATGTTATAGGTATGTGAACATTTTGTAAAAGATATAATTTTTAATAAGAAGAAAAATTCTCACTAAGGCTAGGACCGCACTTTCGATTTTCAGTCGGTGCGATTAAAAAATCGGTCTCGCAACAAATAATTGCCATGCACTCACTTGCGACTATCTATCGCGCGATTTTTTAGTCACAAGAAATAGAACATAAGGCTTCTAATATGAATGCACGCACATGCGTCTATTTAATTTCGCGACAGAAAAAACGCTCAAAAAAATAGATCTGGTTCCATTTTTGTAATCGCTGCGATTCTAAAGTCGCGTATGTGTGCACTCACATTTAAAACCATGTGTCTCATTTCTTGCGGCTAAATAATCGTACGATTAAAAATCACAAGTGCGTGTATAATTTTTTCTACTTGCGACTACGATTTTTTAGTCGCGCTATTTTAAATCGCAAGTGCGAGCACCATTTAAGTCCGTTTGTTTCATTTCAATTTTCGATAATCGCATCGCCAGAAAAATGGAACAAATTTTCGACTTTTAATCGTAGCGATTCCTAGGTCGCATGTGTTATATTTCTGGCGACTAAATAGTCGCGCGATTGAAATCGCAAGTGCGGTCCTAGCCTTAATTCCATATTCAAAAAAATTGTTTTCTCAAAATGATAACTACGACACATACTTGCGACAAGAGAAGGAAAGAAGGTACTATACAGAGCACGGATGATATCACATATATATACAAAATGCAAGCATTTCAGTTAGTACAGCAGCCAATTGAATAAAAGACTTATTTCAAACAAATTTTACGTCATAATATCAGTTCTTAATGCTTAAAAATAAATTCCCAGTTTATTTTGAAGTCTTTAATAAAACTATTTTTCTAGGGCCTTACCAATAACCAATCGCTAAACACGCTACGTTAAAATTTAAAAAGCCAGTTGTTTTGTCTGTTTACCAATAACCAAATTATACACGCCTTTTACTTATTAGCTCTCTTTTACAAGATCTACATTCGTTGTGAAATGAACAGCTGTTGAAATGACATTTGTTTTATTTTGAAAGATAAACAAAATAACATAAACATCTTTTAGGTAGAAAATAACGACCTAATCATTTTTTCGTCCGTACTACATGTCCCTATAAGTAATTATTGTTGCATGTTAAAATAAAATAAAAGTTTTGTTGAATTTTTCGTCGAGCCCTGAAATCACCCTAACGAGCAAATTTTGTATTTTTTAAGAAATGAACCTATTGCACTATCTTACAAAATTTGTATTGCAATAACAAAATTGTAATCCACAAATTTGTAAAAATTCGGATTTTTATGTTTTACATTTTTTTTTTTTCAAATACAAAATTATAATTTTTTTACAAATTTTTAAACCAATCTGATTTTTGCTGCACAAATAAAACTTTTTAGTCGTAAAATTCAAGCAAAAAATTGTGAAAATGTTCAGTTTGCGAAAAATTTCGTACACTTCAAAGATTGTATGTAAATTCTTCTACAAATCAAAAACAGTAAATTGTAGTTGAACCCTTCAATTTTCTCGTCTCTTCACTCAAGGCGAAATAAAAATTCAAATACAAGATTTGTGGGTCAAAAGTACAAATTTCTTAATGCAAATTGTAGCTGGTGCAATAGTGCACTGGGGTCACCCTGAACTAGCCTTGAAAAAGAACTAGTTTTTTTTCTGTGGCGAGTTGAGGTAACCAATAAACTGTCAAAATGACATGAGTAAGCGTCGCGTGCTGTAGGTAATAAATTGTTTATTTTATTAAATAGAAAATACAAAATTAATCATTTTATTTTAATAACAATAGAAGATGGAAACTGTGATTTGCTTTTATCTGTTTTAAAGCTAATTTTAAGTTTTAGTTATCAGTGCCTACGTTCTGTTACTCTCGCATCGAGAAATTTCTCGCATGGAACACGTGAATCAAAACAAATATGACGTGAATTGGAATTAAAATTGTTTTCTCACATTCGCCTGGTTCTGTAACTAGATTTTCTCGACTTGAAACTTTTCGGAATAAAATTTCTGTGAGAGCCTGGAAAAATATGAGTAAAACTGTGAGAGCCTGGAAAAATGTGAGTTAAACTGTTTCTGTAAGAAAAAAGTCGAGATAATTTCTCGATTTACCTGCTAAAATTACTCGACAAGTAAAACGCATGTGAGAAGAAAATTAAAGCGATTAAAAGTAGAGAAATGGTAAATATTTTGTATTTGTAATTTGTATTATGTATTTCAAAACAAAAGAACACTCTCCCTTTGGATTTAGCAAAGAGGGTAGTTTGGAAATGTAAATGTAAGCGTTAAAAACAAATATAGGAATACATACTTATCAATCATTTCAACTTAAGTGAGGTGCGCTTGAGAACTCTCCTCACTTCAGAAGCAAAATTGAATGAAAGTAGATACGTAACAGACCCTAATAGGCGATCATACCTATAATTCACTTAAGTGAAATTAGTAAGTTTGTCCATTTTGTGCTTCAGTATTTTCAGTTTCACTTAAGTGAGGTTTACCTAAGATTTTTCATTTTCATTTAAGTTCACATAAGTGAGGTGCACTCGAGAGCCCTCATAACATCTGAGGCAAGAGTAAATTTAACTAGACTAAAAGTAACAAACCGTTATTATGGGCAAATTCACTTAAGTGAAACTAATAATCTTTCTTATTTTGTGCTCAGTGTCTTCAGTTTCAATTAAGTGTGGTATACTTCAGATTCTTCAGTTTCATTTAAGTGAGGTATGCTTTTGAAAGCTTAAAAAAATTGAAACTAGACCCAAAGTATCGAATCAAAATTATGGGAACGTCATTATATATGTAGATTATATTTGCATAATTGTATGGTTATATATAGCATTCGGTGGTTGGATGTTGTAGGAACTGGGGGCCTCGAGCTGTATCTTTTCCTACACATCAAGTGCTTACAATACCTCCAAGTTGGTAGCCGCCGGATACTGGTCTTGGCTTTATGCCAGAACTTGCTAAACTTGTAAGTGCGAATGTTGATCAAGGAAAGAATTGCAACATTAAACCTATGGCCCTACAGATTGGAGGTTAGTGCGTTGGGCTAACGACCCGACCACAGTAAAAACAACAATTGTTGTGAGAGAGACGCGGAAAGCCTCGGATAACGACCCCCCTCAAATGGCAACCAGACCCGGAACGAAAATGGACTATGACCTACGAGTATGCACCTGGAATGTAAGGACACTCTACACACCAGGTGCTACTCAAAAACTTGAATCTGTCCTCTCGCGGTACAAGGCAGACATTACCGCGATCCAGGAGATACGATGGATAGGATCAGGTATAACGAAAAGAAAAGATTGCGACATTTATTACAGCTGTCACCAAAGACTGCACATGCTAGGATGCGGATTCGTCGTGGGAAATCGACTCAGATCAAAAGTCATCGATTTGAAGCCGATAAGCGATCGCCTGGCTGTGATCCGCATCAAAGCTACCTTCCAAAACATCAGCCTAATATGTGCACACGCCCCTACCTATGAAGCTGAGGAGTCTAACAAGGAGGAGTTTTACGACCTCCTGGACGGAGCCTACGGAGCCTGTCCGGAGTACGATGTCAAAGTCGTGCTCGGAGACTTCAATGCTAAAGTCGGAAAGGAAAACATCTTTGGCGGATTAGTTCGAAAGCAGAGCCTCCACGAAACGACAACAGACAACGGCTTCCGACTAATCGACTTTGCTGCAGCTCGTAATACGGTGATAAGTAGCACTAGGTTCCCCAGGCGAAGGATACACACAGCAACCTGGCGATCTCCAGATGGTCGAACTGCCAACCAAATCGACCACGTGCTAATTGGCGCAAGGTACGCATCGAACATCTTGGACGTGCGAACTTTCCGAGGTGCAAACGTGGACTCTGACCACTTTCTTGTTGTGACAAAGTTCAGAGCCCGACTGTCCAATGAAAAGAAAACGAAGACCGCCCAAAGAAAGAAGTTCAACATCGCATGCCTTAGCACATCTGAGAAAGCCAGAGACTACAGTGAGCAATTGACCGGGAAACTCTCTGCCGTACACCCAGCCACAAGCGTCAACAACCAGTGGAACCAGTATCGCGTAATTATTAAGGAGACAGCCGAGACCACCATAGGTTATCAACCGACCAGAAAAAAGAACACGTGGTATGATGATGAATGCGCGGTATTGAAGCAGGAGACGGAAAATGCACGAATGCAAATGCTGCAACGGAAAACAAGAGCAGCAAGAGAGGAGTACCGTGAAAAGAGAAAAAAACCCTGCGTAGAAAGAAAAGAGCATCCGCAGCCTCTCAGCTCAAGTATCTCGAAGAGTCCAGCACCGCCACCAACACTCGCCGGTTCTACAAAACAGCCCAGCTACTGGCATCTGGTTATAGGACTGGCACGCAAGCTCTTCGAAACAGCGAAGGGAGCCTAGTCACTGAAGCACAGGGAATTGTAGACGTGTTTATGCAGCATTTCCAGCAGCTGCTTAATGGGAGACGACAGGGGAACAAAGAAGCATTAGACCAGTCAATGAAGATCCAGTCCCAGCACCCAGTACTGAAGAGGTTAAGAAAGCCATCCACAAGCTTAAGAACAACAAATCCGCCGGCTCGGATGGCCTACCAGCGGAACTCTTCAAGTATGGAGGAGATGTTCTGGTAGGGTGCATGCACCAGCTCATCAACCAAGTTTGGGAGGAGGAAAGTATGCCCAACGACTGGTCAAATAGCTCCATATGCCCAATCTACAAAAAAGGTGATCCTCCTATGTCCTGCAAAAACTACAGAGGCATATCCCTGCTTAATGTTGCTTACATCCTATCCAACGTACTATGTGAGCGTCTAAAACCTTTCTACAACACTATGATCGGCACGTACCAGTGTGGCTTCAGGCCAGGCAGATCAACGATAGAGCAAATCTTCACATTGAGGCAAATCCTGGAAAAGACCAACGAATTTCAAGTCGAGGCCCACCACCTATTCATCGACTTCAAAGCCGCATATGATAGCATAAGTCGCCAAGAGCTTCTATTGGCGATGTCGGAACTCGGGATCCCGAAAAAACTGATCCAGCTATGCCGCATGACGTTACAAAATACGCGGTGCAACGTGCAAATGGGTCACAGCTCATCCGAGTTATTCCAGACGTGTACAGGGTTCAGACAAGGAGATGCGCTATCATGTGATTTCTTCAACCTAGTCCTGGAGCAGATAGTGCGCAAGAGTGGTGTTAACATGGAAGGCACTATCTTTAACAGGTCTTCTCAACTTCTTGGCTATGCGGACGTCGACATCATCGGCCGTTCCAAGAGAGCTGTACTTGAAGCATTCACAGCTATTGATGAACAGGCGAAACGAGTTGGTCTTGAAGTGAATGAGGACAAAACAAAGTATATGCTATCAACAAACAAGGCCTCATCTGTCCATCGCCTAGGACAAAACGTCACTGTTGGTAGCAGTAATTTCGAGGTAGTCAAGGAGTTCACCTACCTCGGAACAAACATCAATTCCACGAACGACACCTTAGTGGAAATCCGACGAAGAATTACCCTAGCAAACCGCTGCTACTTCGGTTTGGCCAAACAAATGGGTTCAAAACTCCTTTCCCGAAAGACAAAGTGCACGCTATACAAAACGCTAATTTTACCAGTTCTACTCTACGGCGCCGAGTGCTGGACGATAAGTAAAAAGGGGAATTGATACTGGACACTTTCGAGAGAAAAGTTCTTCGGCGGATATTTGGTCCTATATGCGAAGAGGGCGATTGGAGGAGAAGATTCAATCGTGAATTGTACGAGCTGTACCAAGATGTGGATGTAGTCCAAAGAGCCAAAACACGTCGACTACACAGGCTCGGCCACTTGAGCGAATGGACAACAACGCTCCAGCCAAGAAAACCTTCGAATCCCAGCCCCCAGGTTCGAGACGACCAGGAAGACCGAACCTCCGCTATAGGGACCAGGCGGTCACAGACGCAAGAGCGCTTGGTCTCGACGACTGGAGGGAGCGTGCGAGGGACCGCAACCGATGGAAGACCGCAATATCTCAGGCAGAGACCCTTCATGGATCGGGAGCCGGATAAGTAAGTAAGTATATAGCATTCGCACATTAAATTAACCAAATCGCAAATAGGTTTAACCTAAACACAAATAAGTTTCACCCAAGCGCAAATAGATTTAACCCAAACGCAAATAGAATTAACCCAATCGCAATTCGAATTAAACAAAACGCAAATAGAGTTAAATATTAACAAATCATTTTAACCAAAACGCAAATTGAATTAACCCGGACTCAACTTGTTGTTCCAGCTGTGTGGTGAAGAAATGGAAGGCTTATAACAGTAGGAAAAGTTAACCATAAGATTTTCACAAAACCCCAATTGTAAATTCAACGAGTTTTGCGTATTTTTCCAAGAACTTACCAAAAATAAAAGGCCAATCCCTTAATAATGGCTTTTTAACAATTATGGATAGTACCAAAATCCATTAGACCCAAAAAGTTTACCTGGAACAATAAATCAAGCTAAGGTTTATTCAATTCGCGTTTTGGTTAAAATGATTTGTTAATAGTTTAACTCTATTTGCGTTTTGTTTAATTCGAATTGTGATTGGGTTAGTTCTATTTACGTTTGGGTTGGATTTATTTGCGCTTGGGTGAAACTTATTTGCGTTTAGGTTAAACCTATTTGCGATTTGGTTAATTTAATGTGCGAATGCTATATACATACATGCATATATACATCCATATACCTATATTATCAATGTGTTTAGATTGATATTTTTTCAATAAATGCATTAATAACCCTCAAAAAAAAAATCTCTATCTATATCTCCCTTTTAAACTGACTTAATTGCAATTTATTTTCATATTTTTTTATTTGAAAGGTATATCGCTCGGGCAGAATCTCGTTTTTATATTTATATGTTCCATGTTTTCTCGATGCGAGAAGTTCTCGCCTAGTTACAGAACGTAGGCACTGCATACATTTGCTTCCCACTCAAATGCACTCAAAAACACATTCTTGTTTAGCGATAAATTGTTTCACACAGTTATTTGAAATAAGCTACGATAATAATTATTGTTGTACATAAGAATAGCTTTCCAACGACATATCATTGGTCTTGTAGACCGTTTTTTCCTATTCTCATTGCAAATTAATTGTTGGTAAGGATGCTTAATTTTTGAGATAGGTCCCTAATTTGTGTACCAGATAAGAACTTGTAACCTTAATACTACATGTCAAATATCAACAAGATCGCTTTATCCGTTTGGTTTTTATAGAATTAGTTCCACTTGGTCCATAGAAAGGAACCACTGTGCGACGCTACAAGAAGTTGTTTCATCGCTTGAAATCAAACGAGTTTGTTTTTGATCGCACTACAATGCAACGGATTTCAAGGAAAATATGATAAATGAAGCTTATTTAATCCTAATTTTATGGGATAAATGTTTGGATTTCAATTGCACGACTATTTAGTCGCCAGAAATATAACACATGAATTTAAATAGGAATGAACGCACACGCAACCTTGAAATCGCGACGATTAAGGCTATGTCCTAATTAGCACCCATCGCGCGACTGAGCAACAAGCAATGATCGCTGTATCGGACAATCAAAGTATCAAACTTCAATAAATCCATCAATGTGTCCTTATTAGGCTATGTCCTAATTGGACAAAGATCGCGCAACCCAGCAATGAGCTTCGGTCGGTCGCATCGCTTGTTGATAGCGCTACCAAAATGTGTGTCCTATTACCGATCGGTTCTTAGTAATACAATGCGTGGTAAGTGGATGTAAACACACTATCGGGCGACCACGAAGGTGAATTTTGTATGTTGTTTCCTATTTGGAGTTTGTATCAAACCTCAATGTTGATCAGAGTAAACAAAATGTTTACAGCTAGTATTGAATGTACAAGAGAGACTTTTCAAATGCGCCAATCGCAAAATATGATGATTGCGAGGTTCAATAAATGTATAACTATAAATCTAAAGCAACAACAATTCTAAAACCCCACCTTAATTGAATTGAATCTATTTTTGAAATAATCCCAACATTTATCCCATAAAATTAAAATTAAATAAGATACATTTATCATATTTTCCTTGAAATCCGTTGTATTGAAGAGCGATCAAAAACAAACTCGTTTGATTTTAAGCGATTAAACAACTTTCTTCTTTTTTGAAAAAAAAAAAAAAAAAATTTTTGACAAATTCAATATTGTATGGCCCATTAAAAATTTTCTTAAGAAGGTGGATTAAAAATGATTTTCAAACTTAGATTTAGATTTAGATTTCAAACAATAATTCAGGGCAAGGATTTGAAATTTCATAAACAAAAAGTGGAATACAGTGTTTTACTTCGGGTTAAAGTTTTACGATTTGCGCAAGTTTGCGCGAAAAAAAAACATATCAGCCAAATTCTTAATGACAATTCCTGGGGAAATATTTCTCTTTTATTGAATTTACAATAAGAGAAAAGGGAATAGAGAAATATTCCCCCGGGAATTGTTATTTAGAATTGGGCTGTATATATTCTTAAAGAGGAAACATAATTCTAAATTATTCTATATAAATTATAGTGGGATTTTATGGAAATTCGATGTATTGGCTCTACAGTAAAACACAAAATATGAAAAAAACACAAATTATGCATCATTTTCAATAGAGGTCAAAATAAAAAATATATATTTTTTTCTTTAAGAAAATTATTTAAAAAGCTATCGTTATACATTAATTTATTAATCACGTCACCTTTTTCCAAAATTAACTTTAAACAAAAGACCTAAAAAATGGTTACACCGCAATGTCGTATTTTCAGATTAACGTTTTTTATAAAACTGCGGAAAACACTCAACTTCGTGACACGACTGACTGTCAATAACTAATTTTAGAGGAGAAACCTTACTGCCACTGTATTGTCCCGCTGCATACACAGAAACCAGTTTGTTTAACTTTGAAATTTTGACTTTTGGAAACCACTGTGCGTCGGAAAAGATATTCAAATAGTTCCAAAATGAGTGCCACCGTAATATCGTCGGTCCAAGGTAAAACTCTCTAAGTGCGGAGCAAAATGATCAAGAGAATGAGAATACCTAAAATAATTTTTTTTTTGTCCAAAAAGTTTCATTTTGCCCGGTTTTTATAAAGAGGTTTTGGAAAAACTAACTTTGAAATCATTTATTTTAAACAGAAAACATCTTTGACCCAAATATTCAAAATATAATATGATTCTATTTGAAACAACATCAAATGAACTTAATTAAAACAAACAGAAATGTTTTATGTTAAATAAATAGAAGCACAGTGAATTTGAACAAAATCATTTTCAAATCGTTTCAACGATGAATGAATACGATTCTATTTAAATTAAATAGAAATCGCTTCCATGCCAAATCATATATGTTTGAGTTTGATTTAAGTATGAATATGTTCAATATTTTTCTCAGTGAAGTTCTGATACAGTAAATATATGTCAAGGTTATTATGCCTAGTATTTGACATTGCTGATCTGATCAGAACGGAAAAGCTACTTATGATTACAGATACAATTCCAATGGTAAAACCGCATTTTAATTCATGTACGTATACAGTCCACCAACCACTGGAAACAGCTGCACCTAATTTAACATAATGTGCAAGCCAACAGGAGCGAATTCTATGAACCCGCTACGACTGCTATGAGCTTGTCTGAACCAAAAACGCATGGTGCTCGATGGTGCCCGATTCCGCCCAACCTCTGTGGTACCTCACAAGTCACACGAAAATGTGAAATTGATCTTATGACTTTTTCACAGTTCCAACTCGCAAGTCACAAAAACAATGGGGAAACCACATGCAATACCTTCGGTTTACACTTGGAGTGAAAATATATAGCACAGTTTTCAACAAGTAACGTCGGTGCCCTGACCTTCCCAGCTGCCCTACGACCTTCTATGTCATGGATGCAACTCCACGTGTGATATATGTTACTATGGACAAAATTTTAATTAACATCTTTTTTGTACGATTTATCGGATAAACATTTTTGAAAAATATATACTTCTTTTTATTCTTGACTCATAAAGTGAGAACTTTTGAATTGGATAATTCAAACAACTCGTGGCTGATGATATCGATTAAAGGCTCATTTTATAGGTCGTTATAAGAACTTAAAATGATTCTAAGAGCATTATCCAAAAAAATCAAAGATAACTCAAGAAAAGTCATACAACCCCCAAAACACAACCCATGGATACGATGACCATCCGTCCTCTTTTTTAGTGGACAGTCCTCTTTTTTGGCATCGTGTCCTTAGTTTTATTAAAGAGGACAGTCAATTGTCCTCTTTTTGCTGAATTGTCCTCCCAATTTCCTTTTTTTATCTTTCATATCATTTTTCTGACTGAAATTACATTAAGTACCTACTTTTTTCATTACTTAACCACTTAAACATACTGGGCCTTACTAATAATCAAACACGAATGTCGACTATTAGCTAACTGAGAGGTTAAAATAAAATGTGGAGCATAAACGGAATGCTACCAAAAAATAATTTTACCCTTTTGCTAACAAAATCCGCAGACTTTCCTTAAATCTACTACAATTTGCATCAAATTACGTCAAATAAAGCCGCACACTACAATAACACAAGTGAAAACATAGAAGAAGAACTACACAAACACAAATGCATTGATACAGGGTGGGCGTGCAGTTACACGGCTAAATTCTGGGGCGCCCAAGGAAAGCAAGATTTTAAAAAAAGAAAAAAATCATTGAGGTGCTTCTGCCATTTTTGCCGAGCTATAAGAAAGTGTATAGAGATTTTAAAACGTTAAAAAGGTACAAAAAAAAGCTCATCAAACTAAATAAAAAAGTGAAACAAAAGTAAATACAGTGAATACTTGCAATACTTATTTAAAAAAATATATTTGTATAAGACAACATGCGGCATTAAATAATGCAAGAACACCTATAATACGGAGTGAACACATTTTTCATTTCACAGTAAGTTTTGTCTCATATTTTACATAAAGTTATGTGAAGTGGAGTTCTTTAGGTAAATACATTATCTTAGAATACTTTTAAAATTCTTCTTCTTGCCGAATATACAAAACTGAGATGATAGACAAAAAGACCTTTTAGAATATATCATTGAAAAAGTTGAAAATAACTCTGCACTTCAGACACTTAATGGATTTTAGCGCCTTGCCATCACCAATAAAAATGAGGCCGTCCCTGCTGGAGGAGAATTTCTCATTTGACAGACGAATTTAAACTAAATCACTTGATTGAAATTTATTTTTTTTTACAACAAATTAGATTTATTAAAGTAAAATATCATGAAATATCAATTGAAAAGTATTCTACGATAGTTTAATAACCTAAAAAACATCACTTGACTTCACATCACTTTATGTGAAAATATCAGACAAAACTCACTTTTGAAATAAAATATTTGTACACTCTTTATTATAGGCGTTTTTACAGGATTTAACGTAGCACCGCGTGATTTTTTTATATTTTGTTTAATAAAGTATAACAAGTGTTCATTACACTAATTATATTACACTTTATTATTTAGTTTAATTATGTTTTTTTTCACTTTTAAACCATTTGAAATCTCAATACATTTTCCCTAGCTCAGCAAAATGACAGATGAATTTCATTTTTTTTATTGTTCAAAGAGTGAAAATAAGTATTGCCGTATTCTTTTTTAACAGTAACTTTTTCAGTACTATAGTATGTAATTTGTTTAAAGGGTTTGGACGATTTTAATTTTATTTTATGTACATAGTTGATAAACATAATGCAAGAACATGCATATTTTGAGTAAACTTCAAAGTTTTATGACATATGTACGTACATACCAGTATGAAATTGCTACGGAAAAAAATTATTTTCTATTGGGATTTTTACAGTGATATTTCTGTTCCTCCAAATTTAGTAGATATTTTTTTTAGGGATCAGAGTACTGTTGTTTCCATAGGTTTTTTCAGAATTGTTATCCTTTTTAATTCCAATAAAATATGAAACGACCGACTTTCTGAATTCATACATACTTTACCAAATGACGCTATTTTATGAGAAACGTTTTTTTAAACATTAATTTCTCTGACAAGTAATCCGAAGAATGAATACGTATGTTTACGTGTATAGGTGTGCTCTCTGATACTTCTCCTTAAAGCGGGAAGTAAAAAAACACTCCTAAAACATGACTGTAATGATCGTAGGCACTGGAAGACTCTTGGAATACAAAAGAAGTTTAAAAGGACAGATAAGAGTGACCAAAGAAAAATTACATGATTGAGAATCACTTTGAAGTTTGTCTCGTTATGTTTTTGACAAAACGTTTGTGGAAGTATAAATATACTTAAAAAATATTCAAATGGATTAAATTACCTTATATAATGTTATATAAAAAAAAAAACTGCAATGAATTCTGAAAACTCAAAATAAATCCTTTCCCGTTCAACACAAAAAATTACATTTTAGGTATACGTAATTTGGTATGCAAATATATACAGCGGAATCAAAAAATTATGCGCATTCAACATAAATCCAGACGTACTAAACATTTATGAAAAAAATAAATAATCTGCTCCTGTTGCAATACATAAACATATAAACAATGAATAAAGTACCTACTTCTTAGTAAAGTTCTTCTTTTTCACTGTAAAACCAGGATCTGAAGATTGAAACCAACCCATAAAAATACCTAATGAAATCTACCTGATAACTTGGGAATAGATTGAAGTATTAAATACAAATTTAAATACCATAAAACAGCACTAGGACAACACTTCTTATTTAGTGTTCGACTTTAAACATGGATTTCCATGTATTAAATTTTGACATATTGCTAACGACTAAACTGGAGATTAAATTCGTTATTGGTATGCGGATTTTTTAAAATCGGGAGATTTTCTTTTAAGCTTAACACTTAATTTGATTATTAGTAAGGCCCACTAGGTAAATAGCACTAGTTTGAATTTAAACGCTTTTCCAATGCACTAGAATCTAGAAAGAATCTAGAAATCATTGATTAGTAATTATTTGACTAGGTAAGCTGTGTCAAACGATACGTCACTAGAGGCAATATTAATAACAAAGTGCAATACCTAAATTACGACTTCGACTGTGCAGATTTTAAAACTTTCTTAAGAATTCTTGTCGACGTCTTTAAAAAAATGCATTGTGAGGAAAAGATTAAGAATTAAATTAAATAATTAATTATGTTCAGTGTTTAAGCATTTTTTTGTTTGTTAAAATCTATTATGGGGTTTGGTTTTGATGAATTTTTTTTTTTAAATACAATTTATTATAACTGTTGCACGTCTTTTAAAAGTTGTCCTCTTTTTTACCCCTGCAAAATGGTCACCGTAGGTACCCATAGAGGAACATTGGCCCGTTATAACGCAAAGATTAAACAAGCTGCAGAGGTCATTGAGAGATTTTATAGGTAATTTTATTGTCTACAAAATTGAAGTTGGACGTTTTGCTGTGAAATTAAATGCGAGAGAGCTATTGCAAAAAAACAAATCCAATCTCTTTTTCAAGATGGCGGCTCTTCCTTAACCCCAAAAATCCAAACAGATTCCATAAGAAAATTTTGTCCATCGAAAAATGCGATTTGATTTCCTAATTTGACTGGGCTAAAAGTAAAAATTTAATTTTACAAAGATTTTCTTCAATTTTATATTTCAAAGTATGCACACAAATTATGAACTTTTCGGACAATATGCAAAAATATACTCTAAACGATTGAATGCCGTAACGGAAACTGATTTGAAACACTATCTTTTTCGTTTACTACACTATTAAAAAAATGTATTTACATAGAAATCCTAGGCATGGTCACGATGTTACCAATATGGTTCACCTTGTGAAATAAAACGATGTGTGACGCCAGTGCTAATACCATTTTTTCTTATTTTTCATGTCTAATAATAGCCATCTATCAGTCAGTGAGAAAACTTGTATTTGGGTTATTGAAATTAACTTCGAAAGAAACCTGGATCCCATGTTGTTTTTGTAATACGTGTCAAAAAAATAACCTCGATCCAGACCTGGAGATAGTAAAACGCAGCTAATATTGAACTTGATTTAAATTTCGGATATGAATTACTTTTAATCTGAATTTAAGTTTTTATCTAGTCGAAACAAGTGAATTATAAGGCCATAAGATATGAAGAAAAATTAATATAAAATGTAGAAATAATATCAAAGAACAATTAAATTAATCAATATCAAAATATCCCACCTCAGAACATTATGTAGATATTCAGAATTACCGTTATTATCTAATTTCTACTATGGCAGATTAGTGCATTTTATTTAAGCTTCATGTATAAAGTATTTTAATTTTATTGTCAAAAGTCAACGTAAGCAAATTTGAGTTTACAAGATAGTGCTCACCTTTAATGGAACAGAAAGAACTAAGGAAAATCTAAAAATATATTCGGAAAGAAGAAACAACAAATTTGTGAAGCAAACGCAACGAATTTATGGTTGAGCGTTAATGCAATTTCATCTCGCCATGTACATATATGTTCGGCAAATACTATCGGCAAGTGTCATACAAAGTTTTTCTGAAAGAACCTAAGATTCTTTTGAAATTGTTTATAAGTCCTTTTCCGTATGATTACTGACAGTAAAACATTTTTGTTTTTAATTTTCCAGTTTATTTTATTCAAACTGCAAGTGAAGAACGGTTAGTAACTTTCACAGTATTTATCATAATAATCTTATCCTAACTCACCCAACAACACTCCTTAGACATGTTATGTTTCCAATTTTATACTGAATGAAATTAAAACCTTGAAATTAGGTAAAATCACAATTATCCTTAGTAGGGTTGGGTTCGAAATCCCGAAATGGCAAAAAATCCCGAATGCCAAAGTCCCGAAAGACAAAATCCCGATTTTGCGCGCGATTTTTAATACCAAAAAAAGTACTAACCCATTCGATATTCTAGCCTTCCAAATGTACCTTTTGTAATGTTTTGTGAGAATATTATTTATTTTCAATGAATATTTGGTCAGTTTTTAACAATTGACTTTTTAAATACCACATTTCAATGTTAATCGATTATCAAATTGATAGTTGACAATTATAATAAAAGTGTGTAGCAACCCAAGCAGATGCTGAGATCAATTTATGGCACAATCCCAAAATCAACCAGTACAAGAACAAAAGATACTACCCAGCGGGAAAAATTAAAAAAATCATTGAGGAAAAACCTGCTTTTTCTTTGAGGAATGGAAGCTGTACCTGCCACTTTTCAGCTTATTCCTTTGATGAATTTAACATGGGCGTGTCATTGGCGGGAAGCACATGCCACTTTCTCGATGAAAATTCACTAACGAATTCACTACTTCAATGGAAGTTGTTTATTCACCGACCCAGGTGATGAAAAACATGGTGATTGCATAATCTGTGAATTCACTACATACGGGTATTTAGCTTATTCATCAGATCAATAATTTCGATGAAAAATCTAATGAAAATTCAGCTATGAAATCACCAGTTTAGTGGTAGTTTCTTTTTCATAAATCCTCCCATTTGTATTGTTTACTAAATCCCATCGGTAATGCACCCTTTATTTTAAAATGAAAACAAACCAAAAAGTTGTTTCCATTTCAAATCAAAAATTGTTGGCGTTTCGATAAACGCAATTTCTATTGACTTCAGTTCGTCTTACATGGACTTTTTTACAGAAAGTCACTGTGAACTGTATCCAACAAAATGAGAATTTATAGTTGCCAAAAAATTATAAACTACTTTGTGCATTACTATTCATCGTTGGAATCATCGATTACAATTCACCATGAGTTTCACTCACATTTGCTTTTTTTTTTTTGTTCTCGCCATGAACACTTTACAAAGCAGATGAGTGGATTCAAACAATGAACTGATGATCTTGTACATTACTTTTCCACAAATTATTCATCACATACTTTTCCCTTTTAAATTCACCGAAATAATAGGTCGTTTCATAAACACAAAGCAGAAAGTGGAATCAAAGCTACGAACTGAGGAAACTTTGCATTACTCTTCACCTACTAAATCATTGCATGTCGTTTCTCTTATGATTTGTCAAGTGAATTCATTGATTATTTCAGCAATAAATTTCATTAAGGACGATATTTCCCGCTGGGTACACGGAAACGGAACAAGAACATTATGTTCTCATTATTTGTAAAGAGTAGACATAGATTAAACTAAACAAAAGTTACGATTGGAAACTATTGTTTTTTTTTTTAATTATAACTATCAAAGAAGAATAAATTATATCTAAAGATAATAATAATAAGTGATTATTTCTTTTAAAATTTCTTTTATAGATGACAAAGCGAGCAGAGGTCAAAAACAGTTTGATTTCTTTGAAAGTACTGAAATATTACTAAAAAAGTATTGAAATTCGGTGTTCCGAATGTTTTCGGGATTTTGTCCATTCGGGATATTGGCTTTCGGGATTTTGTCTTTTCGGGATTTTGTCCATTTGGGATTTTGGCATTCGGAATTTAGGGTATTCGGGATTATGGCATTCGGGATTCTCATTTTTTGCATTTCGGGATTTTGGCATTCGGGATTTTTTACCCTTCCCATTCCCAGAATTCTCTTTTTTTTAACTTTCTTCATCAGGCTCATGATGTTGAACGAACAATCCTGAAGTTCACATTAGCCGCTTTCATTTGGTGGTTTAAAAGTACTTATGAGTAGATGAAACCCCTTGTCTAGTACTACCAACTGCACATGCTCTCATGTGCGAGTAGATACATTTTACATGGGAAAGCAGTTTGATGCGTTCCATTGAAAAAAGCTAGCTATTGTAATTTAGTTTTTTTTCACTACAAATACAAACTGGTATTTTTAATTAAGGCTATGGTTACATTGGATGCGTATTTTAAGCTAAGTTGATCTTCTGACGTATTCGTCAAAACAAACAAAACTGTATCATCTTATGAAACCGGTTACAGTGCTAGATACGCATGAGTTCGTCCTAACAATCGATCCTTCACATCACATCAGTTTGATTTTTTCTGCAGCCGTCGATATTGTTCGTCGGCATACGCATCCACTGTCACCATAGCCCTAAGCAGTTTTTAATTCACAAATGACTTAGAGATATTTAAAAGAGTTTCAACCATATTAATATACGACGGGTAACAACGTGCTAGCATTTATACATTAGTAAGGCAGTGCATGCATTTGACACATGTATTGGAAAATCACCATAATTTGATGAAGTGGTGAATTTGGTGAAGTGATAATTACATAGGTTTACAAGGTTTTCGACACGACTAAGTAAAAGTTTATCGAAAGGTAATTTTTCGTACTGAACTCAAATCCGTTATCCGTTTTTCGCCATCAGCTCTGGTTTTCGAGATATTACCTTTAGACAGTGCCAAAAAACCCTTTTTCGCCATTTTTGGGGTTATGTAACTAATGCGAATTGATTTTTATTTTTCTTAACTGTACATATTCCTGAAAGTACTAATCTTAATCTTCAAAATTCAGCTTTAATCGTCCCAATATCTCTTTTACTTTTTGAGAAATCCTCAGTTGCATTTTTAATATATTGTGAAGAGCAAGGAGAGCGACTTCACCAAGATTTAGAAAGAATAGAAAAAAGTTACAAAGGTTTTTGGGATGATGGTATGTTAAGTGACTATTGTTGGTCTCTTGTACGTGAAACGGACCAAAATTTAAGTAAACCGTGCAGTTCCATTACACTTTGTTTCAACTTGTAAGATTTATGTCAAATTTAAAAAAAAACTGTGGTCGAAAACGGGTGATTTTTAATTGTTTTCCAAAAGTTGAGCTGATAGCAAAAAATGGATTTCAGAATTATTGAAATCTACACTAAAAGCTCTTTTTAGAACATATTTTACCTGCCCCTGTCAAAAACGACGTAAGCCAAAGAGAAAGCATTTTTTAATTTATATGTAGTCAGATATGAGGACTAATAACTAATTTAATATCTCTCAAAAAGTAAAAGACACATTAAAACGATTAAAGCTGAAGTTTGAATATTAAGATTAGTACTTTCAGAAATCTGTACAATTAAAATAAATAAAAATCAATTCGCAATAGTTATATAACCCCAAAAATGGCGAAAAAGGGTTTTTTTTTTGGCACTTTCTAACGCTAATATCTCGAAAACCAGAGCTGATAGCGAAAAACGGATAACGGATTTAAGTTCAGCGTGAAAAATTACCCTTAGAAGAACTCTTAATTTCACGTGTCGAAAAGTTAACCGTTATTTGCAAACCTGTGTTATTGGAAAGATATACATAAATCATATCTTTTTTAAGCAGTTCTTTTAAGTAAAAAAATTATTCAAGGTGAGAAAAAAATATTTTCGACAAAGAAAAATATCCGTAGTGTAAAATTTTTTTGTATTCGTCGTCAGTTTACAGTTTCCAAAAAAAATCTCAATGAGACTGTTCTATGAAAAAGCAACACAAATGCCAAACGCATTTTTTTTTTCGGCAAAAGAATGTCAGTGACATTGTTTAAGCTAAGTATACAGTTCCTTGACGAAAAAAAAAAACTACATGTATTTCTCATGGGAGCGCTTTTTGCGAGAAAAATTTTTTTGACGTTTAAATTTTTTTATCGAACTGTGAACTACCCAAAGAAAACAAATTTTATATTCACCACGATTTTTTTTCGTGCAAAACGTCACTGACATTCTTTTTCCGAAAAAAAATGCGTTTGGCATTTGTGTTTGTTTTTCCATGGATCAGTCTCATTGAGATTTTTTTTTTCGAAAGTGTAAACTGACGGCGAATAAAAAAAAATTACACCACGGACATTTTTCCTTTGTGGAAAATATTTTTTTTTCTCACCTTGAAGAATTTTTTTACTCAAAAGAACTGTATACTTAGCTTTAGTACGAACAAAATCCGTGGTGAATATAAAATTTGTTTTCTTTGGGTAGTTCACAGTTCCTTAAATAAAAATGTAAACATCCAAAGTTTTTTTTTTTTTTGCAAATATCGCTCCCATACGAAATACGAAATACGAAATGTGGTTTTTTTCGTCAAGGAATTGTATACTTAGCATCAATAAGAAAGGTTATCAAGCGGACAAGTTGTCTATCCATGTGCCAGTCAGCACGTATGCTAGGGAGCGGATATCAGTTTTTTATTAATACTGCTGTTAAGATTTAATTTTTTGAGATGTCATATTACAGTTTTAACCCACCGTGAACAAATTGATTCTTATGGAATAATAATTGCCGTTGCTTGAGAGAAAATCAAAATGAATTGTAAAATGTTCAAAAATCAATTCATCGGCTTAGAGTGAAAAGGCTTGCTCCACATTATTTTTTAATCTTGATGACTTCAAAAATTGCTAAAAAATACAGAAATCTAACAAATCTTTTCCGTTTCACTGAATTTAACAATAACGAGTGTACAATTTGGTTTTATTCAAATAATGTTCGCATTATAATTCTTTTTATTATTTTTTGTAAACAATGAAAAATAGGAGTTAGCTGTGCTTTTCACAAATTTAGTTAAACAAATGAGTTTGGAAAAAACGGACACCTTTCAGTGCACAAGACAGCTAGAAATTTCGCATATCCCTATCGTGGAACAAAATTTTCTCCTCAGAACATGTTTTCAAGAACCATAATTTAAATTTAAAAATCGTAAATGATTAAATTTAAAACACCTGTTTGTGTATTATCATGGTTACCAAAATGTACTTATCAAAAAACTTCTAAATAAAATGTGTTTTCGATTTTGAAACGAAAACAATTTCTTTCTTGTTTGTTGTTTTTTTTTAATCAAATTTTAAATGAATATTTAAATGTTAATTAAATACAAAAATCATTGCCCAGAGAAGTGCCTACCGATATAACATAAAAAATGCCACGATTAAGTTTCAATCCATAAAAAAAACTGTACAAGAGGATTCTTAGAGAAAAAATACTTATAAAACAATTTAAATTTTGTTTTTATATATATATATACATATGTATAAATATATTTTATATAAAAATAGCTTTAAAAACATCGATCTATTTATTAGTTTGCAAATAATACACCGACCAGAGCAAGGCAAAGAACTGATTTAAGTTTTTTTTTGTATTTCAAATATAAATTTTATAATTTTATAAAATGATTGTTTAAATTTAAAACTTGGTGATGGTGTCTTTTAAAATGTTTTCATGTATTTTTTTCACAGAAAGTGTAGATGAATAGTTAGGAAGATGGTGAGAAAATATAAGTAACCAAATGTTGGTTACACATGTGCAGAAGAATAATCCTATTTTCTTCAATTTTTTTTTCAAATTAAACATTTATATCTATGTATATTTATATTTATATTTATACATACATATTTACATATATAAAACATATACACATTTATTAATATATATATATATATATATATATATATATATATATATTATACATTTATAGATGTAATATATATAAATAAATATATATAAATATATACAAATATATATAAATATATATATATATATATAAATATATATAATTATGTATACAATATATATATATTTATATTTATATATATATCCATATATATTTATATTTATATATATATATCCATATATATATATATTTATATATGCTTTTGTTTGATTTTTTGTTTCGATTAAGGAAATAATTTCACAAATGATTCTAAAAAAAATGAAAAATTTATGTGGATAATTAAAATAAAATAAATACGTTTCAAATTAACGAACGAAAAGTTAAATATTAAATTAATTGAAAACAATAATAAAGCAATGATATTAATAATTTTCAAAAAATACATTTACATATATAACATACGTTGTTTTTTATGTTTAATTAAAAATTAAAATTAGCCTTAAGAAAAGAGGGATGTTATTGCATAAAATAATCAGGATGATCAGAGTCTTTCTCGAAACGTTTCGCCTCTTCCTGCATGCTTTCCTTAATTTTGAGGATAGCTGCCGACTCAGTTTGGTCCTGCAAAATTTCATTTCGTATTTTCATTTTCAGGCAAAACAACATTGATTTTTAAAGATTATTGTTTGTTTGTTTGTTTGTTTTATTTTTTATGTTTAAAGTGCTAAGTGTATAAAATTAAAAAAAAAGTTTGTTCTGTTTTTATTCTATTTTGCTTTTTTTTGTTAAAACAATGTGTTTTCTATTTTTGTTAATATACATATCAAACGAATACTTTAAAAACACACATATATATATTTAAAAAAGTATTTATAAACATACACATGTATTCGAGTTTTGATTTAAACAAAATTTAAGAAACAAAAATTAAAACACCAACGTCAAGAAAGCAAAACTTCTATTTAATTTTTGTTTAAGATTTTGAAGAAAGAAATTAATTATTCAATATTATAATCAATATAAGAACTAAGAATACTTGTAACCATTTCTTGAGTTAATTATTAGCTGCTCGGCAAGTAAAAATATTCTATTATAACTTTTCATCTATTTGAATATTGTTGTTTTTTGTTTATTTGAAAAAGAGATTCTTCTTTTTGCTAATTTTTTTGTATTACTTTTTATTAAGTTTATTTGTATATAAAAAAAATGTCTGTTTAATTATTTTTTGTTTTTGTTACAATTCTTTTCAAGTACGAAATATGTTTTTTTTTTTATTTTGGAGTGTGGATTTGGAGGTGAGGTGGTGGACGAAGACGGGGTTTGAAGTGGAAGAGAAAATAACGAAATACAAAATGTATAATTTGTTAGTCTTGTGCAGGAGAAAAGATTTTTGTTAAGAGAAAATATTTTTTATGCGATATTTTTGAAGCAAGCACTAGTTTTACGAATGCAAAAAAAAATGGGAAAGATATTAATTTAATTCATCATAAATAGTACAAACTTAAGAGGAGCCTCTATTTTTTTTTAATTTTTCTTTAGAAATACATAAATAAGTTGATGGAAAACGAAAGCAAAATTAAATAGTTTTTTAGTTGATAATTGATTGATTGATTGGTCTTAAAAAACACTATATTATACTTATTTAAAGAATCTAGAACTAAGAGAAGAAATTCTGTTGTATTTTGTGTGTTGTTGTTGTTGTTGTTTATATGCTGGAGTTAAAGCTGTTTCACAGAGAACAACGCATATCATAAGATTTCTTCAGTGGTTCATGCTCTTAACTGAAAAATGTTTTCGCAACTGATATGATTTGACCATTAACAAAAAGGTTTGGAAAGCTTATTTATACTCCATCACGGTGTCAACAAGAAAAGTTGTTCATTTTAAACAAAATTCATGCTGGGTGATCCAATTCCAGATACAATTTTGTTTTATAAGAAAAAGTACACAAAGTAAAATATTACCTCACTGTTTTGTTGTGAAGCACATCTTAGTGTTCGGTATGCAAAAAAACATCTTTCTCGGTTCGGGAGAAATTAAAGGTTTATGTTATTGCAATGGCTTAAACTTAGGTTCTGTTTGACGGGGAGATTCAGACCGCGAGGGTAAGAAGCGAAAAGAATATTTTCACTTTTAGACAATAAAGATCGGTTCTCAATTTGCGGTCATAACCAGAATTTTCTACATTTTCAATTTTTGTTTTTATGCATAGGAACTAAAAAACTACATCAGAACTAGGCACTTTACACTTTATGCGACAGTAACTTCTTTATTGGATTAGTGAAATGCCTATTTACATCATAATAAAAGTTATCGGTCAAAAGAAAAAACATCAAATTTGTATGACTTCTTAAAAGCAAAAGGATATGACTAATTGATACTTGTAAGGACTGCATTTCATTCCATGTTAATTTCTCGTACAAAAAATTTAATTCAGTGCATTAAAGAAATAAACATTTTGTTTTCTTGTTTGAAAAATTAGATCTGGTGTTGAAAGAAGTGGAAATTGAAAATATATTTATATTAAAACTCATCTGTCTTCATTCAATAACTCTCTGAAGCTGTGTTTATCAAATATATTAGTGTAGGGGCGGATGCTGCCTTAAAATAATTAGTTAAAAATATTAAGTAGTGGATGCTTTACTCTTACTCCAACAAAAATTGTCCGTACAGGGCTTATGAACGAGATTTTTTCAAAACATCAGGTGTGCCTGTGCATCTGGCAAATCTGGCACTGAAAAAGATACTAACCCACTGATTAACATACAGAAATTGTTGTTGTGATTTTTTCACAAATTTTGTATGCTCCAACATGACCAATGCCAAATGCATTCTGAAGCTTTCGCTTCTGCCTTCGCTGTGTAAAATGACAAAAAATAACATTCCAACAGAGTTGCATTCGCCAGTTGGAAGCAATACAATAGAGCTTTTTCAGTGTTTAAAGCTTTTCAGAACAAAATTTATAAAGGAGAGACAAAAATGTTATCGCTTTGATTTTCTCTTTTTATTTTTGGTATTCCTGAATAGAACGTGGAAATGCAATTAAAATTTTTTGAATTTTGTTCTTTTAGAAGTAAAAACTAATTTTCGGGAAGTTTTGAAACATTCACAGTGCATCACGTAATCAAGTGAACAAAAATAAATTGGTTGTTTTTTTATATTTTTTTTTTAAAGTCAGAAGATGGTTACCAAATGCAGATTGTTTTCCGATTTATAATGAATGCAAAGTAGACAACACTGTGAGAGCTTTAACTTAAGGCAGCAACGCTGAGAGGCAAACGCTTTATATTCCCTTTGCTGATTTTTGTTGGACGGAGAATAAGTTCCACTGTCGTTTCTTTTTTGTCAAATCCGCCACAATGTTGCAGAAAACACACGTCATATATTATAAATTAAACTATCCCACACTCCCCAGATATAGCACGCACTGGGGTCCATTCTCATAGAGTACGACAGCAATTTCGATTGCAAGTCATATTAGAACTTATTTAAATTATTAAAAATAATTATTAGAGTCAAAAATAGAAAAAGTAATTTATTATGTTATGTTGTGCTGTGTTGTGTTGATGTCAGCAGAAAATAACATTTTTTTTACTTGGACGAAACGGATATCAAAATGGAAGATAATACATTGAGTCTGCTAAGTTTGATGATAAAATGAGAAACTTTAATTTAAATACAGGATCAGGCAAAAGCAGATCTCTAATTAAAAAGTCAAACAAAGTAAAAGCTACAGAATTAAAATTAAAAAGGAAAGTTAAGCGTGCTAAGGCAATATTGTAAGGCTACTATTCATATTCACCCCGATTACAGAATCCGGCGAATGAGCTGCGGAGGGAATCAGGCTCAATTTTGACATTTTTACTATGAGCCAAACTTCAAAATTGAGTCTAACTCCCTCCGCAGCCACTTCGTCGGATTCTATAATCGACGTGATTATGTAGTTTCAGTTTCTCTGTAGATGTGATGCAATTTTTGTTTGTTTTATTTTTGTTTATACCTATTATTATGAAAAGTTATAGGTAGTAACTCGCTTGGCATAATGGTAAGTGCGTTGGGATATCACACCGGAGTTCTATGCCATCCGAATTAAGGAATAAAGTTGTAAATTACCTCCGTTCCTGCCGACTAACAACACGCACCCAGGGGGCCGATTTTTGGTCGATGAAAAAGTGAAAAAAAAACTTTTAAATTCTCAACCGTACAGACCTTTCTTTTTCAAGGCAAACAAGATTAAATTCCCCATTAATCTAGCACGAGTATAGAAGTAAAAGTTATATACGGCTGCGATTAAAAACTTGTTGGTCTCGAAGTTGACAAGAACAAGACCAACTACATACACTCAACAAGAAACAATCAACTTTTTACCGGCAAGGACAAAACTCCAATATTATTGAGTTGAGGAGTTCTTTTACCTCGGAGTAGACATTTATCCCACTAGCGACACCTTAGCGGAATTTCCCTTGCAAACCGTTTGACTAAAAATAAATGGGTTAAAAACTCCTCGGGTATAAGAAGAAAGACAAGTCATGCTTTATGGCAACAGGTGTTTGGCGATCAGCAGGAAGAGAAAATTGATACTAGGTTCTTTCGATTTTTTGTGCTATGAGCAAGGAGGGCGAATGGTGATGTTGTACAGAAAGTCAAAGCACGCCGCGCAGTGGTAAAAACGACAAATCTAGGTTTCAGCTTGCGACCATATCGCATACTTGCCAAATATGCATGTTTGGTATCATTTATGATGTTTTAAGGTATACGCTTAAACGAATAAAACTAATATCAGAGTACTTAAATTAATACTTATGTATATGAACTGTCCAATGACAAAAATCGAATAAAAATGAATATTTTCTTAATTTTAAAATTGATTTTTTTATTTTTTCTAAATAAGTATTGTGTTTTTTTTATATTATTTGTTTATATACATTATATATTTATCTTTAAATTGAAAAAGGCAGGAAACAAATTTAGGTACCAATTCATGTTTCTACTCTTCCATTTTTAGGACTTCAGTTACTAGTTCCTCTATCAGATTCAGCTAAAAAAAATTGGTAAGAACATACGTCTTTTTTTTATCTATAACTTTTTATTTTCAATTTTATCGTAAAAAGTATATTAGCATAGATTGTAGAAAATTTTATTTTCTATAAAAAAAGTTTAATTTTTCTTGTGTAAAACTACAAGATATCGTGGAAACTCTTTTCCACATTTTTTTTTTTTTCAAAATGATGCGCGAATGGCGGACCTTTCAACCCCGAAAATCTTGTTTTATACTCATTCCGAACTCCCCTACATATCAAAAGAAAAAAACTTTGTCCAACCCGAAATGCAAGGTCATAATACCATTTCAACATCACTTTTGAACGCGGACATTTTCCTTAACAAATATTATGTCTAAGCCCTATGGGTCTGTTTGGGTGTGAATCTTGCTTTAAGTATTTTGTAGATGTCTTCTTTCAGGAGAAAAAAGTTATATCATTTCAAAAAATAAGTTTAATGTACCAGATAGTTTAATGCCTTTGCGAATCAGGTGATGGCTAAATATGTTTTACTAACCACTAATAAGAACATCCAGAAGTCAAAAATTGAATACCTTACTTTTGAAAACTAGCAGAACAATATTTAACATAGTTTAAATTTTGTACAGAACCGAGGACCACCTGATGTATTACAAAGAGTGACATACTTGAATGCGTGCATCCAATAAGTTTTGGCGCCCATTAATTAACTATAAAAGCTAATAACACTTAATAATGAAAAAAAAGTTAAAAATACTATTCAAGTATATATATACATTTTTGCTAACGCGACGCAAAAATTGGTTGACACATTCATCAACAGCACTGTTAAAGTTAACAGAATTAAGAATTTTAAGAGATAGCTTAACCGACGTCCCTTATTTTGGCGGAAACTTCTTGGCTTAAACAATTGCTGTGTTTAATGAAGAAAAATTAGATCAAAACAGATATAACAAGAAAGAACAGAAAATGCAGCTTTGTAATGACGGGATTGACCGTTGCCTATCAGCTGTGAAATTTCAAATTTAAAAAATATTTGAATTATTATTTATTTGTTTTCAGTTCACATTTAATATCAATTAAGACTTTTTATGTTTTTTATTTCTTTTTCTTCACGTTAAATCAAAAAGTATAAGAAAAGTACTTCTGTGATAAATTTTAGCTTATTTCCCAAACAAACAAATCAGCTTGTGATTTGAAATTTCTCACTCACTTGCTCCAACTTAAAAGTGGGTGCAGGAAATATTGTACTAAACTGTTTTGAAAAACTTCATGTGACAAAATTAACAATAGTTTGGGCAAGGTTTTTACTAATGGAACACACAATCTTGTAATTTTCTGATCTGTTCTGTAATTTTCTGTGCAGAACAGATTCACAAAACTCATAATAATAAACCAAATTTACACGGTTTTGCACATTGGCAGGTAAGACTCGCTCTTATGGTAATTTTTGGCGCTGAATCCAAATCCGTCATCTGTTTTTCGTCATCGCATCAGATTTTTGAGATTATCTGTTATAAAACTTAATATGCTAAACGCATAAATTTGAACAAGGGATTGATCAGAGAATGCAAAATATAGGTATAGGATATAGGAGGTAGGCATGCCTGTCGTAAGAGGCGACTAAAATCCAAACTCCGTATACTGAGATTGATGTATACAAAACTATGCAATGAGCAAAACAATAAGATATAGTACCCCAGGTGGCAGTCCAGGTTCACTGGAAAATCCACCCTCTTCGGAGGTCGGCTCTATGGATTCTGGGGAGAGCCAATTATTGCATTTAATAAATCCCTTCCTAAAAAGTGCAAGGGTATCTCGATCACCACCATCTAAATCGAGTATAAAACAATCTAAATTCGGGCAAAAGAGTCCACCCGTCACGCCAGCGCGCGCCAAAAAAGACTCAGATAAAACAGAAAATCTTGAAAAAGATAATAACGAACTTCGACGAAGACTTGATGAAGTAATGGAACTTTATCAAGAGCTAAAGAAAGAAGTCGATCTTCTTCGAAAAGAAAATGAGATGTTGAAAGGCAAAAATTCTCCAATAAACTCCAAAGCTAGCTTGCCACAAGTCAATAATTCTAGATATGAAACAGACGAAGAAGAGCTAGCACGTGAAACGGAAAAGTCCTCAAACAAACGATTAAGTAAAAAGCGTAAAGCTGGCTCTTCACCTGAGGCAGCCTCGTCCTTTGAAATAATAGTCTCACCAAAACATGCGACAGTAAAAGAAAAACCTGTTAAGGAGCGGCCCCCGCCACCGATAAATGTTATCGGTATTGCGGAGTATAACAAGTTGCAAACCATATTAAAGGCATTACTACCATCGTCTTCTAAAGTTATTTCGCTCAATAACAACAAATGGAAAGTATGTGTGAAAGACCCTGAAAGTTATCGTCTTCTGTCGCGAAAACTAAACGAAGAAAAAGTAGAATGGTATACCTATGAAAATAAGTCAGAAAGACCCTTACGTGTTGTGGCGAGAGGTTTACACGCATCATGTTCAAAAGACGATATCATTAGTGATCTAAAAGAGTGCAACTTCAATATCTTAGATACAATGAACATCGTCAAAAGAGAGAAACAGAAAAAAGAGGGCGAAACGACAGTGGTACAACGTGGCCTTCCACTATTTATACTGTCGTTCGATAAGACTGAAAAACTAGATGAAATTTATATAATTAAAAGAATTTTAAACATCGTAGTCAAGATCGAACCTCTAAGAAAGAGCACAAGGTTAGTCCCTCAGTGTAAACGCTGCCAAGAATTCAATCACACCCAAACCTATTGCAAAAAAGAGCCAAGGTGTGTAAAATGTGCCGGAAAACATCTAACCGCTGACTGCAACGGAAAAAGTGAAAGTCCACCAACGTGTATTAATTGTAATGGAAATCACCCGGCAAACTATAGGGGCTGCGAAGTAGCTAAAGAATTGCAAAAGCGAAGATCAAAATCTGCTCAAACGCAAAGAAAACCACCAAGGCTAATTAAAAACGGAACTCCCAAGACTTTTAAATCAGGGAAAGCTTTAAATCAGGAAAAGAAAACAGTGTCAAAACCTTCGGACAAAATATCAAAGCAAGGTAATACAGAAACATATGCCCAAATAGCGGCCAAAAATATATCCGTTAATAATGATACTGAAACAGATCCGGTTTCGAAAGTCTTTTCAATAATTCTTTCGAAACTTGAAGAACAATGTGACACAAATAAACTTATCTTTGATAGGTTAAGTAAGCTCGAAAATTGTTTTCGACCCAAACCTCTTTCAAAAAATATATGATGGAAAAACTTAAAATTCTTAGGCCTGGTTCACACGAGATTGTACCGCACGATTTTTTGCAGTATAAATCCGTGCGGATGAGCAGTGGCGTATATATTTTACATAGAGCCTTTCACACGACCGACGTTTGTACGGCAAGAAAACGTACTCAGCTAAGTACGTTTATCGAAAGCTCAACGGACTTATAAAAAAAAACGAATGAATTGCGACGTATCGTCTTCCAGTGGCGTATAGTTTTATATAGTCTCGTTCACACGGTTTATATCCACGTTGGGTATTTGTTCGTTGGCATCGAATGAGCTTCAGTGGAGAGAAAAGCCCATGTATACAAAAAAAATTAATCGACCGATAGGGTTGATTTAAAAAAATTATAACTCCGGTGATACTGATTGGATCTTGAAGGTTAAGGTCTTTAAATAAAGAAGAGGAATGAGGAAACAAATATGCGTTTTTAGTTTTTCGAAATTATAAAAATTTTCATAAACATTTTAATTTAGAATAAAATAAATGGAATTGAATTGGGCTTTATTCACCCCTATAGTATGAACATTTTTGCTCCTCCTCAATGATTTTTTTACACAATATAGCCCGTTATGTCAGCTTTCTTTAAAGACCTTAACCTTGAAGATCCAATCAGTAGAACGGGAGCTATAATTTTTTAAAGCCATCCATATAAAATTTTAATAAAAAAATTCCATGTAGATAACGGGATTTTCTCGCTGGTGGATGGTCGTGGACAATGGTCCATGCAGGTAATTTCAATGCAATTGTTTTGATTTTTCGATCAATTTAAAATCAAGATTGTGTCGCTTAAATATCACGTAGGATAATGAATGAGGTATCAAAATAAGCATAATTTTATTTATATGTTATATTTCAAACAACAAGAAAATCCATCAATGCACTAAACAGATATGAGTTCATATGTGAAAGCGCTCAAATAATGCCGTTATCTCCGTCCAACGGTATTCTAGGACTCTTATTTTTTTAATTCATATTTATATCAATATTTTCTATCATCCGTCCAAATTTCAATTTTCTAGACCTTTCCCTTAAAAAGATAAAAATAAAATACTTTACAAATTCAAACTTCTCCAATCATTTTCATTATACTGTAGCTATTCGAGTTTTAAACGAATAAATATAAATATCGTGTGAACACCCGATATTTGTTCGGTAAAAACCGAATGCGATAAAAAACGTGCGGTACAATCTCGTGTGAACCAGGCCTTACATGGAATGCCAACGGATTATGGCAAAAACTAGGAGAATTAGAGATGTTTATGCAGGAAAATGATATCGACATATGCTTGATATCAGAAATGCATGCAAAAAATGAATCAAATCTTAAAATCCACGGGTTTCATGACTACCACGCTGTTCATCCGTCAAACAAAGCAAGAGGAGGATCATCGTTATATATAAAAGAGTGCATTGAACACTCAATAGGCTTGAAAATAGAGGTGGAATCAATGCAATTGAGTAGTGTTCAGGTTAGAACTAAAAATATTTTTCTCAATGTCTCTTCAATATATTGCCCTCCACGTTGCAAAATTGATAAGAGTGAATTTACGACACTGATAAAGTCACTAAGTCCAAACTTCATTGTTGGTGGTGACTTTAATGCAAAACACACCTTCTGGGCCTCAAGATGCATATCTCAAAAAGGTCGAATGCTATATGAGGCAGGAATGGAAAATAATTGCGATTTTCATTCAACTGGAAAGCCAACTTACTGGCCAACTGATCCGTCAAAAATACCTGACCTAATCGATTTATTTATGGTAAAAGGAATACCCTCTAACTATGTTGAAATTACAGAGAGCTTTGATCTCTTCTCGGATCATTCTGCCGTCATACTCAATACGAGCGAAAGTCTTATAAAAATTGAAAAACCACCCAGGTTAACAAACGGTAAAACCAACTGGGATGGATTTAAGAAAGATATCGAGGACAGCGTTGAATTAAGAATATCATTACAAACGTCTCTCGAACTTGAAGACGCAGTAGATACCTTTGTTGATATGATACAAAAGGCCGCATGGAATAACACACCTTATCAAAGGGAAATGCCGCGCCGCAAAGATATAAAATATCCGCAAGAAATAAAAGATTTAGTGAAAGAGAAAAGAAAAGCTCGCAAGAAATGGTAGCGAACCCGTGCTCCTCAACACAAAGCTAATTTAAATCGATTGTGTAATTTGCTTAAAACGAGAATATCAGATTTCAAAAACGGTGAAGTTGAAAATTACCTTGAAAATCTGACAGCAGGAAAAGATTCTAATTACTCACTTTGGAGAGCTATAAAGTAACAAAAAGACCAAAGCTTCCAGCGCCTCCTATTAAGAAAGGCCAAAATGAATGGGCTAAAAGTGACAAAGAAAAAGCTATGGTATTCGCCCGATTACCTGGAGGAAACATTTAAGCCTTTCGATGGACAAGTACTCAACGAAAATTTTAATATGAATTTAACATCAAATGACAGCTACATAATTAGAAATGCTACACTTGCCGAGTTAAAGAGAAATAAAGAAGCTTAAGTCCAATAAAGCTCCAGGTTATGACTTAATCACGGCAGAAATTCTAAAAATGCTTCCTCGTAAAGGTTTGATCAACCTTCTTTATATAATAAATGCCGCCCTTAGGTTAGAATATGTTCCGAGCCAATGGAAAGTTGCGGACGTAATAATGGTTTTGAAGCCTGGCAAACCATCTCATGAAAAGAAGTCTTACAGACCGATTTCGCTTCTTCCTGTAATATCAAAAGTTTTTGAAAGAATACTACTCCTTCGCCTGCAGCCGATAATAGAAGAAAAACAATTAATACCTGAACATCAGTTCGGATTTAGAAGAAAGCATTCGACCATTGATCAAGTGCATAGGATAACCGACGTAATTGAGAGAGCTCTTGAAGAAAAGAAAATCTGTTCGACGGTCTTTTTGGATGTGTCGCAAGCGTTTGACAAGGTGTGGCACGAAGGCCTCAAATTCAAATTAAGACAAGTTCTGCCTGAAGGACTTTATAAAATTCTAAACGAATATCTAGAAAACAGACTTTTTCGTGTAAGACACGGAAATGAATATTCTAATTTCAAAGAAATAGTGACTGGGGTACATCAAGGTAGTGTTTTAGGTCCAATTCTGTACCTTCTATTTACACGTGATATACCTCAAACAGAAGACACTATCGTAGCAACGTTTGCTGATGATACTGCAATACTAGGAGTAGGCAAAACGATTAACGAAGCTACGATTAAATTACAAAATGCTCTTAATAATATTAATGAGTGGACAAAAACATGGCGAATAGCGCTCAATGAACAAAAGTCAGTCTACGTGGACTTTACGTATAAAAAAATAAATAGATTGCCCGTCTTTCTTAATACCGGTCGTGTACCATTTGCGAATGAGGCAAAATATCTGGGAATGACTCTAGACGCGAAATTAAAATGGAAGCCGAACGTAAAAAAGAAATGCGAAGAATTAAAAAGTAAATTAAGAGATATGAACTGGCTACTCGGTAAATATTCCAAGCTTAGTATTGATAATAAGTTGATTTTATACAGGCAGGTACTTAAACCTGTCTGGACTTATGGTATACAACTCTGGGGTTGTACCTGCGATACAAATTTAAATAAATTACAAACGTTTGAAAATAAATTGCTTAGGTCATTTGTAAATGCACCATGGTATATAAGAAACGAAGATCTTCACAGGGATCTCGGGATTCCTACGGTTCGAGACGAAATTGAGAGTTTCGCGCGAAAACATAGAAATCGGCTATTAGATCACGCTAATCCAACGATTATTGACATTCTTGACGAGTCGAATTTAGTACGCCGTCTGCAAAGAACAAAACCTTCCGACTTGGTGCGGTGAACACAAAACCGCTTTAAAATCATTCAATGTATGTATGTCAATTTTTAAATAATATGGCTTTTTTAACATGTCATATTAAAGCCGTAAGACTCCAGTTTACTTTGTTTATGAACGTCTTGAGCGTATCTTTCCTCCGAAAAAAGTTATGCGCAATTTAGAAAAAAATTTAAAAATTTTAGATTTTTCGATTTTTTTATATTGGTTTTTGTTAACTTTTCCTGCTTAAATTTTTTCCTAACATTTTTTTAACTATCCATTTCAATAGAAAATTTAATTTTGAACAAAAAGTATTAAATGTAAAATTTTCAAATTCGGCTTAGTTTTCGAGTTATACCAAAAATACTGGAAAGTGGCCAGTGTGACCATTCTCTCAGAAACGCATGGGTGAATTTAGTAGCATTTTTGGTTTTAAGCATGCTTATGGGCCAAACAAACATATTCAATAATAAAAACCCTTGCACGTAATTGTTCCTTTTTAAAAGGTCTATTCAATAGGCTATTACTATAAACTAGTTTATGGAATAAAATTACCCGGGAGCCATTATCATTGTTCGTTCTCAAGATATTCGAGCCGAAAAACTTTTTTCAAAAATTTTTCGCAATTTTTTTTATTAAAAAAATAAACTGTAAATTGATCTGTTTTTATATTTTTACCAGTTCCTTAATACTTCTAAATGCGTAGAATAAAATTAACCCGAAGTCGATAGCATCATCTTGTTCTCGAGATAGAAGAAGACTAATGAAATTTAACGAGTTTTTTTTTTAAATCGCTATGGTCAAAAACTGTTTATTGAATTTGTTTGAAAGTCCTTTCTGCATGTGCCAACACTAGTATCTACAAAATAAAATTCATCCGAAGTCGATATCTTTATTCGTTCTTGAGCTATGGCGAACAAAAAAATTGAAGGAACGTACGAACGCACGTACAAAAGCAGATATCTCTCTAAAATGATGGATTCCGATTCTAAGGAGCTCAAAAGGTGAAGACATGTCAAAATTTTCGATTCGGTTCGGTGCAGTTGGAATAACTTCAAATGGGAAGTTAAATACCGAAATATAATTACTTCATACCTGGCAACACAAACATATACATAGGTGTAATCTAGCAAATGGTCCCAAATTTAGAAATATTACTTGGTATCCGTCACTTTATGAACCCACGATAAAAAAAAAAATAAAAAACAAATTTCCAAATTTGGTTATCCGATATGCATTCACCCTGTATTTACATAAACATATGCCTGAAATATATAAAAAAATTTCAGATTCTACTTCATTTTCAAATGTCACATCAAATAGTAATTTGAAACTGTCGAGGAAAATCGAATATGAATATTCCACCCACATCAACGATCCAAGTGTTGATGGAATGACAAAAAATATTCCATCTTTAAAAAACTATCACTTAATTTAAATACGCCACTGACTTCTTCAGCGCCTGTGGAAAGACTGATCTCTTTCGCTGGTTTGGTCGATTCTCCGACGCGTCATGCAGTCACCTACCAACATTTTCAAAAATTAGTTTTGTCAAAAGCTAGCTCAACTTTTCTAAAAAAAATTAATCAACAATAATTAATAAAGACTAAATGAGACAAATGAACTATAAGGAATGTTGATTGAAGATTTTTAATTATAGTATTTTAAATTTGTGACGCTTATGAAGAACGTACAGCTACGTATGATATATCAAAATAACTATCAATTATTGAAGCTGCGAATAAAAAAACGAATGGTATAGGTGCACAGATTAAAGAGTTATTCGGTGATAGGTTAATGTTCAGTAATATGTAATTATCTCGGCTCAGGTGTATTTAAGAAATCATGTTTTACATATCATATCCATATGATCTATCACAGGTATTTAAGATTTTTAAATGCAACCATTAAAAAGATAAACCAATCAATATAACTGCCAAAAATCGATAAAAAAATTAGTATATTTAACAAATTAATAAAAAAAATACAACATTTCCTGAAACAAAAACAATTTAATTTTTAATATCTTTCTTGAACTATAAAATGTATTACAATCAGCTTTAATCCTGATTTGTAGTAAACAATTTGTGAACCATGTATTTTTGAAGTTTGAACTTACAACCATTAATATTTTATTTTCTAGAATTTTCGGAATTTCAAAATATATGTACGAAACTGTTACACAAAACGTACATAAACATCGATCAACAAAAAAATTATTACTCTAGCACTTCTCATTAAGATTTTTGTTTTCGATCATTTCACATAAAAACCCTTTTTAAACTACTTATAATTCGAATTTTTAAAAAATCCCTCTATATAAATTTTCCAGTTATACAATTTTTTCAAAAAATTTCCAACACTTACAGCGCTATTAATAAAAAACGCTTATTCTACCTTTATTCCACGATTTTACTATAATAAGAGTAAGAGTTAAGCCACAGGTTAAAATTTCTCATTAAAAAAAGTTTATGTTCGTGGAATAGTAAAGTGACGTTTACCGTACGAGGCCTATTAAGTATCTTGAAATTTGTACCAAGTTTCGGAAGCTTGGGTTTTTTCCGTATGGGTTTTGACATTTTAAAATTTCAAATAACCAAACATACCTAAGAATTTTCTTGTTTATGTCGATCTAAATTATTATTAGGTATTAGGGAAAATTTAATTAAAAAGAGGAAAAGAAGCGAGAGTCGGAGCACTAACGACAAAGTAAGTTCATAAAAATTAACCAAACCATTTATAAATAACCTTTTGCTTTATATTCTTCAGAACCTAATGAAATCATTGTGCATAGAAAAAAAATTATATTGAAAATGTAAATCTTTTGATACCAACGCCAATAAAAAAGAGTTTGCTGCTTATTCCTTCGCTAAATCATCTGCTTCGGTGGTTTAGCATAGTAAACGTCACATAGCAGAAATTTTGTTTTATTAGTAAAATTTTGGGCAAGAGTACGATAACTTAGGCGCCAAGAAATAATAACGGTTTTTTGTAGAACAGTTCAATACAAGAATTTTTTTCTATGGGAGGGGGGGTCTATCTCCCCCCGTAGGGGCATTTTCATAAAAAAGTACTTAAAGAATACAAAAATTATACAAAAATAACGGTAATACTTACAGGTAAGTTTTATACAATTTTGCCTGTTAACAAAGAAATTATTACACTGTGCACATACACATACTTGCACCTGCACGCATAATACATACATATGTTGAAACGAAAAGTAGGCGAGACTTCACCTGAAAATCATCCAAGTCAAAAAGCAATTTGCACAATGGGGGTAGGCGAAATGTCAGTGGAAGATCTTGAACAAATGTTTGACCGCAAAATCGTTAACTTGGCAACGAAAAATGATCTATTGGAGTTGCATAACCATATTCAACAACAAAAAGATCAAATTGATAACCTACAAAGTCAACTCGTTGAAACTACCTTGCAACTGCAACAAACTCAGGATGCACTTCAGAAAACCCAACAGAGGTGTAGTACGTGGGAAAGAGAAGTGTAAGTACTGGCAAGAAGGGCGTGCGAGAACAACGTCATAGTGCACATGCCAATAACTACAGATATAGACCCAATCGCCCGTGCAAAAGAAATTTGCTCAGACTTAATGGAAGTGAATATCACAGAAAACAATTTCAAAGATGTGAAACGACTGGGCTCCACAAACGAGAAGGTATCAAATATACTCGTAAAACTTAACAACACTGAAGACGTTAAGAAGGTAATCGCGAAATCTCTTAAACTACGAAACACGGGAATATCCATTCATAGAGACTTTCCAAAGGCAGTTCGTGACCGTAGAAGGAAAATATTTAATTTAAAGAGAGATATAGTAGCCAAGAACCAAAATATAGAAGTTATTCTACGGGGCGAACATATCCAAGTGGAAGATGAATTATTTTTCTATGATGAAAATGACAAGCTTGTGTGGAAAAATGGAGATGGTGATGGAGCAGAAATCATAAATCAGCTGGTGATGACAGGGACGAACACATCAAAAACAAACAACCTAACGACATCAGCGACATCTACAAACTCATCAACGAACTATTTGAGCCCAGCCGGGACTCGAACCCAAACACATAATCGATCCTAGTAGTGTTGCCGTCTGTCCTAGTATTAATGTAGCTGAAGTTAAAAATTATAAATTTAATATTTTGTCATATAATGTAGCTGGGTTGAAAAATAAGGTTAATGATTTAGAATTTTTTGACTATATTAAAAAACATGATATTTTTTTCCTGTACGAAACTTTTTTAATAGAAGTAAGTAACAACTATTTTGAAAATTATTTTAATGAATATGAGCTGGTATGGAGAGTTGCAACACGAACTCACTCCGCCGGAAGAGCAAGTGGGGGAATGCTTTTTGGAATTAAAAACAGTCCTTGCCAAAAACCAAATGTAGTTTTACGAAGAGATTAGGTAGAGATCTGGTCTTGATTGAAATTAGAGGAAAGCAAATGGAAATTATTCCCGTATATATAAACTGTACCAATTGGCAAATGGAATATAATGAACTACTGGATTTTCTTCTTAACTCAGGATGTAAAAATACAATGATTATTGGTGATTTCAACGCAAGAGTTGGCAAAGAACAAGAAGCTCCAATTAACAAAGGTGAAGTAGAATGTTTTTCAAATGTTTCCAGAAACTCTAAAGACGAAATAATTGATGCAAAAGGCAAACAGCTTATCGAAACCTGTGAATCATTTGACTTGTGTCTACTCAATGGAAGAACAAAGAGCGATATAGAAGGTGAATTTACGTATGTAAAGGGTAATGGATGCTCTATAATAGACTATGCTGTGATTAATGGTGATTGGCATGATCTCATAGATGATATGCAGGTAGCAAATCAAACATATTCGGACCATATGCCACTTAGTATCATTTGCAATTTACATACCAAAGTTCCAACTACGAAGGATTTATCCCTACTCCCAAAACTTATATGGAAAGAAAATGGAGCGAACGAATATCGAAGGCAGTTAGATGACTGTGTCGCCAGGCTGGTACCGGACTGGAACCACGCCCTTCTATATCCCAGTTTTCTGACGAACATCATTACCTTTGTAGCAGAACCAAAAACTGGAAAAAAAGAATTTGTAAAAAAACAGCCGTGGTTTGATGGAGATTGCTTTAAGGCCAGGAAAAAATCGCTAGGATCGCTCAATCTCTTTAGAGAACTGAATTCAGAAAACTCAAGGAAAATTTATATCGAAGCTAACAATCTTTTCAAAAATGTATGTCAACAGAAAAAAGCGCTGTACTTTAATGGAATGGCTAATCAAATAGCGGATGCCTCTAATAGCAAAGAGTTTTGGGCGATGGCAAAGAAACTAAATGGAACAACCACTAAAGTTGGAACACTTATTGGGGTTGATGTCTTAAGAAACCATTTCCATTCGATGCTATATTCAAGAACCCCAAATTGCTTTCCATTATGCAATGCCCCTCATAAAGGATGATAGTTTGGACAAACCGTTTGAGATGGAAGAGCTTTTGGAGGTTCTGAGTAAGGCGAAACAAAACAAAGCCCCAGGAGAAGACCGGATCCCATACGAGTTTTTCCAAAATGCTTCCTATAACTTTCAAGAACTGCTTCTTAATTCTTTGAACTCCGTGTATAGAGGAGGAAACATACCGGATGAGTTTCAAAAATCAATAATATTTCCGATTTTCAAAAAAGGAGACCCAAATAATGCTGCTAATTACAGAGGCATCTCATTTATGAATGCTATAACCAAAATTTTTACTGGATTGTTGAATGGGAGACTCACGAAATGGGTGAAAGATAACAATAAGTTGGGACCATTCCAGGTTGGATTCAGAGAAGGTTTTTCAACAGTGGACCAAATTTTCACTTTAACCAGCATCGCTGAAAGGTACTTAAGTAAGGGAAAAAAACTGTACGCTTTTTTCATTGACTTTAAAGCAGCTTTTGATACAGTGAACAGAAACTGTCTTTTCTATAAGCTCTCTCGTATCGGAGTTTCATCGAAATTTCTAAAAACTCTTAAGAATCTCTATACAAACAATGCATCGATGATATGGAATGGAAAAGAACTATCGGAATCGTTTAAAATAGAAGTCGGAGTAAGACAGGGATGTCTTCTGAGTCCTTTGATATTTTCCCTATTTCTGGATGACATTACTGCAATGTTACCGGCTGGAATTGAGGTTGAAGGAGTTAGAATTACTACTTTGCTTTTTGCGGATGATCTTGTGATCCTAGCTGAATCACCAAGCTCCTTGCAGCTTATGATAAATAAGTTGGAAAATTATTGCAAATTAAACTGCTTGCAAATCAATACAGCAAAACTAAAAGTTCTTATCTTCAGGAATGGAACCGGTCGCTTTGCGAGTGCCGAAAAATGGAAGTATGGTGTGGATGACTTGGAAGTCGTCAGAGAGTACAAGTATCTTGGAATTACCTTAAGCCACAATCTTTCCCTGAAGAAACATTTTGCAATAAAACTATCGGAGGCAAAAAAAGCTATAAACTCCACGTGGAAAAATTTAATGGCCAATGCGAATGTAGAAGTACCGTCAAAAATCAGAGTTTTTGAAGCTGTCATGCGATCAGTTATGTGCTATGGTGCACAAGTATGGGGAGGAAAATTCTACGACGAGGTGGAAAAACTACTGCGCATCTTTTTAAAAAAGTTATTCCGTCTCCCATCAACTACACCGAACTATTTGCTGCAAATTGAAAGTGGCATACCACCACTTTTTGTGTTTACACTCAAGCTGAACATGAACTACATCACAAAGGTCTTAACTGAAGCAGATGACACACGACTTACAAAAATTTTAGTTCGAAAAGCTGTAAGAACAAAAACACTCTTTTTCAAAGACTGGGAAAACATCGCCACGAGGTTCAATATAAGTCTAGACCTAGATGAAACTAATGTTGCTCAGTGGAAAGCACTTACACAAAAATTTATATGGGATGTGGAACAGGAACTAAGGAAGGAAAGTATTGCTGAGGCTGAAACTTCAAGTGCACGCGCATTGTATAGGCAACTCAATCACCAGCAAATAAACTACCTAACCTCTAACCTCAGTACTGCCCAAATATCAATAGTAATCCGCATACGAGGAGAACTAATCAAACTAAATTGGATGCCTCATCGAGATGACCTTCCACTACACTGCAGTCTTTGCAACACAAGGGAATATGAAGATGTGATTCATTTTCTCGGCTCCTGTCCGATTTTAAAGGAAATAAGACGGAATCACTTTGGAGTGGACGTAATACACATAGAAGATATAAAGCATATCCTGAACGATACCAACCACTGGTCGTCACTGGCCTCATATTGTCAAACTGCGCTCAGGTATAGAACAAGAATATTGGATGAAAACTTTTAAAAATTAACCCAGCTACAAGTCCCTTATAAGTCCTTAATTTTCACGTTTTTGAAGTAAAATTGTTTAAATTAATTGTCTAATCTCGGCAGACGGCTAAGCCATGCTTAAATGTACAATTTTTATACATAATATTATAAATTTTTTCGATTCAATAAAGTACCTTAAACTAACCTTAAACTAACTACTTTTTTTTAAAGCCAATACTCCGTTCTATTTGCTAATTTTTAAATCAAGTGAAATCTATGCACAGTTTTGAAAAAACAAATTTTAAACTCAAAATTTGGGGAAAAAAACATAAAAAAAAGTTAAAAGTGTAATTTTTCAAAACTGTAAAATTATATATTATTTTTTTTTTCTAAAATTCGTTGCTCTTATTAATTCTTAATCAATACCCGAAAACTAGATGATTTTATGTCTTCTAGTTTTTGAGAAAATTAAAAATTACTAAAACTATTTTTTTATGTTTGTTTTATTTTATTTGTTATTTTGCTTGCTTATACGTTACGGCGGCCGGCGTATGAACAGTTAGGTAGGTATGGGGGGCATGCTGCCCCCTGTAACCCCCCTGCTTGGGCACATTATAGGATTTGGGGTAGGTGAAAAGTTGGGTGTATGCAGTTTTTTTGCCTCAAAGTGAAATCACTGTAAATACCAAAAAAAAAACAAAAATTTCATAAAAAAGTTGTTTTAAAATAAATTTAAAATTTATTTTTGTGTGAGGCTACTCAAGTGTTACGGACTGTACAATGTATGTACATAACACATCATAGAAAAAAAAAGCCACACAAGCTTTAAAATTTGTCCCGTTATTCTTGGTGCATGCACATGATGTGTTACAAGTTAATATATCTAAGCGAAGGTCATTCTTTATGGCCAAATCACAATCTCGCGTTCGGTCGGTCGCGCTTTGACGGGCGTTTTATCGACTTTACGATAATCTGTGTCAAAAAGCGCGACCCTTAAATTTGCAAAACAGAATGTAGCTTCAAGCTTCGGGCGTTGACAAATTACGAATATGACAGAACAAAAGTTCTGTTCCTTTAAATTAACACAGTGAAAATTCTTCACAGAAAAGGGGGTCAAAAAGTCTCTCTTTTATTTATGAACAAAAGTAGCGGTGGGATCAGGAGCTAAATTTGAGCAGGCATACGTATGGTTTTTTGTTCTCAATTATGAAGCAATGAAAAATCAGGATCCTAAACATTTTTTTAAAATAACTAGTCGATTAATATTAGTATGAAACTATTTCACAATTTGTTTAAACAAGAGTATCGGGATAATCATTTTACAAACGTGTTTCAAATTTTGATCGGTGGCTCCGCTGTTTTAACCCACTGATTTCGGCGAAATAACTACGAAGTTACAATGGTTCAAGCACATACATGGCTTATACCACTTACTTGAACCTTAAACCATCATTGGACTACAATTAATCCACCAAAATCAGCGAGTTAAAATTTGCTGAACCATGGATGTACAACTGGCCCTAAGAAAATCCAGTTTAAACGACTAAAACAGTGACAGTTCTTGCAAAAATTAACTTAACACACCTTTTTGACATTTGTAAATGTCAAAGTGTCATAATGAAGTTTGTACGATGCGAAAAAGATAAAAATTGGAAAAAGGATTTTAATACAACCACACCACTCCGCATCACATATATTCACCACATATCATAATCTGTACATATATGTTAATTATCATTAATTTTTACCACACAGAAATTCTCATTCCAAAAATGGTCCCATATTACCAACACGGTTATAGACCCTTATTACACGATGACTCTCTTTCTCTGACTCTTTTTGAAATTAGGTGCGAAGGAAACAAAAGACCAAATTTCCCCTTCAAACTCATTTAGAAGGGATAAAAGAAATCATTCTATAAGAGGGACTTAGATGGATCAACATTGTTGACAACATTGCTTGATGGAATCGGAATAAGTTTTCAAAATATTTTGAAAACCATACAACTTGGTTGACAAAATGGTTTTTTTGCGTTTAAACGATCAAACATCAGTGGTTATCGACAATGTTGGACATACTGTTGATTCATGTAAACCCCCCTATACGTAAGACAGGACTTTATTTTAAGTCCCGTTTGACATCTATTCATATTTCAATAAAATGTATGGATTTCATTTATTTAAAAATGCTCAACTTGCTTTATTTACTTTGGTACATAATAGTTGAGTGAAATTCCTTGGAACTTTTCACAAATTTTCACAATTTGCTATCAGAACCCTTAACAAACTAACCTTATGTGTGAACGTGAAGTAACCATATATGTCAACTGAAAAACTTTTATTGCTTTCGAAGAACGCAAACCAGTGCTCATTTTTTATAACATGCATCGACAAAAGTCGTCGAGAAACTTTTAAAAATGGAACGAAACTCATGTGTTTTGTTTCAGCTTTCATCTTTACAGAACCTGGCACAGTGTACGTAACCACTTTCTCCGAAACTTAAATTGATTCAGGCAATCGAACATGCATGCTGTCAAATATTAGCTGTCAAATATTAAAAAAAAATTTGTAGGTATTTGGAAATGACAAAAAATTAAACAAAAACAATAAATTTCACAGGAATATTTGGTTTATTTGTTTGGTTGTTTTTTGTTAACACTGTCTCGTTTTATTCAATTGATATGTAAATAAAAGGATAAAAGAAACACATTAATAAATTGCCATAGTTCTATTATATCCAATCTGCATATTGAACTGCAACAGAATCAGCTTCAAACATGTACAATGATTTGTATTGCTGCTGTTTTCGTTGTATTTATTAATAAAAACAAACACACAATCTTTAGTTTAACTATTTAAAGAATTACTAATCTCTTTTATATCTGAGATATAAAATTGAATTAAATATTTATCAAAACACTTCCCGCACCAAAAAGAGAATAACACAAAAAAAAGAAAACGTCTATTTCAGCTGTCAAAGTGCCACCGAAATAGAAAATAGATCTATTCGGGCGTTTGGCTCAGGCTTACGATATTTACGATCTGAGGCAAGCCCGACGCCTGAGGTAACATTTAAGATTGCCCCATAAGATCCCATTGTTTCTATTCAATATGTCAAAGTCGGCGCGACCGAACGCTTGATTGTGGTTTGGCTATTAAAAATGGAACGAAGCTCATGTGTTTTGTTTCAGCTTTCATCTTTACAGAACCTGGCACAGTGTACGTAACCACTTTCTCCGAAACTTAAATTGATTCAGGCAATCGAACATGCCCAAGAAAGCATGCTGTCAAATATTAGCTGTCAAATATTAAAAAAAAATTTGTAGGTATTTGGAAATGACAAAAAATTAAACAAAAACAATTAATTTCACAGGAATATTTGGTTTATTTGTTTGGTTGTTTTTTGTTAACACTGTCTCGTTTTATTCAATTGATATGTAAATAAAAGGATAAAAGAAACACATTAATAAATTGCCATAGTTCTATTATATCCAATCTGCATATTGAACTGCAACAAAATCAGCTTCAAACATGTACAATGATTTGTATTGCTGCTGTTTTCGTTGTATTTATTAATAAAAACGAACACACAATCTTTAGTTTAACTATTTAAAGAATTACTAATCTCTTTTATATCTGAGATATAAAATTGAATTAAATATTTATCAAAACACTTCCCGCACCAAAAAGAGAATAACACAAAAAAAAGAAAACGTCTATTTCAGCTGTCAAAGCGCCACCGAAATAGAAAATAGATCTATTCGGGCGTTTGGCTCAGGCTTACGATATTTACGATCTGAGGCAAGCCCGACGCCTGAGGTAACATTTAAGATTGCCCCATAAGATCCCATTGTTTCTATTCAATATGTCAAAGTTTGTGAGAGTAGTGTTTTTTTTTAAATAAAAAATGGCGGCTAAACATCCACTGCTTCATCCTAAGCTTGAAAATTTTTCCATTTTGTGTTCATTCGAAGATTTAATATCGACAAACGAAAAAACCATAATTTTTTTAGAAGATGTTGGACTTATTCCAAATAAAACATCAACTCCCCCATCATGTTGCAGTGTTCCAATGAAGGTAGAAAATAATAGCAATACTAAGTTTGGCTGGGTTTGGCGATGCTCAGTAAAAAGTTCAAAAAGAAAGGTGACAAAACGTGCAGAAATTCAATCAACCCATCCGTTGGCACATTTTTTCATGGGCCACAATGCCGATTAGAGATTCGGGAAGTTCTTGCCGTGGTTATCTTGTTCGTCATTAAAATTCAAGTTAACACAGTTTTTTAGGTAAATTAATAAAGTCTTGAACATAAATTACAGGTTGTAGATTTAAGACTTTTTTTATCGTGGTACTGAGACATTGTAAATAAAACGACACTTAACGGACTTACCGCGATAATTAGATGAAATCAAAACTATTTTTGGTTATTTTCCCGACGTTTCGACCAGATTTCACTAGTCGTGGTCACGGGTTGACTGATGGCTTGTGGGTGGTTGTTGTTTTTACTCTCATTGTTCTGTTCTTGTTCGTAGATTGTACCGGTGCGTTTGTGCTTGCAGTTGAGATGGAATATGTTGTTGCAACTGCATAGATTGTTGTTGCTGTGAATTTATGAATTCTTGAGAGCAGGCAAAACTAATAGCATCAGCTGGCAGGTTGTTTTGATTTTTGTGTTTGTTGTTTTTATTAAGCTTTAATTTGTTTATCAGAGGATCCCATGCTGGAGAAAGATTAAAACTTTGATCTCGATTGAAGTTTGAGTGCATTTTTATTTCGATTGCCTCTCGTACCAATCTTGGGACATAAAAACTTTCCGTGGCAATTGATTTTGCTAGATCGAAGCGTATAAAGTGATCCTCATTATAAGCTAAATGCTCACAAATTGCCGATTTGGTTACTTCATTCTTTTGAATGGCTCTTATATGCTCCATTAGTCTTGTGGAAATTGCTCGTTTTGTCTCACCTATATAAAATGAGCCACAACTACACGGTACAGAATAAACTCCTGGATTTTGTAGAGGAATTTTATCTTTTGGAGATCTTAGAAGCTGGCGGATTTTTTTCGGTGGCTTGAATATTGATTTAATGCCATGCTTCGATAAAATTCTTCCAATGGCTTCAGAAACGCCTTTTCTATACGGAAGAAATGCTCTTTTTTCATTTTGTTGCGTTGTGTTTTCTGAAGCTATTCTTTCCTTTGGTTTCCAAGAACGTTGTTTGGAACTGTAACCATTTTTCAAAAGAGCTGCGTCAACATGTCTTAACTCTTCTTCTCGATGATCATTGTCACAGATCGCGTTTGCTCTATTAATAAGAGCTGACACCACGGAAGTGAAATTTGCCGGGTGGTGATGAGAAGCGGCATGCAGATATCTGTCGGTGTGGGTGGGCTTCCTATATACCGTGTGTCCTAAGGTTCCATCTTGTTTTTTAATGATTTTTACATCTAAAAATGCCAACGTGCTATCTTCTTCAACTTCCATTGTAAATTTTATCTTTGGATGCACGGAGTTTAAGTGGTTGAGAAATGTGTCAACATCATTTTTGTTGAGAATACAAAATGTGTCGTCAACATATCTTTTCCAAATAATTGGCTGTATTGGAGATGTCTCTATTGCCTTTTCCTCAAAGTGTTTCATCCAAATATCTGCAATAACTGGAGCAAGTGGGGAACCCATTGCAACTCCGTCATTTTGTAAATAAAATTTCTCATTGTAAAGAAAATATCCGGATGTGAGGCACAAATGAAGAAGTTCTACTAATTTTGAGTCATCATCGGAAGAAGATAACTTTGTTTTTATAACATCTAGGCATTCTAATACTGGAACATTCGTGAACAATGATGTTACATCGAAACTAACCATTATTTCATTTTCATTTACATGCACATCTTTTATTATCGATATAAAGTGCTGGGAGTTTCTTACAGAAGAAGAGCAATCAATGACCAACGGTTTCAGTTGCATAGCTAATTCTTTGGCAACAAGGTAAGTAGGGGAATCAATTTGGCTGACAATTGGTCTCAAGGGGACATTTTCTTTGTGTACTTTCGGCAGGCCATACAGTTTTGGTGGTTGAATACAAGATGGTATAATATTTGTTTTTTTAATAACTGATTTACATTCTGCCATTTTTTGTCTCACTTTTCTTGTCACCCTTGCTGTTGGATCATAACTCACTTCCTTGTATGTATCACTGTCACTGAGAAGATTTTCTATTTTTGAGCAATAATCTACTGTATCGAGGACTACGATGCAGTTTCCCTTATCTGCGGGAAGCACAATCAACTCTTTGTCTGCTCTAAGTTTTTTTATGGCAATTCTCTCATTCACCGTGATGTTTTGTTTTATCGGTTTTGCCCTACGAATTAAAACTGAAACATCCTGTCTAATAGTTTCAGATGTTAGTTTTTCAATTTTATTCCTACGCAGGCACTCTTCTACAGATCCTATTATTGACTCAATAGGAATATTCAATGGTGTAGGTGCAAAATTCATTCCTTTTGAGAGTATAGATACAGTATTTTCATCAAGCTCTTTGCTAGATAAATTTCTCACTGTAACCGCCACGCATTGATCTTTTGTTGTTATTTTGCTTAGGAAAAGGCAATAGAGACATCTCCAATACAGCCAATTATTTGGAAAAGATATGTTGACGACACATTTTGTATTCTCAACAAAAATGATGTTGACACATTTCTCAACCACTTAAACTCCGTGCATCCAAAGATAAAATTTACAATGGAAGTTGAAGAAGATAACACGTTGGCATTTTTAGATGTAAAAATCATTAAAAAACAAGATGGAACCCTAGGACACACGGTATATAGGAAGCCCACCCACACCGACAGATATCTGCATGCCGCTTCTCATCACCACCCGTCAAATTTCACTTCCGTGGTGTCAGCTCTTATTAATAGAGCAAACGCGATCTGTGACAATGATCATCGAGAAGAAGAGTTAAGACATGTTGACGCAGCTCTTTTGAAAAATGGTTACAGTTCCAAACAACGTTCTTGGAAACCAAAGGAAAGAATAGCTTCAGAAAACACAACGCAACAAAATGAAAAAAGAGCATTTCTTCCGTATAGAAAAGGCGTTTCTGAAGCCATTGGAAGAATTTTATCGAAGCATGGCATTAAATCAATATTCAAGCCACCGGAAAAAATCCGCCAGCTTCTAAGATCTCCAAAAGATAAAATTCCTCTACAAAATCCAGGAGTTTATTCTGTACCGTGTAGTTGTGGCTTATTTTATATAGGTGAGACAAAACGAGCAATTTCCACAAGACTAATGGAGCATATAAGAGCCATTCAAAAGAATGAAGTAACCAAATCGGCAATTTGTGAGCATTTAGCTTATAATGAGGATCACTTTATACGCTTCGATCTAGCAAAATCAATTGCCACGGAAAGTTTTTATGTCCCAAGATTGGTACGAGAGGCAATCGAAATAAAAATGCACTCAAACTTCAATCGAGATCAAAGTTTTAATCTTTCTCCAGCATGGGATCCTCTGATAAACAAATTAAAGCTTAATAAAAACAACAAACACAAAAATCAAAACAACCTGCCAGCTGATGCTATTAGTTTTGCCTGCTCTTAAGAATACATAAATTCACAACAACAACAATCTATGCAGTTGCAACAACATATTCCATCTCAACTGCAAGCACAAACGCACCGGTACAATCTACGAACAAGAACAGAACAATGAGAGTAAAAACAACAACCACCCACAAGCCATCAGTCAACCCGTGACCACGACTAGTGAAATCTGGTCGAAACGTCGGGAAAATAATCAAAAATAGTTTTGATTTCATCTAATTATCGCGGTAAGTCCGTTAAGTGTCGTTTTATTTACAATAAATTACAGGTGTTTTGAGTTATTTCTTTATATTACTTTTGATTAAATTAATCTAGCATTTACTCGCTTGGCGCCGTCATGATACAAACAATGAGCTGAGTAAATCTACAGTAATAGATAATTACAATTATTGCAGAGAAATAGCTGAAATAATAGCGTCACACGCTGATATAAACATCGGAGGCGAAGGGAAAACTGTTCAAATCGATGAAACATTTTTGACGAAAAGGAAATACCATCGAGGCCGCATAACAGAACAAATGACGATTGTGGGGCTGGGCTTGTATTGTAAAGAAGACAGAATCGGACTTTTCTTTAAAGTCAACTCCAAATGTAAAGCTGATTTGTGGCCCTACATACACAAGTACGTTAACCCAAATACGAGTCGCATTTGCACCGACAGCGCTCGGCAATATATGGGAATTGAGAAAATATTCCCTGGGAGCACGGTCCATAACACCACGAACCACAGTAAAGGTGAATATGTGAGTGCACACGATCATACTTACACCATAAATGATCTGGAAAATCAAAATAGGCTCTTTAAAAATACCATTTTGTGCCGAAAAACAACTAACCACCTTCACCAATACAAGGCCTTGTTTTTCTATCGAAAACACTGCCTCGAAAAAAAATACAAAGAAGATATGGGGTCTCAAATTATGGAGTTCTTGTTGGATATGAAAAAAGTGTACCTATGCATTGCCGATGGAGCCGAATGTGTAGGATTACACCTTAAAGATTTTGATCCGCCAACCATTGAACGTGAAAACTTAGAGGCTGTTATCCCACCTAAACAGCCTAGGCTACTTACCATCAACGACGAACTTAATGAACTCTACGAACTTGACAGTAACCAAACTACAGACAATGACTTCATTGACGAAAATAACGTACATTTTTAAGACATTTGTAATTAACTGAGACTGACTGACTGACAAATTGACTGACTTCGACGTGAAATGCAATGTAAGTCTACCTCCTTGTGGTGCATTCTGGGTAAAGCTAAATGACTTACTGTACTATACTTATTACACAGAACTTAATTTATCACAATCCTCAAAGAAAAGTAATAAACAAATAAAAATTTAATAAAAAGTAGGTTTGGTAATTTTCAATTTTCTCAAAAACTAGAAAACATAAAATCATCTAGCTTTCAGTTTTTGATAAAGAATTAATTAGAGCAACGAATTTTAGAAAAAAAAATAATATATAATTTTACAGTTTTGAAAAATTACACTTTAAAGTTTTTTCCCCAAATTTTGAGTTTTAAATTCGTTTTTTCAAAAACTGTGCATCGATTTCACTTGATTTAAAAATTAGCAAATAGAATGGAGTATTGGCTTTAAAAAAAAGTATAAAACTTACCTGTAAGTATTACCGTTATTTTTGTATAATTTTTTTATTCTTTAAGTACTTTTTTTATGAAAATGCCCCTACTGACCAAACGGGGGGAGATAGACCCCCCCCTCCCATAGAACAAAATTCTTGTATTGAACTGTTCTACTAAAAACCGTTATCATTTCTTGGCGCCTAAGTTATCGTACTCTCCCCACATTTTGCACTTAATCCATGGAATAAGGCTAACCTTTCGCTATTCCGCTGCACAATAAACTGCTGATTGCACTGATTCTTGCATTCATAATTATATAAAATAATATAGTTTAAGAAATTCATAAGTTCATTTTAGTTAGTAACACCAACCAAAAATGGAAGCGTACCCTTCGTATACGCTAGCGTTCTCCTATACAAATTTGTTAATTTTATTCTATTTAGTAACACCAACCAAAAATTAAATCGAACTCTCCCTTTAAGCTAGCATTCATCTCCTTTACACATTTGTTAATTTTTTTCATTTTGGTAACATCAACCAAAGATTCAATCGGACTCTTCCTATACGCTAGCGTTCATCTTCTATACACGTTTGTTCAGTTTATTCATTTAAAGTAACACCATAATTTATTCAAAACGACCCCATAGAAATTTCCAATGTTAAAATAAAGATGACTTTAAACTGCTGCAAATGGATTTGAATAGTGTTTCCCATTGGTGTAGTGTCAATGATATGGAACTTAATGTATCAAAGTGCATGTCTTTTTCTCACAAACTTAATGTATATTTATTAGCCTCTTCTGGTGGTCCTCAAGGAAGCTATTTAGGTCCAATTTTGTTCCTTTTATTTATAAATGACTTACCTGACGTGCTTTTGAATTCAATGAGTTTGTTGTTTTCTGATGACTTAAAAATTTGTACACGTGTAGAAAGTTTGAACGACTGTTTGCATCTTCAAGATGACATCAAAAAGCTTTCTGAATGGTATAGCCACAACCAATTAAGTCTAAACATTGTAAAATAACAGTGTTTTTCTTTTTCTCGTCGCTTATTTCCTATCAATTATGATTATAATATTGAGAATAATATTCTTGAGAAAGTATTATCAAAAAAGATCTTGGAGTTATTTTTGATTACAAACTTAATTTTGTGAAGCATATTGAATTTAATGTAGATAAGGCTAACTCGATGCTTGGTTTTATCTTCCACAATTCGTATGGCCTGCATGATCCTTATACATTAAAATCGTTATACATTGCCTATCTTAGGTCGATTCTCGAGTATTGCTGCGTTGTATGGAATCCGTTCTACAATAATCATTCAATTAGAATTGAAGAAGTTCAAAAAAAAAATTTACAAGATCCGTAATAAACAAACAAAGATGGAATATTTAAATGCCATCTTATAATGCAAGACGTCTGCTAATTGGCATTCAGACTCTTGAGAACCGCTGCAAGATTTGCTGTAATTTTTATTAGAGATATCGTTTTGTGTCGTATTAACTGTCCTTTTTACTTGCGATTATAGGTACTATAAGGCAAGTTTTGGATTCGTGCAAGAAAAAATTTTTGAGATAACAATCAAACATGATATTACGATGATAGAGAACACCAAAAAAATGGGTGGCAAAATTCTGTCTGTCTGTCTGTTCGTCTACAGCCTAAACGGCTCGATCGATTTTCTTCAAACTTGGTACTTAGTGGTTTTTGGTGATTCTGCCCACACGTTTTTTTCATTTTTTTTTAGAACCAAAAATAACGGTACCTGTCATACATTTTTTTTTGGCAAATTAACATAATCGTATTTTTCTCAAAAACGACTCTACAACTTTTCTTAAAAAAAATTCAATAAATTTATTTTAGTAAAGGCTTTCTTTGGCTTTTTTTCTTTCTTTGGGTGGAAAACCATTTTTCAAAAATGGTTAATAATGGTACCTCCCAAGGAGGTTTTTTAAATTTTTGATTTTCTTCAAAATGGTATGACCGATTTCAATTATTTTTTTTATACAAAAGCTTCCAAGAAATATTAATAGTTTTGTGTACTAACATTTTTGAAAAAATATTTTTTGGATTTTTAAAAAATATTTCAAAATTTTTTTTGGAAAATCAAATATTTCGAAAACGGCATCATAGATTTTTTTGAAACTCCATATTTAAGACTTTTTTAGTACTCTCTAAAATATTTTTAGAAAAAATTTTGCATTCATGAAAAAATAACGGTACCTTCCATACAAAAGTGAAAAAACCACAAAGGAAAATATTTGTTTGCTTGAAAACGACTCCTACGATTTTGATTAAACTTTTTTCATATACTAAAATTAGTACGATCTACCATCAAAAATTATAAAATTTTACACATAGCAACTATTAGCAGTACCTGTCATAGAACGTATTTTTTTATTTTGAGTTTTCTCGTTATCAGCTTAACGGATTTAAATGAATTTTTCTATATACAAATTTCAGATAAGATTAAATAATATTGCATATCAAAATTTTCAAAAAAAAAAGTTTTTGGATTTTTAAAAAAAAGTTTCAAATTTTTAATTTAAAAAAAAACCGCTCCAACGATTTTAAAATTTTTTTCCCTTACAATCATATTTCATCATGAATTAAGATGGCATACTTTTTTTTCACCTCAAACTGTCAAAAGAGTTGTTTTAGCTAATTTAAATGTCGTATTTCATGCTTCTCTACATTTTTCTCTCATAATTTCCATGTTTGTGTATACAATTTTCTTAAACTCGCAGTGTCTTGAACATAAGAGCAAGTACGTGCGACCCAGTCGTGCATTTTATTTACTATCTTTGATCGATATACATGCAACTTCTCAAGATCTAAGAATTCATACCTTGTTTCAAGAGAAAACCCATAGCGTTAATTATGCCATTAACCAGCTTATAACTCGATGTGTCAGAGAGACTAATTACGTTTCAAACATTATAGATTTCAACTTTCACTTAAGCAGATACTCATTTAAAAATATGTTAATGTGATACTTTTTGACATGTTAATAATGTAAGCAATTATTAAATTATTGTATTAATGTATTTATTTTTTCTCTTCTTGTTTGATATTATTTTTATATATATAAATTTCGTAAGTCTGTATTGAGTAAATTGTTAACTCTAAATGATGATAAATAAATAAATAAATAAATAGTGTAGTCCACCACTTGAAAGGGTTGATAGTTTTTGTGATCTTATCGTTATAATGGACCCAAAATTAGACTTTAACAAACATATTGATTATAAATAAAGACAAATGCATGAAAGGATTTGTTTATCGGTTTTCAAAAGAATTTCGAGACCCATACATTTTAAAAAATATACTCCTGTGCAATCGAAAATCGGATATTGAAACATCGTTTGGAGTCCGAGTTATCAAACTAATATAAATAGACTGGAATCGGTGCAAAAACGATTTCTCATTTATGAGCTTCGCCAGAGGAGGAACGTAAGCACACATCTACCACCAAACAACTAGCGCAGCGCCTACCCTTTATTAGTTAGGTTTAGTTTATTAAGTTCATTGATATGCCAACACATTAAGATACAAATGTCTTATTAAAAAGTGATAGCTTAAATAATATACATATTTGAGAATTAAAGCTAACTTTAATTTAATACAATAGCAAGCAGATATATAAGTAAAGGGTGTCCAGTGGGAATTTTTCAACTTTAAATTGCGACTACTACCGGGTTGAGGTAAACAGGAAGGGCATCGTTCAAAGCGCAGGATTTTCGGAATTGTTAGTCGCCATGAGTCAATACTGGTCGGGAGCGCACCGCGCGTTTGCGGTGAAGCAATATTTGAAGTGCGGTGAATCATTGATACGTGCGCGTCGCGCTTTTTTTACTCATTTTAATATATGACGACTAAGTGATGGCACGCATCTTATCTGGTCGTGGGTACAAAGATTCAGGCAAGAAGGCACAATGGTCAACAGACCTATTCCTGGACCATCAACGCCAGAACTTGTGTCTCAAGTTCGAAATGAAATTGTTCGAAATCCACGGAAATCGATAAGGAAGATTGCGGCCTCCACTCCACAGGAATAAAAAAATCAACAGTGCGTGTTATTTTGAAAAAGAAATTAAAGGTCCACCCGAACAAAATGCAAATTGTTCAGTATCTCAACGAAAGTGACTATCTTTTGCGAGAATCCTTCGCAAGAACAATGCTGGAACGTTTTCGGACAGCACTTATACGCTTGGAAACATTTTATTCAGTGACGAAGCACATTTCCATATTGATGAATATGTTAACAAACAAAATATGCGATACTGGTGCCCCAACAACTCTAGAAAACACCATCAAAAATGTTTAAATTGTTTAAAAACGACAGTTTGGTGTGCCATTTCAGCGAGCAAGCGCGTGCGGGGTTGCACATGTAAGGGTCCGACTGCAAGAGTGCATTGAAAAAAATGGCCATCATTTGGACGATATCGTTTAAAAAAATAAAATCCGCATTTTTACTCTGCATTTAATTGAAATAAAAATAAATACAACACGATGTATTTTTTTTATATTGAATTTTAAAGTTGAAAATATTCCGCTGGACACCCTTTATATAGAGAAATTAATTTTAATGGACAAACTAAGCAGTTTTAATTAATTTGTATCACTACCTATGTATATATTAAAATTATTAAAGGTAAAACCTAAAAAATAACTAGGTATAACAAACAAAAGTGGAGTTTAAGTTTGTTTTCAAATATTTTAACATTTTCAAGTCTTCTTATCTTGGCAAGGAGTTCCATAGGCGAATGACATTGACAAGGAACTGTTGCTCGGAAGTGTGCCATGAATGTCGTGGGATTATGAGTGTATTTGATCTGTTTTGAAGTTGGGAATTGTAATCTAGAAAAAAGGTACTGTGGTTGACGCGTCTGAATAATGTTAAAAAGAAGAAGAAGGGTTCGGTAGTGTAGAAAATGTTTGAACTGCATATGTATAAAGAATTAGCAAAGCCAGAGATGTGGTCACACCTTTTCAAACCATATATGTATCTAACTGTGTTGTTGAAGGCAACTGTAAGTTTTCGTCTACTCTCAGCATCACAGTTAAAGTAAATTTCACAACCATGCGTAAGTATAGGGATGATCAAGGTTTTTGCTAACATCTTTCTATATCTATCGGAGTTATGTATTCGGAATTTTGAAGAACTCTAAGAGCTCCATATACCTTACCAACAGTTGAATTAATGAGATTTTGCCATGTTAAAGACTTATTGAAAACTAGTTAATTTGCCATCACTGACTCATCGAAGAACAGTCTCTTAAATATTATTTGTGTATAAAGTATGATGGTTTGATTGGAGCAATTGATTCTGAATATCTTTTAACATAACTCAACCTTAATATTTAATCACGAATTATGGAATTCAGCAACCTTTTATTGCTGCATATGCAGCTTTTAATAAATATGTTAATGTTATTGATTTTAATGTTTCAAAATATTGTTTAAAAAAAGAATTATAGAATCTCAAAGCTAATAAGTTGTAAATTTGTAGCTATATAAATAAATAAATAGATACCGCCCTTAAAATTTGTTCTTAAAAAAAAGGTTTTCTTTTTATTTTATACATGCGAGGGGCCTCGCTTGTTCTTACTATTACAATTAATTTTTTTTAATAATCGTCTGTAAACTATTCCACGCATGTTTTGTTATAATTAATACGAAGCTTTAACTCGCCAAAGAACTTGAATCAGTCATTAAAAAAACAACATAAGTCACATTACGTTTGTTTAAACAATACCTTCAAGAGTATGTACAAAAAAAAACGTACTTTTTAATACCCTATTGCGATTTTCGAATGTTAAGCCGGCTCCTTATGAAATTTCTGGAGCACCACTGCGTGAATCTGAAGGATAATGTTTTTAATCCTGTTAATGTGCATATCGTGTAAATGACGTGATGTTAATGCTTAGCCTATGAGCATTTAAATTTCACCATTTTATACATGAAATCGGTAAATAGTTTGAAGGGAACAAATCCAGGGGCAAAATCACCTCATAATGAATTTTCATTTCCTTGCTTTGACGTCAAAAATGTTGATTTTCGTTAAATTTCTTTTTACTTACATACATGTGTATCTATGGTAAAAGAAAACTAAAATGAAATAAAACGGTTTTTCAATTTTTGGCGGTTATTCCCTTCTTCAAACTGCCGATTCAATTTGTGTTTAGTGTGGTTTTTGAAATGACCCATTCACTTCCAATTCACGGTTTAGTCAATGCGGGAGATAGAGGCTAGTTAAACGTTTTTATTAAGTAGGGCTTTAAGACTTAAGGGCTCACAAAATTATAAAGAGTTATCATTTCAACGTGGTCGAAATCAACTGTTACGACTTTATAATGGCACAGCACCATCTTTCGGAAATAGAGTTAATTTTGTTTTAAGGTGAATTGGCATCCGATTCCGAATTCTTAATGTCCCTCAAGAGCTATTAACTGGCAGTAAAATTCCTCAGATCAAATATACATATAAGAATCATTATAATATATATAATAATAAAAAAAATATAATTAAAATTAAGCCTTGAGAAAATATTACATTATGTTATAAGGTGCAAAAAATCTAGGATATCTAAGAAAATTGCTCCAAGTGAGTAGTAAAACTTTTCAGATTTTGTATGATAAAGTTGGAGTCCCACATTTGGAAACTTGTTTGAGAACTAACAATCTCAGGACACACTCTCTAGACTTACGGAACCAAGTAAACTTGATCAAGAGTTTATGGCATTTGAAACTTTTTTGGGACTTTCAGCCTTTCTTCGCTTATCTTTTATCACACTGAATTAAAATCTAAATTTCGAACCAAAGTCCAAATGCCCAAAATCTCATCAAAATTAATAAGATTTACATCACACTTTATTAGTTATTACCAGGGCTACAATTTTCCTAACTTTGACTTTTTTGTGCGTAATCGTATGAAAATATCGACTTTATAGAAACACGTTTCATGTCCTCCTGATTCCAAACATTTATTTTATTTTGCCTTTTTTACCCGCTAGTGCTTTTTTTCATTTTTGTCTATTTTTTCTATTTTGTCTTTTTCACCTTGTTTTTTATAAATTTTGTATCAAAGTTCATATTTTTTAAGATCAAAACAAATCTAAAAATGTATGATGGAGCTTTAAATGCGCTCCACTCGTTTTTGCTCAAGTAGAGAGGCCTTTTAGCACCTTAAATGTGCTTTTAAGAGAAAATCGTAAAAAGATATTACCTGAGAACTTTAAATACATCTCAGTAGTTTAATGCTATGTTTAATATCCTCTTTATTTAATAAATGCCTTTTTTGCTATTTTAAAGACTTTATTTTGACTTTTTTAAGTTTTTTAGGTCAAAAAAAATCCTTTCCTTGGTTATTACTCATTTTTTTTCTCCACATATAACAGTTAACCTATAGAAGAGTGAAGATAGAAGAAAGATATTTTATATTTATGAGTGAAGTGTGTTCAGGTCGTGGTGCATTAAGAGTGTTCCGGACTGAAATGGTGATTTCATGAAAAAGATTGCGAAGCGTGTACTTGTCCGATCAAAACGATTAAGGTGTCTATGGACAGATAAACTTATTCTCTAGGACATCATGGAAAAAAAATTTAATTTTGTGCTCTAGATTTTGGTAAAAGCCTCTAAGAAATCGAGAAAATGGCTAAAATGGCCGTTTTTCAAAGCAAATGTAGCCTACACTATAGCATTTCTTGCAAAAAAATGTTTAATAACATAAAATTCCATATTTTTAAAATGCCACTATTGGAGAAAATTTTCAATTTTGTACCTAATAAAAATTTTAGTAGTGCGAAATAAATATGCTTGTGAATTTTGAAAAAACACTAAATTTTTTATACCTAACGGTATTTTTTTGACATTTTTTTTTGCAGTGGATATAAATTCAATTTATTTTCCACAATTTTCATTAATTTTATGTATCATTTGATATTGAAATTTTTAATTCTTAAAAGACACTTTTTCACAGAAAATTTATGTAAATTTGAAACTTAAAATCAGTTACTTCTAGAAAAAAAAATTTGTTAGTACAATAATATGCCTACTAGTGACCAATTAGTAAAAATGCAAAGTTTTATAAAACATAGTATCTGATGAAAGTGAAAAAACCGGTCTTATATATGAAAAAAAAAAGTTAGCAAATGACTGGTTTTGTTCAGTTCGGAACACTCTTAAATATTTCCTTACGAGAAAAGGAGAGAAAAAGTAAAATTGTGTCTTGGGACTTTAGAGTTTTTATGAACACTTAAATACTTTTGAAATGTCAAAAGAAAGCTTTTATAAGTAGTGTGAACGGTTCAAATAGATTTTGAAAACTTGTTGCTCGAAATCGATATTTCGATTCGGTTTAAAAAGGGTTATTAGACTGGGAAAATTTGGATAAAATAAAATGCTAAAGTTTCACCTGTCTAATAGTTTTCACAGCGAACCCAAATCTATAGTTGACACAACAAATGAACTATATTTAATGTCACGTTAAAAATATCCAATTCAAAAAGAAAGCTTTAAACCTCAATCCATTATCATAAAATATTGCCCGTTTCTCTTTTTTTTATTTTGTAAAAATATATATGTATCTTAAACTAAACAAAAAATTTATTCTACAGTATCGTTTATTTTTAGAAATTAGAAGTAAGGGAAATCATGTTTTCGCTTGAAATTTCGATTTTGACCATAGTCAAAACTCTATAACCCCCACCTGAGCATCAGTTAAAATTTTAAGTAAAATTCATTCGGTTTCACAGTTCAAAATGAACTTCAGTTCAGCTAAATGAAGTTTAAGCAGATTATATGAATGCAAGTACAATTGGAAAACGTTTTAAAACTTGGTGTTCTCCTACAAATGGGCATTTTTCTCTGGTCACGCTCAAGTTGTGGATACCTACACCCTACACGCGCACAGGAATGAGAGAATACTACGGTCGCTTGTTTAATTAAAACTACAGAATAAACTCAGCCCAAGGTTTAAAGGAACACTGTAAAGCGAATAAGTTGTTGAACTTAAGTTTACAAAAAAGTAAAGTTTCAATTTGCCATGTGAAACTCGTTTCATTTGGAATCTTTTGCCTGATTTGCACGTCAGCTTGTCGATACAATATAATTTAATGGCCAAATAATGGCAGAAATAATAGTTTTTTGTCAGTCGAATTCAGAGTAAGTCAAAGAAAATAATTTAATTTTATTTACTTAAATGTGTTAAAAAAAGTTGTTAAGTCAATTGTCTCTCATATTGCTAGTCCAGTCAATAAAGGTTTTCACCTTAAAAAAAAATTCAATAGTTTTGAAACTTGGCGCACTTATTCAGAATGATCTAGTGATGAAGTGTTAAAAAGTCCCCATGAATCCGAGGCGAGCTCTAGCGGCAGGAACTTGCAACATTTTTTTTTTCGTTTTTGTCTTAGAAATTATTTGTCCTATCAAAAAAAAATTTTGATAAAGAAAGATGGCTTAAAAAATTCTCTACAATATTGATTATGACCAAAATTTCCATATCTCTTACAGTTAAAAAGTTATCTGGCGCCAAAAACTGATACTTTTTTAAATTGGCTCAAAAGCGCTACATTTTGTATTCTTATGTATGTTCTTTTCTACATCAGGGGCAGATCCAGAGTAGAATTTGGAGGGGGGACACACATAAACTTTTCTTATACAGCAACTTTAATTTATTCAAGGTGTCCGGTAAACATTTGATAATCCTCAAACGGCGTTTTGCCCACCTTATGACTGCTCTGGAATGGGAAATAAAAATGGGCTTTCTCAAAGGGTATTCAAAATATGAGGATTTTTTCGTTCAGTGTACTTTTTTTTACTTACTTTACGTTTTTGAGTACCACGAATACAAATGGATGAATTCCATTGATTTTCTTTTGCAGCAATTTTCTACACTATTGGTGCCAAAACATTATGGGTAGAAAATTTTATTAGCTCTTGGAATTTTTGTATAAAAAAAAATAAATTTGTTTTTAATTACAAAAATTGAAAAAAGAAAAAAATAAAAAAGTTTGAGAATCTCTAGAGTAAAAAATTCGTATGGAAACCCTGGTGGCAAACTTTTTAAAAATTTGGCCAAACAAATGTAGATTTCAGAATGGTATAATTTTTACAGTATCTAGAGTAGGTAAATGGGTTATTATTATTGGTAATATGCGAAAAGAGCGAATTAAATAAAATAATTTACTTCGTGACGTCCAGTCAATGAAGAAAAAAAATGCCATCACCTCAAAAAAAAATTCAACAGCTTTGAAACTTAGCCCATTTAATTAGCATGGTCTAGCGATGTTGTGTTTAAAAAGTCCCCATGAATACGAGGCGAGCTCTAGTGGCAGGAACCTGCAACATTTTTATTTGTTTGTTTTTCGTAGGAATTATTTCGTCGCCGTTCTATCAAAAATCTCTCTAAGTCCATTTCTCTCAAAAACGAGAAACCTCTCTTGAATACGATATATTTATTAAAATATAAACATTTTAAGTCTGTTAAAGGTCTCTAAATCTTATGTTGGTCTATTTATAAATTTAAAAATTCCCAAAATCAAACTTTCTCAAATTCTGGTTAGTACAAATCCATAAAAAGTACCGATGTCTCAAAATAAATAAAAATGGACTTAGGGAGTTTTGACTGAACGACGATGATTTGTCCTATCAAAAAATTTTCTGAGAAAGAAAGATAGCTTATGAAATCTTCTAAGATATTGAATATGACCAAAATTTCTATATCTTTTTATAGTTAAAAAGAGAGTTTGGCGCCAAAAGTTGGTACTTTTTTAAATTTTTTTAAAAGTGCTACATTTTATATAATTAAGTCTTAAGCTTTATTTTTTCATCAAAATAATAAAAGATTTTGCTTCCTAAACGTGTCAAAATCAATCATTAAAATTTTCAATGATGAGTTTCAATAATAGCTATAACTGGCACCTAAGTATGAAATACGGCTCTGGTGCTAACGTTTTAAGGATTTATAATATATGATCGACATTCAAGCATTCACCATGGCAAGAATGACATATATTTGTACATTTTTTTTCTTAGAATACCTACGACAGCAAATAATTGAACCCATGAATGCCATCCTGCATGAACAAGGGGACAGCCGTGTAAAAAAAATATGGTCGACTTTGCTGCTTTCTGTAACTTGCTTTTGAGATTTCTGAAATGGGGTTTGGAGGATATTATATATATATAGAAGATGTTGAAATATATGAACGGGCTTGGTAAAATCCTTGGGTGCTAGGAAAGTAGAACGCTTAAAATGTTAGCGCTTAGGTAATTGAAAAAATTACGAATTTTTTTTTTACGAATAACTTTTTAACTAAAGGGTGATTTTTCAGCTGGTTTGGTTTTGGCAACACTGGTTTTGACAGCTGACGTGTGTTTAGTACCTTGTGTCACTGTCAAACAGCTTCAGTTTGGTTTGCAATTTAACCATGGATCGTCTTACAAATGAACAACGCTTGCAAATTATTGAATTTTACTATCAAAATTCGTGCTCGGTTCGAAATGTTCATCGCGCGCTGCTTCCATTTTATGGTCGGCTCATTTTTGGTTGAATGGGTACGTAAATAAGCATAATTGCCGCATTTGGAGTGAAGATCAGCCAGAAGCATTGCAACAGCTACCAATGCATCCCGAAAAAGCCACTGTTTGGTGCGGTTTATGGGCCGGCGGCATTATTGGGCCATATTTCTTCAAAGATGATGCGAATCGCAGCGTTACTGTCAATGGTGAACGCTACCGAGCGATGATAACAAACTTTTTTTTGCCCGAAATGGAAGTTCTTGACTTGCATGATATGTGGTTTCAACAAGACGGTGCCACATGCCACACAGCACGCGAAACAATGGCGCAATTGCGAGGCGAGTTTGGTGAACAGTTAATTTCACGTTTCGGGCCGGTCAATTGGCCGCCTAGATCGTGCGATTTGACACCATTAGATTAGTTTTTGTGGGGGTATGTCAAGGCTAATGTCTATAGGGACAAGCTCGCTTCGATTGACGCACTGGAAGCCAACATCCATGCATTCATTCGTGAGATACCGGCCGATATGTGTGAAAGAGTATGCCAAAATTGGACTCAGCGGATGGGCTACCTGAGACGCAGCCGCGGTCAACATTTGCATGAAATTATCTTTAAACATTAAATTGCAAGGTTCAAACTATCGATTCAAATAAATATTTCATTCATTTTTTCGAATTTTGTGTTTTTTTTTTTTTTTTTAAGTTCTAAACCTCTTAAAAAATCACCCGTTATAAGAGATATGAAAATAATGGTTATAATCATTATTGTAGAGAATTGTATAAGCTATTCTTCTGTCTCAGATTATTTTTTGATAAGACTAATAATTTCTTAGATAAACACGAAAAACCGAAAAATAGATATGTTGGACATTCCTGCCGCTTGAGCTCGCCTCGGATTCATGGGGACTTTTTTACACAACATCGCTAGACCATTCTGAATAAGTGTGCCAAGTTCCAAAACTGTTGAATTTATTTTGAGGTGGAGGCATATTTTTCACTTCGTTGAATCAAAGCGAAAGATCTTTCTTGATGGTAAATCCGTTTTTTTAAAGCTTATACAATTCTGTTATTGAAAAAATCAATAAAAGGATCAACCTCATCAAATCGATCCTTAAAAAAAGATGTAGTTTTCGTTATTTTTTAACTATCGCGAAAGCCTTCTAGTTTGAGACCTGAATAAATAAAACGCACGACTGGATCGCACGTATACCTGCTCTTATGTTCAAGTTGCTTGGAACTTAAGATCTTTTAAAATAGGCAAGTAACTATAGAAAATATAAAAAAGAAAAGCAATTAAATCGTTATTTTAATTGTATAAAACACTGGTAAAATCGCTTAGAACTGAAAACCAAGTATGCCATTATTACTTAAGAAAATATAAACACATGCCGACAAAAAATTTTAAATCGTTGAAGCGGTTTTCTTAAAAATTAGTTTTGTAGGTATATACCTATATAAAATTTTTGTCACATTTTTCAAAACAAATGTGACATGCCAATTATAAAAAATTCAAAATAATTGATCAACATATTTTTAGAATATTGAATTTTCGAAAAAAATTAATCTTTTTTTAAAAATCCAAATTTATTTTTTTCCAAAATTTTAATATGCAATGTTGTTTAAATTATAAAAAACCATTTGTACACAAATTTTGATTTTAATCTGTTCATCCCTTATTGAGAAAATCGAAAGTTAAAAAAATAAAACTTTATATGGAAGGTACCATTAATAACCATACTACAATAATACACTGATTTTTTTTAACAAAATCGTTAGGCAAGAACCGTTATTTTTGGAACTAAAAAAAATTTTCAATTTCCCCTCTGAAGATCTACAAAAAACCTTAACTCACAAAATTAAAGGAAATCGCTACAACGGTTCAGTCTGTTGGTCAAGATACAGACATACAGACAGACGGACTGACTGACAGACAGAATAATTGTACCACCCACTTGTTTGGTGTTCCCTATCATCGTAATGTCATGTTTGATTGTTTACCTCGAATTTTTTTTTTGCAGGAATTCAAAACATGCCCTATAGAACCTATGGGTTCTAAAGGGCAATTGTGATACTTTTTAAAGAAAGTTTTCAAAAATTAAAGTTTCTGGGAAACAATTTTTTTTTGCTTCATTTAGTCAGAGTCAAATCAGTAAAAGCTAAAACTGGAATAGACGATAATGACACCCTTTTTCTTTTTTTTTCTAATGTTACAAATAAAACGCGGCTAATATTGTAAACTAATACATACAATCCATAACATTTGGATAGCCTCTCTTATATTTTTATTTAAATCAACTGTTCTTAGCACTTTTTTGTATGGAAGCATAGGGAATTGTATATTGAGCCACAAGATGAGATAGCCTTCCTGAGATTAAGTTAAGTTTTAACTGATTTCTAAAAGCTGGTGGAGTTTTATAAAGCTAATTTGGTTTGCTGTTACTAAAATTAACGTTTTTTTTGTAACAAGTGAAAATTTGCCAGTTTTACTAACGAAAATGTATTGGAGAGTGGTAAGACCATGATGGATGGTGGTTTTTAAAATTTTATTTTTGGAAATAAGCAAGAAAAATTCGTTAAAATTGAGTTCTATAACGATAAATTACTTTCTTATCGCTTTGAAGCTCAGAAAATGTATTTGAAACCCAAAATTAGTTTTTAATTAATTAAACAATCCCTTTTTATACTGAATGGTTGGACGTCCTTTATTCTATTATTCCAGACAAGCGGAAAATCTCTAGTTAAACGACCAACTACACTGACTCTCTGAACAATGTAAAAACTGGGTTAGAAGTGAGGTAAATGACTATAAACCAGGTTGTTAAAAGTGTTGAACACCTGAAGAGCCTAAAGTTAACAAAAAAAAACTTTCTTTTAGCACGATGTTTCATCTACATCATCTTAATTTACAACATACCACATTGCATGAAATACTAATACCAGCATTCAACTCAGCAATTGGCAACAGGTATTTTTCAGGTGAACAAAAATTCAACTGTTGGATGCAGAAAGCAGGTAAAATATGTACTATTGTCACTTGTTTAGTTGATTTTACATTTCCGTCAAAGCTAAGAGAGACAAATTATGGTATTCAGTGCAGTCTCTCTTTATATCACAACTAGTATAGTTTTCCTAAACTGTAATATGACAACGAGATTCTACAATACCATATTGGAAACATCCTTGCGGCAGTTTAAGGATATTTTTGGACCACTGCCGATTGTTTTTCAATCGATTCATACAGCAGGTGTAAGTTAATCTTGATTTAGAGCAAAACTAGACAATAACTCCCCTTTCCATCCTACTTTCTAGATTTGATGATAATTTAAAATGTATTGGGTTGGCAAAAAAATAAAGCTTTATGTAGGTGAGAGGCAGTACTCAAGTAAATAGGAAGGAGCCAATTGAAGGCATCAAACTATCCTAGAGCATCATTTCATCAAACCTATTGAAATTTGTGTACGATTCTTTAAGGACTTGCCTTTTAGAGGTAATTAAAAATAATGGAAGCAATAAATAGCACTAATATAACTTTTTCAGCTGCAAAAAATAAATAAAGTGTTTTCTTTAAAAAATAAATCGATAAGTTACTATTTTAACTGCTGTAAACACGGTGAGGATTTTCTAATGTCACAAAAAAAAAGTTAATTTTAGTAACAGCAAACCAAGTTAGCTTAAAACTCCACCAGCTTTTAGAAATCAGTTAAAACTTAACTTAATCTCAGGAAGGCTATCTCATCTTGTGACTCAATACACAATTCCGTATGTCTACATTAAAAAAAGTGCCAAAAATAGTTATTTTTAATAATAAATATAAGAGAGGCTATTCAAATGCTACGGACTGTAAGTAATAATATGCAGGGTGTCCTGTAAATAATGGATAATCTTGCAACTGGTTATAGCAGGCCTTATGACCTTTCCAGAAAAAAATATAAAAAAAAATATTTTCCCAGTGGTTACTATGTTATGCAGTTTTTTCCGAAAGTTGTTAACAAGTACTACTTTCCTCAAATATGTGAACGCTACGACCATGGATAAACAATTTTTGCTATTTTTTTATTTTTGTAATATTCTAGAATGACTGTATAATAGATAGATGGTAAAATTAAATAGTAGTTATTGCATTTTTTGTATTATAATTTTTTAAAATATATTTTTTCAGTACAAACATTTATTTTCAAAAAAGTTTGACCACCTCTAATAAATTAAAATTGTAAGAGAACATGAGTGGCCAGTTACTTAAAAAAGTTGTCTATTTAATGCACTTTCCAAAATGGTACAGCACATGCTTGTGTATTAACAAAATAACCAAGAAAATTTGTCATTCATCTAATAAAGCGGCTTTTAATATTTTCGCAAAATGTCTATTAAAATGTTACAATAACCTCCCAATTTGGGTTGGACAAAGATTTTCTCTTTTGATGTGTAAGGGGGTTCAGTGCAAGTATAAAACTCGAGTCTAGGTGTTGAGAGCCCCACCATTTGGCCACCATATTGAAAAACGAGTTCTGAAAAGTTTTCCGTTGCAACTTAAATTTTATTAGTCTTAGAAAAAAAACCTTGGTACAAATTTGTAGCAAATTCGATTCTCTCCAATCTATGTTAACACACTTTTTACCCTAAAGTTATAAGTAAATAGTTATAATCAAAATCATATGAATTTTTTCAATTTTTAAAATTTGAATATAACTTTGTTATGTATAACTTTAGGGTAAAAAGTGTGTTAACATAAATTGAAGAAAATCGAATTTTCTATAAAGGAGAATAGGACAAAACGATCTACAGGACTAATAACGACGAGACATATGTCGTTGGAAAGGTATTTTTATGAACTACAATAGTTACTATGAAGGTTTACTTCAAATTGCTGTGTGAAAAAAGTTGTTCGCTAAATAGAATTGTGCTCTGGTGCATTCTAGTATGTATAAAATATATTTAGTATGGCCAAAATTTATGAAAACTGGTCGAACAAATAACAACAATATATATGTCATTGGAAAGGTATTTCCATTACCTACAATATCCTTAATATCAGTTCAGTTCAAATCACTGTGTGAAAAAAGTTATTCGAAAACTAACGAATTATTGTGGTTCATTTTAGTGTGAAAATAATGCTTTTTTTTTAGTATGGGCAAAAAGTGTGGACGCAAATTCAACCAATAACAACGGGACGTATGTCGTTGGAAAGGAAATTTTATGTACTACAATAGTTAATGAGGCAGCTTATTTCAAATCACTGTGTGAAAAAAGTTATTCGCTACTTGTTACCCATGCTCCATAAATTTTATCTGTACCAAAATTCCCTAAAGCAGCGATTAACTTTTTCCACACAGTGATTTTAAATAAGTTGTTATGGAAACTATTATTGTTCATAAAAATACCTTTTCAACGACATACATATTATTGGCATTGGTAAGACCGGTTTGTATTAATTTGTTCCACACTGAAATGTACCAAAACAAAACCTTGGTTAGTAAATAACTTTTTTCACACAGTGATTTGAAATTAACTGCCATAGTGACTATTGTAGTGCATAAAATTACCTTTCCAACGACATACGACTCGTTTTTATTGGTTCCTAGACCACGTTCCATACAGTTTTGCCGATTGTCCTTTGTACCAAATTTTTTTTTCTAAGACTAATAAAATTTAAGTTGCTACGGAAAAGTTTTTAGAACTCGTTTTTCAATATGGTGGCCAAATCGTGGGGCTTTCAACACCAATTGGAAGGTTATTGTAACATTTTAATAGACATTTTGCGAAAATGCTAAAAGCTGCTTTATTAGATGAATGACAAATTCTCTTGGTTATTTTGTTAATACACAAGCATGTGCTTTACAATTTTGGAAATTGCATCAAATAGGCAACTTTTTTAGGTAACTTGCCACTCATGTTCTCATACAATTTTTATTTATTAGAGGTGGTCAAACTTTTTTGAAAATAAATTTTTGTACTGAAAAAAATATTTAAGAAAATTATAGTAAAAAAATGCAATAACTACTATTAAATTTTAGCATCTATCTATTACAACAGTCATTCTAGAATATTAAAAAAATAAAAAAATAGCGAAAATTGTTCATCCATGGTCGTAGCGTTCACGTATTTGAGGAAAATAGTACTTGTTACCAATTTTTTGAAAAATTATCATAATAGTAACCACTATGAAAATATTTTTTTTTTATATTTTTTCTGGAAAGGTCATAAGGCCTGCTATAACCAGTTGCAAGGTTATCCATTATTTACAGGACACCCTGTTTAATTATTTATAATTTTGCTATTTGATAAAGATTTAATGAATAACTAAAAAATGATAGTCCTCTTGTGGGCTTGATTTTATTGATGTTAAGTTGTAACGTTTCAGGTGCGGTTACACTCTTCATGAGACCTTTTTATAACAAAATAAAAATTAAAAATATATATATGTACATATACACATATTTTGTATTAATCAAAAAATGGTCAGAAGGGAAAAATTTACTAAATGAATTACTACCTACTGTTAAATTGAGTTTTAATGAACCCATAAGACCATATTAATTGGCAACGTGGATGACTGACAAACAGATATAAATGCAACAAGAATGGTTTCTTATGGAGAGCAATCTGGTCATGATGAAAGAGCTCATGGACAACAAGTCGGGTGCATTGACTATCGTTCCTAAGTTTGAATCTTTTAATCCATCTAAAAATTACATCTTTCAACTTCAGCAACCTTTTGAGGCGAACTCCGTTACAGACGAAAATGTAAAAACTTCACTCATGTGACGTCATGCGGCGATCATCTTCTGGAAGAAACTTTTCGAGACAACAGACGTAGGTACACACACATTTAGCAAGATTACCTTTCACCTCACACAACATTTTAAATCTGATTTGCATATTCTCGCTTCGAGATGTAAATTCCTTCGACATCAAACGTCACAAGGACAAATCTACTGTGACTGGATCGCAACTCTAAAGCACTGTTGAAAAAAGAGGGGTGTTATCAATCTTACGCCGAATAAATCGTCCCTCTTGTCACGAACTGTTGTATCGGCTTTTTTAATATTTTACAGGAGAGCCGTTTTTAGTTTTGTGTACCCTTTCTATAGGCGTTATTTCTGTGTTTAACGACGATATTGTTTTTTTTTTTTGTAATTAAAAGAATTTGTTAAAGTTTCAGATGATATAAGATTCAATAAAAATACTGTACTAAAAACAGTTAAAAATAATCGGTTAACCAGATACGTCACTTTGTGAGAAATATAAGTCGTAAATTTCAGTGTCATGACAGTATACACAGGCACCACTGTTTTGTAAAAATCTTTTTAGTGAGAGATTTTAATGTTGTGACGGGATACATAGGCACCACCGTTTTGAAAAAAAAACTCGCCCATAAGCCCTGTACTGACAATTTTTGTTGGATAGAGTATAATTAACAGGAAGAACCCAAACACCATTCAAATTTATTTTAGTCATGGTTGAATAGTAGCTATAGGTTTACATCTTAACATAAACTTATGGCATATTATTTCTACTCACCGGTAGATGGACCTAGTAGCCATGTTCCATACATTTTTCAGGGAATTTTATGACGTAGAAATATGCAATCAAGTTTAGCTAGCACATATACATATGCGCAAATCTCAAAAACGACAAATTGCGAGTTACTTCATTTCGTGAAAAGAGTGACGATATGACTCGTGATATGATAACTTTTTATACGCCGCATGGACAGTGATCCTATCCTGTGGCTGCTTTGGCATGTTTGCCAACATTTTTTGTGTAAATGTCTAGTCATAGAAGTATAAATTTATTGTGTATTGTGTTTTTTGTGTAAATGTCTAGTCATAGAAGTATAAATTTATGTCAACGAAATAAAGAAAGTATGCCAGGAGCAAGCATACAGATTAACTTGCTATACAAAATAAAATTAAGAATCTTACAAGTATGAGTAAATTATAAAATAAATAATTTCTTGAATTGATTTGCCAGGCATGCTATATTAGTCGGCTACATATTATTTGAACCTTACAAAAAATATTGTTAAAAAAATGTATGTGCTTCATAAAGCCTCAATAAAGAATTGAATTGAATTGAAATTGACAGTGATCCTATCTTAAAGTCAAGTCGATTGAGAACAAAATCACACCATTCGAGTTATCTCAGCGAGCTTCAAAAATTTTGAGGATGGTGAAAAAAGAACTACTACTCATGCTATCAAAATCAACGCAATTTCACCAAGTCAGTCACAAAATATGAATTATTTTAGTAGAAAGTCATGCCCTGAATGCAATGTACAATATGACCTCAGAAGTTGTAAATATGTTATATGTATCAAGATTCTATATTTGTGACAAATGCCATTGACGAGGGCATGTGTATGCCTCTCAATTAAAAAAATCCAATGATAATGGGCGAACATGTGGATGTGGTCGACGTCACAGACAAAGAAATAATTTTCATAACCGACAAAGTAATCGCACCAGCTTTAGACATCGCTCTTATCAACCGAGATCAAGTATTAATTCGAGCACATCAGATTCTAATAAATAACTAAATTGGGTGGCGCAACAGCTCGTGGAGGCCTAGTGACTAACAACTCTCAACCATTCCTGTGTGCGTGTTGTTGGCAGGAATGGAGGGGACCTACAGTTTTTTGCCGAGTCCGAACGGCTAAATGAGAAGCACTTTTTCATGACAAGTATACTCTTGGAGGATATGTCAGTTCCTCGCAAGAGGCAGTACCTCGGATAAAACATTTCTGTTTTTATGTGGCACGGCTGGGAATCGAGCCCACACCTTCGGCATGACAGTCCTACGCACTAACCATCATGCCACGAGGTACTACATCAGATTCTAATAAACTTTAGAGAAACTGCACATTATATTCACCAAATGCAGCATGCAGAGATCTGTACTCTGAAAGAATCAATTGTTAGATATCAAGGCCGAGATAAGAAGATATTTGTTTCACTTGAGGTAAACAAAGTTCAAGTAGATTTTCAGTTAGACACTGCAGCAACCTGTTCGTTGATAGGTTTGCATATTACATGGTTATAAGAAGGGTGTCAATCAACAGACCGAGTACTGAGAGTGTACGGTGATGTAAAGGTGCCGGCAAAGGGTATTATATGCGATTAAGTTTCTTGGAAAGGCATTATGTGTCAATTGCCTTTATTAGTCGTGGATAGTTAATATGGGTCGAACATTATACACCATCAGAATAAAGAATTAGCCCTGCAAACAGATGAAGAATGTGATCTCTGCAACAACTTGCTTCAAAAGCCAAAACAATTAAATTAAATCAATGGTAGGTGGTAGCAATCGTTATGTTGGCCATCTGGTGTTAAGAACTGACGCCTAGCCCAAATTTTGTAAAACCGTCCCGTTGCCTTTGCACAAAAAAGGAAGGACTGTTAAGCTAGGCATTCTTCAAAAAATTGAGACAAGTCAATGGGCTGTGTGGCTGTGGGGACTTCAAACACACATGCATGCTTATAACAGTTTCAAATCATAAGGACGATCATCCTCATCACTTTTCCAACCGTCACTGTCTTCACATTACCACCATGTGAAGATTCTATTGTATTTGAGAGTCCAAAGTCTACGCATGTGATTGAGCTGTCATCGCCTGACAGTTAATCAAATCTAATAAGCGTTTTGTAGTATCCAGGGTCGGAGCGAAGATCCCATTTCGACTGAAGAGCTATCAAACTCAGAGCATCAGCAACAAGATTCTATTCGATCAAGATCAAGACGTTCTTTTCGTAAAAAAAAGAATCACGTTTCGTTCTGAATAACTCTGGGAAGATGTTGAGTTTGACAGTTTCAGGAAACAGCCATAAACTTGTTTGACGATAATTGCTGAATGCACTACGCCAAAATCAAAGTTCCGGCCATATGCTTGGAGGTTATCTCTCTCCCTTACCCAGCCGTTAACGTGATCAGTTCTTCTGCCTACTCAATCATTTTTTTAATATTATATTATTGTAAGTTATTACCTATGTACATAGTTTCAAATAATTATAATATTGTTATTCGATTAAGATTAAATGAAATACTACTGTTAAATTAATTGAGTTTTACTGAACCCATAAAAACATATTATTAAAATATTACATTAAAGGAAAAAAATTAAATAATAATCCATGGACGGAGAAAATTTGTTTTCCCTAAAATCATTATATTAATCGGTACATTTTACATTTACATTTACATTTATTTATTTATTTGAAGGCATTCACATTTATCATTAAAAATACTCAAAGAAAGGTACCTGTTAGACTATTTCTTGTGGGGTATCTTTAAATCACAGGTTTATGCCAATAAATCGCAAGTGATCGGTGCTCTTATAGTCAAATATAAGCCGTGCCATCGCATCGGTAAAATTCAACCTGATCTATGCGCCAGTCATGTGAAATGGTGCGCCATCCACCCAGCGAAGCCATATTGCACACACAGCCCCGGATCTACGACTTTTCCGAACCGGGGCAAAACTTGATTTTGGCGCCCTTGCTGTTTTTGATAAAAATAAAAAAAACACATATCTGCTTGGTTGAATTTTGTATCACTGGGAGAATAAAATTTTTTAATGGATGTGCAGTCCATACCTTTTCAGCAACTTATTTCTATAGGTAAGAAAATTAACAATGTCTAAACAAAGACGATACTCAACCAAGGTTCGTAGAACGATAAAATATGATTCGTTCTGTCGTGAAAAATTCAATAGAATTTTATTTTTGATTCGATCACGAATCTTAATTTTTGGTTCCTTGTAAAATTCGTTTTCAGTCGAATCAAATCTGCAAGGATCTGTAAAATATGGTTTGTTCCCGAATTTATCAGGGGAGAACTATTGAAGATCCATTCCGTGAGCCAAAGAAAGAAAAATGTAAATTTACGATAGGACACAATTTCGAAAAGCCAAAGTTAAGCAAAATATAGTATCGAAGCACAAAGTTCCGAAAAAAGTTTTTAAATCCTCGGGACTTCGTTGTTCCTTAAGTGATTTCGATGAAATTGACAGAAGTGATAGCTGAGGCAGAGTTATAGCAGAATAAAATATTTTCAAAATAGGATGTTTCTAAAATATATCAACGTTTTGCAATTTCGTTCTTTCTTGAGAGATTGCAATGAAATTTACTCAGGTGATAGCTGATCAGGGCCGGACAAGCTATATGTGCAAGCGGTGCAAAGGCGCAGGGCGCTGAACCCAATGGGCGCCTTGAGCAAGTGTCAACAAAGCCACTACATTACCTGCCAAACCTTTTTAATTTTCAAGTTAAAAGTTCAAGTGAGCTCAACTCCATGATTGCGTTTCGCCCAGGTACGATAGTTGGGCTCATCAGTTAGATGACTATCGTACCCTTCTAAGACGCAATTTTGTATCGATGTTTACCGACTAATATAAAAATCACAGCAATAAGATACTATGAATTTTATTATTCTAAGGGAATTTGGTTAAATTCAGACACTTAGAATTTCAAATGCCCGCGCTCAGGCTTTTTATAATAATTGAATATGAAGAAAATTTGAAAAGAAATTCTTCTGTTTAAGTGGAGTGACCGAATATATAATTCAAGTTAAAAGTTCAAGTGAGCTCAACTCCATGATTGCGTTTCGCCCAGGTACGATAGTTGGGCTCATCAGTTAGATGACTATCGTACCCTTCTAAGACGCAATTTTGTATCGATGTTTACCGACTAATATAAAAATCACAGCAATAAGATACTATGAATTTTATTATTCTAAGGGAATTTGGTTAAATTCAGACACTTAGAATTTCAAATGCCCGCGCTCAGGCTTTTTATAATAATTGAATATGAAGAAAATTTGAAAAGAAATTCTTCTGTTTAAGTGGAGTGACCGAATATATAATTCAAGTTAAAAGTTCAAGTGAGCTCAACTCCATGATTGCGTTTCGCCCAGGTACGATAGTTGGGCTCATCAGTTAGATGACTATCGTACCCTTCTAAGACGCAATTTTGTATCGATGTTTACCGACTAATATAAAAATCACAGCAATAAGATACTATGAATTTTATTATTCTAAGGGAATTTGGTTAAATTCAGACACTTAGAATTTCAAATGCCCGCGCTCAGGCTTTTTATAATAATTGAATATGAAGAAAATTTGAAAAGAAATTCTTCTGTTTAAGTGGAGTGACCGAATATATAATTCAAGTTAAAAGTTCAAGTGAGCTCAACTCCATGATTGCGTTTCGCCCAGGTACGATAGTTGGGCTCATCAGTTAGATGACTATCGTACTAAGTGTCTGAATTTAACCAAATTCCCTTAGAATAATAAAATTCATAGTATCTTATTGCTGTGATTTTTATATTAGTCGGTAAACATCGATACAAAATTGCGTCTTAGAAGGGTACGATAGTCATCTAACTGATGAGCCCAACTATCGTACCTGGGCGAAACGCAATCATGGAGTTGAGCTCACTTGAACTTTTAACTTGAATTATATATTCGGTCACTCCACTTAAACAGAAGAATTTCTTTTCAAATTTTCTTCATATTCAATTATTATAAAAAGCCTGAGCGCGGGCATTTGAAATTCTAAGTGTCTGAATTTAACCAAATTCCCTTAGAATAATAAAATTCATAGTATCTTATTGCTGTGATTTTTATATTAGTCGGTAAACATCGATACAAAATTGCGTCTTAGAAGGGTACGATAGTCATCTAACTGATGAGCCCAACTATCGTACCTGGGCGAAACGCAATCATGGAGTTGAGCTCACTTGAACTTTTAACTTGAATTATATATTCGGTCACTCCACTTAAACAGAAGAATTTCTTTTCAAATTTTCTTCATATTCAATTATTATAAAAAGCCTGAGCGCGGGCATTTGAAATTCTAAGTGTCTGAATTTAACCAAATTCCCTTAGAATAATAAAATTCATAGTATCTTATTGCTGTGATTTTTATATTAGTCGGTAAACATCGATACAAAATTGCGTCTTAGAAGGGTACGATAGTCATCTAACTGATGAGCCCAACTATCGTACCTGGGCGAAACGCAATCATGGAGTTGAGCTCACTTGAACTTTTAACTTGAATTATATATTCGGTCACTCCACTTAAACAGAAGAATTTCTTTTCAAATTTTCTTCATATTCAATTATTATAAAAAAAGCCTGAGCGCGGGCATTTGAAATTCTAAGTGTCTGAATTTAACCAAATTCCCTTAGAATAATAAAATTCATAGTATCTTATTGCTGTGATTTTTATATTAGTCGGTAAACATCGATACAAAATTGCGTCTTAGAAGGGTACGATAGTCATCTAACTGATGAGCCCAACTATCGTACCTGGGCGAAACGCAATCATGGAGTTGAGCTCACTTGAACTTTTAACTTGAATTATATATTCGGTCACTCCACTTAAACAGAAGAATTTCTTTTCAAATTTTCTTCATATTCAATTATTATAAAAAGCCTGAGCGCGGGCATTTGAAATTCTAAGTGTCTGAATTTAACCAAATTCCCTTAGAATAATAAAATTCATAGTATCTTATTGCTGTGATTTTTATATTAGTCGGTAAACATCGATACAAAATTGCGTCTTAGAAGGGTACGATAGTCATCTAACTGATGAGCCCAACTATCGTACCTGGGCGAAACGCAATCATGGAGTTGAGCTCACTTGAACTTTTAACTTGAATTATATATTCGGTCACTCCACTTAAACAGAAGAATTTCTTTTCAAATTTTCTTCATATTCAACTTTTTAATTTTCATTTTTTTTAATAGCTCGCACCTATATTGATATCCACACTTATTCTGAATTTAAAGACAAAACTAAATGCCAAAATCTTTGCAAAGTGCACGATTATGTTCGCCTCTTGGGGATACCTCCTTCGCCTCTTGGGGCCGCTTCGTACAAAAATCATATATCAAAGTCAACAGCTTAGGTAATGAGGACATGACTTCTCCCACCAAAAACAGCAATTGAGGGGCGCTAGTGATGAAGCTTGCGCAGAGCGCTAATTTAGCTCGGGCCGGCCCTGTAGCTGATACAGAATTGTAACAGAAACAAATATTTCACAACAGGATTTTTCAAAAAATGTTAACATATTATAACTTTGTTGTTCCTTGAACGAATTCAATGCAATTGACACACACAATTTCAAACCTTAAAAGTACAAGAGCTAAGTAAAGTCAAAACACAAGTAATTTTAGATTGGCTGGTTCCTCGATACGCGTGAGAGCAGTCTCTGGCTGGTGGCAAATTTTGTGTTATCCGCCATTTTGGAAAAGGGTGTTGAAAAAGGTAAATCCAATTTTCTCGGAGAGCAACGTTTTTTATTTGATTTTGTAAGTTAAAATATTTTTTCAATTTTTTGTTTCCAAAAATTATCGACATCATGAAAAATTGTTGTCGAAAATTGTAAAAGTGGTTTTCAGCGTTTATCTCACATTTTGTTCATCTGAACGAAAACATTTTTACTAAATAGTTTTTTCTAGAACACCTGATTTCCTACATTTTTGTGGGTTTTTAGATTTGTTGTGAATTAAAAAATATTTAAAATACAGTATAATAAAGTTGTCAGTATCCAGCAAGTAATTCTTTCGGCAAGACTAGGATTTGTATGGCGTGGTGCAACGCTTGTAGAGGGACATAGTTCAAATGTTTTATTATTGAAGAAGGAGGATCTTTCTCATACAGTTTAGGGAGAAGGGGAAGTTGTGTAAAAATACACTTACATACAATGCAAAAAACTTTTGTTAAAAAACATCAGAAAAACTTTTAACAATGTATTGTAGCTCGTTTCTTTTTTTAATTTTTAATTTTAAATTATTTTAAATGGAGAAATAATAACAGAAAAACTGCTTAAGGTTGACGGAGAAATACAATTTGATATTCCATTGCCGAATCTCAACTCATTTTATTTCATTAAGTGTCGCAATTCTCAGTTTTTTCAGTCACATAGATTTTGCGCCCCTGTAAGCTGCCGCCCGGGGAACAGGCCCCAGTTTGCCCCCCATATATCCGGAGCTGTGCGCACATAATGTCATTTACAGAGCTTAAAAATAGAAAAGTTTTTGACATCTCAAAAACAACTTGTTTTGATCAATTTTCGATCTACCTATCCCAAGTGGAAACCCCTTAGCTAAAAAATAAAAAAAATGAAAATTAAAAAGAGAAAATCATTATACTATAATATATATATATATATATATATATATATATTTATATATATATATATATGTATATATATTTTATATTAGGGGTGTCGGAATATTTTTTTATTTTTTATATTCAAAATGGGTATGGTGGATCTTGTAAAGGGTTTCGAAAGACGAAATTTTTGTTCTGGCACATTTTCTAAAATGGAATTTTGAGACCCCGCGTCCGTTTTAAATTAAAAAACAGCACAATTCGAAAGTGTTCTGCAAAACCAATAAAATTTGCGTCGATATGTGCTCAAAATACTTACAATGTTTTATTTTGGCTTTCTTTTCTCATATATATTGACCGAACATCAATTTAAGAATACTCTATAGTGTTAAGAATGCAAGTTTCAACCAATTCGAGCTTTCCATTTAGAAAAAATAATAGAAAACATCTAGAAAATCGATCTGTTTCTAATGAAGATTTAAGGTAAAAAGTTGTGTCATGATAATTTTGACAAGCAGATTTTAATGCTATTTTCTTAGCAACAGGTTACAAAAGTAAGTTACTGTGACCTTATATAATATTGTTTTTTCAGACCGCTTTTTCAAATTGAGGTTTTTTAACCTAAAAACGGCCGCAGGGTCTCAAAATTCAATTTAGCCAAATGTCCCAGAACAAAAATTACTTCTTTCTAAACCCTTTACAAGATCCACAATACCCATTTTGAATATAAAAATAAAACAAAATTCCGACACCCCTAATATATATATATTATTGTTAGTTCTTAAATCTGTGCTATGTAATTTTTGGATTGATGCAACTTAGACATTCATTTGTCTGCAGTTGAATAAATAAATAAATAAATTAGTAACCTCTGAAATAGAGTAAAGTAAACTTTGTGATATGTTTTTTCTGCAATCCTAATCCAGCCATAAGTAATTTTAGTCGTTCCGACATTTTGTTATTCTTTTTCACTTTCTGGAAGTCCCTATATATATAGCCTTACTGCCCTAATCCGATGAAATGTATTAAAGGTTAATGAGCACATAAGGAAACAGAAAATAATATCTTTGCTAACTATGCTGAGATTAAGTGAACATTGTGCGTCAACTGAATTAGTACTCAATATTCCTCGACGGACCGTTACTACCCACGACAGTACAAATCATGAACCCTGCAAAATCAAAGAAGCAGAGATGCAAGTACGGGCATTTTTAAATACGTCACATTCCAAATTCAAACAAATCAATAGCGGATGTAATCAAAGAAGACATTTTCAATGAGATGCCATCCTCACAGAAACGTTTTAAGTTTTACATAAGATGCAAATTTAAATATTCAAAAGAATAGGTACTTTGATGGATCAGCAATATTCACAATCTTTAACCTTGAATAATATTCAAAATCTACACCAACATTATACAAATAATTAAAACAAACAAAATAATAAAATTTACACAAAAAGGCACACACAAACTCCAGCTCACTCAAAGATTTAATTTAAGCAAAAAAGTTTCTGCTCTATTCATAAACGAACGAATTTTTTATACAGGGTGTCCCGCACCTGAGTGGAAGTATTTAAGGGTTGGGTTCCTGGGTATATTCTAAGAAAAAAATTGTATGGGGGGAAAGTTGTATCTCCCCTCCCTGAGGCAGGAAGGGGCAGTTTCTGAAAAATTGACTTAAAATGCCAAAAAAAAACATTTAAAATCAACAAAACACATTTTTAATTATGTGTTTTTGTTTTGTCTGTCAAATCACGAAAAATATAAGTGAAGTTGGCTTTGCTCAGCGTTTCGCTCGATTCCCTCGATTCGCTCGGTCATTTTACCCTGAGCTTATTGAGAAAGCTCTGAGCTAGCTCCGATGGAAAAATAAACATACTTCTTATGCCCTGATATGTCGGCTCTGGACCTTTGGCACCTCATATGAGGGAAATTTGATAAAAAAGATGCCATCTAATTGGTCAGTAATTGGTTAGAAAAGGTCAAGTGGTCCCAGAAATTGGTCAGCCCTAGATAAATTTTATCAAGGCTTAAACTTTTTCAAGGTCGATCAAGGTCACGCGTGATTTTTGGCACCTCATTTAAGGGAAATTTGCCAAAAGTTTATACCATCCGAAAGATTTCTAGATCGTGATAAAAGGTCAACTATTTTCAGTAATTGGTCAGCCATAGATTTTTTTTCTATGAATTTTTGAAGTTCGTTTCAAGGTCACAAAAAAAAACTTTTGGCACCTCATTTGGATCATTAAAATCTTTGGGTTATTTATACTTGAATAGATACTGAACAAATATATTGAAGGATTTTAAATTTTAAGGCCTGGTGCTGAAGTAATGGGCTTGTAAGGTTTTGGTGAGCTATGGCTTAGGGTTTTTAAGAAAAATGTCTATTAATTCAATGATAGCCCAGGAAAATTAGACTTTCACTTCGGAAAAATTGCGACAAAGCTGATTTTTGGTGGAGTGACTTATTATGACGTCTTAAGCATTTCCTGAAAAGAACCCTAAATTTGGCCCGGGGCTAAATTTGTTAGGGGGGGTGAAAGGGGTTGAAGTTCAGTTTTTTGGGAATTGCTCCTAAACTATCGATTTTATTGAAAAAATGTGAAAGTAAAAATTAAAGCTGATGTTATTCTACACAAAAAATGTTAACATACTTTTGTTTGTAGAACCAATAGTTTCAGAGAAAACGTTCAAAAACTTCATGGTGCAGTGAGTTAAGTCCAAAAAATTTATAAAATTTTTGCTTATCGCTGGGCAAATTTTGTTTTGTTTAATCATGTTTTAGTACAACTCCTTATTGTAAATTCAGGTTTTTGGGGTGGTAGGGGAAAGGGAATGGTCGCCATTTTGAAAACAAGGTTGATTTTGTTTTTATTTAATAACTCGTTGAAATTGCGTTTTTCAAAAAACAATGACCAAAGGACAGATTTTAGACAGTAAACTATCTAAAACATGAGCTATTAAACAGCTCTGTATGTTTATTAATCTCAAAATTACATCGGATCAAAAGTCACCTATGCCTCATAATATGGTGGGGATGAAATGACGTTTTTTAAGGTTTTTCGCTTATTTGTGATTTTTTTGGTCAGAATAGAATACTCACTTTACAGACAATCAAGAGCAGTGCGAAATATATTCTAGCCATCATCAAAAAAATTCACAAATAAGCGAAAAACTTTAAAAAACGTCATTTCATCCCCACCATATATGAGGCATAGGTGACCTTTGATCCGCTGTAACTTTGAGATTAATAAACATACAGAGCTGTTTAATGGCTTAGATAATTTAATTGTCTAAAATCTGTCCTTTGGTCATTTTTTTGAAAAACGCAATTTCAACGAGTTATTAAACAAAAACAAAATCAACCTTGTTTTCAAGATGGCAGCCATTCCCTTTCCCCTACCACCCCAAAAACTTGAATTTACAATACGGAGTTGTACTTAAACATAAATCACAAAACAAGATTTGCCCAGCGATAAGCAAACATTTTATAATTTTTTTGGACTAAACTTACTGCACCATAAAGTTCTTAAACGTTTTTCTCGGAAGTTATTGATTCTACAAAAAAAAGTATGTTAACATTTTTGGTGTAGAATAACATCAGCTTTAATTTGTACCTTCACAATTTTTCAATAAAACTGATAGTTTAGGAGCAATTCCCAAAAAAACTGAACTTCAAACCCCTTTCACACCCCTAAAAAATTTAGCCCCGGGCCAAATTTAGGGTACTTTTCAGGAAAAGCTTAAGACGTCATAATAAGCCACTCCACCAAAAATCAGCTTTGTCACAATTTTTTCGAAGTTTGGCCATTTTTTTGTCTAATTTTCCGGGGCTATGAAGGAACAGAAAAATTATTTTTATATTGAAATATATGGTAAATCAGATGTTCTTTTCGGTAGTGAAATCTAAACCGGAAATCGATTTTTTCATAGGATATAAACCAGAAGTTAACAGTTCAAATCAAATTTTAAGAAACTTATGGCCTTTTCGATTGGCAATTCGGAAGAACTCTCCGATCCGGAACGCCAATTAAGCAAACAGGCACATGTAGTTTGATTCTGAAGTTTTCGTATCCCTGTATTTGTGCAACTTCACATGCGGATGGAAATAGTTCTTCACAAATATTTAAATGTGCGTTTCCATTTCAGACAGTACTTTCACTAGAAAACTCTCGAGAGTGACTCTCAAAAATCTGTCACTTATTTCGTGAATGTGTCCACTTGCGAAATTAACCCTAGAAAGCTTTAAACAGCTGTTCGCCGTCTTTTCTAAAGAGTTTCCACATGTGTTTCAAATGCGACGCTGTACGTAGCGATGCGTGCACATCTGTTTTAGCCATAAGATACGTTTCTGATGGGAGTATTCGTGAGGATTTCGCAACTTTCATGAATGCGTCATAGGAACAACCGTGTTCCGTATTATTAAACTGGCGAAGAGTACGAATCCGATGAAGAAGATTATAAAGAACACAATGCTTACGCAGTTAAACTTGTATTTGCCTTTTCAAACAGACATTCTGCAAATGCATTTTTGACGCAGAAGACGTTTTCGAAATCGGCCTTTAACTGGCAAGGCCATTGGCAAAATTATCTTGTCCCAGCTAAAGAAGAAGCTTAATCTTTCACTCGAATTCGAACGTCATGTGTGGGAATAGGATTATACCGATGTGCCATTACGTTTCCGAACTCCGAGGTGGTGCTGTGCAGACCCACAGGGAATTCAAAAATACTGAAAAGACACCATGCGACAGCCACAAATTGCATAACATCATTTCACAAAGTTCCAAAGCACCCGCTGCTCGAGACAGTGTGGCAGTTATGAAAGATGAAATTACTTTCTTCAAATGTCAAACTCATCTACTTTCATTGCTTGGTGTGACCAGTACCGAGAATAAGCTAATTCGAAACCGCAGCGAGTCACTTTTCATTGAAAATCGATTTAGCTAACAAAGGTGAGTGAGTGAGCAAGTGAATTTAAATGTCAAACTACTCGCCGGATATGTCAACCATGACTTATTGTATGTGTTGGTAGATTTCCACTTTTGGATATGTGTGCTTTTCTCAAGAAATTTTGACACACCTGTTCATGGATAGGAAATTAAATTAAAAAAAAAAGTAGATAAAAACAACTACTCTTTTACTGCTGCTTAAATCTTATATTATTAACATATCGTCGCTCCAAACACGAAGTGGCATATGTGCAAAATCTTAACTTTTCAGTAGAGCCAAAACAAAAATTACCGAAATTTTCTTTTTTTTCCTTTAACTCAAAACGTTCAATAAATATAACCATTCACCCCGATGACAGAATCCGACGAATGAGCTGCGGAAAGAGTCAGACCTAATTTTGTCATTTGGCTCATAATAAAAATATCAAAATTGAGTCTGATTCCCTCCGCTCCTCATTCATCGGATTCTGTAATCGGGGTGATTATTTCCAGGAAGTGGTTATTATAATGGGTTAAAATTGTTTTTTCGCAAACATTTACCATTTTTGTATGTAGGTATATGTATGCTATGTGTAGATACGTATGTTCGTATTTTGCGTAAAACATACAAAATCATTAACGTCAAAACTGTGAGTGAGCGAGTGAAATTAAATGTCAAACTACTCGCCGGATATGTCAGCCGTGACTTATTGTATGTGTTGGTAGATTTCCACTTTTGGATATGTGTGCTTTTCTCAAGAAATTTTGACACACCTATTCATGGATAGGAAATTACATAAAAAGACAACAAAGTAGATGAAAACAGCTACTCTTTTACTGCTCCTTAAATCTTATATTATTATCATATCGTCGCTCGAAACACGAAGTGGCCTATGTGCAAAATCTTAACTTTTCAGTAGAGCTTAACCCCCATATTAATAAACGGTGGATAACAACGTGCTAGTGTTTATACATCTGTTAACTAGTAGTTCTTATTAACAAATGCGAAATAGTCTGTGACGTGTGTTAACGTACGGATAACTTTAACTAGCCAGATTCCACGTATAATGAACGGATAACTTCTTAACACATACACGCACGCGTATGATAGCACCGTTTACTACTACCAGTATATACTTCGTAAGGCAGTGCATGCATGTGACACATGTATTAGAAAACCACCATAATTTGATGAAGTGGTGAATTTGGTGAAGTGATAAATACTGGAAAGATATCATATCTTTTTTAATAAGAAAAGTTATCAAGCGGACAAGTTGTCTATCCGTGTGCCAGTTAACACGTGTGTTAGGGAGCGGATACAAGTTTTTTATTAATACTGCTGTAAGAGAATAATGAACGAGGTGAGTCTCTTTTTGATTTTATTATTGAAAAAAAAACTTAACTGTATGTAACAGAGGTATTACTCCTACTTTTTTTTCAAGCTCGGAAGGTTATGTAGGGTGGGAGGATATACTTGATATTACCGTCATTCATAATAACTTTAAGCTATCAGTGGAGAATGGGAGAGTATCTCTTGTTAATTCCTTTTCGGATCTCCGATGGATAATCTTCAATATTAGTTTCAAGTCTGAAGCCCCTGCTCCCTATAGAAACCCGAAGAGAATTGACTGGACGAAGTTCAGCCAAATCGTAAATTCCATACTGCGCAATATACTGAATCTGCGCCCAGAATTATAGATCTAGAATCAATGGTGAAAACCATTAAAGCGTCTATGAACACTGCTATTAAGGTCTTTTGTCCGGTTAAATATAGCTGTAAAACCCTTCCTCAATGGATGAAGACCTGTCCAGCCCGAGGAAAATGACTAGGAAGATCTTCAATATCTGCAACAGGCATAAGTTTAACCAACCTCATAAAGAGTGTTTGAAAGTCTACAAGCGTGCTCTCGCATCAGCAAAGAAATTAGGTTGGAGAGAATACTGCCATTCTTTGGAGAGCATAAAAGATTCTGCAAGGTTTCTAAGTAACATTTTAATCCTTCGTTCTTGAAAAAGCCTGATGGATCTTGGACAGTGTCTCCGACGGAGTCCTTGCAACTGCTGATGACGACACACTTTCCGGGCTGCGAGAATAGCAACCCCGAAACGCATAGAACTTATAACTTACCTGTAGCTGTGTAGAGCATATCAATGCCGTTATAACAAAAAAAAAGGATAGCCTGGGCTATTAATACTTTCTCTCCGTCCAAATCTCGTGGCCAAGATGGAATTCTGCCAATCATGCTCCAAAAGTTGCAAGATGTGGTAACCCATGGTTTGAGATGATTTTTAAAGGATGCCTCTTGCTCAACCATGTGCCAGAGTCTTGGAGACATTGTAAGAGTGGTTTTCATCGTGTGGTAAAAAATGCTAGCTCTTGCCCCTCATGGTATACGAGAGAGTTAAGGTCACTCCGGAATAGAAGAAATAGAGCATGGAAAATATATTTAAAAACTCTTTCTTCCGTTGACCACAACTTTTACATTGCCCTTTTCGAAGAATTTAAGTCTCTTTCTAAGTCTCTATACACTAATCATGTATACGAAATGAGAAGATCTCTTAAAGAAGACCCTAAGGCATTTTGGAAGTTTGTAAATTCGAAGAAAAACTCAGATAGTTACCCCGCAAATTTCATTTATGAAAATTGTGTGTTAAAAGAAACTATTGATATTTGCAACGCCGCCTTTGCGAAAAATTTTCGTAACTCTTTTGTAAAAACGCCTCTCGATATTGATGAAGATTAATTCCGAAATTTACATTCCTATGCACAAACGAATTGCACCAATTTCGCTGTGCAATAGAGTACTGTTTTAAAACTTCTGTCATCCATGACCAATATTATTGAAAAAGTTAGACATATTCTGGTAGAGCCTCTTCAATTCTTGTTTGAATTTTCTATTAAATCAGGGAAATTTCCTTGTTTATGGAAAACCTCATTCCTAACTCCAATTTTTAAAAAGGGTGATAAGACTGATATTTCGAATTATAGGCCTATATCCAAACTGTCATGTATACCAAAGCTCTTTGAACAAGTTATATGTGAGACTTTAGCATTCCATACCAAGAATTTAATATGTAATCAACAGCATGGGTTTGTGAGAAGAAAATCAACAGTAACAAACCTACTTACGTTCTTGCATAAATGTTCTAATGCGTTAGAAAATGGCAGTGAAGTGGATTGCATATACACTGATTTCTCTAAAGCGTTCGACCAACTAAGCCACAACATTATTATCTTCAAACTAAAAGCTTTTGGTTTTCCAACTTTTTTTATCACATGGATAAAATCATATCTTGAAAATAGATCGTATCTAGTAAAATTTAGAAACTGCCTTTCAAATTCATTCATTGCTCACTCCGGTGTGCTCCAGGGAAGTCATCTTGGCCCATTTTTATTTATCCTGGCTATAAATGATGTTGTTTCATGCATACGCTCTAGTGATATTCTTATATTTGCTGATGATATGAACATATTTAAGTCAATAAAAGCTGACAGTGACCACGTTCTTCTGCAAGCCGATATTGACAGTTTCAATATTTGGTGTGGTAAGAATGGTCTTTCTCTTAACCCTGTTAAATGCCAAACAATTACTTTTTCCAGGAAGCGACTTGCAAGTGCTTTTTATTATTCCATTTCGCAGCAAAAACTCTGTCGAGTCTTTAGTTCCAAGGACTTGGGTGTTAACTTTAGCTCAAATTTAGAATTCACTGAACACATTAATTACATTGTTAATAAAGCAAGCTGTATGCTTGGATTTATAAAACGTTGGGCTAAGGAATTTAGTGATCCTTATGTTACCCTTTCTTTATACAATTGTTATGTACGACCTCATCTAGAGTACGCCTCGCAAATATGGTCTCCCTTTTATAAAATTCATAAAAATCGTATTGAATCAATACAGCATAAATTCATTCACTTTGCTCTAAAGGGTCTTCCATGGGCTGATCCGTACAACCTTCCACCATATGAACATCGCATCCAGCTACTGCAGGTTAAAACCTTATATCAAAGGCGTGTTAATAATGATTTACTATTTCTTCACCAACTTATAAATGGCCAAATTGATGCTCCTGAATTGTTAGCCTGTATTGGCATAAATAATTATCTTCCCAGGTAGGGAAGATTTGAACTTTTACACGTTAATTTCCATAGAACTAACTAAGTTATACATGAGCCTCTTAACCGCATGTGCATGATTTTTAATTTAAACGGCTCCTCTGTTGATTTTAACATAAGTAAGATGACATTAAAGAAAGTATTTCGAACCAGTGCTCCACGGTCGTGATTGTTTTTACTTCTTGAAACTATGACTTAAATATTTTGTATATTGTTTAATTATGTATGTATGTATATTAGGGTGGTCCTTATTTGTTTGGAGGAAAAAAAATTGTTTGTTTTTACTGAGCACCATTTTTTTCTGTTCTTCTACATTAAAAACGTGTACCAAAAAAATTTCATACTAATCGGATTGTTTTAACACGTGTCGCAAGGAGTTTGAAAATTTGAATTTTCATAAAACCGACCAAAACTGGGTGCTATTAAAAATTTGATTTGCAGAATTAATAAAGTGAACTTTCAAATCTGTTACCTACTCTTGCTTCAAAATAAAAGGTACGACTGGGACTCACGTTCCTGCTCAAAAAGTTCAATTAGCTTGGAAATTAAGAATTTTTAAAAATAATCGAGTAACTATAAAAACATTTTTAAACATTTTTAAAATTATTATCGAAATCTTTTGAGCTGTTTTTAAGATAAATAAGGTTTTTCATAACGGTTGAATAGCAAGTACCGTTATTTTTGGAGCTTAAACAGTATTTAAATAATCCCTAAGTCTCACAGGGGCATCAACTTTAAGCTCAATGCGGCACGTGTTAACGTGATTTCAAAAAATAAAAAAAAATAGGGTAGTGTTTTAAGATGTCAATGAACAAAAAAAAACGGGTGCTCAAAAGTTTTAAAATAAGGACCACCCTAATGTATATAGATTTTTTGTTTAATTTTGTTAATTTATTAGTATATTATTATGCATGTGTTAGATTGCCTTTTTTACTAACCACTAACACATGCACTTATGATGAGCCTCTGATTGTAGTTTGCAGCTTGCTCTAAGCTCACTACAACTAAGAATCTGAAGTGTAAAGAATTATCCCGAAAGTAGGAAAGCGAGGACACGAATCCGCGAAGGATCTTCTACCAATTAACCTAACCTGTTTTGTGCTTAAAACTCTGGAGCGTATTCTAGACACCCATATTAGAGACATTCGGGTTACGTACGAATGACCGGCTAAAAAAATGTCGACTGGTTAAAATGTCGACTTTTCTGTAAGTTTAAATACCGACTTTGTTTATACCGACGTATTAAAATGTCGACAGTTTGAAATGTCGATTTGACAAAAAGTCGACTGCCGTGATAGAAGTCGAGAAAAATATCGACTTGTCGGTATTTATCCCATACAGAAAAATCGATATAAAATATAAATCGACATTTTAACCAGTCGACATTTTGACTTGGCGATATTTTGTCTGTCGGTCATTAGATAGTAGCCCAAAGAACAATGCTCTGTCTTAAATGTTTGCGTGGAATAACTATAAACTCAAGAATCATAAATTCCTGTCTGATTTTTTAACAGGAACTTTACAGTTTTAGATGCTGTGGAAAATTTAAGACTATGATTAAAGGCGGTATTACACTATCATACATATGTATATGGCTAAGGCTGCCATATAAAATATGGCAAAGCTTTTCAATGTATGACGAGTTATATTACACTATGTCATATATATATGCCCAATTTATATGACAAATAGCTTCGTCAAATAATTTTAGCTCATATATATGACAAAGCTAAATTTGGCTATCACACTAGCTTTGAAATATCAAATACATAAATCGGCCATTCCAAAGTAACGGAGAACACAATCGGACGCTTGTATTGAGGTTTTTCTTGTTAAGAAATTAATATTTTTCTATGAAACTCAGTAGTTTTTAAGAATTCATCACAAAGTACACGACACATAAGTTTCATGAAAAAATTAGGAAATTCAGTAAGTTTATACAAAAAAATAGATGGTAACGGAGAAGACACGTACGATTTAGAGATTTCCGACCTCTGCCTTAAAGTTTAGAATTCTGTGCTGTCCATTAAGATATGAAGTTGATTTTTTTGCACACTTTCATAAAGCCAACATTTATCAAAAACCATCCTTGGTTTCCATCCAAGTTTCATTTTACTATCAGAAAAAAATATGAAAGATGGTAACGGAGAAGACAGCTAATGGTAACGGAGAAGACACGTACGATTAAAGATTTCTTTTTTGTTCAATTATATTGTAATTTGTTTTTTTTTTTATTATTATTCTCATCAATGATAAAAGTGATCCAGGTAATTGAAAAATGTGTATAAAATTTCACTCAAATCGGTTAACTTTAACACTGCTAGCGAGCACTTGAAAGTTGTCATACAAACATTATCCACCAGAGAAAGTTCTGTGGCAATGTCCTTAAAGCGAATGGCTATTCAAAAAAGCAAAGATCTTGGAAGCCAGTTCCCTCGCTAGAAAGAGAAGATAGCATTTTAGACAAAAAAGCTTTTCTGCCTTATGTAAGAGGTGCGTTACAGACAGGGTAGGGAAAATCTTGAAGCGATATGCGGTAAAATCCATATTTTTACTACCCAAAAAGGTGATCAATTACCTTAGATCGCCAAAAGTTCAAGTCCCCCTCCAAACACCTGGAGTATATGCGGTACCCTGCAGCTGCGGGTCATCATATATAGGACAGACTCAGAGGAGCATTGCTGCATGTCTGAAAGAGCACATCAGCGCGGTTATAGCAAAAACCAAAGGGAGAAGTCCGCCATATGTGAGCATATTCTCGATAACCCAGATGAGCACTACTGGATTCACTTCGATAAAGCTAAGGTTCTAGCTAACGAAGCTCATTATATCCCCCGTCAGGTGCGCGAAGCGATTGAAATCAAACGACACCATAATTTCAATCGTGACGACAGTTTCAAGCTGTCAAAAACTTGGGATCCCATAATTAATTCCACAAGGTCGATCCAATTGCCACTGCACACCAACGTGGATACAGTCAGCATAGTTTGTTCCCAACTTGCAAGCCAACAACAACAACAACAACAGCAAGAGACAGAACTTTCGACGCAACGTTACAACCTGCGTAGCCAAAATCGCTCGTAACATCTCTTTGGCAGTTTCCCGGTGACCACACTCGATGCAATTCGTAGCGAAACGTTCGGGGTGAGTACAGCATTGAACTCGCTAGATATTAAATATTTATAACGCGGCTAATCCTAAAAACTTAAAAATGTTTAATGTAAACAACCGCGAAAGCCTTTAAAGTTATAAAATTAAATATAATTGTTTTTGTGCATTTGTTGCTATTTTTAATGGAGTAACTGTTATTTAAAAAAATAAAAAAAATATGTTTGTATACTCTTTATGGTACTTAGTATATGTGCCAAGTTTAAAGATTTTTAATAAACGTTTACACTTCTCCCGGCAATTTGAGTAAAAGACTATGAAAACACCATTACTTTGAATGAAAAATTTCATGTGCTTGCTAGCACATGTAAACGTCAACCGATTTCAATGAAATTTAACACCTATTTTTTTTTAATTACCTTGATCCATTTAAAGCATGGGGATCAAAGAATATCAGACCTTTTAAAAAAAAGTGCCTATGAGTGGTTGAAATTTGGATGAGAAAAGTGTAATTTTGGGTGCCGTGACATAAGGCCAAATTTGAGTATTGAGTGACATAAGGCCAAATTTGAGTATTTGGCCTTATGTCACTTAACAAAAGTGACATAAAGCCAAATTTTAAGAGTTGGCCTAGTGTCGCTTTTACAAAGTGACATAAGGCCAATTTGGTCTTGTGTCACTTTTAATACTAGCGTACCTGTTATTTTTTTCATTTTTCATTGAAAAATTTCATTAAATTCAGTTTCTTTAAATGCATAAGAAACTTTGCACACACCCAAATTTGCACCCACCCCAAATCCTATCGTGAGCCCAAGCAGGGGGGTTGCAGAAAATACCATACCTCACTGTTTATTTGAAATTTTGTATGTTTCACAAACCAAATAAAAGAGAGGTTTTATTAGGTTTGTGAAATTTAAACATTCGCAATAAACAGTGAGGTATGTATGGGGGGCATGCTGCCCCCCTGCAACCCCCCTGCTTGGGCTCACTATAGGATTTGGGGTGGGTGCGAGGTTGGGTGTATGCAAAGTTTCTTTTCCAAAAATAACTGTTTTTTTTTACAAAACATTTTACGTTTGGCCTTAAGTCACAAAAAAATTTGGCCTTATGTCACTTTGTAAAAGCGACATAAGGCCAACTCTTAAAACTTGGCATTAAGTCACTTTTGGAAAGTGCCTTAAGGCCAAACTTTTAAATTTGGCCTTATGTCACGGCACCAGAATTTTGTCTTCTCCGTTACCCTGTTTTAGGCAGTTAGACATGATATAAAAATCTAAAAAAATAAAAAAAAAAAAAAAAACATTTTTCAAGTCTTTCTTTGTATGCGGAATAATTTTACAAACACTAATATAGTTCACAATTTATACCAACTTTTGTCATTTTTCGGTAACGGAGAAGACATGAAATGTTCAGTCTTTTCAAAGCGTAGGTATTACTATTTTTACAGCACTCCTATCAAGAAAATAATTCCGAATTTCAGAAGTGTTTCAAAAATACTTATAAAAACCTCACCGCACATTGCCGTTTGCATCACAATTTATAGAGAACTGATAGCGGCAAAAAAGCCGAAAAATGCCAGGTACCGAAGATAAAGTTTGAGCTTTTTTGATCACTTGCCTATCTTACAACAACACGTAGAATTTCGTATCTACAGTTCTTTCGTTAACTCTTATATACATACATATACTCTAAATATTGCATATATAAATCTGTGGTGTTTGGTAGAAACCTGATAACTCCATTTTAAAATTAGCGTCTTTACGCCCACTTTAAAACAAGCTAGAGTGTAAACGAGGCCACAGATTTTCTTCAAATTTTGAATACTTATGAACATAACTTTTGAAAAATTATGTTTCAAATTTGAAGAAAATCGGTTCACCCGTTTAGGTTGTAGGTCGATGTAAAGTGGACGCAAAGACGCAAATTTTAAAATGGAGTTATCATGTTTCTACCAAACACCACAGAAATATATTTTTTTCCTTAATTTGAAATTGAGTTGCTTGGTTTCGAATTTTTTGGAATGGCCGACATATATGTATATGAAAAACAAATTATTTGACAATTATATTTTATTTGCAAACTAATTTGTCTAAATAAATAATAGTTTCAATGCGTTTAAATGAATCGATGCTTTTTCTTGTCAGTTTTTGTTTGAACCGAAGTGGAGGAAGAAGCGGAAAGATGCGAGAAAAAGTTCCGCGAATAATAATATTTTGTTTTTTAGGGTGGAATGAAAGTTAGTGTTTTAGTGTCTCAAGCTCGCAAGAAGTTCTTTTCTTTTAAAGTGATAGGGAATATCTTTTGCCAACATCAATTTTTCAGCCTTATGGTAAAAAAGTGCATCTAAATTATTCTGAAAAACAGAACAAAGTGAGTTAAACCATCATGCTTCACCTATGTACGTATCACATCTGAATACCCTCGGGGCTCTGATATACATAACAAGGGCCAACAGGAAATTTTGGAAGTGGATCTACATATGTACATATGTATAACCAAAATCTGAGTACGAGGATTTATAGTTAAATGAATCTTGATATCGAATACCAAAGTGTGTCAGTTTTTTTTTCAGCCTTTGATCAGGGCGGAGGTTTAATACAAGCTTGGTTTCCTATTATGTTAGGGTCATTTCCACATAAATTCACTTTTCAAAAATGGGAAATAAGGCTGGGTTATTTTCCCTAAGTCTAAGACTTTTATCTTGATGGTCCGATTGGTAGAGCTTTAGCTTTCTGAGCAAACTTTATCGGGCTAGTGTTTGGTACAGTCTTATTCAGGCATGAAATGGACACATTTAAGGACTTTCCCCTTAGTGTAGTGAAATTACAGGCACGACCTTTTATATTAACTAATATCCCTAATTGGGATATATAATTAACCTCTTAATCCATTCAAAAATAATAACATCGAATGTAATTTTTTTAGAGCCACTTATGTGTGCTGTATTTACCCGAGTGACAAAATGCAATTTTTTCTACCATTTCTAACTACATATATTTTGTCATTTAACATGATTGTGGCAGCAAATGGTTGACATACTACATTCTTTTACCAGCTTAAACGCCACAAGAAAGAAAAAACAAATCAAGGTACATTGAAAAACTATTACAATTACGATAAAACCAATATTCTTATTTTAATACCAACATTATATGACAAACATATTGAACATATAAAATAAACCGATTTTTGTATGACTATATGGCACAAAACTTCCAAATATATATGACAACGCCTTTGTTTCGATATTACACTACGTCATATACATATATGTCTGAAAATCATTGTCATATATATGGCGATATATATGTTTTGTCATATAAATATGTCTATCACACTAATGTGACCATTTTGGGCCATATTTATATGGCAAATTTGCCATATTTATAAGCTAGTGTAATATCGCCTTATGCCTTGTTTCCACCTAAGGTTTATCTCAGTTTAGATTAAATAAATCTTTTTGGTGTTTTCACCGCACAAAAAGATTTAAAAAAGATTAAATCTGACAACACTTTCAAAAATGCAAATGGCGCTTCAATTTTTCTTATGAAGTGCGAAAGAGACGGAATGTTTTATTCGTGTCAAACAATGAAGAACTGAATCGAGTCTCGAATGAATCGTTCAGCACCATGTTAAAATAGATTAGTTCGATTTGTAAACAAAAAATAAGATTAATTTCTAATCTCCAAGATTAACGAAATATATTTGTATGATAAATCTTCAAGATTTAAAGAAGATTTGAGGTAAATCTTATTAAATCTCAGATTAGCGTTAGGTGGAAATGTAGCATTAAGACACAAGTTCTTATGTTTATTTGATTCTTATAATAATTAACTCGTTTCAGTAGTTATTAATTTTATTTTACCTTTTGTTTAGCTTCAAGAAAGTTCAATAAAACGCATTTTTTTTGCCTATTTCGAAGTTTTAACTGCCTCATGCTCTGGATGTTTTATTATTATATTATTATTAAAACACATGACAGACCTTGAAGAAGAGGCAATTAAGACGTCGCCAAAAATTAAATTACAAAAAATGCGTTATTGAACTATGACAGTGAAATATTAGATAATAATGATCAGTGCATACGTTCTGTATTTTAGGCGAGAACTTCTCGCATCGAGAAAACATGGAACACAAAATCCCAACGTTTCTCGACTTGGAAAAATAAACTGTGTCTATATCTCAATTTGAGAAACATCTCTTTTGATTTGTCTCTCCATTGGAATATCTACCGGAAACTATGTTATTGGCAGTTTAAATTCAAATATTTAAAAATATTTGTATTTTTATCAAATGTCTTATGTAGGTCTGCCGCCTTAATGCAATAAGTAAATACGCATTTATATAAGCTTGCTTCGCCAAGTAGTGGAAATTCGACCTGACATAAAAAAATATGAAAATTAATTGCCATTAAGTCAGTTTAAAAGGGAGATATAGAAAAGTGTTTACGTATTAATATATAAATAATTTTTTTTTTGTTGAGGGTTATAAATGCATTTATTGAAAAAATATCAATCTGAGCACATTGATAATATAGGTATATAGATATATCTATGCATGTACAGTGTTGGACAGAGAATTAGCACACATTAGTGAATCGGATTTTAACAAGAAAAATCTATATTTTTGCTATGTTCTTGGAACATAATTTATTGAAAACTCTTTAATTCAACGCTAAAAAACTTAAATATACACAAAAAAAGAATTCAGCAAAATAACAACAACAACAAATCATTAAATAAAATTTGTTGGTGTAATATGGGGTGGTCACAGAATTAGCACAAGTACGAAATAAAATAATCTATCACTAAAACAAGTAGTTTTTTTCTAATATTTTGTTGGGTTCCCTTTCTGCTTTAACACAGCCTTAAAACGCCTAGGAATACTCGCCTCTAGGTGCTTGCATTATTGAATAGGAATGCTGTTCCAGCCATCCCTAATTGCCTCCCAAAGCTCTGCTAGATTCCTTGGCTTCCTTAGTCCAACCTGATATTTAACATCGTTCCATACATTTTCTATGGGATTCAGGTCAGTACTCTGCACAGGCCAAGGCAAAAAATTGATTTGCTGATCACTAATGCACTGCTTCACCAACCGGGAAGTGTATAAAGGATCATTATCATTCATGAATGTCCATGATAATGGTAAATTATCGTCTGCAAAGTGCTCCATATGGTTTTCCAAAATGCTCTTGTAGTGATGCTGGTCCATTTGCTGCTCTATTTTTACAATAGCCCCTACACCGTACCATGAAAACGCACTACAAAATACTGGTGTCAAAAAAAAAATATTACAGCCAGACTTAAGTTCACTGGAGTACGGATCCAAATCCTTATCATTTTGGAAAAATGTTTTTTGGAGTGATGACTCGCAATTAAATCGATTTGGATCCGATGGAAAGCGTTATGTTTGGCGTCCACCAAAGCAAGATATTAATCCACGTTAAACAGTTAAAACTATGAAACACGGTGGTGTGTGTATTATGGTGTGGGCTGCGTTTTCATGGTGCTGTGTAGGGCCTATTTCGAAAATAGAGCAGCAAATAGACCAGCATCAGTACAAGAGCATTTTTGAAAACCATATGGAGCCCTTTGCAGACGATAATTTACCATTATCATGGACATTCATGAATGCTAATGATCCTAAATGCACTTCCCGCTGGTGAAGCAGTGCATTAGTGATCAGCAAATCAATTTTTTGCCTTGGCCTGTGGAGAGTCCTGACCTGAATCCCATAGAAAATGTATGGAACGATGTTAAATATCAGGTTGGACTAAGGAAGCCAAGGAATCTAGCAGAACTTTGGGAGGCAATTAGGGATAGCTGGAACAGCATTCATGTTCATCAATGCCAGCACCTAGAGGCGAGTATTCCTCGGCGGTTTAAGGCTGTGTTAAAGCAGAAAGGGTACCCAAAAAAATATTAGAAAAAAACTACTTGTTTTAGTGATAGATTATTTTATTTCGTACTTGTGCTAATTTTGTGACCACCTCATATTATACCAACAAATTTTATTTAATGATTTTTTGTTGTTGTTATTTTGCTGAATTCTTTTTTTGTATATATTTAAGTTTTTTAATATTGAATTAAAGAGTTTTCGATAAATTATATTCCAAGAACATAACAAAAATAAAGATCTTCCTTATTTAAATCCGATCCACTATTGTGTGCTAATTCTCTGTCCAACACTGTATATGTATATATAACCATACAATTATGCAAATATAATCTATATAATGACGTTCCCATAATTTTGATTCGATACTTTTGGTCTAGTTTCAATTTTTTAAGCTTTCAAAAGCATACCTCACTTAAATGAAACTGAAGAATCTGAACACTTAATTGAAACTGAAGACACTGAGCACAAAGAAAGAAAGATTATTAATTTCACTTAAGTGAATTTGCCCATAATAACGGTTTGTTACTTTTAGTCTAGTTGAATTACTCTTGCTTTAGAAGTTATGAGGGCTCTGGAGTGCACTTTACTTAAGTGAACTTAAGTGAAAATGAAAAAAAATCTTAGGTAAAACCTCATTTAAGTGAAACTGAAAATACTGAAGCACAAAATGGACAAAATTACTAATTTCACTCAAGTGAATTGTAGGTATGATAGCCCCTACTCCTGTCATAAGCGAAATCTCAGAGATGACTTGGAGAAAATTTAGCAACTGGGCTACGAGCTGTGGTCTTGGAGTTAACCAGAGCAAAACTGAACTGATGCTTTTTACTACCAAAGCTAAGATACAACCCTTCACTCCAGCCCGACTTAACGGCCAACTACTTTCACTATCAACCAGCGTAAAATATCTAGGTTCATCCCTTGACCCTAAGTTAAACTGGAAAATAAATATCGACGAATGGGTCAGGAAGGCCTGAATAGCTTTATATGCTTGTAGTAAAACCTTTGGTAAAAAGTGGGGCCTTCCATCAAAGATGATCTTATGGACGTATACTGCAGTGGTACGGCCGGCCCATTCTGACATATGGTTCGATTGTCTGGTTGCCCACACTTAACAAGGCATATAACATCGATAAACTCAAAAAGGTTCAAGGAACAGCTAGCGTTGGTACCACAGGGGCTCTTCGTTCCTTCCCAACGGATGGATGCCTTAAGCGTTTTCTGCACCTTATTCTACCACTTGATCTATACATTAAATATTTCGTATCTTGTAGTGCTTTAAGACTTAAGGAATCAAATTGTGGGGTTGCTAAACCTTATGGTCACAGCAATATTACTAACTTCATTCCCACAGACATTTTTTCGACTCCCACCCACTTTTTAAAAGTTTTGCTCCCATCCAGAAGGGACTGGGATGATGACGCTGTCACGAGAGACTTCGACACAACTATCTATACTGATGGCTCAAAGATGGAGTGCGGTGTTGGATCAAGAGTCTTCTCTGAGTCTCTTAACATCTCTAAGTCATTTTGGCTACCGAGTTTCGCTAGTGTATTTCAAGCTGAAATACTGGCAATTAGGAGGGCATGCAAGATACTTAAAGCAGATCTAAATCAACATCGTAATACAGCCTTCTTTAAGAACAGTCAGGCAGCTGTTAAACGAGTGTGACAAAGAGGTAGAATTTGCCTCTTTTATATTTATTATTTGTCTCATGTTCGAAACAACATTCGAACTTACTCATTTCACTTTAATAGCTAAATCACTTTTGGGAGTGAAGTGAGATGAGTCGGTGAGTAAGGCGAGTCATCTCACTTCACTCCCTAAAATAGCTGAATCTCGGCACAGGTGTGAAGAGCGGTATGAAGTGTATTCCAATTTTCTGTAGAACTAATCAAGATTGTGGAAACTTACGAAAATTGAGCTCCATCCCCCCCCTGAACGAAATCCTGGATCCGCGCCTGTTTTGAACATATAAGAACTTGGCTCTATTTCTACCATTAATAATTGAAATAAGGACAGCTTATTTAAATCCATATAATGGTCAGAGTGACAGGCAAATATCCTATCTTCCCTGCACTGCAAATATAAATTAGACAGAGTATAATTTTGACTTCTCAACCTAGATATGTAATTATATCTAGGACCCAGTATAATAGATATTGTTCGTTCATTTCATAGCCTTATAAGAAAAAGATCATTTTCTCCGATCTTACATTATATTTTTCGACACAACAGTGAAGCAAAAGGAAATGGATAGTGATTTTTAAAATTTATGAACAAATGTCTTAAAAATGATATTATTTACCATTTCAGACGTAAATGAAATTATTAAGACAAAAAATAATTTTGTCCGGTTTCTACATACAAATACTCCTATGTGCATTGTTTAGTTGGTACAGCGATTTGTCAAGACAAAAAAAGTGTATAGTTTGAGGCAGAATCACAGGAGATACGGAAAGAAGAAAAGTGACTTTGAAAACCGAAGTTATAAGCTTTCCAATCGATCAACTTGAAGGCTATTTGTGCATAACGGAGCTTTTTCCACTGAACCTGGTCAGCGGTCAACCAACAACCTCTAATTGTTGCGAAGCTGCGCAGCAATTACGTCCAACCAAGCTAAAAGGTATAGAAAGGAAAGGAAGGTCTCCGGCTGGCTCTCATCCAACTGCGAGTACATCCAACCAAGCTAGGCAAGACGACAATTCGTCACGGACGGATAATACGGGTACGGTACGGACAGACACGTATTATCACGTATTATGAAGACTGCTCAAGAAAAGGACGGCCTCTTACCCGGCCTCTAGGCACGACGACAGTCCATCACGGACAGATAGTGCGGACAGACTGACTAGCGACGAGCAGAACTCGAAGACAGCTCAAAGGAAGGTTAAAGGGAAAGGAAAGGATGGCCTTTTGCCTCCACCTAGCCCTCATCCAGCCACGAGCGGTTCCAAAAGAGCTAGGCACGACGAAACTACGTCACCAGCTGTTCCCTCACGGGGAACAAGAAGAAGAAAGCAAAATTCTCCCGGGTGACCATGCAGGGCCAACAGACTGCGATAGCAGACTTTGGCAAGGAAAACTGACGGATGATTAATGGCAATTGATGGAACTCAGAACTCTGGACGGGGTAAACGAGGCTATCGTCAAGAACAGACGAAGCTCCTTGGCCGAGCTTCGTCTGAGTAGCAACTCAGCAGACCAAAGGCAGTGCTGACACTGAGAGGAACCGTGATCCCAAATTACAGGATAGGGCGGCACCTTAAGTCCCTTAACACCGACCAACTCAGCCATATTTTGGAAATTGTTAAGGTTGGCAACCCCACTAAGGATGGAATCAAAGTGATTGTGCGTTTAAGCCACTTCTGCAGAAAATTGGCCACAAAGTGCACGTCGGTATAAACCAAGCTTAGGTTAATAGCCAATAAGAAAAAAACAGGTAAATAAGGGGATGGTAGTTAATAACTTATCATGAAATGTTCACAAATAAATCATCATCATAGATAAGCTGCCAGCAACCTGGGGCCTATTTTAGCGCCACTACATCAGCTACATAAGTATGTAGCATCCTGACAGTTGTGTTGTATCATTTCTGTTTTAAAGATACAATCGATTTTATTTTCAAATGTAGTACAACAGTGTAGGTACGGAGAAGCGACGGGAAATATTGGAAAAATTAATACAACTACTATTTTTTAATTTCACAATCCTTATTCTTTGGGTAATTTTTTGATGTTATACTCTTCACCAAGGAAAACAAATTTAATCGCAATTCTTTTTCTTTGGGTAATTTTTTTTTTGTTGTTACTCTTCACCATGGAAAATAAATTTTTTTCCTTGGTGAAGAGTATAACAACAAAAAAAGTTACCCAAAGTTAAAGGATTGTGAAATTAAAAAATTGATTTATTTGAAGTAGACGAAAATTCCTCGTTGTCTTCCTTAGTATAAGCTCACACACAAAAAAAGATGTTCTTTTAACGGGTTTACAATGGAAAAATGAAATAAGCCAGGAAACATAGGTGAAAGTGCCACGATATCTAAATTCTGCACTTTAACGGAGCCGTATACGTTAATTCGCAGATTAACTAATTAAAGCGCGAAAACTATCTCACTGAAGTTAAATTTTGCAGTTTAACGGGTCGAACCAGTTAATTCTCTAATTAGGTTGTTAGTTTGCACATCGCACTTTAACGGTAACACAATATGAAAGGCAAAAGCGTAGAAATTGCACTTCACTGTGTAATTAATACAATTGAAAAATACCTCAAAGACAAGGAATACACTCTTACTGCCTTTCTGCATAATGAAGGAGCATTCCATAATGTGAAGAACGATGCAGTTAAGAGAACCCTTGTAGTGCTGAATATAGTTAGAAAACTAAATTAAACTATGTGTATGTTAAAAAAACAGGCATATAATCACAGAACTTGGAGAGTCAGAATCAGAATTAGAATTAGAATCATAAACACAGAAATGGGAGGTCCATTGAAAACAGAATTGGTTATCTTCACTAACGGAAGGAAAATACCAATATTTTGAGTACCATTAATCGAAAGGACTACACTAAAAATCTCGGATCAGGCCAGATACCTTGGTGTAATACTAGATAAGAAACTGAACTGTAGTCTCAAAACTGAAGAAAGAGCAAACAAAGTTATGGTCGCTGGGAGCTCCTTTAGACTTCCGGATTTTGCAGCGTCTTCTAAGCTGAGGTAATGGCAGTGACCAAAGCAGCTACGAAAATATCAATGATAGCGATACCAGGAGCTGATATCACCCTCTTAATTGATAGCCAAGCAATAAAAGCAATTTTTGCAACCGAGATACAGTCGAAGCTTGTAACTTTTGTAACTTGCTGTCGCGAAGAGCTTAAGGTTCTTGGCAAGCAGCATAACATAGGATTCTGCTGGGCTCCTGGTCAGTGATGTACAGAGAAACCAAAGAGCTGATGAGCTGGCAAGAACGGGATCGTCGCTTGATTCAAGTAAGTCAAGCCGAACGACGTATTAAAGTTCAAACCTGTAGCACCACAAACAGGATATTGGTGTCACGGATGGTAAAAAAAAAATAATAATGGTTTAGGCACGTTAGTTTCATGTGTCTTTATTTAAAATAAAAGAAAAAGAATATCTTAAAATCTATACATAAGTTTTATTTAATGCGATTGAACCGATCAACTCGACGCCTCGACGGTAGAAACTAAACTGCCGACTACTCCTCGATGTGTTTATGAGGGAAAATTATGTGTGGGTGTATAAGTGTGACATTTGGCAAATTCGGACGTGAAATCGTCCTCGATTTCAGGAGCTTTTGTATCCGGATCTATGTCGGAAATATCATCAGGATTATCTTCGGCGAGTTCGACGAAATTTCGACACCAAGGATTCATTTTATTGGAAGCGTAAACTGAACAGACTGTTCGTGATGTTAGCTGCATACCAGGTGGATCTTCAATAAGGGAACAGTCGTTTCCGAGTTCGCGGGAAACAATATACGGGCCTCGGAATTTGGGTTCCAGCTTTTGAGACTCACCCGTTGCGGTAGGTTCGTTTTGTATCACTACCAAATCGTTTTCATAATATCGTATAGGAGTAGCATGTTTACGGTCGAATCTAGCTTCCATTTCTCACGCTCACGATGGATATTTATAGCAACTTGTTTTTTTTTCTCACTGGCAGTAGGTGTTTCTGGATCGTCGGGGAAATCGTCGTGAAGAGCGGCAATAAGTCGGTTTTGTATGATGCTTTTGAGTCGAAAATCGAATATAAGTTCATTCGGTGTAAAACCAGTTGTTGAATTTATTTGTGAATTCACAGTCCATTGGAGATCTCTCATCGTACGATCCCAATCTTTTAGATTCCCGGTTGGGGTTCGAAGGTAGGACAAGATTATTTTATTGGCTCTTTCGACTTGTCCGTTAGCTCTCGGTGTACGGATAGAATTCTTCGTATGCTGAATATATGTATGAAACGAAAATGTTTACCCAGAAGATAAATACGGAAACGTTCAACGACGGCAAGGACTGCGAGATAGTAACTGTGGAACCTACTACCGGTTTCGGTACAGTGACGGCTATAGTAGAAGATAGGTTCCAAGTTTTGTTGTCGGTGGATTGTAGCAAAACTACGGCAGGTCCGATGCTGTTTGCATCCGTATGAACTTCATGATGGGCTGAAGAGTCATGCAGTTCAAGTAACGATGTATTGGTTAAAATCTCAATAAGCTTTTTAAACGCGTTTTCCTTCTCAGCACCCCAGTTGTATTTTTCGTTTTGGTGAAGCAATTTGGTCAGTGGCTTACTAATAAAAGCATATTCGGGTACGAACATTCGGAAAAATTCCGTGAGTCCCAGAAAACGTCTCACCTTGGTCACATTGGCTGTTGTCTGGAAATTTTGTATAACACTCACCTTTTCGTTGCCTGGAGTGACGCCATTAACATCGATGATATGTCCCAAATTTGTAATTGTGGTTGACAAAAAACGACATTTGTCCAAACGTAGGGTAAGACCATATTTCTCCAAGAGCAATAAGAATCTTCCAGACGAGCGAAACCTTCGTCGACCGTCTGGCTGGGAATTATGACATCGTCTAAATATGCCAAAACTTCACCGTGGCCCATTTCCATAACAAGTTGGTTCATAATGTTCTGAAATACGGCGGGCGCGTTAACTAGCCCGAAAGGCATACGGTTGTATTCGAAGTGGCCATCGGTGGTGACGAACGCGGTAAATTGTTTGGAGGTCTCATCTATTTCGATTAGATGGTAGCCTATACGCTGGTTCGAAAGTCGAGAAATATCTGTTTGCGGCTAGCTGAGCACACTGTTCTTCCATTATCGGCATGGAATAAGATGTTTTCACGGTGTTACGATTGAGGACTCGATAGTCGGCGCAGAGTCGGTGCTCGGAATTCTTTGTTTCCACGAGGACAACGGGAGAAGCATACCCCGAGTTTGAAGGACGAATGATATCATTTTCTAGTAACTCGGCGATTAAACCGGCTATTATAGGTCGTTTGGCGAAAGCTATGCGGTATGATTTCATGTTAACGAGTTCATTTCGAGGGTGATGCTCATTTTTGCGACCGTGCATCGACCCAATTCGGCGATATTTTTGGCAAAGCTACGGCGATGAGACGAGAGTAGATTTTGCAAGTTATCTACTTCAGTTTGCGTTAGATCCGACGAAATTTCTAGTTTGCCAACTGATTCTATTCGGCAGTCATCAACTTCGATGATGAGCTGATTACCCTCATGGCATAGAATGTCTTGTCCCAGTAAAATTCCTTCGCAAATGTAGTCGTCTTCGACGATAAGGAGAGGAGTTGTGTAGCTATTAATATCGATTTCGAGATCTGCTGTAACTTTTCTTGTGCAAATATATTTGCTTCCAGCAAAACCGATGAGCGATTTTAAACAATTTGAAACCTCATTAAAGTTATTTGAGAAAGACTTACGACAAGCGTATGTTGGCTTCCTGGATCGATGAATGCGATAGTATCCAACCCATTTATTTTTATCAATTTAGTAATTTCTTTAGTTGATTGTCTTCGATTTCTTTAGTTGATTGTCTTCGATTACAATTAACCGTAAAATACTTATTACTCGACCCGGCATTTTTTATTTCGTTATAGCTGCAATAATTATTTATGTCCATTAAAAGTTGATTACATGTCGTGTAACCATTAGAATTTTTTTTCTTTAAATCGGGTTCGTTTATGCCATTAATAATATGACGCATGGTGGCTACGTCAGGCAGTACACCATTGTTACCGATTGACACCATTTTGAAGAAATATTCTTGTGGTGTTTCACTGAGGCTACGTTTCATATTTGCCATTTTTATGTGCACGTCACTACAGGGGAAGTCAGATAGAAATTTAAAAGAAAATTGTTCCCACTCGGTAAACACTATCATCTGGGAATCGACCCAATATTTGGCAGGACCGTTCATTTTTTGTTGTACTGCGAAAAGCATGGATTGGTCGTCCCCTCTATATGCCGATTTTAAAAGGTTAACGCATTTTAAGAATGCATTTGCATTTAGCGATTTACCCGACGAAGGATCGAATTCGGGGAGCAAATTAACTATGTCGCACACATTTGAAAAAACATTATAGTTTTGTTTCGATTGCACATCACTAACGAGCGCAATGTTATCGATTTTCGGTTGCACATCGCTATTCTGCGGTACGTACTGTGGAACAGTTTGTGGATTCATTGGCCGCGTTCAAACACAGAAATAAAGCAATCTGGATAGGTTTGTGTTGTTATAATCCCTTGTTAAAACACAAATGTTGACGAAACAGCTGTTGGCAGAAAAGAGATCCCAAGCTATCCTAAAAATTTTAAGATACGAAGCTATCGTATGAGAAAAAATAATTATTATGTATATCTTGCTTTGTTAAACATTTTCGAACATTCTTAAATATTGTAAAGCCTTCACTTATAATAAGATTGTAATCTTAATGTGAAATTGTCATTAATAAATACGAAATACAGAAAATACAGTAAAAAAATGTCAACAACAGCTGACTTGCGTTCAGACACATACATGGATACAAAGCTATCCTATCCTAGATAGGCTATCCAATGAAACTTGAACGCGCCCATTGTATTCGCGAAGTTGTTCGTGTGTGTATTGAACGAAGTACACATACGGATTAACATTCGAATATTGAGATACCAGTTGCGAGTTCACATTGAATGACGGCGTGGAAACACACACGAAGTTGGCGGGAACGAGTTCAATGGAGAAGACACATATGCAGACGGCGGAGATATATCTGTACCACTGATCTCTATAAAACACTCGATAGTGTATCGATACAAAATTCTCGTTCCATTTGAAGAATTGTTATATTATGAAGCTGACCACTTTTTTGTATACCAGTATAACTGTATAACATGTAATACAAAGATAATCCATTAAACAGACATCAATTCTCCGTTCGTTTCACCCCCCGAGATCTGTTTGCTAACATTTGTTGTGTTCGTAATTTAAATTCATTCACTAATTAGTAAATGAAAGGAATAACAAACGTAAAGAGTGTGACAAGGAGGTAAAATCATTAAACAAAACGTAGAATATGCAATCGCATCCTCCTCATCATAATTATTCATTAGCTGTTTTGCTCAACTTGTTCGCAAACTGCAATGATTTATCTCATTCCACTATGTAATTATACTAAAAAAATATACCAAATGCACACAGTGAATAACTTAAAGATAATAAATAATAAAACAAACTTCCACAAAAGTTTATATTTTCATATCATGGTCTGTTCCCTTTCTTCAGATAGACATCTGGAAATAGGGATGAGCGATTTTAATCGATATTTGCAAAATATCGATAGTAAAGATTTCGATGTTTTGCAACATCGATATTAACATCCAAAACATCGGACTAAAAAACAAACAAAAAGCTAGTACGAAAATGATTGATTCTGCTAGTAAAATCTAGATGGAGTGACTTTCATAGTTTTTAAGTCATCTGTAACATTTGGAATTTTTTTGAAAAAGGAAATCATCAAAGGATCTCCCAAACCAAACTTTAAAATTCCGAACCACAACGAAACTTTCGTATGCAAAAAGGCACAGATATAAGTTTACACATGAAGTGCCTATCAATTTTGCTTCCATCAAATTTTTGCAAAAAAAAAATATTTTTACATCGATATTCAAGCATTAATATCATCGATGCTCACAAGTTTTTGTACACACTTTTGTAAGCAAAAATATCTTGCAATATCGTTAGATAACAGTGCACACATGAAATACTTGCAATATTGCTTCTATAAAATCTGTGGACGATATATTTTGCAAAATTCAAATTTTAGCATCGATTTCCACGCATTGAAATAATAGATGCTCAGAAAGACCCAATTTACACCAATGCAAGTTTTTGCACACAACTTCGTGTTTTGCAATATCGATATATTCCAAAAAGCCACAGAAAACAGTTTACACAAAATTCCTTGAAATATTACTGCAAAATACATATTTAATATCGATTTTCACGAATTTAAATTATCGATGGTCAGAAACACGCAGTTTACACCATGCAAGTTCTTGCGCACACCTTCGTGTGAAACAAGATTTTGAAATATCGGATTTCAAAAAGGGCACACATAACAGCTTAACACCATAAATTGCCTTGCAATATTGATTTTATTAAAGGACAATCGGCAAAACTGTATGGAAGGTGGTCTAGGAACCAATAAAAACGAGCCGTATGACGTTGGAAAGGTATTTTTATGCGCTACAATAGTCACTACGGCAGTTCATTTCAAATCACTGTGTGAAAAAAGTTATTTACCAACCAAGGTTTTGTTTTGGTACATTTCAGTGTGGAAACAATTTATGCAAACTGGTCTTACCAATACCAATAATATGTATATCGTTGAAAAGGTATTTTTATGAGCAATAATAGTTTCTATAACAACTTTTTTAAAATCACTGTGTGGAAAAAGTTATTAGTTGTTTTAGGGAATTTTGGTACAGATAAAATTTATGGAGCATGGGTAAAAAGCAGCGAATAACTTTTTTCACACAGTGATTTGAAATAAGCTGCCTCATTAACTATTGTAGTACACAAAATTTCCTTTCCAACGACATACGTCCCGTTGTTATTGGTTGAACTTGCCTTCACACTTTTTGCCCATACTAAAAAAAAAACATTTTTTCACATTAAAATGAACCACAATAATTCGTTAGTTTTCAAATAACTTTTTTTACACAGTAATTTGAACTGAACTGCTATTAAAGATATTGTAGGTAATGGAAATACCTTTCCAATGATGATATATATGTTGTTGTTATTTGTTTGACCAGTTTACATACATTTTGCCAATTCTAAATATATTTTATTCATACTAGAATGCACCAGAATACAATTCTATTTAGCGAATAACTTTTTTCACACAGCAATTTGAAGTAAGCCCTCATAGTAACTATTGTAGTTCATAAAAATACCTTTCCAACGACACATGTCTCGTCATTATTGGTCCTGTAGACCGTTTTGTCCTATTCTCCTTTGTTGATATTCATTGTGCAAAATACATATTTAAACATCGATTTTCACCCATTAAAATCACTGATGCCTAGAAAGATACCACTTACACGCGGTTTTAGCATACAAGCTTCTGTGCATAATTATTTTGCAATATCGATGTTTAAAGTTGAAATACCTTGCTTATGACTTCATATTTTTTATTTGTATGAAAACTTAAATCGATTTTAAAAAACTTAAGGAAAAATAGCCGGCACCAGAAATTTTGAAAGCAAAAATACATTAGAGCATAGCATGACGCATTTTTTGCTTTGGTCAAACAAAAAACTTAAACAAAAACACCTGAAAAAACATCGATGTTAAGTAGCATCGATGTTTTCGGTTCGATATTTATCGATGTTTGGTGTTCGATGTTGAAATCGATGTTGTTTCAATACCGCACATCCCTATCTGGAAAATACTTTTTTTTTTTGTATAATTCAGACGTCAAATTATGAAGCCGACCACCTAATTGTCATCTTCAAATGGAAGCAAAGAAACTGTTATACATTATAAGGAATACACTATCCAGTGTATTATAGAGATCAGTGATCTGTACATATTGGCGGCGCGGTGGAGCACAATACTCATATTAAAGGTAATATCTTCCGAGTTTTTATTTCGTTCAAGTTCGCACATGTGTCAAAATCTCAGAGAACTCTGTCAGTTCATTGTGTGTGTACTGTGGCATGTTCAACACTTTTTAAATTTAACATTTAGATTTTCAGTTTTCTCAATTTTCCAAGCCTCTGATTGGCCAGAATTAAAAAATCTGAAGATTCAGTACTGAATTGAATGCCAAAATCCCAAAAAGCTCGAAGCTAGTGGCACAACTACAAAACTATGGCCAAATTTCAAGAAGCAGAGAACAGACAAAATAATGCCAAGGCACAAGAAACAACTTCGTTCCCTTGTCTGCGTAATCAACGGACACAACGCACTGGGATACCACAAAAATGAAATGAAGATCAGTATTGACGACCTTTGCAGAGGATGCAGCGATGAAGAAGCACATCAGGATACCTTACACTTCTTTTGTCACTGTCCAGCACTCTGTCATTTAAGAAAGAAACACCTAGGGAATCATTTCTATGAGCAACTTTCTAAAAATTCGGCCAATAGCCTTCTGAACTTTGTTAACGCCTCTAAATGGCTTGACTGCTAACAGAACACATAGGTATTTAATTAATGTGAATACCTATCTGGATACTAGGATACAACTTCTCAGGAATAAGGGGATCACAGCGGATATACATAAATAGATCTAAGTGTGACAGTAACAATATCTAGCTAACCTAAGGGTTGGGTACGAAAATCCGAATGCTAAAATCCCGAAAATGCAAGCAAATCCCGAATGCCAAAATCCCAAATGACAGAATTTCGAATACCAAAATCCCGAATGGCTTAGTTTCGTTTATGGTAGGTACTTGATGCCCAAAACAGTCATAAGCCCTTCGAGGTTCTTTTTTATGCTCATTAGTAGATACTTGATTACTTTGATATTCAAAATGGGTTGAGTATTATACAATTCGTGATTTTTGAGCATTCTAGATTTTTGTAAGTTCAAAACTTTTGCACTCGAAATAAAGTTTTTGTTTAGAGATTTTTACATTAAAGATTATTGTCATTTGAGATCCCAAAACGAACAGAAGTACTGAAATAGTACTAGGTTAGCTCAGGCAGACGGCAGCAAAGCCATGTCCTTAATCTTAAGGTTTAAATATTGTACAAATCTATTGAAATAAAGAATTGTATCTATCTATCTATCCAGTACTAGGTTAGGTTGAAGTGGCTGCCAGTCGTGATACCACATGAATCTAGGAAACCCGTTTCTTCACTCGGTGTGAACCATTTGGAGCTTCTTACGAAGCGTAATAGACTGCATATGTCTAAGTTTGTTATATCACTGGAATCATTGAGGTAAAAATCTCCAAGGTGAAGTTTTCGCCTATGAGATAGAGCAGGGCACGTGCATAAAAGGTGAGGGATTGATTCTATCTCTTCCTCATCCATACAGGTACTGCAAAAATCATTGGAGGACATGCCAAGACGCATTGCGTGCTCTCCTATAAGACAGTGTCCGGTTATAACACCAATCATGGAGCTAATGTGCAATCTACTTAGAGATATCAAACACTTAGATCGTTTTAAATCCATTACTGGCCAGATTTATTTTGTTGCCAAACAAGTGGTGATATCGTTCCAAAAGTTTACAAACAGCGATGGGTATACCTATATCTGCCTTGGTTGGTAGGAGAGGTAGAGTTGTTCCACTTTTAGCGAGTTATTCAGCCTTACAACTACCTGGGATGTCCCTATGCCCCGGTACCCAACACAGATGAATGTTAAGCTGCTGCGCCATCTCCAGTAGAGATGAACGGCAATTAAGGGCTGTTTTAGAGTTAGTCGAGACCGATTCCAGGGATTTGACTATCCGAAAAGATGCGGATATCTGTAGTTGATATCACGTTTTCTTTCAGCCAAGATAAGGCTTCTTTAATCGCCATAAGTTCCGCCTGGAACACGCTACAATGATTAGGAAGACGGAATGAGAGACTCAATTCTAGTCCTTCTGAGTCCACACCGCCACCCACTCCCTCATCAGTTTTCGATCCGTCTGTGTGGACAGAAATAGTACTAGAAAAAGTACTAGAAAAGTATTCAAATTCGGGATTCAATCTCGATTGCATCAGGGATTTTTGTCATTCGGAGTTCTGTCCATTCAGGATTTCGGCATTCGGGATTTTGTCCATTCGGGATTTTGGCATTCGAGATTTTTGGCTTTCAGGATTATTGCATTCTGGATTTTGTACCCTTCCCATCTGAAAAAATCAATTATTCCACTCGTGATTGGAGCAGCAGGCTTAGGGGAGAGTACGATAACTCAGGCGCCAAGAAATTATAACGGTTTTTTATAGAACAGTTTAATACACGAATTTTTACTATGGGAGGGAGGGGTCTATCTCACCCCGTTTGGGCGGGAGGGGTAATTTCATAAAAACAGTACCAAAAATGTAAAAAAAATATTTATAAAATAACGGTAATACTTACAACAAAGTATTATACCTTTATTTAAAGCCAATACTCTGTTCAATTAGCCAGTTTTTGAATCAAGTTAAATCTATGCATGGTTTTTGAAAAAATGAATTTTAAAATCAAAATTTGCGAGAAAAAAGCATAAAAAAAGGTTTAAAGAGTAATTTCTCAAAACTGTAAAGTTATATATAATTTTTTTTCGGAAATTCGTTGCTCTAATTAATTCTTAATCAAAAACTGAAAACTAGATGATTTTATGTGTTCTAGTTTTTGAGAAAATTGAAAATTACTAAAACTACTATCGTACAAAACTCAAATGTTTGCTATTTTTTTTTGTATGATCTAAGTGGGTATGCATACTTTGAACAATACAACTGCTTTGTATATGTTTCCTTAATCCAGAATCTTTAAATGCAAAAGAAACTTTACATACACCCAACCTCGCACCTACCTCAAATCCTATAATGTGCCTAAGCAGGGGGGTTGCAGGGGGCAGCATGCCCCCCCCATACATACCTCACTGTTTATACGCCAGCCGTAATACGTAAGCAAGCAAAAAACAAACATCCCATACAAGAGTAGTTATAGTAATTATCGATTTTTTCAAAATCTAGAAGACATAGAATCATCTAGTTTTCAGTTTTTGATTAAGAATTAATTAGAGCAACGAATTTCAAAAAAAAAAATGTTATATAATTTTAAAATTTTGAGAAATTACACTTTAAACCTTTTTTTATGCTTTTTTCTCGCAAATTTTGAGTTTAAAATTAATTTTTTTCAAAATCCATGCATAGATTTCACTTGATTCAAAAACTGGCTAATAGAACAGAGTATTGGCTTTAAATAAAGGTATAATAATTTGTTATAAATATTACCGTTATTTTTTAATATTTTTTTTACATTTTTGGTACTATTTTTATGAAACTGCCCCTCCCGCCCAAACGGGGTGAGATAGACCCCCCACTCCTATAGTAAAAAATGCTTGTATTAAACTGTTCTATAAAAAACCGTTATAATTTCTTGGCGCCTGAGTTATCGTACTCGTGCCCAGGCTTAATATCAACTAAAACCCAAGAAGCAATCAAGCTCATTCCAGGAAAACAACTCGAACCCATACGTCTAGGTTAGCATTCCGCCCGCTTTTTTAAATAATTTTAGTTCCCTTATAGGATTTTCAATCGCACATTTCTTGAGTGATTTTTTCTTGAGCGGTTCAAGCCCTGCTTCTTTTTCCCCCTTACGTGAGTAAGTGGACAGGAAATAGCTCTAGATTTGTTAAGGGCTAAGGTGAGATCATTGAACTCACAGCGAAGTTCATATAATATTCGAAGGAGGATTTAAAAATCAAGTTTTATTAAACCTTAAATATTATCCTAAAGTTAGCCGGTTCGTTTTTCAAAAGTTTCGAAGTGGTTAGGAAGTTAGTAATTTAGACTGAATTGGATGTATCTGTGATCAGAAAACGAGTGTTCTTCAGGGGCCGAGTTACCACTTCAGTGACCGAATGAGTGAGTGCCATCAGTGATAGTATGCACGAGTAACCATGTCAAATTATGGTAAGCTAGATTGCTCGAAACGTGAGCGGTTACGCCAAACTCATATAATTCATTCACGTATTATTCGAAATCTGATATTCGGCTCAGGATACTTTCAATTCTAAATATAACCCAACTGGAAAAACAATCTAGTTTTTAACGGGACACTAGAAAGTTTTACATTGAAGCTAACAAGTGTAACTATCGATTTTCTCTAGGGCCTCACCAGTTAAGCGACCTTTTGCCTAGGGAGTCAACAAAAAATTAAAGTTGTTTTCACTGGGATTCGATCCTGTGATCTTCTGATTATCACCCACCTGGAAAACAATATAGTTTTTAACGGGACACTAGGAAGTTTCACATTGACAATGTCTAGATTTTTCCCTACTAAAGCCTTATCGAAGCCTTATCCCTTAAGCCTTAGCGAGGGCCTCTTGAGTATTTCAGAAGTTTTTCTTGATTAGATTTCCCCTACCAAAGCCATTCCAGGGCCTTGATTAAACTTGACAAAAACTTGCCATTTTTCCAGATGGGAAATAATGATGATTGTGCTAGTATGTTTAACTGAAAAATAGTTTGCCGTCAACTAAGAATCGAAAGTTTTATCAGATATTGCAATTGCATTGAACGGATAGCATACACAAGCTTGTTGTTACTCATTCGGTTTCTTTCTTTTTTCTCTGTAAAAAACTTTTTTATAGGAAAATAAAACAAAATATAAATTGGAGTATTTTTAAGATATGGACAAGATTTATTTATGGTATCCTTTCAGAAAACAATAAAATACAAAATTTATCGTCAGGGGCAAGAGTGCAATGTCAGGCCCTTTGCACGTCGAACGGTTTGAATGGACTAATTGTAAAATCAAATTGGACTGAAGAGAAACAAAAATATAACACTAATCTTAGCTTATTCGTGGCTAGAAAAGGTCTTACAAACACGAACGTGGCTCATAATATTATTATATTGCTGACACATATCTTGTATACCTATTTGAAAATACATATGCATAAACACAAAACAAAATATGTATATAATGTGAGGACTTTTAAAGAAGACAAGGACACCATCCCAAGTGTGTTGCCTTTGCAACTTTTAAAGAAATGTATAAATTATTTTAAAATATTTTTTAAGTACACGCAAACAATTATCAACTAGTTTTGTTTATATTTTTCTTTCAACGAAAGTGGAAAAACTCCAGCAAAAAAGCAATTGCTAACAAACAAAATTTTATACACACAACATGCAAGTTAAACAAACAAAAAAATAAATTAATTAAGCAACACAACTTTTTATCCAAAAATATAAAAATAATGAACCAAATATTCCACAAAAACAGTTATAAAAATGTATTTTGAAAATAATTTTACAAAAGGAAAGAATCACACAACAAATTAAACAAGATAAAAATACAAATGAAAAGCATACATATTTTTGATATCTCCGATTGAAAAAAAATCAAAAAAAAAATTACTTCTTTTCCAGTTTTTGTTTTCTATATATATATATTAACAAAAATGATGACGGTATTTTGTTCTAAAAATGAAACATCAAACAAAGAGTAATAACGACTTCAACAGTTTAAATTAATAATTATAAGTTACAAAACATAATGATAAAAATAAATGTGTTTGATTAAAACATTTTTTGATTCGGTTTAGTTAAAAACAGACAAATATTTTGTTGTTGTTTTTGTAAGAAAAATAAAAATGAGCTTTGACTTTTTTTATAGATACAGACTATCTAAATTGATTTATATTAATGTTCTATTTTTTGTTGTAAAAAATGTTTTATTTTTTTTTTTGTAAAGAAAAAGAAAATACTAAATGAAATTCTGTTTATTATTAAAAATAAAATAAAAAATATAAACGTGTTGGTTTCTTCATATTTGCGAAGATAAAGAGAAAAAAAAACATCAACATCACATTCTAAAATTTGATTTTTAAAATAAATATTAAATTAAAATAAAAAAAAAAATAATTCAACTTTTGTTCTTTAAATATGTTGAGAAAAAAAACATTATTATGCCATAAAAATGGAAAATTAAATAAAATATTTTTACTCCTTCCTTCGGTTTGGTGTTACTTCAACAATAATTATAGTTAAGTTTTTTTTGAATAATTTGAACTAATATTGTGATATTTTTTGTTTTTAAGGTTGCAAAATTTTATGATGCAAATTTTAGTTAGACAATGTCAACACGTTCACTAACACTGCCCATCTTGTGTTTTGTTTCTTATGAATTTTCATACGCTATTTATGATTTTTAAGTTTTGCTTTCCTTCTGATGAGCAATAATAGTAATTTACGAGTGAACGTGTTAACTTAATCATTATTTTTTTTAACTAAACTATGCACACAAATTTTGTTCACTGTTTTTTTTCTGTCGTAACTATAAGTCTATACGGAAAAGAATTAAATTGAGGATTTACTTACATTTTCTCCTGGTCCACCAAAACCGCTTAAATTGTAATCACCCATACCACTCCCCGAATCTTCTCTCGGCGTTCCAGGTCCTCCATTAGCGGGCGAGTTTTTCATGCCATCTAGTCCATCTCCATTAAGTACAGGTCCCATTGTATTAGGACCCATCGGTCCCATAGGACCACCATCTGGTCCTCCACCCATTGGGAATTCCTATAAAAAAATGTTATGATTACTATGCAACCAATAAAGTGCTTTCATTATTTGACAGGTCAACAGTTATAAATTAAAGGCAACATAAAGGTTTTAAGTAAACATGGAGTGCGACTTATTCATAAACATTACACCAATGGCATATCAAGAAGAATTTTTCTTCCGAGACAGATAATAATCCATCCCAACTCTCGAAAGCAAATTGGTATGGCAAAAAGCTGTTCTGCTTTATAAAGCCATATTTATTTATGTTTCAAATTGAATGAAAATGAAAACGAGGTTATCAAACCAGCAGTCGTTGATATTTTAAATAAAAGTAATGATAGTTTTAGACTAAAAACTGAAGATTTTGAAAGTTGTTACCGTTTAAGAAAAAAAATTAGAAGGAAAAATCCGACCAATAAAAGTAACCTTTACACAATATGAGAAAAAACAAGAAGTTCTTTGATCAAAAAAAAAAAAACGTTAAATGACTTCAGCATTTCAGAACATTTTCCAAACAATCTTATTGAGGCTAGAAAACCTCTTGTACCAAAATTCTTAGGAGCTTAAAAAACAAGGGATAAAAGTATTTTTTAAACTTGATGAGCTTGTTCTTGAAGGAAAAGTATGGAAAGACCAACAGAATCATCAACCTGAAAACCCGAGAAAAAGAATACGATCAACGGAAAATCCTCCACATACACCAACACAAAAGGATGAAAGTAAAAACAAGTCGAAAACAATATTTACTGGCACAACTACTAATATTAATCCAAAAACAAGTGGTAATAATCTAATCAAAAAGTTTTTAGTGTAACAGAACACGAACACAGAATTATTAAACAAGACTATTAACTCTCCAAACTCTACTGAAAAGGCTTGCTACAGCCGCTCCAGCTCTGCAAAGTATAGCAAACAATTAATGCATATTACACAAAAAATCAAACTTCGAAACAAAACACAACCAACAACATTAAAAACATTAATTACACTAGTTTACAAAATTTTGGGTCATGGTAGAAAAAATATATTTTCTAGACTAATTTTGGGTCATTGAACACGAAAATTTAAATTATTTTTTTTTTTCCAAAGAAGCGTTTTCGAGATATGCGCAAAAATCATTTTCTCAGCTACTTTTTCAGATATTGCCATAAGTCTCGCTATTTACATAAAATGTGTATTTTCTGAATCTACTGATCTGTTTCCTTCCGACGATGTACTGCTTGTATAAGTCGGACGGAAATTTTATAAGTTACAGACATTCAAAGTTTCAAAAACGAGTATTTTTGAAAAATTTCTAGTTTCTGGTTGTTCCATATGGATAGAAAAAAAAAATATTTAAAATAATTTTAAGGGCTCAATTGGAAGACAATCTTTTTAACAAAGATTTGAGCCAAATTTTTTTAAAATCGGACGATGAATGTAGAAGTTATTAAATTATTAGTGAAAGAAAGAAGTTTCAATTTTTTCAATAAAAGTCATATAAATGTATATTAGGGTGTCTGTTATTTCCCAAAATCGTTTTTTAAAGTCAGAAATCCCTTAAATCAAAATTCTATGCCCTAAAATAAAGGCTTTCACCAAAAATGTTTGTCTAAGGGGATAAATCGGTGCTTCTTAGGCCAATCTCTTTTCCATCCAAAGGAGAATTGGACACACCAAACTCCAAGACAAATAATGACGTGATATATATCGTTGGAAAGGTATTTTTATGAACTACAATAGTTACTTAGAGAATTTATTTCAGATCTCTATGTCAAAAAAGTTATTCGCTGGTCAAAATTGTGTTTCAGTGCATTTTGGTGTGAAAAAAGCTACCCATAACTAGCGAATAACTTTTTTCACATAGAGATTTGAAATCCAAAATCCAAATCCATAGAGAAAAAATCCAAACATAGAAAATGGACATGGAAATCACCTAGTGGCATTGTAAGAAATGAAATAGACTTCATAGTCACCAACAAAAAATCGATTTTGATGGATATTTCAGTCCCAAATAACTTCAATTTTGATAGCGATCTTGTGAGAGGAATATTCAAAATAGATCATAAGACCAAGATCTATCACAAGAATTCATTGAAAAAAGAGATTCCAAAACTAATTGATGAAGAAAGCACTCGCAAATACAAACAAAGCTTGGAAAACAGATGTCATTGGGATATTTTCGACAAAACTTGCTTGCAGCGAGTATATAATCAATTCAAGGAAGGAATCCTTAAAGCAGCCGAAAACAACATATTGAAACAATTAAAACAAAAAATAGATAAGCTAACTCTAGAAACAAAAATCTGATAGCACAGAGAGAAACCTTAAGACAAAAAATTAACCTTACGGATGCAGACAAAAATGAACTTAGAAATCTTAAGAATAAATGTAAAAAAGAAATAAAAAAGATGTTCTGGAATATAACAACAAACTAATAAAACAAATGGTAGAAGAAAATATGTGAAAGTGAATTGATAAATCTTTAATCTGAGTATGAATTAGATTTTCCTCCATTTATTCATTCAGAAATTGAAGCCTCAATAAAAGAACTTCCCAATGGAAAATGCTGTGGACAAGATGGCATCAGAGGAAAGATGTTGAAAATAGGTAAAAGCCAACTGATTTCTAGCATTACAAAAATCTTTAATTGGATAATTGAAACGGAAGAAATACCATACCAATGGAAAGAATCAGTAATAACCCTGCTACATAAAAAAGGAGATACCACAAATATTAACAATTACAGACCAATAAGTGTTATATCTGTTATGTATAAACTCTTCTCGAAATGCCTTTTTAGAAGGATTCGCGGAGATTTGGAACGGCAACAGCCTAGGGAACAAGCTGGATTTCGTAAAGGTTTTAGCACCACAGATCATCTACAAACAGTTAACCAAGTGATAGAAAAATGTAAAGAATACCACCTGGAACTACATATGACGTTTATTGATTTCACAAAAGCATTTGACACGGTTGAACATGCGATAATTTGGAAATCTTTAAGAAAACAGGGAATTAAATTGTACGTCTGATAAAAAATCTGTACACAAACGCAAAAGCCAGAATATCCTTGGAAAACAAGGGACCACAATTTAATCTCAACAGAGGTGTCAGGCAAGGAGAACCTCTTTCCCCAGCCTTTTTGTCTGCTGTTTTAGAAGACATTTTTCGTTCAATGAATTGGCAATCTATCGGAATAAAAATAGATGGAGAATATCTTAACAGCTTACGATTTGCAGATGATATAATACTACTGGCTACATCATGCGAAGACATGATAACAGAATTGGAAGGATGTTGTGCAAGAGCGGGTCTTCAAATGAATGCTGAGAAAACAAAGTTGATGAGCAAAGGAGAGCGTAAAGAAATTTTCATCGATGGAAAACAAATCGAGTATGTTGAAGATTATATTTACCTAGGGCAGTTGATTTCTCTATCAAATAGTGAAGACAAGGAAATAGAACGGAGAGTTACAAATAGTTGGAAGCAGTTATGGAAACACAAGCAGGCGTTCGATTCTAATCTTACCAAAACATCAAGAAAATATCTTTTCGATGCAACTATCATACCAGTTATGACATACGGCTCGCAAACTTGGAAGATATCGGCGAAATCGGCCCAAAAACTAGCAACAACACACAGAGCAATGGAAAGATCTTTATTAAAAATTTCTAAAAGACAATGACTGAGAAATGAAGTGATAAGAAGGATGACAGATTTCGAAGATGTGGTCAAGAAGGCGGAACAACTGAAATGGAACTGGGCTGGCCATGTATCTAGACTGAGAGACAACTGCTGGACTTCTAAATCTACACACTGGATCCCCAGAGACGGTAAAAGAAGTATTGGAAGACAACACAAACGTTGGAGAGACGATATAGAACTAGGGCTACCAGACGTCAGGATTTAGCCTGACGCGTCAGGTTTTTTAAACCTCTGTTAGACTCAGGCCAGCCTCGTGCTCTGTCAGCCTTTTTCTGTGATTTGTGTTCTTTATCTTTTTTATCAATTATCACTCCAATTGAAAAAATGGAGCTGACAAAAGCACATGATGTGTTGTTGAAGACGAGCGTTGGAAGTTAAGATAAGGTAGAAATTCGTATATTTTTACTTATTTACTCAAAATCGTTGAACATCGTGGTTGCATTTCTTCAGTGTTTTTTTTTTTTTTTCAAAGTTGATTCACTTTTTTTGAAAATAGAATCGGTTTTTTTTTGTCAGGCTTTTATCTCATAAATCAGGCTTTTTTCTCTTCATGATCAGGCTTTTAAAGTTTTCTTGATGGTAACCCTATATAGAGGGATTGATCCTCCTTTTATCAAAGGTACTCCACTAACATTCACTGATCAAGCAAAATATTTGGGTCTTATTTTGGACAACAAGTTAAGCTGGAAACCTAATATACATGAAAGAGTCAAAAAGGCCACAGTGGCACTCTTCTCATGCAAAAAAGCCGTTGGGAACAAATGGGGCCTTCAACCTAGAATCCCTCACTGGCTATATACTTCGGTGATAAGACCGATCCTCACTTACGGAGTGACAGTATGGTGGACTTCTCTGGATAAAGCGGTAAATTGCGACAAATTGAGCAAAGTCCAACGCTCTGCTTGTTTGTGCATAAGTGGAGCACTTCGTACGACACCTTCCGCTGCTCTAGACGTTCTGCTCCATCTGACACCCCTCAATATTTTCAGCAAACAAGTGGCTGCAAATACAGCCATTCGCCTTAAAGCTTCCTCACAATGGATCAACAACAACTTTGGCCATTCCATCATTCTGAATTCATTCGGATCAATCCCAAGTCGCACTGATTACACCATCCCAGAACTTCAGTTTGGCAAAAACTTTCAAGTCAGCATTCCTTCTAGAGTTCTCTGGGAGGATACGGCTCTCTTGGAAGATGAATCAATCCATATTTACACCAACGGATCGAAAACTGATGATGGGGTGGGTGGTGGTGTGTACCTACTCAGAAAGACTAAAATTAAGTCTCTCCTTCCGTCTTCCTAATCATTGTAGCGTGTTCCAGGCGGAACTTATGGCGATCAAAGAAGCCTTATCTTGGCTGAAACAAAACGTGTTATCAACTACAGATATCCGCATCTTCTCGGATAGTCAAGCAGCTATCAAATCTCTGGAATCGGTCTCTACTAACTCTTTAACAGCCCTAAATTGTCGTTCATCTCTGCTGGAGATGGCGCAGCAGTTTAACATTCACCTGTGTTGTGTGCCGGGGCATAGAGACATTCCAGGTAATTGTAAGGCCGACGAACTCGCTAAATATGGAACAACTCTACCTCTTCTACCTAGTAAGGCAGATATTGGTATTCCCATCGCTACATGTTAACTTATGCTGAAGCAAGATGCTTTAGAGAGAACAAACCTTAGGTGGAACAATATCACAACTTGCTGGGCAACAAAACAAATCTGGCCAGTAATGGATTTTAAGCGATCTAAATGTTTGATATCTCTAAGCGGATTGCACATTAGCTCCATGATAGGTGTCATAACCGGACACTGTCTTATAGGCAAGCACGCAACGCGTCTTGGCGTATTCTCTAACGATTTTTGCAGAAACTGTATGGACGAGGAAGAGGTAGAATCGATTCCTCATCTTCTATGCACTTGTCCTGCTCTATCTCATAGGCGAAGACTCCATCTTGGAGATTTCTACTTCAATGATCCTAGTGATTTAGTAAATGTACACATAGGTAGTCTGTTACGCTTCATAAGAAGCTCCAAATGATTCATCGAGTAGGGAAAAAGGCTTCCCAGATTCTTGTGGTATCACAATGGGCCAACTTATGGTCTAAGTGTGTCAGTTTTCATGACTAACAGCCACTTCAACCTAACCTAACCCTATATAGAACGGACAGATAACAGATGGGAAAGAACAGCAATAGACAAAAGAACATGGAAAACCTTGGGGGAGGCTTACATCCAAACGTGATAAACTTGTTTTTATTATATTCATGTATTTATAAAAAAAAAACAAAAACCAAAAAAATAATGTACATTAAGATTAACTAATTTAAGAACTCAACATTTTGTATTTTAATGAATTAATAAAGCTTATAATAATAATAATTTATTTATGTTACGGTTTTAAAAATATATTCAAGTGTACTAGTTACCAATACATATATTTGCATATCTAAAAAAAATGTATTATAGTAATAATAATAATAATAATAATAATAATAATAATAATATGCCATATACCACTTAACATGATTTTATATTAAATGATGGGTTTCTACATAAAAAAAAAAAACACAAAAATGTATAAGAACTGTGGCATAATCAATAAAAAAAATGATAATGAAACCAAGTTTTTTATAGTTTTTAGGCCGAAGGCATTAGCATTAGCCCCGGTGCACACTTGCGTCTTTTTGACGCGCGGTCCCGCAGCGGCACCGCCTTTGCGCCTTACAGTACTCACAATTAAATTGAGTGGTGCACACACACCTGCGATGACGCTGCGGTATCGCGCGTCATTCTTGCGGGTAAAAAGGCTCGCAGGTTTCCGCGAGACCGCTGCGTCACCGCACACGCGATTGCGTCTTTCGGTACATTGTTTATCATTGAGCAGTGCACACTGGCGTCATTTTGCCGCTAATTAAATTCGAGAGAAAGATGCTAAACGGGATACCGACATAATCTCCAAGAACAAAATCCACAAATCCAAAATCCCCACTCTTTTAAAAATCCACAAATTTGAAATCCCCAGTCGCAAAATCCACGAACCAAAATCCCCGATCCAAAATCCATATATTCCGAATTCACAAATCCAAAATCCACAAATCCAGAATCCATAAATCCAAAATCTACAAATCCAAAATCCACAAATCCAAATTCCCAACAGAGCTCTTGTATTTTTTTGCTTCGCACTTTGGAATTTGACAATTCAGCCACAATGAAACCTGTCACTCTTGAAATTGAAAGATTCGTAAAATTCCCTTTGCTTAATTTTGGCATATTTGTTGGTATACGATCTAGAATTTTGGTTGGTTGCTGACAGTCTTTAAGGCAACTCTCCCCGTACACAAAATTCTACTGAGCCCTGGCCCCACCGCACCGCCCCTACATCAAGGCCATAGCTGAAAAAAAATCCTCCAGGCTTTATCCTTTAATTGAAGACCTATCCAAAGAAATTACTGTTGTTACAACTGCCATAGAACAAAATAGCCAGATGTAATGTACTTAAAACTAAACTCTAAATTAAATAAAAAAGACAATATCAAAGCGATAAGAAATCGGGAAAGTGGCGTTCCTAAAATTCATTGACAAGAATATTTTCATTATGTACACATAACATAAACTACAAAAAAATATTATTTTACATTGCATTGCATTTTATTATTCATTTTTCATAACACAGATTCCCCATAGCTGAATAGTTTTCAGAAATACGGAGTGTTGTTGAAGAGCCGCGTAGATGAGTGTTTGCCGATTATTTTGTGAAGGTTTCGAGGAAAAAAACGATAAAGTCAAACACGAAATATGTACATAGCAGTGACGAAGCGTCCATATATTGAGTGGAATGAGTGCTTCCGTAAGACAGTTCACAAAATGCTCATAGCAAAGAATTATAATATTCGAAAATTCAAATTGTAGATACATTAAAAACATTTACATCATTGACCTATTATTATAGTATGTCAACGATTTACATTTTCTTAATATCTAATATTAATAAATTATCGTTTATATTAATTAATTATTTCCCAATATTGGTATTACATAGGTATTATCACGGGAAATGATTATTATCTTTTAATAAAATCTCTCACGAGAACAACGCTTAAATCCGCACATCATCTAACCAAACCCACAAATTTCCATTCTACGCCAAGCCAAGCCATTTGAGAATGCGTAACATCACTCCATTCTCCATTATAAAATACTATACGAGAGTTTTTGCTCTAGAATGCGCAACAGCTTGGCATTCTCTGATATTACCTTCTTAACTCAAATTCCGTCCAAAATTCAAAGTAAAATCTGATGATTTCTTTCTGTTTGCCCAACGTGTGAGGAATGAGTTGAGTGAATTCATTATGAAAATTCAATAGCAAAACTAAAGAAGTATTGAGTCGTTTCCTGCCGCACATTCCTATTGAAAAAGGGGTAGTTTTAGTTTTATACTTTGGATCTTTGGTGTTGTGATTTTGTGTGTGTGAATGCAAATCGTATATAGTGTTTCATCCATAAGAAATGCATTGATTGGTGTTTTTTTTGATTTGATTAAGTTTTTTGGGCGATATTGTTTTGTTTGTGATTGCTTTGGCGTTTTGCTTAATGCTTATGAGTACCTGCAAATGCATAGCAGAGTGTTTCAAATTAATTATTTCGGCTAGAGGAAATACATTTTTTATACTTTTTATAATATTATTAGGCGCAAAAAAGCGGTATGATATAAATTCTAAATTAAAGGACTTTTATTTTTTGAGTTTTAAGTTGTGTGCTTCCGCTTCCGAAAAAGTCACGCCTCGTGCCTGGTACATAGGTACATGTTTTTTTTTTTTTTTATTTTTAATCAACAAAAGGATGAACCCAATAACATCGTTAATTTTTAAGAACATAGTTTTATGCACACGGTACACGAAAATTACTCGTTTGTTTTTATTAACCTTCATTGCTGCAAACCAATCGCTAACTCCAGATTGAATCCTGCGAGAAAAGCCCGCATGTGTGCATTGAAAAATTGCGACACCGCAGCGATACTGCTGCGTCACCGCACGTTAAAAAAACGCATGAGTGCACCGGGCCTTAAAGTTATACAGCCTTAGGCCCGGTGCACACATGCGTTATTTTAACGCGCGATGACGCAGCGGTGACGCTGCGGTGCCGCAATAGTTCAATGCACACAAGCGGGTTTTTCTCGCAGGAATCAATCTGTAGTTCGCGTTTGGCTGGCAGCAATAGAGGTTAATAAAAAGAAACGAGTAATTTTCGCGTACCGTGTGCATAAAACTATGTTCTTAAAAATAAACGACGTTATTTTGTTTATCCTTTTGTTTATTAAAAATAAGATAAAAATTTGTACCTACATATTTCGTTTTTGACTTTATCATTTTTCTCCTCAAAACCTTCACAAAATACTCTGAAAACACTCATCTACGCCGGCCGCTCTTTTCTTTTGTTGGTCATGGTATGCTTCGGTATAGCAACACTCGATATTTCTGAAAACTTTTTTATCTCATTTATAATATTAATTCTACAGCAAATTCTCCCATGTTTGGCATCTTTATTTCAAATATAATCAGCGGCAAAATGACGCTAGTGTGCACTGCTCAATGAGGCCCGGTGCACACATGCGTTATTTTAACGCGCGGTGACGCAGCAGTGACGCTGCGGTGCCGCAATAGTTCAATGCACACAAGCGGGTTTTTCTCGCAAGAATCAATCTGCAGTTCGCGTTTGGCTGGCAGCAATAGAGGTTAATAAAAAGAAACGAGTAATTTTCGCGTACCGTGTGCATAAAACTATGTTCTTAAAAATAAACGACGTTATTTTGTTTATCTTTTTGTTTATTAAAAATAAGATAAAAATATGTACCTAAATATTTCGTTTTTGACTTAATCATTTTTCTCCTCAAAACCTTCACAAAATACTCTGAAAACACTCCTCTACGCCACTCTTTTCTTTTGTTAGTCATGGTATGCTTCGGTATAGCAACACTCGATATTTCTGAAAACTTTTTTTTCTCATTGATAACATAATTCTACAGCAAACTCTCCCATGTTTGGCATCTTTATTTCAAATATAATTAGCGGCAAAATGACGCTAGTGTGCACTGCTCAATAATAAACAATGTACCAAAAGACGCAATCGCGTGTGCGGTGACGCAGCGGGCTCGCGGAAACCTGCGAGACTTTTTGCCCGCAAGAATGACGCCCGATGCCGCAGCGTCATCGCAGGTGTGTGTGCACCACTCAATATAATTGTGAGTACTATAAGACGCAAAGGCGGTACCGCTGCGGGACCGCGCGTCAAAAAGACGCAAGTGTGCACCGGGACTAATAAACAATGTACCAAAAGACGCAATCGCGTGTGCGGTGACGCAGCGGGCTCGCGGAAACCTGCGAGACTTTTTGCCCGCAAGAATGACGCGCGATGCCGCAGCGTCATCGCAGGTGTGTGTGCACCACTCAATTTAATGGTGAGTACTGTAAGACGCAAAGGCGGTACCGCTGCGGGACCGCACGTCAAAAAGACGCAAGTGTGCACCGGGGCTTATTTATAAAAGCATCATAACAAGTGCATAGCGCTATGCACAACTTATAATGCCACTGAACGCGAAAACTTTATTCATAAAACTTATGCAACGTTACATAGGCTCATTACAGGCTAAACGCGTTTGGAGGTTGAATAGTGGCAACATAAGGATATTTTAGTATCGACATGTCACTTTCACTCACACACAAAACTGAAATATTAAGATATACATACATACATGTACAATAGGATGGTCCTTATTTTTAAAAGTTTTGAGCACCCATTTTTTGTGTTCATTCACATTTTAAAACACTACCTTATTTTTTTTTTATTTTTTAAACCACGTTAACACGTGCCGCACTGAGCTTAAAGTTGACGCTCCTGTGAGAGTAAAGACCTATTTAAATCCTTTTTTAGTTCCTAAAACAACGGTAATTGCTATACAATCGTTAGTAAAAAGCATGTAAGCCTCAAAACAGCTCAAACGATTTTGATAAAAAAAATCTAAAAATGCTTGTATAACTACTTGAATATTTTTAAAAATTCTTAATTTCCAAGCAATTTGTACTTTTAAAGCAAGCACGTGCGACCCAGTCGTGCCTTTTATTTTTTTTTCTAAGCAAGCCTAGGTAACAGATTTGAATGTGACCCCCACTCGATTAACATCAAATTTTGTTGTGTGTTATGTGTTTATTTGTTACTAATTTATTAGCAAATACAATTGTTTCAAGCTTTTTAGTGTTTATAAACATTATTTTATCATGGAAACAACATTCCTTCCTGTTTTTTAGAGTTATTTAAATTATCCTTTTGTGTTTGTTTTATTCGTTGTTGTTGTAATACAGCGGACGGTGCAGGGAACTAAGTCCCCGGGAACCAAGTCCACCGAGGGACTTAGTTCTCATTTAATGGGAACTAAATCCACTTTAGTTCCTAGGCAAGGTGAGAAAGTAGTCCACTTCTTTATGAGAACTAAGTACACATTTTGAAAGATGAAGAGGGAACTAACTTTCAACGATAAAAATTACAAAAATTCAAAATAGCGCGAAAACTTTGCATACACCCAGCCTCGCACCTAACCCGAATCATATAGTGAGCCCAAGCAGGGCGGTTGCAGAGGGTTGCATACATACCTCATTTTTTATTCGCCAAAATGCTGGTTGCTAGCACTAAATTTATGTAAGGCATTACGGCGACTAAACAGTGAGGTACGTATGGGGGGCATGCTGCCCCCTGCAACCCCCCTGCTTGAGCACAATATAGGATTTGGGGTAGTATGAGGCTGGATGTATGCAAAGTTTCTTTTGCATTTAAGGAATCTGGATTTAAAGAAACTTTGAATTCATCCCATATATCCATCATCATCATCGTGTCCTGTAACCCCGGCTGGGGCATAGGGCGTCAACAAAACGTCTCCATCCTTGACGGTCTGTTGCAAATTTTTTTTTGCTGTGGCCACGTCTATCTTCCTCTGGGATTCTGCTTCCGCCAAGACAGTTGATTTCTATGCTGTTCTTGGTCTTACAACCCGCCGTGCAACCTGAGGATTCCATTCAAAGGACTGCTTTGCAATTTTACCGTTTGGTTTCCTCTGCTTTGCAATTTTACCGTTTGGTTTCCTCAGTGTGTGGACCAATCCAACGCCATTTACGCTTTCTTATGTCGACGGCCAGCCACTCTTGACTTGCCCACATTTGATATTATTTGTGGCCAACGAGTCTTTAGGATGTGGCAAGGACAGCGATTCACAAAAGCCTGCAATTTCCTCGAAATGGTAGACGTGACTTTCCAGGTTTCACAAGCATATAACAGCACGGATTTGACATTGCGTAAGGAGATTTGACTGGATTTCCAAATTGGGGACAGAGTACCAAAGGCAGCACGAGCTTTATTAATTCTACTTTTAACGTCCAGATCCGTACCACCGTTTGCAGAAACAATACTGCCAAGGTAGTTAAACTGTTCGACTTCTTTAACTGGCGTCTCCTGTAGAATAATACCCTGCTGTATGAAGTGGCCTGTGAGCATTATTTTTTTTTCTTTTTGCTGTTTATTGTTAGACCAGTCGACTCTCCCTTCACTTCCAGTTTTTGGCACATCCCGTTCAGCCCACTGATGTTACTAGCCAGTAGACATATGTAATCGGCATAGTCTAAATGGCTGTCCAACTGTCTCCATTGAATGCCCTGTCGCTCAGCTGTACCAAAACTGGCCGTCAATACGTCATCCATCGCCAGCAGGAAGAGAATTGGCGATAGAACATTCCTGTTGCACCACGAAGGAGTCGGATAGCTGCCCATTGTGTAAAACAAAACACCTTGCGTTGTTGTAGAACTCTTTAATAATAGCAACAATTTTTGGTGGCATTCCTCTACCAAGCAACGATCTCCATATACATCGGTGATATGCTTATAGCTTTCGCTATCCCAAATGCTTTGTATCAACGGATGTAAAATACTAGCCGCTGTTACAGGATCGGCTTTCAGGAATTCAGCTGGTATTCCGTCCAGTCCAGCTGTCTTGTTGCTTTGAGATTTATTGAAGTATGGATTTCCGATACAGACGGAAGTTCGATGTCAATACCCCTATAGAATCTCGTTTAGTTGGGGTACTTCAGCACTCTGCTCAAATGATTCCTCATTTAGCAGGGCACAAAAATGGTCCTTCCATCTGCGTAGCTGATCCTCAATAGATACGAAAAGTGTGCCATCCACATCCATTACACGATGATTGGTGTTGCTTTTTTTCCCAATTTTATCTTTGGCTTTTTGGTACAATTCCCGGATATCTCCTCTTCTGGCAGCGTTTTCCGCATTATCTGCGATTCCATCTAACGTCTCACCCTCTTGTAACGTCTCACAGAACAATAGACCATCTTAGGTGCAATGCGGGACTCGCTTCGCAATTCAGCCTTTCGTTGAACATCTGCTTCGGTATTTATTTGGATTTTCAACGATTTGCGAAGTTCGATCTTATCCCAGGTGTCTTGGGATATCTATTTGTCAACGATTCATTTATTATTATGGCATCTTGATTGACGCTCGTACATGAAAGATGCCGCACCCTCAAATCCGATGTGCGGTTTACTGCAACCGAAGCTGCAGAAGGATTTTCCATAAAAAGATTACCTCTTGGGGACTCATTTCCATTTGTTGTCATAGTTCATGTGTTCGCATATATCCTTCCACCATGGTGTTTTCCGAGATATGATTAATAACATACACAAGCTCAGATTTGCAGGCACACCCGCCTTTTCTATGGTCAAACACATAACTGCTCGAGGCCGCCCACTATTGGAAAACAGACGCCTTTTGTAGCCGCCCATAATGGGTTACAGAACTTACCTGCTGCTGCCGTTGGCCTTTTAACAAAAAAAAACTCCTCCGCCACCAGACTATCATGCCGTTGACCGCCACCAGTAGTTCATCCGCCTTAATGGGGCTTTTAACCATCCCAAGGACAAGTGTGTGTCCCGACCAGCATCGCTGGGTTGTCTGATTATCCCTACATCCTATATATCAAACAATTGTGAAAAGTATTAATTTCTATTTTATTAATAAGATTGATTTTTTTACTTCGAAGTGGGAATTAAATCCACATTTAAAGGGAAGTAAAACCACTCAGTTTTTGAGGAATTTAGTTCCCACCTTCTATGAGTACAAAGTCCACTTCGCTGAAGTGGACTTAGTTCCTATTAAATAAGAGCTAAGTCCCTCGATGGACTTGGTTCCCAAGGACTTAGTACCGTGCACCACGTAAGGCTGCCATCTTGAATTTCTTCTGACAGTTTTCATTTCGGACAACCTGTGCAAGATAAAAGCTTAGATATGTGTACTGTGGGTATATATTAGGTACCTATTCTTCCCAATAAAAATTGTCAGCGAAAAAAATAAACCAACACAGTTTTTTTCTCAAAAAAAACTAATTTTATTTATGCACATTTACGTCATACGTATCTACTAAACAACACAACAGAAACAAAAAATAAAGAAACTAAAAAGAATCCAATCGGCACAAAGCGGTGCAAGAGCGGCGCAGCAGAAAAAATGGTTGCTGTTTTTTTTTCAATAAAAATTAACCGAGAGTAAATTGTAAATGGAATATGAAGTATAAGTTTTTTATCGAAGCTTTTATTTATTTATAACTAAAAACAACACAAGAAAACTAAACAACAATAATTACAAACAAAGAAATTGAAAAGAACCGAACTGGCATCTTAATTATTGTTTTAGTGATTTTTCACACACAGCTGATGTTTTGTTTATGAGTTGTGGAAGTAAATCGTAATAGATTTTCCCTTTTTGGTACTTTATGCTAGACACAAGCGTTGCATAACTAAAATTGGTGGGGAAATGTTTTATGAATAAGGATTTATGTAACGTAACATAGTAGATAAATAAATGAATCCTTATGTAGTGCATAACTATTCATCTGTTTAGCGGATTCTTATGAATAAGGCTGATATAGTTTAACTTAGAGCGCCCGCATGGGGCCAGTATGTTAGTGGCAAGATATTGATAGGAAGGCTAGTTCTAGTGAATCTTTGTATAGCTTTAAGATAGTTATAAGTGAATGAAAAAATAAAAATGAATTCAAAATGAAATATGGTTTTCCACACCACAATAAACTAATATCTTCGACGTATGAACATTTCAAAGGAAAAATGTCCACTCCTGACCAATAACGACTCTGCCTTGAGATCTTCAACACAGATATAAGCTTGCTTACAAATGAGGAAAAACCAAAAATACTTTTCCGTTCATATAACAAAATTGTGATTGACTGTGTGATTTTTCTTTTTTTTTACACTTCAGAATTCTATGTTGTAGAGACCTTAATAGTCTAAGAGCCAGTGGTCGGCAGACTTACGTACGATCAGTATGATTCATATTAAGTGGAGCCATAGTACTAGACCCCCTGAGCATGGAATGGGCCTTCCTAATCCAAAGTCATAGTACCTCTGGGAGCACCGGGGTCACAAAAGTCGAAAAAATCAACCTCGAAAACGTGAAAGCAGTACGTCTGCCTCTTTGATATGTTAGGCTACATACTTTTTGCTATTTAAAAATAGTAAAGGCACACATAGGGCGTAGTACGTAATAGCAGGGGAGCCCACGATGCTAAATGTGGACTTACTCGGGCGTCGTCGCGTCGTTGGGACCTAATGGATTTTGAATATTTGATGATAGAGAGAAAAAAATGTTAGTAAAGTATACCGTTTCATCGGTGGGGAGAGCATCTACATGAGTTAAAAAATGTTTAAAAAAAACCGTCACATGGACATATTCGAGCGCGTCAGATATTGATAGTGTATATGGCCTGGGTCTTTCTAATAACGGTGGTATATTAATCTGCCGGTTTGCGTGGTGGGGGTGGCTGTATGGGAGTGTTGAAATTGAAAAAAAAAATGGATTTACTCGAGCGCGTCAGATTTTAAGAGGGGATGTTAAGTGACCCTCAAGGATGCTCACATTCAAAAGACTGACGATTCGGATGTGACGCAAGCTTGCGGCAGCTCCTTGAAAATGCAAAAAAAATCGCCATTTTGAAATACTCGAGCGCGTCAGATTTTAATATACAGTGTTGGACAGAGAATTAGCACACAATAGTGGATCGGATTTAAATAAGGAAGATCTTTATTTTTGTTATGTTCTTGGAACATAATTTATTGAAAACTCTTTAATTCAATATTAAAAAACTTAAATATATACAAAAAAGAATTCAGCAAAATAACAACAACAAAAAATCATTAAATAAAATTTGTTGGTGTAATATGAGGTGGTCACAAAATTAGCACAAGTACGAAATAAAATAATCTATCACTAAAACAAGTAGTTTTTTTCTAATATTTTGTTGGGTACCCTTTCTGCTTTAACACAGCCTTAAACCGCCGAGGAATACTCGCCTCTAGGTGCTGGCATTGATGAACATGAATGCTGTTCCAGCTATCCCTAATTGCCTCCCAAAGTTCTGCTAGATTCCTTGGCTTCCTTAGTCCAACCTGATATTTAACATCGTTCCATACATTTTCTATGGGATTCAGGTCAGGACTCTCCACAGGCCAAGGCAAAAAATTGATTTGCTGATCACTAATGCACTGCTTCACCAGCGGGAAGTGCATTTAGGATCATTAGCATTCATGAATGTCCATGATAATGGTAAATTATCGTCTGCAAAGGGCTCCATATGGTTTTCAAAAATGCTCTTGTACTGATGCTGGTCTATTTGCTGCTCTATTTTCGAAATAGGCCCTACAGAGCACCATGAAAACGCAGCCCACACCATAATACACACACCACTCACCACCGTGTTTCATAGTTTTAACTGTGTAACGTGGATTAATATCTTGCTTTGGTGAATGCCAAACATACATATAACATAACGCTTTCCATCAGATCCAAATCGATTTAATTGCGAGTCATCACTCCAAAAAACATTTTTCCAAAATGATAAGAATTTGGATCCGTACTCCGGTGAACTAAAGCCTGGCTGTAATATTTTTTGTTTGACACCAGTGTTTTGTAGTGCGTTTTCATGGTACGGTGTAGGGGCTATTGTAAAAATAGAGCAGCAAATGGACCAGCATCACTACAAGAGCATTTTGGAAAACCATATGGAGCACTTTGCAGACGATAATTTACCATTATCATGGACATTTATGCATGATAATGATCCTTTACACTTTCCGGTAGGTGAAGCAGTGCATTAGTGATCAGCAAATTAATTTTTTGCCTTGGCCTGCGCAGAGTCCTGACCTGAAACCCATAGAAAATCTATGGAACGATGTTAAATATCAGGTCGGACTTAGGAAGCCAAGGAATCTAGCAGAGCTTTGGGAGGCAATTAAGGATGGCTGGAACAGCATTCCTATTCAATAATGCAAGCACCTAGAGGCGAGTATTCCTCGGCGGTTTAGGGCTGCGTCAAAGCAGAAAGGGAACCCAACAAAATATTAGAAAAAAAACTACTTGTTTTAGTGATAGATTATTTTATTTCGTACTTGTGCTAATTCTGTGACCACACCATATTACACCAACAAATTTTATTCAATGGTTTTTTGTTGTTGTTATTTTGCTGAATTCTTTTTTTGTGTATATTTAAGTTTTTAAACGTTGAATTAAAGAGTTTTCAATAAATTATGTTACAAGAACATAGAAAAAATATCATTTTTCTTGTTAAAATCCGATTCACTAATGTGTGCTAATTCTCTGTCCAACACTGTATATGGTTCAACTTGATGTCCTACATGTAATGAACCTTAAGGTGGGTCCACACTATGCCGATCAACATTGTTGGTCAACATTGTCGACCAACATGCTAGTGTGTACGTGAAAAACTTGAGTAGCAAACATTTGTGTGGTTTGGAATTTTCTGATCGATGCGTCAGGATACAACCGAAGGGTTCTGGGTTCGAGTCCTGGTGGTTCCCAACTTTTTTTTTCTTTTTTCTTTTAAACAATAAAGCTCAAACGATATTGTTAACATTAAAAACTTATTCAAAGCAAATATTGCATTGTTCAACTAGTAAAAATGTGATTAATAACGCACAAAAACAATAAATTATGTTCATGAAATTAAAACCCTACAAATGTTTTTAATAAAATGAAATTTGTTGAACAACTTTGTCGATTGCTATCCATTTGAATCGGGTTACGTTCGGGTCAACAAATGTTGATTGGCCTTGTCTATCAACACGTCTACACTTACTCAACACTGTTGATCAACGATGTTGATCTACACAATTCGACATAATGTGGACGCGGCTTTAATCTAACAATTATCTGGAGGGGTTTTCTTAATCTGACGATTTGAAAAGAAGACAAATTTTTATTCAAGATTTTTTTTTAATTACTGGGGAGAGTATCATAACTTGGGCGCCAAAAATTGAAAATGGATTTTTGTAGAAGGGTCAAATATGTACAAGCATTTTTTACTATGGGAGGGGTGTTCTACATCACCCCATTTAGGAGGTAGAGGGGATTTTCGAAAAAAAAGACCTAAATGGAAAAATAAATATTTAAAATCAACAACAATACTTAAAATGCAAAACAATAACGGTTTTAAAAGCCAGAACTCTGTTCTTTAATCCTACATTTAAATTAAATTATTTGTGTTGATAGTTTTCAAAATATTTACATTTTAACTCAAAATGATGATACAAAAACGCAAACAAAAATTTTTGGATCAATTGTTCTCAAAATTGTGAAATGAAAAACTGAATTTTCTTTTTTCGTCAATGCTGTGGTTAATTTTGAATCTAATACAAAAAACCAGAAGCTTTTATGTCTTCTAGTTTTTGAGAAAATTGCGACTTACTGATACTACTTTTTTTGAAAATTTTATTTGCATTTAAGGAACTTTGAACGTATTCTCTGTTTTCAATGTCAATAGCTACTATTGAGAACAGCTACATAATGATATAATATAATTATCTCATGAAAAAGTAGTATCAGTAATTTTCAATTTTCTTAGAAACTAGAACACATAAAAGCTTCCGGTTTTTTGTGTTCGATTCAAAATTAATCTAAGCATTGACCACAAAAAGAAAATTTAGTTTTTCATTTCACAATTTTGAGAACAATTGATCCTAACATCTTTTTTTGCATTTCTTTATCAAAATTTTGAGCTTAAATGCAAATATTGACACAAATAATTCATTTTAAATGTAGGATTAAAGAACAGATTTTTGGCTTTTAAAAAGTTATTGTTTTATATTTGAAGTTTTTTCGTTATTTTTTAATATTTGTTTTTCCATTTAAGTCGTTTTTTTTTTAAATCGCCTCTACCTCCAAAACAGGCCGAGAAAAACGGCAGATTATACTTTTCCCGTTATCCTAGAATTATTTACTTTACAATAAAAAAAATTCAACCGCGCTCGAGAATGTCCAGGTGATGATTTTTTTTGCAAGTTTGTCAGATTATTGAAATACACACTTTTCGGCATGTAATTAACCTACCCTATCTTAATCTGACGCGCTCGAGTATTTCGAGCTATCGATTTTTTTTTTTAATCTGACAACCTGCCCTAGGCGCCCGGCCCTACATAGAGGACTGATATATGGTGAAGGTACTCAGCAGGGTGCAAGGTACCCCCCCTTTATACTAATCTGACGCGCTCGAGCAAATCCTAAAATCCCCTTCTATAACGGAATTTTTAAAAAAATGTTAAAAAAAAGCACTTTTTCTTGGAGGAATACGTTCAGATCTCTTATATTTTAATATTTACAGTCAATTTTACTAAAAAAAATAGTTTTCAGATATGGGTCAATATTTCAAAATATTAATATTTCAGTCTCCTTCATTTTTGAACCGAAGTACAAAATTTTATTATAAGTTTGTTAATTAGATGGCTTGAAACAAACGGGTTCTAATATTCGCTCTAGAAAAAATAAAGTTAAAAAAAATATCATACCCGCTATCTTCATTTAAACACCTAAAATGTCATTCCCCTGACGTGTCCCCAGGCCTACTTACCACACTGTGTGAATTTTAGCAACGAAACTAAAAACGATACAAAAAATCTAATGATGCAGTCTTTTTAATAATATATGCATCCTTACTAAAAAATAGTTAAATGATTTTTAATTGCTTTATTTTTTTAAATAGGAGCTATTAAGAAAGTGTCCCCCATAAATTGATCATTTCTATCCCACCAATTGAAATTTAAAAAAAAATATATTTAGGCTCAAAATAGAAAACTGATTTTTTTGTTGTTTAACGGTACAGAATTGCTCTTTATGATAATTGAAGGGTTTCAAAAAAACTTTGTTGTCTTTTTTTGTTTTTCGTCAAGCAAAATTGTCATTCCTCTAACGCGTGTTTTTTACTAAACCGTGTGGTATAAAAATTAAAAAGTTTTAGTCGTCTGTGTCTTTTACAAGGGCCTACGTGAAAAATAATATAAAACATCTAATTTTCTAATAACCTCCATTTAATTCTCATAAAACACCCTTCGGAGTCATTCCCCTAACATCATTTTTTGTGTCATTCCCCTGACTTTCAAGTTTTCATTATAATGATTGATTGCGTTTTGGTAACTCTAGAAGAATCAATAATATTACATTTCGTCGGCTTAGAGTGAAAAGCAGCTAACTCCTATTTTGCATTTTTTACAAAGAATTATTTAAATAAAAATGTTCGCATTATTTGAATGAAACCAAAATTACGTTAATTATTTTTCAGCACTCGTTTTTGCTAAATTCACTGAAATTAAAAATATTTGATAGATTTTTGTATTTTTAAGCAATTTTTGATGTGGTCTATAATCACAAAAAAAATGTGGAGTTAGCCGCTTTACACTCTAAGCCGACGATTTAAACATATTTACAGTATTTTTAGTAGTTTTGAATTTTTTCACATTTTCTCTGTCAAAATATCATACAAAATACGAATATTACTATAGAATGTTTAGTCTCGCAAAATTCTTGAATCATGAGAGCAAGTTCGTGCAACATAGTCGTGGATGCTATTTTTCATGTAAATATTTGTTCTTCTTTTTCTTTACACTCCTGAAACCATTCGCAAAATTAAATATCCATCTAATCAACGGAGTAAATATAGATTTTTGTCATTCCCCTGACACATGTATCATTTCCCTGACTTAAAAAACCGTTAGATTTGATCAAATGTTATGACTCCTTGTTTTAAAGTGGTTATTATAGAGTTATTAAGAGACATAATTGTTCGTCTACCAAAATAAAGTTCTTTTGAGCGAGGGTCCACTTTGGAGTGAAAAATATTAATGTTTTGAAATATTGACCCATATCTGTTGTGATACCTGGATTTGTAACGGAGTTTTGAAATAAAAAAAATCAAGGAAAAATCTCTATACACATTTCACTGATTCTTTTCAAATAGAAACAAATGTGTTTTCTGTTGAGCAAAACGTCTGCCTCTTTGATATAATAAGATGTATAGTTGTTATTAAATAACAAAAATATTATATGGATATATGGAGAAGTTCCTTGTTTTTTAACGGGATTTTGAAAAGAAGGCTTAAAAAATCTCCACATAAATTCTGCTGTATTTTAAAGTTGCAAACAAAATACAGTTTAAACTAAAGGAATATGTCTGTCTCTTCCATATGTTAATAATTATAGTTTGAATTATTAAAAAAATTATGCGCAGATACTTGGTGCAGTACCGAAATTTGTAACGGAATTAAAAAAAAAAAGTTTTTAAATACTCCATATAAATTCCTCTGTATTTTTCAAAAGCAAAAAAAAATGTTTTGACTTAAGCAATATATCTGCCTCACTTATATGTTAATTTTTATACTCTTTTTTATTAGAAAAAAATTATAGCAGACACCTGGCGCAGTACCTGCATTTATATACAAATTTAGCAGTATTTTTAAGCCACTTTTAACAAAAGCAATACGTCTGCCTCTTTGTTCTGTGAATTATTTTACCCTATTTCATTAAAAAAAATTGTAGCTGACACCTGTGGCCTATTGCACCAGTTTACAATTTACAAACACAGATTTATGATTGTAGTCCACAATCACAAATTTTGTATATTAATTTTTGTTGCACCATATACAAATGAATGTGTTTACAAATTTGTAAGGAGACTACAAAATTGTACCGTTCAACTACAAATTACTGTTGCACCATGTATGTTTACATATTGTAAGCTACAAGTTTTGTTCACAATTTTGTTGATCGTTGTTGAGAAAACATCTCTATGAATATCCAGAACAAAAAATTCTTTGCATCTCTCATAAGGGATAGAAAAGAAGTTTTATTTTTGAAATTTTCTGAAAAGTTGACCCATGATAAGAAAGTATCTGAATGGAAGATTATTACAGATATATTTTCTTCCCAAAATATACTAAAGGACAAAAATTGGAAATACGTAAGAGATGTTCTGTGGCAGAACTTGAAGCGTGCTACAATGGTAGGATTAATTATATAGAAAATATCCCCAAATTAATTCAAACCTTCTTTAGTCTAAGGTTGACAATGCCAAAAAACCCGGTTCCGGAGGAGGTCCAAACAGCAAATTGAATGATCTTGACAATATTATCATCGATATAGTTAATAAAGAGTCACCAATTTTGCAGGGGATAGAAGATGAGACTTCTTGTCCCTCTCCTTCTTCTAACATCGCCGATAGAGACTAATCGGCCATTCAGCATACTAACATCACAGAAGAGGAATTAAGAGATAGAAAAAAAGAAGAGGAGAAGAAGTAGGTCAACTAAAAATAATAATAATAGCCGCGTTTTATTATCGCTCATAACCCATATGGTTCACCTCGTGAAAATAAAACGATGTGGGTTAGTGCAAAAGCAGTCCTGTATATCAGTCTCTTTTTTTCTTATGTTTATTTGTTTTTCATGTAAGCACTTGTCTCTTTTCCTCTCTATTCCTAATACTGCTGACAATTCGCTGACATCCATTCACAATGGTAAAAAGCCCTCTGTCGGTCAGAGTGAAAACCTCTATCTGGGTTATTGAAATTAACCTCGATAGAAACCTAGATCCCATGTTGTTTTTGTAATGCATGTTAAAAGATAACCTCGACCCAGACCCAGAGATAATAAAACGCAGCTAATAATAATAATAATAATTTTAACTATATGCCTGTAAGACCTAAGGTCTTTTAAATGCAACCTGAATTGCACGGCACTAGTAAGAAAGAGTAGGAGGATAGGAAAGATTTGGCACAGTGGATTGAGATCAAGGTGTTTACTATCTCATTATATCTCACGGGTGGCGTCCAGTTAAGCTGGGAGAATATAGAAAAGAATGCTGCCTAGAATGGGGCTCGAACCCACACCTCTAAGTTAGCAGTCAAGCACTACTTTTTTTTTTTTTTTTGTAAATTCATTTTTATTTTCAATTCATCTTAAAACTATCTTAAAGCTAGACAAAAATTCATAAAAACTAGCCTACTTAATAATATCTTACAACTAACTTACTGGCCCCATTCGGGCGCTCTAAGTTAAACTAATAGCTTAATGCTAATGCCTTTCGGCCTAAGAACTATCTTAAAACTAGAATCCATATCGGTTTTATTTTTCACCGAGAAGAATTTATAAAAAAAACTCGGTATCTTTGTCTTTCTTTTTTTGTTTTATATAAAACTTAAAAACTAAATAAAACTAAATTAAAACTAATTAAAACTAATTAAAACTAATTAAAACTAATTAAAACTACTATAAAACTACTTAAAGCTACTTACAAACTACTTACAGACTACTTACAAACTAGAACAGCCACAGGAAGCATTTTCGGGTTTTTATAATTTGTTTGTGTTTTTATTGGTTTTTTTTTTTTTTTTTTTTTTGGTGCCACCCTGACTGTCCCTGCTTAAAACTAACTACCTAAACCTATGTAAGTCTTGTTCAGGTTTCAACCACCAGAACTGGTTCTCCTGCCTTACCCTATCTCTTCGGTCCCGATCGGACACAGTCCTACTGAACCGAAGGTGCTCCGCTCCGTGTTGTGCGAGGACGTCTCGACTGTAAAGGAGCCGCCGATCTACAGTTCTACGGCCGACGTGGTAGATTAGCGGAACCGCCGCTCTATCCTGGATCAGCCCTCGACTGTCTAAGTAGAGGAATGCATCGGGCGGAATAAAGCCGCTTAGACGCACACTCTCGTGGTAATCGTTTTTAGGGTGATAAGCCCCAAAAATTAAGCTGTTGGTCGAGGACATTGCTCATGCAATGTGACCTCGAATATGCTTCAGCAAGAAATTACCTATCCTGTTTATGTTGGCGCCGTTGTATAGAACCAGGTTGGAATAATAATGTTTGTACTCCGACTCTGGTGTTCTGTGTAATCCAAGGCAGCGTCTAAGACACTGCCTCTCAAACACCCGAATCTTTTGCATTTGAGATGGGGCAACGTTGAACCAAACCGGGCACCCATAGGCAATCATCGGCCGTATGAGGGCCATGTAGCAAATCACCTTCACCCTGCTGTCAAGCCGGCTGCTATAAACAACCGTTTTGTCAGGGCAAAAGCTCCCCTAGCCCTGGATAGAGCAGCATTTATATGTCTGTCGAAATACAAATACTGATCCATCCAGATGCCAAGGTACTTTACTACACTTTTACTCGCCAGTGGCTGTCCACTTGGCCCTACGATCACCAGCTTACGCCAGTTCTTTCTCGTATCCCTTGTGGCTCCACGCAGCGGAGTCCTAAACAAGATAATTTCTGATTTCTGAAAGTTGATTTTCAACTTCCAGTCATCGCAATATCGCTGAATCTTTTCGAAGTCACGCTGCAAAAGAATTCTGATGACCTCGACTTTTGGAGCTGTTCTGTACGCAATTAGATCGTCGGCATACGCAATTGCCTGAGTTAGACTACTTATCAGATCGCTGGTGTAAATGCTGAATAGAATCGGCGAGTTGACCGCTCCCTGCTGAAGACCATTTTTGATATTAAAGGTTGTGGCAGAAGTCACATTGCCACTCTTGACAACAAACTTTCTACCATTGAGCATATCATAAAGCATATATAATAGTGGTTTACTAATGCCAAGTCTGGTCAGCTTTAGATAAAGATCCTCTAGCCAAACGGTGTCGAAGGCCTTCTCCAAATCAACCAGACAGGCACCCGTACACTGCTTTTTAGATTTGTTCCATTGAACATCAGAAACGAGTTTAGACGCGGTATGAATGGTGTCATGCCCCGCCTTAAAACCGAACTGATTATCCGGTATGATATTATTGTCCTCTGCCCACTTTGACAGAGCTCTATTGATAACTTTTTCGAATACCTTGCTGATACTCGGAAGAAGACTTATCGACCGGAGATTCGCCGGATTGGAGTTGTCCTTTCCCTTTTTCGGGAGAGGATGCACCACGGCTGTCTTCCACCGCACTGGATAATATGCATTATTCAGAGCGTTGTTAAACAGTGTGGTATAAATGTCTACAGCTTCTTGCGGTAAATGTCGAAGTACAACGTTGGATATGCCATCTCCTCCTGCTGACTTCTTCTTCTTTAATGAATCGAAGATGAGCTGAAGCTCTACCTTCGTAATTAACAGGGAACTGGGCCCATTTCGCTCGGCGATTATGGCGTTTGCCAAATGATCTTCATTGAACCCGGTGAAACCAAGGTTCTCTGATCACCATTGCGTTATGTCATTCCGAAGGTAGAAGTGGTGGAGCAAGACTCTGTTTTCCAGGTCATGGTTCGGGCGAATGCATGCATTCACCTTGTACACTTGCTGGAAAGCAGCCCCTACAGCCTCCACTTTCCTGCGGATCCTCGACAATAAAGAGGTCATCGTCCAAGACGGCGTCCTCTGGATTAATTCCTGCTGTCAGAAGTACGTCTCTGTTTTCTGTCGTTCTCTGGAGCTTAAGACACGGAAGGTAGTTCTGATCGTTCCTTCTAAATATCTTGTTAATTTGGGGAAACATACTCGGGTCGCTAGAATTAACAGCCCGAATTTTGTTATCCCAATACAAATTAATCGACAACCGATAATTTTCTTTTATTAGTTGGTTGATGTTCTTGATCGACGACTTCAGTGTGTTAATCTCCAGATTGTGTGTGTCAGTAAACCGTCGGTACAAGAGTTTGAGTCTTGTCAGCAGTCCACTTTTTTGTCTGTGTAATGCGTCAATGGTCGCATTCCGGTACATGTCCGTTGCGTCCCGTTGTTTGTACTTTGGTATCGTTCTATCCATTGTTCGTTTGATTGTCTCGTCCATTTGTTCAAGATATTGGTCTATTTCGTTATTTGTCAAATTCCTGTCATTTGGTGGGGATATATTATTCGAACTGATTTCGCTCGATAAGGCGTTGGTAAAGCGTGGCCAGCGCACCTTACTGTAATTGTAAGTATGCACAGGCACATACTCATCCAACTCCACGAGCTCGTTCGGAAGCTGTATTACGGCGGCGAGTCCGCAGTGGTCACTGTCGTACTCGATCGTTCGTAAACAGTTTCTTGGTCTTTGACCCACAGTGTCCGTAACTGTCAGTCTTGAGTCTATTAGCAATAGATCTAGATAGGCACCGCTTCTTGGAAACGATGGCCGATCCGTAGCAAGCAGGTCGACACCAAATTCAGTGTTATATAGACTCATCCAATTAAAAAGATGAATACCTCTTGGATTTTGTGTTTGATTTCCCCAATCTAGGTGTTTGGCATTCAAATCACCGGCCATGAGAAAGTAATTTTCTTCCAAGCTCAAGCGTAGACATTCGAAAAGTTTTTCAAGCTCTGTCATAAAATCAGTTGGCTGAGGTGATTCCGGTGCATAAGCCGCGATCACATACATTCGCTTCCCCTGTTGGAGAGGAATGCACACGATGCACGCCTCTAACAGCCGAAATCTGCGCAGATCACTATTATATATAACTTTATGATTAATGCCTTTTCGTATGAAGATTGCGACACCCCCCCCCTTGAGTGGAGTTGGGTCGATCTCTTCTAACGATATTGTAATTGTTGTTAGTCAACTTATGTTTCTGGTTCAGCTTAGTTTCCCATAAACACATCTGGACTTTGGTCGTTCAACAATTGGAATAGATTGGCTCTGCGTTCGGTCCTAATCAGTGAATTTACATTCACAGCAAGGATCCTAAGAGGCCTCTCCGACAGCGCGCCTTTAACCTCTAATTTGCGTTAAGCTAGGCAAAACAGATTAGATATAGTTCACCCTATTCGCCTGCTCCCTTATCTCTTTCTGAAGTCCTGTCAACTGGCCTTGAATTGCCAGCAACATGCTTCTAATTTCGGCCTGAGCGTCCGGAGCCCTAGGCACGAGGGCCGGTTGGGCTACCTTAGCTGCAGGCTGTACCGTATTTCCCCTTCCTGCCGCCATTTGGGCGTAGGAAATCTGGGGATTGACGGGTGTTGTTGTAGGAGCACGCGTTGATGGGCGTACCACCACTGCTGTCTGCCTAGCTGTTTTATTGTTACGAATTTGCTGAAAGGTTGAGCAGCCCCGATAATTAGCAGGGTGCCCCTCCTTTCCGCAAAGTGCACATTTAAGCTGGGTCATGTCATCGACCCGTTCCTCACCGAGCTTGCACTCTCCCTTAATGTGGTTCTCACCACACTTCACGCAGCGTGACTGCATTTCGCAGTTTGCTGCAGCGTGGCCGAACCTTTGGCAGCGCATGCATTGAAGCATGTCACCGCGTCTCTTTAATTTATCCCAAGTTACAACCTAGTAGTTGAGGACGGAGATACTCCTCAAACTATCCAGTTTTCTGCTGGGCGAGAGCTGAACTAAGAAGAACGGCAAAGACCGCTTCTCCCGTCTGGCTCTGACTGTAGTAAACGGCTTGACCCCGATAAACTCGAGATCGCCGCTCGCTTTTTCACGGAGCTCATCAAAGAGCACCTTTGGTTCCGTGCAGGAATCTATGCCCTTCAAGAGGACCGTTTGACATTTATCCACTTTGGGGGTAAAACTGAAGAACTCAGTCGTGGATTAATTTTAATAAGTCTTTTATAATTTTGTGCTGCGCCACTGTGGAGCAGTGGATATCATGCCTATCGTTGCTTAAACGTTTAATATAACAATGTTGGCCTATGGCCGACTTACATAGTTCAATGGTATCCTTTAACTCCATCTTATACGTATTGATGGGTGGCACCTTTCCTTTCTTGTTTTGTGTGGGCTGTGGCTGCTGCTGATGTTCACTCTGCTGCTGCTTCTCCTGCTGTTGTTTCTGCTGCTGCTGGTTCTGCTGCTGTTGGTTCTGCTGCTGGTGGTTCTGCTGCTGCTTATTTTTTTCATTTTTTTCTTGGTTCTGTTGTTGTTTCTTTTGTTTTTGTTGCTGCTGTGGCTGCTCGGTTTGCAGCTGTTGTTGTGGCTGCTTTTGTTGTGGCAGCTGTTCTTGTTGCTGCTGTTCTGGCAAGTTTTGTTCTTGCTGGTGTGCTGCTGGTTGCCGCTCTTGATTTTGGGCCCCTTTCTGAGGCGCCTGTTGTGCTTTCTTTTGCTCGCGCTCCAGTAGTTCCCTTTCGCGGCGAGCTTCTTGCTTAGATTTCAGCTTCAAAATCAGGGGCGTAAGGATGGCATTTAGACGTTCCATCTCCCCTTGAATGGCACCAATCTGCTGGCTGATGGCCTTCTCTTCATCCTCATTTTGCTTTGGCACCGCGTCATCTTCGTCTGCGGACGCCTCTGGTGTGGAGATATCGAGGATGTTACTATCTCCCGTCGTAGTAAACATTCCTTCTCCCCCTTCGGACATGTACTCTATCTCTTCGTCGGAGTGCGAAGAGTTAAGTTGCCGATCTATATTGGCTGCTGCTGTTGCCATGGCTGATGCAGGCGCCCCTCCCCCCCCAGCTGGCAGCTCTGCTGGAGTGGCGGTTGAGCGCCGCTTCACCAAGTTCGGCGCACATCTTATTTTTCTCCTTCGCTTTGCCGTGATATCGGCTGATGCTGCCGTTGCTGTTGATGTCGTGGTTGCTGGTGCCGTGTCTATGACATCTTTCGATGTCCCCGCTACTGGTACCGCTGGACCTTTAGATCTAGTTGCTGGGCCACCTTTCGGTGCTCCCGCACTTTTCTTCTTTTCCATTTCCTTGTTGTCCCAGTAAATAATATTTTCCACCTCTCTGTTGTGAAAAAAAGCAGATAAAATACTTATGCCCGGCTGGGATTCGAACCCGTGACCCTTGGGTTGACGGTCCGCCACCTCTTCCTGTGAGCTATTGCGCTAGTTGGAAATAGCTACGCTAAACTTTTATTTGACTAAGTCACTCCGATAAATTTACTTTTAATAACTGGGTAAGCCAAAAACGACTGAACACCTCCACAGTACGAGATCGACTGGAGTCAAGCACTACATCCACTGCACCATTGCCACCCGCAAAATTTGATTATATCATAAGGTAACCTATATGTATGTTCTTATTTTTAAAGACAGACTATATATACAGCCAAATCGGGCAGAAAGAGACAAAAGTGCAATTTGGAAGACGAGGAAATGATTGTTTTAAAGAACAGAAGTTTGCAGTTGGAAATTTATAATTTAGAGCTTGATGCAAAAAAGAAGGAAAAGGAATTGGGTTTACCGATGTGTTCCTTAACAGGAGGGGATCAAGGGGCTGGTTCATCACAAGATGTGGGAGTGTTAGATTTTTCCGACTTTTGAGAAAAAAAACTTTACATAAGAGAATTTAATATTTAGTTTTTGTATTTAAAATTAAATTAATTTATTTCTTAAGAAAAAAGAGTATAATTTAAAAGAAATAAAAATAAAAAAGTAATTTTATGGCTTGGATTTTATTTTGTTACGTTTAAGTTGTGGTTGATGAGCGGCACTCTTTCATTTCTTAACTCCTCTTTGCTTTTATTGGAAGTTGTTTAAGGCATAGTTCAGATTGGCTTGTCCTGTATTCTCGTCGGTATCTCCAATCTCATTATTATTGATATTTTCATTTTCTTCAATATCTCGAGCTTCAAAGTCAATGTCTTCTGAATTTCTTGAAATGTTATTTAAGGCAATGCAACTCCTAATGACATATACAGCTTTTTGAGGTTGTAATCTCAAGTGCTTTAGACATGGAAACTTTTCTTTTAATATTCCAATCGAATTTTCAATAATTTATGTGCACGATTAAAACGTTCAATCACAGGGGAAGTACTTCGCAAAATTGGTGTTATCAACCATTCCTTGGACGGATATCCGGTATCACCAAGTAATACAGCGTGAGGAAAAGGCCGAAAACCACTATCAAACTGGGCATAAAGTGGACTTCTTCGCAAAACTCTTGAGTCGTGTACACTTCCGGGCCAGTTAATAAAGCCATTATAAAAAATATAGTCGGGCCCACAAACCAACATACAATTTATAGAGTGATTTCCATGTCTATCGACATATGCCGCTTCATAATCTTTTGGTGCATCAAAAGTTACTAAAGTGCCGTCAATACATCCATAAACACATGGCATACCTAAACAATGACGTATTCAAATTTTTATTTCAGAGATTAGGAATAAAATCAATATTTAATTAACTAACCTGCAATAGCGTAAAACTTTCGAGATATTTCTTCTGGCTGATAGGGCCACTTTACAATATTTGAATATAATAAATCCACTATAGCCTTACATACTCGTTGAACACATCTACATACTGTAGATTTGTCAATACCATGCATGTCCCCAACTCCATGGTATTGCCCTCCGTTTCCAAGCCAGTGTAAGGTTGTTAGAAGCTGCCGCCTTGGAGTTAATGCACAATTCCTTTCAGTTTTATGTTGTATTTGAGGTCCAATCATGCTTATTATTTCTTCTGCCTTAGATTTACTGAGTCGAAACCGTTCATTAAAATTAAAATAACTGTTCAAATTATAATTAATACGCGGTCGATAAACTTTTTTTTGAACAATGAAAACCGCTTCAGAATCACTGCTGTCACTGCTGCTATGCCTTCTACGTAAAGACATTTTACATTTATGAGAAAATAAAACTTGTAGAAGAATTTACAAAGGATCTTTCACCTGTAAAATTCTTTCACAAACTGAAACAAATTTGTAATTGCTATAAGTATGGTGCAACAGAAACCTACAAAAAAGAACGATTTTCACAATTTTTTGCTTGTAATTAACAATTACAAATTTCTTTTTGTGCAACGAAAAATTCTATTTGTCAACAAATTTGTGACTTGTAATTCACAAGTACAAATTTGTGTTTGAAAAAAAGTTTACAAAAGACAAAATCTCGAATTTTTACAAATTTGTTAAAAAAATGCTTGTAATCACAATTTTGTAGGATGGTGCAATAGGCCACTGGTGCAGTACCTGCATTTAAAACGGAATACAAAAAAAATTGAAAAACTCGATACAAATTCTTCTCTATTTTAAAAGCAAAAAAAAAATATTTTTACTAAAGCAATATATCTGCCTCGCTGATATGTTAATTTGTATAATCTTTTTTATTAGAAAAAAAATATAGCGGGCACCTGGTGCAGTACCTGCATTTAAAACCGAATTAAAAAAAAAAAACTCTGTACAAATTCCTCTGTATTTTAAAAGCAAACAAAAAATATTTTGACTAAACAATATATCCGCCTCGCTTATATGTTACTTTGTATACTCTTTTTTATTAGAAAAAAATTATAGCAGACACCTGGTGCAGTACCTGCATTTATAACGGAATTTTAAAAAAAGGCCTTTGAAAAACTCCATACAAATTTAGCAGTACTTTTAAGCCACTTTTAACAAAAGCAAAGTCTGCCTCTTTGTTCTGTGAATTATTTTACCCTATTTTATTAAAAATAAAATACACGACTGGATCGCACGTACTTGCTCTTATGTTCAAGTTGTGTGGGACTTAAGAACTTTAAAAAATATTCAAGTAATTATACACAAAGTATAAAAAGCATTTAAATCGTTCTTTTAATTGTATAAACAGACTGATAAATAACTTAGAGCTCAAAAAAAAGTATGCCATTTGATTACTTGAAAAAATATGAATTTATGCAAGAAAAAAATTTAAAATCGTTGGAGCCGTTTTCTTAAAAATTAATTTTTATGTATAAAATTTGTGCAACATTTTTCAAAAAAAAATTTGGTATGCCAATTTTGAGTATACATATATTAAAGTATACATATATTAAAACCGTTTTTAGAATATTGAATTTTCAAAAAAAAAAATTTGAATCTTTTTTTTAAAATCCAAAATTTATTTTTTTCCAAAATGTTGGTATGCAGTATTATTTATATTTTAACAAGGCTTTTGTGTTTAAATTTTTATTGAAATCGAATGAGCGGTTAATGAGAAAACCGAAAATCAAAAAAACCGTTATATGGCAGGTACCGTTAATAAATGGTTTTGGTGATTTTTTTCTTACTAAGGTACATAATATCTACAATAATAAACTGATTTTTTTTTATCAAAATCTTTGGAGCCGTTTTTGAGATAAATAAGCTTTTCCTTAACGGTTGTATGGCAAGTACCGTTATTTTTTGAGCTACAAAGAAAATTTCAATTTCCCCTCTGGAGAGTTACAAAAAAACCTTAAGTTCAAAATTTGAAGAAAATCGCTTCAGTGGCTTAGGCTGTAGGTTGAGGTACGGACAGACAGACAGAATTTTTGCCACCCACATTTTTCGTGTTCTCTATCATCGTAATGTCATGTTTGATTGTTATCTCGAAATTTGTTTTGCGAAATACTGCGGAAATTTGTTTTCAAAAAGCCCACTAAGGGATTTTGGGATTTACTCGAGCGCGTCAGATTAGTATAAAGGGGGTACCTTGCACCCTGCTGAGTACCTCCACCATATATTAGTCTTCTATGTGGGGCCGAGCGCCTAGGGCAGGTTGTCAGATTAGTAAAAAAAAAATCGATAGCTCGAAATACTCGAGCGCGTCAGATTAAGAAAGGGTAGGTTCATTACTAGCCCAGGAAAAATGTACTTTCGCTGCGGAAAAATTCCAAGTGAAGATTTTTGAATGCAATTATCTTTATTTGTGCCTAAGGAATACGCATGCGAAAGTCTACAAACGAAACTGGCTTGCGTTAAAAGTTATTCAATGTTAAAATTCAAAGTTAAACAGAAGAATTTCTTTTAAAATTTTCTTCATATTCAATTATTCAATGTTAAATGTCGAAAATACCGGTTTTCCACGTATAACTTCGAAATGGTACATGGTATTAAAAAGTAATGCATACAAAACTTGTAGATAATATGATTATCTACAAGAAATGTTAAAACACTTTTTTTTTCTCTGACTGATGGTTAAGAAGATATCGGCGTTTCAAAAAACGTAAATTGACGAAAATATCCCTTTTTTGCGTATAACTCAGAAATGGGTATGAATGATTTTGCTTTCTAAACGCCTAAAAGTCAATCATTTAAATTTTCAATGACGAGCTTCAATGATAGCTCTGTATAACTGGCGCCTAACTTGCAATTTTCTCAAAAACTAGAAGACACAGAAGCTTTCGGTTTTTTGTGTTCGATTTTAAATTAATATGAGCATTGACCACAAAAAGAAAATTTAGTTTCCACCTCACAATTTTTAGAAAATTGATCCCAACACTTTGTTTGCGTTTTTTTTTAATCAAAATTTTGAGTTTGTATGCGAATATTTTGAAAACTATTAACATAAATAATTTAATTTAAATGTAAGATAAAAGAACAGATTTCTGGCTTTTAAAATCTTTATTGTTTTGAATTTTAAGTATTGTCGCTGATTTTTAATATTTTTTTTTTTTTTATTTAAATCGTTTTTCTCAAAAATTGCCTCTACCTCCTAAACGGGGCGGCATAGATCCCCCCTCCCATAGTAAGAAATGATTGTACATATTTGACCCTTCTAAAAAAAAACCGTTTTCAGTGATTGAAAAAATCCTGAATAAAAATGTTTCTTCTTTTCAAATCGTCAGATTAAGAAAACTCCTCCAGATAATCGTCAGATTAAGGTTCAGCACATGTAGGACATTGAGTTGAACTATATTGGCGAATGGAGTCACGGCACCTAGCAGTCAGCGCGTGAACCCTATGAGGGGGATACATTTTTTTTCATTTTGACATTCAATGTAGTTATTTCCCATAAGAAAAAACCAAAAAAAGGTCTGAAAATTATTGCTTTTGCTAATTAATTTTGTATGAACACGTATTTATTTTATAGTTGCAATAGAAAAAGAATGTATGCGAGTTAGTTAATCAAGAAGAATATGTATCAAAACTTATGTATAACTTCTTATATTTTGCAGATGAAAAATGTAAACAAACCAGTATTGTTGTTGTTGCTTTCCAAAATGGATTCATGTCGTAAGGAAAATTGGTGTCATGTGCGTAGTCAGGGAAGGGGTTTGATAGACAAGGGTCAATTATGAAGATTTTTACATTAGGTATATATTTTACTACTGTTTTCTAATAAGTAAAAGCTTACGTCACCGAAACTTTGCAGCAATGTTTTTATGAAGATGTAGGTATAAAGTATTTCTATATATTTATGTATTGCGTTTGTGTATTTGTATTCTTGAGAAAAAAAAGGAGTACAAATATTTGTACACTGTTTGTGCAACAGATCAATAAAATATATTTTGTGTTTAGAAACTAGCGAAGCTCATGGGGTCAATAAAACCCTTTATTGAATAAATAAAATGTTGCGTTTAATTTTTTACAATTCTTATTTTCAAAATATGTGCCCTCCAAAAATATCAGGAAATAATAACACTTCAATCGTGCCTGCGTCTTTTGTTAATGCCGCATTTACACGATTGGAGAGCTCGCAATATAATGACCAAAACAATAACAGAAGAATGGATAAATTCATTATTTTTGTCATTATACTGGCAGCTTTTCATCAGTTGTGTAAATTCGGTATAACGAAGAAGCATTTAAAATATTTACATACTTCCAAGCCAAAAAATTTTGTACGCAGGTAAAAACACTTGAAAAAGTTTTTTTTTTGTAATTAAATTGGTAAATATAAAAGAAATTTTCATTCCAAACAAAAATTTTGACATGTTTTTGAAAATCTTCATTTTCAATACAAACATAATTAACAAAGAAAAAAAAAAATGTTCATGTTTTAAATAATTTTAGCTACGTCCCTGTGTTGCTTTTTTCTCAAACGAGTATAGGTGTTGTTGTTTCTCGTTGTAGAGGTAGTTTGTTTACATTTTTCATCTTAAATTCAAATCATTTGAGGCGTCAGCTTTGATTTAGTTTTTTTCGATTTGTAAACTCACATGTTTTGTTATTCTATTGCAATCATAAAAGTTGTATCCGTTTATATAAAAGTTATTAGAAAAATTAACATGAATATGACTCACTTTTGCTTTTCTCTTATGGGCATTACATTGAACGTCAAACTGGACAAAATTTTATCCCCCAGATAGGGTTCATGTGCTGAAATGCAGGTGGTGTGGAAAGCAACTTACCAGGTGTCAATAAATTATATCAAAATCTGACGCGCTCGAGTATTTCAAAATGGCGATTTCTTTTTGCATTTTCAAGGAGCTGCCGCAAGCTTGCGTCACATCCGAATTGTCAGTCTTTTGAATGTGAGCATCCTTGGGGGTCACTTAACATCCCTTATTAAAATCTGACGCGCTGGAGTAAATCCATTTGTTTTCCAATTTCTACACTCCCATACAGCCACCCCCACCCCCACCACGCAAACAGATTAACATACCACCGTTATTAGAAAGACCCAGGCCATATACACTATCAATATCTGACGCGCTCGAATATGTCCACGTGACTGTTTTTTTAACATTTTTGAGCATCTACCCCCCACCGATGAAACGGTTTACTTAACTATCCATTCGGTCCCAACGACGCACGCTCGGGTAAATCCACATTTAGCATCGTGGGTTCCCCTACTATTCTGTCGGGGTTATTAAAAACAATATCTTCTTATTTGGTGGGACACGACCGACGACTGGCAAATAAAATTATTTTAAAAACGGTAAAAATTACCGGTCCACTTTTGTTCAAGTTTAAGTAGTTCAAAATCCAGCCGTTTTTCTGTCGGGGTAGGTAAAAGCAATAACATTTTTATTTGGTGGGACACGACTGACAACAGGCAAAATATTTTGAAAAACGGTAAAAATTAGGGGTCCACTTTGTTCAAATTCAAGGAGTGCAAATAAATAAAGAAATTAGACATTTTGAAAAAATTATATTGGGATTTGTATAGCCCGTTTTTTAAAATTTCGTTTCAAATATATGTGGGTACAGCACCAGATGTCTGCTATAAGTTTTTTTTTTAATTAAAATAGGGTAAGAAATCACAGAACAAAGAGGCAGACGTTTTGCTTTTGTTAAAAGTGGCTTAAAAATACTGCTTTTTTGTATGGAGTTTTTCAAAGGCTTTTTTTTTAAATTCCGTTAAACATTTGTTTCTATTTGAAAAGAAACAGTGAAATGTGTATAGAGATTTTTCCTTGATTTCTTTATTTCAAAATTTCGTTACAAATCCAGGTATCACAACTGATATCTGAAAACTATTTGTTTTAGTAATATGTAGCCTAACATATCAAAGAGGCAGACGTACTGCTATCACGTTTTCGAGGTCGATTTCTTCGAATTTTGTGACCCCGGTGCTCCCAATCAATGGTACTATGACTTTGGATAAGGAATGCCCATTGCATGCTTAGGGGGTCTAGTACTTTGGCTTCACTTAATATGAATCGTACTGAAATACCGTAAGTCTGCCGACCACTGGCTCTTAGACTATAAAGCAAGCAGCATACTACAAACCTAGGCTCATCATGAGTGCATGTGTTAGTGGTTAGTATAGATAAAGCAAGCTAACACAATAGATAAAAAAATTAAAAAAATTAAAGAAAATTAAAGAAAATACAAAATATAATATGAAACAACATAATAATAATAAAATAATGTTAACAAAGTTGAACGAAATATAATATGAACATTTAAATGAGGTATTTTATATTAAGACGTAAAAAAAATTATTAATCCTACTTTACTAATGTTAAAATCAACAGAAGAAGCGTTCAAATTAAGAAGTTTGCACATACGATTAAGAGTTTGGTGTATACCATAATTGGTTCTATGAAAAGGAACGTGAAAAAGTTCAAATCTTCGTAAGTGGTGGGATCCTCTGCATCAATTTCACCACTGATGACCTGGTGGAAAAATATTAAATCATTACTAACACGCCTTTTATATAAAGTTTGAAGTTGCAAAAGCTTGATTCTGTGTTCGTAAGGCGGCAGGTTGTACGGATCAACCCAAGGAAGACCTCTCAAGGCGAAGCGAATGAAGTTATGTTGTATTGATTCAATACGGCTTTTGTGAATTTCGTAAAAGGGAGTCCATACTTCTTAGGCGTACTCAAGATGGGGTCTTACATAACAATCGTATAAGGAAAGAGTAACATACGGATCGTTGAATTCCTTTGCCCAGCGTTTTATAAATCCAAGCATGGAACTCGCCTTATTTACAATATAGTTAATATGTACTTTGAAACTTAAATCTGAACTAAATTAAACACCCAGGTCTTTGAAATTAAAAGCACGACAGAGTGTGTGCTCTGAAATGGAATAATCAAAAGCACTCACTACCCGTTTTTAAGAGAAAGTTATTTTTGTTTGGCATTTAACTGGGTTAAGAGAAAGGCCGTTTTTCCCACACCAAACATTAAAATAGTCAATATCAGCCTGCAGGAGAATATGGTCATGATAAGATTGTAGTGTTTTAAAAACCTTCATATCATCAGCATATATAAGAATATCACTATAGCGTATACATGAAGTAACATCATTTATGAACAAAAACGGGCCCAGATGGCTTCCTTGAGGTACACCCGAGTGAGCACTGAATGAGTTTGAAAGACAATTTCTGAATTTTAGCTGGCAACATCTTTTTTTCAAGGTAGGACTTTATCCATGATATAACAAACATCGGGATGTTCAAAGGGTAGACACGGTGCATTCAAGAGGACACAAGCGTCCCCAAGCTTTTTTTCAAAGCGAACCTCTGTCTATCAACTCCTGGGGCCTATAACACAATACATAAAGTGCTTGTTGAACAAGTGAAATTCAACAATTTTTTAAAATTTGTGTAACACGAGACAACAAGTCAAGGAGAGCTTGAACAATTGTTTTGGCTTCTTTCAACAAGTGGGAAATTTCATAAATTCACCGTTTCTGTAACTGGAAACAACAAGAGCTCGAAAAATAAAGAATTAACTTGTTGAAAAGTTGATAAATTTCAACCGACGGTTCTGAACTTGTTCGAAGTCAACAAGTAAGAAATAAATGCTAGCAGTAGTGCTTATCAAGTGATGAAATCGTATAAGAAATAAATTGTTCATCAGCAAAATTTGAAAACTCAGTACTGAATCGTAACGTTGAACGCACAAAAAATCTGAAATTTCAGCAAATCGTCCTAGTGTAATATGCCCAAAAATTAATAGTTTTGAGAAACTGAAGTGTAGGTGGGTTAATAAAAAACATTTTTTGATTTTTTTTTAAATTTTAAGTTTGAAAATTATTTTTCGAAAGCTGTTTACAAAACCAGCTTTATTTAAAAAGGAAATTGAAGAATGGATTTTTGGCTTTTGAAAAAGCTATTGCCCGACATTGTGAATTATGGCGTTGTTTTTAATAGTTTTTTCTATTTTAGGCAAATGTTTCAGAAAAACTATCCCTCTAATAACTAATTAACGTCGTCTTTGGTTTCGATTTTTTCTTGTCTTCGTTCAACCTAAAAGGCTCTCTCCTTTTGTCACATCTCATATTAAACATCCTGTAGATAAAATAAAGGGAAATCGAAAGAATTTTTTGTCATTTAAATTTAATTTTCAAAAAATCTGCAAAATTTAGTTATTTTTTCAGCAAAAAATATATGCATTGAGTATTTTATGCTTCAATTAGTAAAAACATTCAATTGGAACGAAATAATAATCTTTGACGTCTAGCATGAATGAAACGGTCCACTGTGCACCGTGGAGGAAAACTCTAATTATTTACAATTAATTTATTTAGTTCTTAAAAAAAAAAAAAAAAAAACATTAAAAAGCCAACACGCCACCATACCAAGCCGATAACAGACCACAAAAATAACTGTATCCACTATAAAGCTAAATTTCTATGTGCGGATTTTTGTTTGTCTTGTTTTTTAGCTGTTTGAATTTTTATCTGAAAAAAAACGTAGCAATCGTGCTAAAAGTCATCTGAATTTTCAAGACTTTTATGGCAGGTGACCAATCAGAAGCTCAAAAAATTCAGATATTTGAATCCATGAATGGACGGCTGGTTTAGAATTTATTTATTGGTGAAGAATTTGGTTTATAAAAACAAAATGTTTTAATTTTTATTCTAAATCGAGCAATGATAATGAGAATCAAAATTACTGTTCGCGTACCTCCCAAAACTACGAATTTCTACGAATTTAGCCCAAAGTTCTGTCAAAGGTCATATAAAAAAAAAACAATCGAAGCAATTCGTAATTTTCGAAAGTACACAAAAACACATTTAAAAAGAACCACAGGTGTTGTCATTGTACGGTGAATAAAATATTATTTATCTAAGAGCAAACAAGCAAAGCGCTGATTTTAGATGAAATGTTTCTTTTTTTCGGAAACTTTTCGACTCATCGCATAAGAATTACTTGTTGAACTGGTTCAACAAGTCGAGGGAAATATTTTCCGTTGACAATTGTTGCAGTTTTTATTGAGTTACAGGAATGATTTTCACTTGTTGAACAAACATAGTTGAACAAGTAATTGTTGACTAGTTGACTTGTTGTTCTGTGTTATAGGCCCCTGCTCTCACCTCCAAGTGGTGAACATCGGGTGCCTAGTACCTTTAACTGAAGATGGGGTTCCAATCCCTGTGGACGGTTTTAGGGGGCAGCAAACGAGAGGGGGGGAGGAGTGTTCCCACTAAGGCACTTCTCCTTCATCCAGGCGGCAGCGGAAGAATTCTCAAGATGGAATCAACGGTGGCGTCTACAGTTCCAGTTAGGCTGAACTACTTAGTGAACACGTTATACGGGCTACTACGACATATTCGGAGCTCAGGCTTATAAGGAGCGGTTAATCCGGCTCCCCGCCCTTGGAGTTATATTGTAAGGGTCTGGCCCTCCAGGTTGGGGGTCGTGTCGTCGGGGTGACTTCCCGGCCACGTAAAGCTATTTTAGTTGCGAAGCAACAACAAGCCTCGGATACGGACGGATTTACTGTTGACGAACCTAGCAAACGAAATAAGGACAACGAACTTCCGATCTGCACGTGGAATGTTCTGTCTCTCTATAGACCACGTGCAGCCGAACATTTAGGGGAGGCCCTAGACTGCTACAAAGCAGACATCACCGCCATCCAAGAAGTGCGATGGGATGGGCCGGGCAAAAGAAAACTGAAAGACTGCGATATCTACTACGGTGACTGTGACCGACCACAAGGGCAGCGTCTTTTTGGATGTGGATTTGTTGTTAGAGGCAGACTTAGGCAAGAGGTCTTGAGTTTCAATTATGTGAACGAACGCCTCACGACAATTCGCATCAAGGCTAAATTCGCCAATATCAGCCTCATATGCGCGCATGCCCCCACAGAGGAGAAAGATGACGACACCAAGGACGAGTTCTACGAGCTCCTGGACAAGACATATGAGCAATGCCCTAGCTATGACATTAAAATTGTCTTGGGTGATTTTAATGCCAAACTAGGAAGAGAAGACGTCTTTGGTGGCACAATCGGAAGATACAGCCTGCACGACACCACCTCCGATAACGGACTCAGGCTAATCGACTTTGCTGCGGGGCGAAACGTTGTGGTAGCTAGTACGCAGTTCCCGCATCTCGATATACATAAGAGGACATGGCGAATTCCTGGTCAATCAACCGCCAACCAAATTGACCACATTGCGATCGACGCAAGGCACTCCTCCAGTATCAAGGATGTCCGAACGTTCCGAGGAGCCAACGTTGACTCAGACCACTACCTCGTTGTAGCAAAGGTAATGCTACGGAAACGGATATCCAGACCAAAGCCAAAACAGGGAAATACTGTCAGGAAGTTCGACGTCGGACGGCTACAGTCGCAGGAAATCGCCAGGTCCTTTTCCGATCGAGTCTCTCGCGCCCTCTTAACTAGTCCTTTGCCGCCAACTGCAAACATCGAGAACCAGTGGAAAAACTGCCAGGAAACCATCAGAGATGCCGCCTCTGACGTGCTGGGCTTCGCACGACCACCACAGCGAAACCCCTGGTTCGACGAGGAATGCCGGCAAGTACATGCAGCCAAACAACATGCCTACAAAGCGGCGCTGCATAGAAGGACCAGAGCTGCTCGCGAGCTCTACGAGCACAAGAGGAAAGAGGAACACAAGCTTCTTAGAAGGAAAAAGAAAGAGCATGGGAAGCACGCGATCGAGGAATTAGAGGGATGCCACTGCAGGAATGAAGTTCGGAAGTTTTACCAAAAAGTAAAAAGAACCTCCCAAGGTTACAAGCCCCGAACTGAAGCCTGCAAGGACGATCAGGGGAACATCGTGGTGGAATCGCAGTCGGTGCTGAGGATATGGAAAAATCATTTCTGCAAATTGTATAACGGCGATGACGAACCGAATTCCGCTACCATGCAAATTGCACCATTCAACCTGGACGACGTAGGCCAACAATTCCGTCCACCCGATCTTGACGAAGTGAGGATAGCCATATCTAATTTTCTCTAATCGAGTAGAGTGATAATTATTAAATATTTCAAAAAATCAATCAACAGTACTTTTGAATAACATTACATTTCAAATAATAATATTAAAATATGTGTTGACTTCTTGGAATCCGCTCGATTATATTTTCGGCTGGGGTCTTCGGCACCCGTACCGTTGCATTTTGTTGCGCTGACGCCACACTCTCCGCATGAAAAATTGGTGTGTCATCCAGTTTCCTCTCATAGCTGTGGTGATGATGTCTCCCATCTGTTGTTTGTTTAGATGTAGTGCTGTTATTAGATACGTATTGAGGTGACACCAGCCTCCACGTGCTCCCACAATTAGTGGAAGTATACGGAGGTTAGTATCTGGATGGTGACGTCGGACACTTTCGATGAACTCCGGTGTACTCTATTTGGCAACCTTGTTCCTACATTGAAGAGAAAGCGATTCGGGTCCTTCCCAATGCACCCCGACGTCACAAACGATGGTGGTGTTGCCTTTATTGAATATGACGTCAGGAATCTTCAAGAGACCATCATTCCCTCGAAACCTTGGCTCGATCTCTGTTCGCCAGCCCTTATTCCTCGCCGCAGTCACGAGTCGCTTTTGGACGTAGTTGTGCCGGCCAATGCGTTGCCAATGGGTGGCTGGACAACCTTGAAGAATGTGAGACAAACTCTCCACTCGGTCGCAGTTGGCACGGCATCTTCGTTCAGCGGCTGGATTGGATGGTATTTCTTTTGTAGGAAGGAGGTTGAAACGTAGCAGGATGGCCTTTACATAGTCTTCACCTGTCCAATAAATGGGTGGATTGTATATAAATTTTGTACAGCCTTGGTGGTTTGCGACCTGATTTATGCGATTGCCGGAGTATGATGTTTCTAAAGCACGTGCGTGAAAATTGAGACAGTCACTCTTTGTTTGTTGGTTTGGTACTATCATCATACGCACACGTTCAATCCAGTCTCGGCCGATGGTGGAAATACTGGATACGATTGGGTCACTGGCTGCAAGGCGTTCAATTCGTTCGGTCATGATGATTGGAATTCGACTGCGGAATTCGAACAGCCCAAGCCCACCCTGCTTCACCGGTGCATACAATATTGAGTTCTTGCAATGGGCAGTTAGATGGAGAGATGCTCTCACGAAAGCCCTGATTTTCCTGTCGACTTCCTTCAGGGTCTTTCGGGTAATGGTGGGTCGTCGGAAGAGTGGAATGAACCTGGGGATTAGATATTGCCGTAGAATGTTAAGTTTCTGATGAGGCTTTAGCGGGGCTCTTTTTATTCTTTGGAGTTCTTCAAAAAGCCTCGCAGAGTCTGGTGTTGCGTCTCCACAGGGCGTGAAAGTGCTGCCCAAGTACGTCATTTGCTCCTGAATCCCCAGTGCCTTAATTATGGTGTTACCATGTTGTGCAGATTGGGTATCAGCGCATACTTTATGTTTACTGGGCACTGGTTTTAAGTGTACCATTAGACTTTTGGCAGCGTTCAGCGACATTCCCCTATCCATGAAAAATTTATTTGCTGTACCTAGCATTCTCTCCACATCTTCCTTCGTTTTTGCAAAGATGAGGATATCATCCGCATATGCCAGGCTTCGAAGTCTTCTCTCTGGTGACAGTTCGATACCGGAGAAGTGGTCCATCTGGCACAGCAATTCATCTGTCAGGATGTTGAAAAGGACCGGTGAAAGAGGGTCACCTTGCTTAACTCCCCTGTTAATTTGGACTACCACCGGTTCAATGCGGGTTGATATCCTCGTGCTGACTCCTCTTAGGTTCTCTTTTATATATGCTATGAATTTATTATCCACTTTGACTCTTTTTAGTGCGCGTGTAAGACTTTGGTGTGAGACTGTGTCGAAGGCTTTAGACACGTCTTACGATAGTATGCACATTGGTTTTCCATTGATTCGCCGATCTTTGATGAGGGTGTGGAGTGTCATTGTGTTTGCATAACAGCCGTCCACCCTTGTGAAACCCCGTTGGTTTTCGTGGAGAGTTATCTAGCTGAGCCTGTCTGCAAGAATCTTATGTAGCAGCCTTATAATTGTGGACGAGATTGTTATAGGTCTCCAGTCATTGAGGCTTTCCGGTGCTGGTTTTTTGGCTATTAAAGTGGTGCGGCTGTTTTTGAGAACTGCTGGTGTTGATTCAGTTAGTAGCATTCCGTTGAAGAGAAGAGCCAGTTTTGCAAGTGGAATGGTACGAAGCGTACGCAGAGTTATGCCATCAGCGCCAGGGCAATTGGAAGACATTGCTTTCAATGCTTCAACTATTTCTTCGGTTTGGCAATTGTTGTTATTTGTGAAAAGCTGTCAGTAATGGGCGCGTTGTCTTCTTTTGATGGTTCAGAGAATACTCTTGAAAAATGTGCATGAGTGGAGTCTGCGTCCGGGAGCTCGTCCACTCTGTTGTTCCACCCACTGCCAGATATTATTCTTTTTGCACACTTTCTCGGGTTTCTTATATACTCACTCTGCGTAAGTCGGAACTCCAATAAAGCTGCTGGAGCTGATGGCCTTGCGGCTGAGCTATTCAAAGCGGCTGGCGATGAATTGGTTAGGAGTATGCACCAGCTCATCTGTAAAATATGGTCGGAAGAAAGCATGCCCGATGAATGGAACCTCAGTATTGTTTGCCCGATCCTCAAGAAAGGCGATCCTCTGGACTGCACCAACTACAGAGGCATCAGTCTTCTTAATATCGCCTACATGATCTTCTCTGCCGTTCTTTGTGAACGCCTGAAGCCATTCGTCAACAACCTGATAGGTCCATATCAGTGTGGCTTTAGGCCAGGGAAGTCCACCATCGACTAAATATTCGCACTACAGCAGATCTTGGAGAAAACCTAGGAGTTTCAAATCGATACCCACCACCTTTTTATCGATTTCAAGGCCGCGTATGACAGCATCTAAAGAGACGAGCTATATAGAGCAATGTCTAGTTTTGGCATCCCTGCCAAACTCGTCCGTTTGTGCAGGATGACGATGGAGAATGCACGCTGCTCCATCAAGACATCAAAGACAAAGACATCACCGAAACTAATTCTGGCATCTTAAGCAGTGTTATTTAACTATCGTTTTAATGAATCTGTAACCGTAATAGGAACTTAACTGGCTGAATACAATACGAATATTTATATTAGGTGCATATTTAATTGAAAAACATTAACTTATAATTCATCAGTGAAAGGGTTGTTTATCAAGTTTTAAGTCAGTATTGAAATGTACATGTTATTACATATTGGAATATGAATATAGCAGTAAAAAAAAGTTCGTAGTATGTTCACGTTAGTGTGCGTTTTGAAGCTAGTTTTGCTTTTAATTAAGAATTTATTTGACAAATGACAGTTAATTTTCTAAGAAAATTAAGCGTTTTTAAGGTGCCAAAAAGGATACATATTTCATAACTAAATTTTTCATGATATCAGTATGCGAAAGCCTGCCCAAAAAAAAATGCCTCTCAAGATGTTAAATCTGAATAATTCAAAATTTATTTAACGTACAATTTTGATAAAATTTAAAAGGAGGTAGAAGCACCTTTCATTTAATACCAAAATCATTTTGTTACCATTTTAAAATTCCGAGATATAAGCAGCCAACCCCAAACATCTCGCACCTCCCATGAAGCATGAACAATTGCCTAAGTATTTTACAAAGATAACCAAATCAATGTCGCCTTTCATTTAATACCAAACGCGTTTGTGTGCGTTCAAGACCAAACCTCCCATATAAAATGAGCAATTCGCTATAATATGATGTAAAAAATTATAAGAGAATGCTAAAAAATTCAAAGAATGCAAAAGACTTCAAAAGACTTCAAGACTTCAAAAGAATTCAAAAAATTCAAAGAATGCAAAAGACTTCAAAAGAATTCAGAAAATTCAAAGAATGCAAAAGACTTCAAAAGAATTCAAAAATTTAAAAGAATGCAAAAGACTTCAAAGACTTCAAAAGAATTCAAAGAATGCAAAAGACTTCAAAAGACTCCAAAAGAATGCAAAAATTCAAGGGATGCAAAAGACTTCAAAAGAATGCAAAGAATGCATGAAGTCCCAAAAGATTGCAATCAGTTGATGGTGACAAAAGATTGGAAAAAAATAGATTGCAATCTTTTTAAGGAAAAAAGAATGGCGACTGCATTTTTTGAAGTCGCATTCTTAGAAAAGAATGTAAAGAATACAATCTTTAATTGAAGTCACTAAAGATTGCATTCGCAAAAGATTGCTATCTTTTACAATTCTGCTATTTACAACCTCAAATGAGAGATTGTATGTGCAAAAGTTCACATTTAGTGAGAAAGAATATGTGCAGATCCATAAATCGTCGTCGTTCTATCAAAACTCCTTAAGTCCATTTCTCTCAAAAACGAGAAGCCTCTCTTGAATACGATATATTTATTAAAATATAAACATTTTAGTTGTGTTAAAGGTCTCTAAATCTTATGTTAGTCTATTTATAAATTAAAAATTTCCAAAATCAAACATTTTCAAATTCTGGTTAGTACAAATCCATAAAAGGTACCGATGTCTTTAAATAAATAAAAATTGACTTAGGGAGTTTTGACTGAACGACGACGAAATAGTCGAGCACAGTTCTTGTTGATTGTAGTAGATTTTCGTTGAGTTTTTGAACTAAACGAGGATTAGCAATTTATATTTGTATTGATATGAAATTTGAATTCGTGAACAAACTTCTGACCGACGTTTTAGTTAATTTGTGAATTAGAAGATATCTGAGCACTTTTTCAGAGTTGGGTAGTAATTATAACATTTTGTAATTGATTACAATGTTGATTACAATTACATGTAATCAGTAATTGACTTTTTTTTACATGTAATTGAAGTTGGATATTTTCAATAACAATTACATGTAATTTGTAACTAAAAATTTTCAATTAATAATTGCATGTTATTGGGAAGAAGTAATTGAAGGCAAAAAAAGTAATTGCAAAAATACGTAATGATTACTTTTTTTGTAATCATAACACACAAATGTAATTGCTTACAAATAAATATGAATTACATTCAACAATATGTGAAGGAAAAAACCTTTCCGTACCATTTATTAAGTTCATGTTATGTGGATGGACATGGGCATACATTGTAGATGGTTAGAAAGGTTTTATCTCCCACATGTGAACAAACTAAAAATCATGCTTGTACGTAGCCGTTAAGGTACTTACAGTTATTTGAATTTAAGACTGTTTTTGATTTTTATATTTTTAAGGATTAGGTTAAAAAGCTTAAAATTTTGGGAAGTGATATAAAATATTAATTAAGATTGAGGATTCAAAATTGGAATTTCTTTACCAACCGTTAAGTTACAGTTTTAAACTAAAGTTATCTATTAACAATAATAAGAAACATTATTATTCAAAAACAACGGAAATACCTACAGTCATGATACAACTTTTTTAAACGCAGAAATCCATTTTTTAGTTCTTACTTAAAAAAAAAGACATTTGAAGGAAGTTTTTTTTTAAATTAATTTTCCAAAAAAAAATTCAAACTGATGTTTTCAAAATTGTACGTCAAGTTGGTTTTATTATATTTTAAATTCAATGATCTTGGTAGTTTTTAGTTTAAGGTCTAGGACGCAGATCGAGTTTAATTTTCACTGCCACATTTCCCTCCAAACACCAGCTAAAAGCATAGCCAAATTATGACATAAGATTTCGGTGGAGAATATATCACAGAAAACAGCTGTTCTCTGAAAAGAAATTTTACTCAAACATTTAAACAAAAAAAAATAGTTTCAATGTTTCAAATTAATCTAATGAAATAAAATTAATTTTTCTCTTTGAAATGGATAAATCCATTACCCGTGTTTTTTTTGGAAAAGCTATCCGAAGTACAGTAAGATTTTACACAAATAACAAAAACAATATCGGCAGTAGGATCACTAATCGAAAACACAAGTTTTCTCATACATTTGTTGTAGCTTCAGGTTTTCGTAAAACACAAGTTTTATATAAAACCAGTCGAAAACATGTTGGAATTCAGAGATGAGCAAAACAAACATACCTTTTAATAAGTTCAGCGCCTATTGAAGTGTCAAAAAAGAAACTGATGGGATGCTTTAAAAAAAAATCGAAAACAGCTGACGTAATTCTGTCATCTAAAATATAAAATTCGAATCTCAAAATAAAATATTTTATTTAAAATTGATAAATAATTGTTTGTGGCAAATCAAATTGTTCATATGGATCCTCTTTATAAAATAAAATTCACCGATTTTATTTCAAAAAAATGGAAGCAAATAAAAAAAATTGTGCGTGGTTTGTGTAACAAAAATTGGAATGTCAAACGAAAACGTGTAATTTTCAGTGTGAATGGTTTTCGCGTTTTTGAAAAGTTTTAGCCGAAAACCGGTTTTGGGTTTTGGTGTGAAAAGCCTATAAAGCAGGGTTGCAAAAGCTTAAGCTAATTGTTAGCTTAAGCCCTCATTTAATTCACAAATCAGTAATGGACTTGTGATTTGAGAAATATTTAATTCATAAGCTCTTTGTGATTTGTGAATTGAAAAATATTCAATTCATAAGCTCTTTGTGATTTGTGAATTGAAAAATTTTTAATTCACAAGCTCTTTGGGACTTGTGAATTGAAAAATATTCAATTCATAAGCTCTTTGGGATTTGTGAATTGAAAAATATTCAATTCATAAGCTCTTTGGGATTTGTGGATTGAAAATTATTTAATTCATAAGCCATCTGCGATTTGTGAATTGAAAAATATTCTATTCATAAGCTCTTTGTGATTTGTGATTTGGAAAATATTTAATTCATAAGCCCTTTGGGATTTAAGAATTGTGGATTTAGGTATTCAATTCATAAGCTCTTGTTGGCTTGTTCTTCGCAGTGGATTCGGTTTGTATAATAGCACAAGAGCTGGGAACGTAAAAAAAAGTAATTTTAGTATGACTAGTTTTTTTTATATTATGTCCTCTCTAAGTCCCTAGATTCGCGTGAGGTCAGTCTGGCTGGTGAGAAATGTTGTTTTGTCCGCCATTTTGAAAAAAGGCTTTGAAAATCGTTAAAGCAATTTTCTCGGCTTCTATTGGACGTAGAGTAAAATTTTTTGTTAGGTTTTGTAGGTTGGAAGATTTTATAAAACTTACGCCTCAAACATTTTAATTATCACTTTCCAATGAAAAGTTATTAACGAAAAACTGTCAGCATTTTTTAGAAACAAATGGTTTTAAGCGTTTATCTCGCCTCCTGTTCATCTGACGAAAAAAATTATATTATCCTTTTTTGTAGAGCTCTTTCGTATATTTAGATTCTATGTGGACCAAAAAATGAAAAGAATACAGTAATACAAAATTGGCAATATCTAGCAAATAATTCCTTAATGGATAATACGATTCGTATGGCCGGCACGGCGGCGGCGGTGCTGCACTGCTGCTGCAAAATAATGATGGATTCATGTAGAGGGACACACACACAATAGGTGCAAGTGTTTTACTACTTTAGAAGAGAGCTCTTTCTCATGGCGCACAGTGGGACCGAGGTGGAAAAAACCTCATATATAAAAGTTTTTAATTTGGTATTGTGATACACTCTTCTTAAGGTATTTTTCATGCGGAATACGGCTGTTGTAATAATTTTCTGGTAAAAATTTACTTTCAGCCGAAATAAGGGGTTAAAACGGACCATTGAAATTTTGAGCCCTTTTAACTGATGTTTTGGATAATTCCTCCATCTCTTGGATTATTATTTTAATATTTTCTTTCAATGTACCATGTATGTATATCTACCTGAAGGTATGTGATGAGAAAATAATTTACCCCATGTTTTTCGACTACACCGAAAAATCTAACCAAAATTTGGACTTCGGGTGTACTTCCAGACTAGAGTAGCCTTACAAAAAAAGCTCCACCTTCCTAAGGTCTGTCGCAGGTCTTTTCTGGTAGTGCTGGTGGTAGTAAAGATCCTATTAAAATTTCATCACCAGATTCTACCAGTTTTGGGATCAGTGAATACAAATTATATTTCAAAAATAAGAACATTTCTGATTGAATATAACCGGTTGAATATGGACGTGAGTTTTTTTGCACCAAATTCGTAACGGATTCTGGAAATTCTAGTTTTTTTTTCTTCAAACAAAATTTTCAATCACTCCAATCCGCCTTTTCTTCTTTGAGAAATCGTTATTTACTTTATAGTTTTCACCTGACTATACTTGATATACAATATCCCACTGTTATAAAAATTAAAAACTTAACTCTGATCATAAAACGAATGATGCCATTCAATTTAGCGGGTGCAAATACACACGCAGCAGTGCAGCGCCGCCGGCCGCCGTGCCGGCCATACGAATCGTATTGTCCATTAAGGAATTATTTGCTAGATATTGCCAATTTTGTATTACTGTATTCTTTTCATTTTTTGGTCCACATAGAATCTAAATATACGAAAATGTTGGAAATTTAGAGCTCTACAAAAAAGGATAATAGAATTTTTTTCGTCAGATGAACAGGAGGCTAGATAAACGCTTAAAACCATTTTTTTCTAAAAAATGCTGACAGTTTTTCGTTAATAGCTTTTCATTGGAAAGTGATAATTAAAATGTTTGAGGCGTAAGTTTTATAAAATCTTCCAACCTACAAAACCTAACAAAAAATTTTACTCTACGTCCAATAGAAGCCGAGAAAATTGCTTTAACGATTTTCAAAGCCTTTTTTCAAAATGGCGGACAAAACAACATTTCTCACCAGCCAGACTGACCTCACGCGAATCTAGGGACTTAGAGAGGATATAATATAAAAAAAACTAGTCATACTAAAATTACTTTTTTTTACGTTCCCAGCTCTTGTGCTATTATACAAACCGAATCCACTGCGAAGAACAAGCCAACAAGAGCTTATGAATTGAATACCTAAATCCACAATTCTTAAATCTCAAAGGGCTTATGAATTAAATATTTTCCAAATCACAAATCACAAAGAGCTTATGAATTGAATATTTTTCAAATCACAAATCCCAAAGAGCTTATGAATTGAATATTTTCCAAATCACAAATCACAAAGAGCTTATGAATTGAATATTTTTCAATTCACAAATCCCAAAGGGCTTATGAATTGAATATTTTTCAAATCACAAATCCCAAAGAGCTTGTGAATTAAATATTTTTCAATTCACAAATCACAAAGAGCTTATGAATTGAATATTTTTCATTTCACAAATCACAAAGAGCTTATGAATTGAATATTTTTCAATTCACAAATCACAAAGAGCTTATGAATTGAATATTTTTCAATTCATAAATCAAAAATAGCTTGCGAATTAAATCTTTTTTAATTCATAAGTCCCAAGATAGCTTATGGCTTATAGATTTTTTAATTCATAAACTCGCAACCCTGCTATAAAGTAGAATCCTACTGCCGATAAAATTTTGACGTTTGTTCGAGTATCGAACTAGACTGAATAGAATTTTTGTGTTTCGTTATTGGTACGATTGATAATTTTTGTATCTCGAACTCGCGAAGGCTATGTTCGTGGAGTAGAGTTATGTTGAGTGATTTGGCCCTATTTAGATTGTTACTTTTGGCTTCGTCATGACGATGGTTTTATAGTTGAAATCAGTGAGGATAAAATCTTACCCATAAACTCATCCGCATGGGGCGAAGTGAGCAATCACAGTCTAAACAGGGTCTATCATAGGCGCATGGTTATTTAATTAGTGCAAATTGTAAAATTTTGCGTTTTTATACTACACTAGTCAACGAAACTAAAGGAACAAATACTTTATCAATTTTTGTTAGCGTTTTTTTAAGAGCTGTATCTTTGTACAAGTGGTCGTATTGAGTTGAAATAAAAAGCATTTTACAGCTTTATGTTTTTTGTTTCGAGATTTGTTTGCAAAAAAATTTTTTTGAAGTACCGTTATTGCGTAGTGGCAAAAAATGAGACGAGACAACATTTTTTTTTTTATTTTTCTTGAAGGTCCTCATTTCTATGGATAAATTTTTTTGAGTCAATTAAATGTCATGATCAGATACCTTGCTTATTCAGCTTCAATTCAGTTTTTTTGTTGTTGTCGTACGATTTTTTTTGATATGGTTTATCTGACTTTGAATGAAAAAAGATACTTTTAGCCTGATTTCCAATATCTCAGCAAATAATGATGTTATAAAAATTTCAAAGACAGTTTTGGAAATTTGAGAAGGCGTTTTACAAGATTTTTTAAGATTTTGTAGAAATTATTTTCTTTTACCGTTCACCGTTAGTTTAAAAAAAGTACTAAAAACCGACGTTTTGTGGTCTTTTCGTAAATCTTTTTTTTTTCTTTGCAAATACTGATTGCATGGCTTGCGTTGGTATGCAAATTTATAGACTTTTAAATCATTAATATTCTTGTAAAATTTCAAATTGATTCATCGAACCGTTTTTCCTCACCAAAACTTCAAAGTCTTACAAACAGGTAAAGGAACAAATTGTGTTGTTCCTAAACAATGCGTAGTCGTCATCAAAATTACAAGAAAACCGTTATTCCAGTGGATTTTTTTTCACAGTTTTGCATTAGTTAGATACTTTTTTGAATTGAAATTAAATAAAAAGTACATTAAAAAAAAAAATTAATTTCAAAAATTTTCAAATAAAAAAAATTGATTTTTATTATGAAGATCCATACTCTCGCACTGGTCATGATATGGTCAGTAATACTCAAATCATAAGTTGTACTTAACAAATTTATATTTGCATTGTGGGAAAGTCTGGCATATATATGGTCGATACAAGTTTGGGAGTCTTCAGTGATTCTGGTGGGAACATTTATACAGGATTCCAAACCATTAATAGAAAGAATTGTTTTGTACTTATAAACAATTTCAGTATCACGCATAATATCAATATTTATGTCCCCAAGCAATATCAAATTTTTAGAACAATCACTGTCCAAAAGAGAAGAAAGCTCATCGATAAAAACATCCTTATTAACTTCATGAAGACGATAACAACATAGAAAAGAAAATTCTTGCTTGCAAATAGTGCCAGTAAGTTTAAACATGTCAGAACTAGTCAAAGTTAATTCACAACAATCAAAATTCAATTTCTCACAGTAAAAAACAGCAACACCACCAGCTGGATATAAAGTATTGCACTTTGCAAAAAATTTGTACCCAGGTATATTATATAAATCCTTCTCATTATCATAAATCCATATTTCTGATATAAATATAAGTTTAGGTTTGTTTAAGAAAGATTTAAAATAAAGTACAAGATAATCAAAGTTTTTTCGTAAACAACGAATATTTTGATGAACAATATAGAAGTCACTCTTTGAAGCATTTGAATGAAAAACACTTTTATTTAACATTTGACTGAAATTACAAAAAGAAGGTGGGGTGATATAAAAAGTGTTTTTATGGATGCTGGATCCGAAACTGTACCCAAGCAGTCGAGAGTTAGAGACTCTTGGATATCCCAAGACACCTGGGATAATATCCAGCTTCGCAAATCGTTGAAGATGCAAATAAATGTCGAAGCGGATGCTCAACGAAAGGCTGAATTGCGAATAGAGTATCGCTTAGCACATAAGATGGTCTATCGCTGTGTGAGACGTGACAAGAGGGTGAGGTTAGACGGTCTCACAGAAAATGCGGAAAACGCTGCAAGAAGAGGAGATATGAGGAGGCTGTACCAAATATCCAAGGAAGTTGTCGGGAAGAAAAGCAACACCAATCATCCTGTAATGGATGTGGATGGTACACTTTTGGTATCAATCGAGGATCAGCAGCGCAGGTGGAAGGATCACTTTTGTGCCTTGCTTAATGAGGATTCTGTCGAGCAAAGTGCTGAAGTGCCCCAGCTTAACGAGATGCGTAGATCATATAGGGGTATTGACATCGAACCCCCTACAATACTGGAAATTCAATCTTCGATAAATCTTCTCAAAAACAACAAAGCAGCTGGACTTGACGGTATACCAGCCGAGTTCCTGAAAGCTGACCCTCTCAGAGCGGCTAGTATTCTACACCCGTTGATACAAGCTGTGTGGGAAATAAAATCTATCCCAGCGACTGGAAGGATGGTGTAATTGTTAAGCTGCCAAAGAAAGGTGATCTTAAGAATTGCAACAATTGGCGAGGTATTACAGTTTTGTCCGTTTTTCCAAAATTAATGGCAACCATAATTCTGGAGCGGATAAAGGTTAGAATCGAGTCTACACTCAAGAGGCAACAAGCCGGTTTCCGGAGTGGGCGGTCTTGTGTCGACCATATCAACACTCTGCGTATCGTTCTTGAGCAGTCTGCGGAGTTTCAATCTCCGCTTTACCTCATGTTCGTGGATTTTGAGAAGGCCTTTGACCGAGTCAACCGTGAATGTATATGGAGATCACTTCTTGGTAGAGGAATTCCCCCAAAAATTGTTGCCATTATAAGAGAGTCCTATAACAACGCAAGATGCTTTGTTTACACAATGGGCAGCAAAAAAACTTGGTTTTTTAAATTTTTTTTTGTTTGAAAAAATTTATTTTTATTTCATTTCAATTCAAAAAAGTATCTAACTAATGCAAAACTGTGAAAAAAATCCACTGGAATTGCGGTTTTCTTGTCATTTTGATGACGACTACGCATTGTTTAGGAACAACACAATTTGTTCGGTTCGATTAATCAATTTTAAAATTTACAAGAATATTAATGATTTAAAAGTCTATAAATTTGCATACCAACGCAAGCCATGCAATAAATATTTGCAAAGAAAAAAAAGATTTACGAAAAGACCACAAAACGTCGGTTTTTAGTACTTTTTTTAAGCTAACGGTGAAGGGTAAAAAAAAAAAATTCTACAAAATCTTAAAAAATCTTGTAAAACGCTTTCTCAAATTTCCAAAACTGTCTTTGAATTTTTTATAACGTCATTATTTGCTGAGATATTGGTCAAGGCTAAAAGTATCTTTTTTCATTCAAAGTCAGATAAACCATGTCAAAAAAAATCGTACGACAACAACAAAAAAACTGAATTGAAGCTGAATAGACAAGGTATCTGATAATGACATTTAATTGACTCAAAAAAATTTACCCATAGAAATGAAGACCTTCAAAAAAAAATAAAAAAATAAATTATTTTGTTAACTCGACTTCAAAAAAAATTTTTTGCAAACAAATCTCGAAACAAAAAACATAAGGCTGTAAAATTCTTTTTATTTCAACTCAATACGACTACTCGTCACAAAGATACAGCTCTTCAAAAAACGCTAAAAAAAATTGAAAAAAAATTTGTTCCTTTAATTTTGTTGACTAGTGTATTTGACTTTCTTATAGGTGTTATTTCAGTTGATTCTGTATAATTTTCCAAGTCCGAGTTACTTTCAGTTCTATCTTCCAAATTCGAGGTCTCATCATAAATATTAGGGGAGCTCTTGCGATAATTTGATGTTGAGACTGAGAATTCTTCATTTGATGTTTCAATGTTTGATGCTTCATTTGATGATTCAATGTTTTATGCTTGATTTGATGCTTCAATATTCTTGAGGATTTCCTGTTGTTTGTTGTTACTACTATATCTGTTGAGAAACTTTACGTCACGGCTGATTGTAATCCTTTTCGTCTTCTCATCGACCAATCGATAACCCATTGAGTGATCGTCGTAACCAACAAACGTTCTTAATACTGCTCTATTGTCCAACTTCTTCCGAGTTTCTTTGGGAACATAAATGAATGCTTTTGTTCCGAAGACTTTAAGATTTTTGATGTCTGGTTTAGCTCCCATCCATTTCTCGTAAGGTGTGCTTGATATAACACTAGTGGGTAACCTGTTCTGCATGTAGTTTGCTGTCATGATCGCTTCACCCCAGAACTCATAACTCATTACTGCATCTAGGAGCATGCATCTTGCCATTTCCACCAAAGACCTGTTCTTTCGTTCAGCAGTCTCATTTTGTTGTGGTGTGTACGGAGCGGTGTGTTGATATCCAATGCCTTCCTTTTGTAAGTACTTTAAAACTCGACCCGCTGTGTACTCACCACCGTTGTCTGATCTTATTATCTTAGGTTTTGTCGAAAATGTATTTTTAACCTTTTCTATGTACTCTACCATGCAATCAAAAACTTCAGATTTCTCTTTTAGTAAATAAACCACAGTGTATCTACTGAAATCGTCAATTAAAGTTAGAAAATATATTTTTCCACTAGGTGTTTTTGTTTGCATGGGACCGCAAATGTCACTGTGAATGAAGTCTAAAGGTGCAGTGCTCTCTCTGCTAGACTTCGACTTAAATGGTTGACGAGTCATTTTTGTTTCCACACATATTTCACAGTCCTTGCTATTATTACAATGTTTAAACTTTAAAGGGTCACTCACCATATTTTCCGATTCTAGCCGTTTGATTGATCCGTTGTTGCGATGGCCAAATATGCGGTGCCAGTGATGTAGGCAGTTACCTTCTTTGCTGCAATCTTCAACATATAGAATTTTGGTTTCAGCTTCCTTTTGTCTGAGCTTAAAAAGATTTCCCACTAGATCTCCAACTGCTACCTCGAATCCATCTTTAGATTGAATTTCGCATATATTACCACAAAAGAGAGTATCCTTTTTCCATTAATTTCCTTATAGATAATACGCTCCCTTTCAGATTTGGAAGATATAAAACGTCTTCAATGAGTATTGTAATCTCTTTGTTCTTGCTGTTGGTGGTCTTTATTTTGCAGGTACCCTTTCCTTCCGAAGTGATTTGCTCTCCATTTGCAACTGTAACAGTTTCCCTCTGTGACGAGTTAAGGCTTATGAAATTGTCCAGCTTGTTTGAGATATGTACAGTGGCTCCTGAATCCAAAACCCAACCTTCACCAATAGATCCATTAAGGTTAAAACAAAACTCGTTCGTTGATGTAACAACATTTATGTTGGATTTGGTTTGATTGTTTTTCCACTCTTTGTACTTTCTGCAATTTTTCTTTAGAAGTCCCTTTTTCTTGCAAAAGAAACAACATTTAGCAAAATCTGTGTTCATCTTGTTTGTTACCTTCATCACCGAGTTGCTGGAACCATTGTTTTGATTTTGACGAGTATATTCTTCTAAAAGTTTTCTTTCAACCAAGTCCAAGGTCAAATCAGATTCATTTCTTGTTTCCAGAGCTGTTACGAGTGTATCGTATTTTTGAGGTAAGCTGCTGAGTAGCATAGCGATAGTCCAGTTATCTGGTAGTTGATTCTCTCCTAGAGCAGTCAACTTTTCAAATAATGTTGTCATCTTTTGGATGTGCTCCTCCATGTTACCGCCCTCTTCCAGTTTTAAATTACAAATACTGCGCATTGGTTGTACCTTATTACTAAGAGTAGCCTTTTCATGATGTTCTTGAAGCTTATTCCATGCTGCCTTGGCTGTGTTTGCCCTTCGCACATGATGGATCTGACTATCTTCTACTGATAGGCCAATAATAGTTCTGGCCTCGCTATCCTTTTTGGTCCATTCCGCAGTGACTGGATCTGGCATTGGTGCGTCGATAATGTCCCACAAACTGTCTCTCCGTAATAAGAGCTCCAGTTTAAACTTCCATATATTGTAATTATCCGCTCCCAACTTCGAAATTGATGTTCGCAAAGAATCAGCCATTATTCAAATTCTTTATTGCTCTGGGCCCATAACCTATTAAAATTAGCTTGAACCAAATATTATTCCTGTGATTTTCTTTAGAAAATAAACAAGATCTTTATTCGATAATATTTTATTGTAGAATGAAAAACAAAATTATTTTTTCTAATGATATAAATTGATCTGATTTCTAGAGCAATTTATATTTTGTATGTAGAGTGAATACATTTCAAGTGTTTGTTTTATGTTTGGTATGTGAATATTTAATACATATACGAATGTAATATTCAACAAGTATAATAGCGTTTTCGTTTGGTGTTCCGGAAGAAGCCTCCGGAGCTCTCCGATCCAGAATGCCAAACGAACAAGTTGCAACCCTTTTCCTTATTCTGAAGTTTGGGTTTGGTTGTATTTGTGCACTTGGTTGTTGCGTTTAGGTGATGAAACATTCACACAGCTGTTTCTTGGAATATTGATATTCCTCAATAACAGCAACGAATGTCTCCACCTTGGATGTTTATTTTGAGTAAACTCCTTATCTTGGCAAAAATTCCATATCATGGTATAAAAATAACGATAATGGGGAGGATGAAATATTTGTTCTATCCATTTTTTTTATAATATTGGTTCTTTTCAACTCCAAAATTTATATAATGCACAATCGCAATTTCAAAATAGAATAACAAACAAATTACCTTTGACAATTTTGACGTTTCAATTTTGCACATGTATGTGTGCTTCTGGTTTTGATTCTTTCTTCAAATCCAGAATCGTTTTTATCTTCTTTTCAGAAGAAGAACTGTCATCTAGTGCCAAACGAACGTTTTCAGAAGCATTCGGAACTCTTCCGGACGACCAAACGAAAACGCTATAAGAAATGCCGATGTGGGAAGCGACGACTATTTGGTTCTGATGAGTCTCAAACTACGAACCACTGCCGTACAAAAACCAGTGCAGGATGCAACAAGGAGCTCAAAATTCATTACGAATGCTTAAATTACCCCAACATATGTCACCACCCTTAACAACAGAGCCTCGTCTTTAAACGGAATCCAACATTCAACAATTGATGAGATGTGGAGTGAAATCAAAAGTGTTTTTATGGAGGCTGAATCCAAAATTGTACCCAAGCGAACGACACATAGAGACTCTTGGATATCGCAAGACACCTGGGATAAGATCGAACTTCGCAAACCGTTGAAAATCCAAATAAATGCCGAAGCAGATGTACAACGAAAGGCTGAATTGCGAAGAGAGTACCGCATTGCACATTGCGGTGTGAGACGTGACAAGAGGGTGAGGTTAGATGGACTCGCATATAATGCGGAAATCGCTGCCAGAAGAGGAGATATCCGGGAATTGTACCAAATAGCCAAAGATGTTATTGGGAAAAAAGCAACACAAATCATCCTGTAATGGATGTGGATTGCACACTTTTGGTATCGATTGAGGATCAGCTACGCAGATGGAAGGACCATTTTTGTGCCCTGCTAAATGAGGATTCAGTTGAGCAGAGTGCTGAAGTGCCCCAACTAAACGAGATGCGCAAGTCCTATAGGGGTGTTGAAATCGAACCCCCGTCAGAATCGGAAATCCAAACATCAATAAATCTCCTCAAAAACAACAATGCAGCTGGACTGGACGGAATACCAGCTGAATTCCTGAAAGCCGATCCCGTAACAGCGGCTAGCGGCAGCTGCCAAAGAAAGGTGACCTTAAGAATTGCAACAAATGGCGTGTAATCACCGTTTTGTCCGTTTTCCCAAAAATAATGGCAACCATCATTCTCGAGCGAATAAAGGATAGAATCGAGTCTTCACTCAAGAGGCATCAAGCTGGCTTCCGCAGTGGTCGATCGTGTGTCGACCATATCAACACCCTGCGTATCGTCCTCGAGCAGTCGATGGAATTTCAATCACCGCTTTATCTCATGTTCGTGGGTTTTGAGAAGTCCTTTGATCGAGTTAACCGAGAATGTATATGGAGATCGTTGCTTGGTAGAGGAATTCCGCCAAAAATTGTTGCCATTATTAATGAGTCAACAACGCAAGGTGTTTTGTTTTACACAATGGGCAGCTATCCGACTCCTTCGTGATGCAACAGGGTGTGAGACAAGGGGATGTTCTATCGCCAATTCTCTTCCTGCTGGCGATGGACGACGTATTGACGGCCAGTGTTGGTACAGCTGAGCGAAATGGCATTCAATGTAGACCGTTCAAAAGGCTCAGTCATTTTGACCATGCCGATGACATATGTCTATTGGCAAATAACATCAGTGGGCTGAACGGGAAGTGCCAAACACTGCAAGTGAAGGGAGAGTCGAGTGGTCTTAGAATAAATAGCAAAAAGACCAAAATAATGCTCACAGGCCGCTCCACACAGCAGCGTATTATTCTACTAGAGACGCCAGTGGAAGAAGTGGAACAGTTTACCTACCTTGGCAGTATTGTTTCTGCAAACGGTGTTAAGGATCTGGACGTTAAAAGTAGAATAAATAAAGCTCGTGCTGCCTTCGGTACTCTGTCCCCAATTTGGAGATCCAGTCAAATCTCCTTACGCACTAAGTTGAGATTCTTCGAATCCAATATCAAATCCGTGCTGTTATATGCTTGTGAAACCTGGAAAGTCACGTCTACCATTTCGAGGAAATTGCAGGCTTTTGTGAATCGCTGTCTTCGCCACATCCTAAAGATTTGTTGGCCACAAATAATATCAAAGGAGGAATTGTGGCGCAGGACAAGTCAAGAGCGGCTGGACGTCGACATAAGAAAGCGAAGATGGCGTTGGCGTTGGATTGGTCACGCACTGAGGAAACCAAACGATGAAATTGCAAAGCAATCCTTTGAATGGAATCCTCACGGTACACGGCGGGTTGGAAGACCAAGAACAACATGGAAATCAACTGCCTTAACGGAAGGAGAATCTCAGAGAAAGACGTGGCCACAGCTAAAGTACCTTGCAGCAGACCGTGAAGTATGGAGACGTTTTGTTGTCGCCCTATGCCCCAGCTGGGGTTACAGGACACAATGATGCAAACAAAAATTGGTCGCGTTCGGCTGGTAAAGCGATAGGGTATCTGAGATACTTTAGAATCCGATACGTTGCCGGACGACCAAAACCGGATACGTAACATTTGCTGTCAAAAGAGTGCGAGCTGCTAACAAAAGAAAAAACAAATTGAAATTTTCAGCAACGATTTTGTGTCCTTACATAAATTATTTTATACTAAATCTCCTCTGTATCAAAAATTTATTATTAATTTGCATTGCAAATGATTTTAATATGCATTTCAATATAATTTGGAAATGTTTTTGCTCAAACGAAAAAAAATCCGATGTGGAATCGCAAATCCAAATAAATGGTCAGCTGTTAAGCAAAGTCAGGTGTTCTTCAAATTTCCCATCGGATAGTTGAGTATCCCGAAATTTTTTGGATAGCTTGAGATTTCTTTCTCACATCAGCTGCTTCACTGATCAGCTGTTTTTTCCTATGGGATTACAACAAAACAAACAAATCCGGATCGCTTAAGATACGCCGCCGAACGCGCCCATTGTAAAAAAAAATACCTTAAGGTATAAAAATTTTGTTTTCAAAATTTACAAAAATTTTTATTTTGTATTATTTAAGTTTTTGTTATTAAACATGTTTTTGCAAAAAATGCTATAGAGTAAGCTATATTTGCTTTGAAAAACATCCATTTTCGCCATTAGAGGCTTTTATCGAAAACTAGAGCATAAAATTAATTTTTTTTTTCAAGTTTATCCGTCCATAGATACTTTAATCGTTTTGATCGGATAAGTACACGCTTCGCAATCTTTTTCATGAAGGAAGTAAGTTACAAGTTGGCAACCAAAGGAATCTCCTCAAACTGCTTCATTGAAGTCATTTAACCGAAAAGAACTGCAGCGGTATCTGATGGAAAAATGTGGTCAGAGTACTTTTAATAATAGAAATTATTTTTTCAAATAATTTTAACTACATATATGCCTGTAAGACCTGAGGTCTTTTAAATGTAACCTGAATTGCATGGTACTAGTAAGAAAGAATAGAAGGGTAGAAAAGAGTTTTTGCTCCAACAGTGGATTGAATTAAGGTGTTAATCAGATTAACCGAATGTTTTAGGTGGTGACAGTCACTTCAACGAATTAAATTTAAAAGTTTTGATGTCACACGAATCGTGACTACTGTAGTACTTTGGAACTTTTTAGTAAGCCTAGTCGAGGCTGGCCTTGACCAGGATCTTCAAAAAAGGAGGGGACATGCGTTTAAGAAAAGAGTATTGGCATTATGATGAAGACAAAAATTGAGGTGGTAAAAGGTGGTGTAAGGAGCACCCCACCAGGACTACCACATTATATGAAACTGTTGAAAATCTGTTAACATAATACATTAAAGAACTTTAAATCCCCGATAGCGACACCTTCACTATGTGTTTTCCCTTTCTTTATAGACAAACAAACTCTAAAACTAAATGCAGGCTTAACCTGTAGAACTATAAGGATGAGAGAAGGTCAACTACCATACTGCCGTGTTAAGAAGAAAGAACGGAAGTGTATTTTTCACATTTCGAGATAAACACGTTTTCTGTTTTTATCTCTATCTTTTTTGTTTTGCTGTTGAGTGTTTTTCTGTCGTTTTTACAAGTAAATCATTTTTTGTTTGCCTTGATTATTTGATGTACAAATGCTTGTATGGTAGTCACTTTTTTTTTTTTATTGAGAGCTAAAACGTCAATTTTTCCCTAAAAAAAAGCATGGTTCTTTGAACAAACGTCATTTTTCTTAAGCGTTTTAAGCCATTATAAAAGCAAGTAAGGGTTTTATTTTTAAGAACTAAAATAGCAAACATATCAAAGATATCAAAACTGGCCCTAACTCAAAACAGCCTAAAAGTCAGTTACGTTTTTTTCTCTTAACACGGCAGCATAGCTCTTGAACGGAGAAGACTGGTTGAAATATTACACATTTTGAATAATAATAATAAACAATAGTAATAATAATAATAAAAAATAGTAATAATAATAATAAGTAATAGTAATATTAATAATAAATAATGACAATAATAATAATAGATAATAAAGGGTGTTTTTTTTAAAGGTATAGAACTTTGAAATGGAATAAAACAAAGATGATTTTTTTAAATTGGCATGAAAATTACTTTATTCAAAAGATAATCTTCTGGCATTATACAGCTCTTTTCGGCTAAACGTTTGCGTAAATGTTTGTATTCTGCTATCCGTCGGAGGGAAAGAATTGTTGCAAAATATATATAAATTGTGATAAAAATCAAATTTAAGTCATGAGATTCTCTGGAGTGTTTTAAATTGAAATATCGGTTAAGGTTTTAACTCAAAAGATAAAACACTTCAAAAAATAATTTGAAGAAAATCGAATGAAACATTCGCGTGAATCGAAATTTTCGATCGAATCGTATAACCGAATGGGGTTGATAATTTAAATATGATTTCTGGCATATGACTGCCACGGCTGGTTCGGACGTAGTGTAATCTGGAGGTCCAATTTTCGGTGACTTTTTCACACCTTTGTGGCCGTATATCGGCAATAACGCGGCGAATGTTGTCCTCCAATTGGTCAATCGTTTCGGGCTTATCGGCGTAGACTAGCGACTTTACATATCCCCACAGAAAATAGTCAAGCGGCGTTAAATCGCACGATCTTGGAGGCCAATTCACGGGTCCGTAAAGTGAAACTTTACGGTTACCAAACGTTTCCCTCAATAAATCAATTGTGGCACAAGCTGTGTGACATGTTGCGCCGTCTTGTTGAAACCACAGCTCCTGCACATTATGGTTGTTCAATTGATGAACGAAAAAGTCAGTAATCATGGTGAGTTTCATTGCTAAACAAAATTCGATTATGAACATTTCGAACAGAACTATGATTTTCAAAATAAATTTGCACAATTTGGAAGCGACAAGGTGTGGCACGAAGGCCTCAAATTCAAATTACGACAAGTTCTGCCTGAAGGACTTTATAAAATTCTTAACGAATATCTAGAAAACAGACTTTTCCGTGTAAGACACGGAAATGAATATTCTAATTTCAAAGAAATAGTGGCTGGGGTACCACAAGGTAGTGTTTTAGGTCCAGTTCTGTACCTTCTATTTACACGTGATATACCTCAAACAGAAGACACTTTCGTAGCAACGTTTGCTGATGATACTGCAATACTAGCAGTAGGCAAAACGATTAACGAAGCTACGATTAAATTACAAAATGCTCTTAATAATGTTAATGAGTGGACAAAAACATGGCGAATAGCGCTCAATGAACAAAAGTCAGTCCACGTGGACTTTACGTATAAAAAAATAAATAGATTGCCCGTCTTTCTTAATACCGGTCGTGTACCATTTGCGAATGAAGCAAAATATCTGGGAATGACTCTAGACGCGAAATTAAAATGGAAGCCGCACGTAAAAAAGAAATGCGAAGAATTAAAAAGTAAATTAAGAGATATGAACTGGCTACTCGGTAAATATTCCAAGCTTAGTATTGATAATAAGTTGATTTTATACAGGCAGGTACTTAAACCTGTCTGGACTTACGGTATACAACTCTGGGGTTGTACCTGCGATACAAATTTAAATAAATTACAAACGTTTGAAAATAAATTGCTTAGGTCATTTGTAAATGCACCATGGTATATAAGAAACGAAGATCTTCACAGGGATCTCGGGATTCCTACGTTTCGAGATGAAATTAAGAGTTTCGCGCGAAAACATAGAAATCGGCTATTAGATCACGCTAATCCAACGATTATTGACATTCTTGACGAGTCGAATTTAGTACGCCGTCTGCAAAGAACAAAACCTTCCGACTTGGTGCGGTGAACACAAAACCGCTTTAAAATCGCGGAATAAGCAGAAACTTTCACCGGAAAGTTACCTGCAACACGTTACTTAACTTCGTTAAAAATAAATTGCTAGATAAGTTTCAACTTAGTTGCAATCGGGAAGTGGAGGTGGTTATAGTGTAGTAAGAATCTCACACTTCTATGAGCACGCGTTTTCCGGTCCTCATAGAGCCTGATGCAGGTTTTGCACCTACCCACGGTAAAAAAAAAAAAAAAAACAAAAAAACAATTTGGAAGCGTTGTTCAGGCGTCAGTCTATTCATGTTGAAATGCCAAACCAAACTAAAAATAAATCACTTGACAGCTGACAAAATGACCGCCAGTTAAAATAGTGTTGCCAACTTAAAGTTATATACCTCTAAAAAAAATACCCTTTAGTAAAAGTTAAAATAAATAATAATATTAGTAATAATGACACCTTAAGAAGCAGTCTCTAAAACGCACGCTGTGATTCTTAACTTATGCAACATCGTGTCAAGTTTCCTACAGATTAAATCTTAGTTCACACGGCAATGCACCGCACGTTTTTTTGCAGTATAAATCCGTGCAAATAAGCAGTGGCATAAACATTCAACATAGAACCTTTCACGCGACATTTGTACGTTTGCCGTTTGGATTTATATTGACCTTTGGATTTAGAATGCAAAAAACGCGCGGTACATTGCCGTGTGTACCAGGCTTAACTCTAATGGGGTTTTCTTTTGGTAACAAAAATTGATTTTTTTCCCCTTCAGATCTATCAAAACAAAGAATTTGGCAATTAAAGCCTTCCAATGGGCAAAAAAATCAATTTTTTTTTTTTGATCGAAAATCAATTTTACAAATCTGGATTTTTCGGCAGATTTACCCCTCTTTTACTAACACCATTACACACCAGAAGAATTGAAAGCCATCAGTTTGAAATGTCTGAATCGCTGTAGCTTCACAGACACAAATTATACACCGATACAATTAAAAAGAAAAATCAATCTGAATTCGTATACCATTCGCGACGAAAAAAATCAATTTTTGGATCAAAATCTGAATTTACCAAAAGAAAACCCCATAAGTCTAACTATTTATAATAATAAAATAAAAGTATTCTAAATAATAATGATGATTGATAATAATACTAACAATCTCCAGCAAATAAATATTTTGTTATACTTACACTTCCCATATTGCCACTTGGAACTGGTTTCATTAAAGTGTACATATTTTCACCTCCTGAATTCGATGAATCTGTAATTGGTCTGATATAATATAATTTATTTTTTTGTTTGCAATTATTTTATTACCTTGCGGGGATGGCATGATAGGCGTTCCGGGTCCGGGAGGCCCACTCGAACCCGGCGGGCCCTGTGAAGAAAATACAAACAAAAATAATATAAAGGAATTGACTAATGAAATGCCGATTAACATAAAAAATATTGCCTTATATATAATTAATTCAAAATAGCTTTTTATGGCCTTTAGTCCTACAAATTGGCGTTTCGTTCGGCTTACTCACTTGAACTCATCAGTGACATAGTAAGGGCTTTGTCATACGCAATTTGTATTAAGTTTAGTCCAACTTACATGAATTTTTCAACGAAAATCCACTGTAAACTATATCCAACAAGATTAGATAAAAAGCTATTTTGGATCAATAATTCAACAAGTCCAATCCTTAATGCTAAGTCTTCTACTTGGCTGATTTATTTCAGTAGTATATAGAATTTGTATAATAAAACCTTCTTATATAAAATTAATTAGTTTATTTATTTATTTAATTAAAAATTTGAAAACTCAATAATTTTAACTTTTGTTTATAATAATATTCACTTAAGGCACGCATTACACTCGGTAGATTAAAAATTTTTTACAACCACATATAAAATTGTTTTAACTTGAATAAAACGAAACATGTTTCTCTTGGTTTTCAATATATCTCGCAGCAAGAGAGATGTTTGGACATATCTAGTACATAAGAAGATAGAACGCACATTTACAAGGGCCAGAGCCAGATGATAAAAGTTTTTATCAGAGTGAAAATGTGAGATTACTGCAAAGGAATGTGAACAGGAATTGAGTATTGATTCCCTTGGATTATTGAAAAAATTTTATGAACTTATGCTCTAAAAATTTGAAATGTGATTTTAAGTCGTGGAAGTTGTACAAAATATAAAACAGAAGTGTGGAATGCAAAAAGGTTTATATCAGCCTAAAATTTCGTTTATATGAGCTGAAGCTAGTTTTGTTATGCAAAACACTTATGAGACACATATCAAAGAAATAATTGGGAATGTGCAAAACAGTACCTAAATCTCATTTGAATGGTATTTATGACAGCTGAATGTATGAGACAGAGCGTTTGCGGAGAGATTTATCTTAGATATACATGCATGAAGTCTGTCTCACTTACTAGTTTCAAGCTCAGGTTTAAGATTTGTTAGATGACAAAATAAGTGCAAGCGAGAGCTGTGGAGTAAGTGAGCTTCCAAAAGTAATAAGTAATCATACAAATATGTCGCTGTTATAATTTCCTTAAGCAAAAGTCTTTACGTAAAAAAAAGGAAACGATTGGAAGACGAAAAAGTGTATCTCACAATTCTATCTGTCTGTCTAAACGGCTGGATCGAATTTCTCAAAACTTGGTACATAGTGGTATTTGGTAGTTCTGCCCATACGTTTTTTTTTTTTCATTTTTTTAGAACCAAAAATAACGGTACCTGCCCTAAATTTTTTTTTTCAATTTTACAAAATCTCATTTTTATCAAAAACGGCCCACAACTTTTTTTACAAAAATTCCATAATTTTCTTTCAGTAAAGGCTAGTTATTAATGTTTATTAATGCTACCTCCCAAAGAACCATTTTTGTATTTTCGATTTTCTTCAAAGCGGTAGTACTTATGGTTTCAATTTTTTGCTTCTAAAAAGTGTTAACAGTTTTTTTTACAAAAAATTCCAAAAGAATATTGTTTGGATTCTTAAAAAATGTTCCATTATTTTTTGAAATCAAATATTTTGAAAAGTAAATAGTCGAGTTTTTTTAATAATTTTTGAAAAATAATCTACATTTATAAAAATAAGGGTAGCTACCTTCCATACAAATGTTAAAAAACCGTTATATATATATTTTTTTTTTAAATGGCCCCTACGATTTTATAAAATTTTTTCTGTATGCTTAAACTAGTGCGATATAGGTACTACTAAAAGCTTATGAAAACTAACCGGAAAAATATTCTTTGAAAGTTGCACACATTCAAGAAATTAAAACAAATGCAAATGAAAAACAAAAATCGCAGGCACCCATGTTGTAATAAAAGAAACCACAAAAATTAACACTATAAAACACAAATGTCATTTTCCGCACAGAGTGTAGACTTCTCCAAATAATCTGCTACAATTATCAATTTCGCTCGTCGAACTGCGAACTGCAGAACGAAAAGTAGAACTAAATTTTTAGTCTATGATTGTTGTAATTTTTGCATGGGATTTTTTTTTTACTTGTACTAGGCTTAAGAGCAATTACCATGTATCGAAATAAGTCCCTATACTCTGTCCAATTGATATTTGCATTACAGGCCTGATGGGAGAGCTTTTTCAAAAACACTGGTGCCTGTTGCTGCTTTCACGGCACTTAACTTAAGAAATTGCCACTGAAATAAGAAACAGAATTACTGAGTTACGATGAAGGAGGGCTTAACGTCGACACCAGCCAACTAAAGCTCAATTCCACGGCAAGCCTACCCGCATTAAGGAGTCAAATTAAGTGTTGACCACCACCTTGAAGTAGTTATACTCCAGTAGCGATTCTGCGAACATGTTGCATCATGTCCACACCTCTTGCTGAGGAGCGAGGCTTATCTAACACCTCTTACATCCAAGAAACCTTGGATACCAATATTGCTCCCGCGATTTTGGGTAGCCACAGCCACCACGATACTCCCACAAGAGATAGTCCGAGGCAAGGAAGCCAAGCGTCGTGAGACACAAGAAACCGTCCTACCCCGGGAGTCCTATCTCCCGTGTACCAGAATATAGCTTCCGGAGGAGCTTCGTGACCGTGAAGTTCACTTCCAGATGAGCCAACCGCAAGGCTATAGGCCTGGCAGCCTCCAAGTCAGGCATGTACAAGAACCCCTGATCAAGGCAGAAACCAGCGGCCGAAGTGCACAACGACAGAAAACTCACTACGGGGCTAAAACAGGTGCATGACACATGCAGTCATCCCCACCAAGAGCCCAAACCCGCGACAAATGGCGAAACAAGGACAACAAAAACTACCACTACCAGAAGTAATTGGTAAATTCGCTTACGAACCACAAGCTGTGCACCCCCAAGAAATCCACCTAGCACCATGACAAGCACTCCACACGCCACACAGTCTCCTGTCACAGATCTAGCCCCAATGCCACCAGGTTAAAAGCCTGAGACAAAAGGCACCTTAGCCACAGCATAGACATAAAAGGTGGCGAAGGGCTCAGGATGAGGTTGAATAACCTAGGTCCCACCCATCCAACCATCAATTATGAACTCAGGGAATTGCGGGCTACACCCAACCTGATGGTTCAGGCACCCCACTCCCCACACAATCCCCACACAATCTCCTGCCACAGATCAAGCCCAGTTGCCACAAGTCAGATACCCGGGGCAAAAGGCACCTAAGCCACAGCAGGAAACAGCGTTGGGGTGAGCACATGACAGGCAGTGAAGGAGTCAGAGTTACGGTCAAAGGCCACCCCCGCCCAATCATATACCTGTCATATAGCCAAGGGATTGCGGGTTCTGAAATCCCAAGTATCATCCACCTGAACAATGCCCATCGCAGCATATTGCTAGCACTCAGTTAGGACATGCCTCCAATCTTCTCTCGCAGCTCCACACGCATATTCCGCCCAGTCGGCCAAGGTCCTCGCATGCGAGAATTCATTAAAGGAACCATGACCGGTCAATAAAAGCCCGTTAAGAGTGAGAAGTCCAGGTATTCCCGCTCGCACGCATACACGACGGTCAGGCAGAAACTGAAAGGTGGCTCTTCCCACCACACTTTCCGCCCATCGAGTTTGCCACCTGGAGAAAACACATCCCTTTAACAGCATCTTTCTTTCAGAAAGATTCATGTCGCCAGCCTCCACGCATTCAGCCCAGTCAAATGCTGAGAGTGGCCACTGCCTCCGTAACCTGGCAAATATACCTTTACGTATCAATTCCAGGTTAAGCGGAGGCACGACTGCCAGCACCTGTAGAGCCTCCGTAGAGACAGTCTAACAAGCCCGAAGTGAACCAAGGAGCATGACCCTCTGACAACTGAAAATCGTACTTCTATCTCTCACAGTCTTAACACTGCCGTACCATATAGACGCACCAAATGTTCCACACGCAACAAGTAGCCCGTTTTACACAGTGTAGATGCAGAAAGACCCCAGTCACACTTCAACATTCTGCTAACTGCAGGCACTAGAGAAGTGAGCTTCGCTCTCATCTGCACCAGATGAGGAACGAAACTCATTCTTTCGTTACACACTTTAGGCTCACGCCGGCAGCTCTACCAAGTGGAGGCGGATTCAAGGGCGATTTGCCCTTGAATAGCATCATAGTTGTCTTATCCACAGCAACTTCCACCCTGACATCTGCACCCCAGGGACCTACCATGCCCATGACCTTCGTGCTCCTGCTTTCCAGCTCAGCACGAGACTGGCCTTCAACAAGGAGAAGAAGATCATCAGCATAAGCAATGCACCTACAGTACGGCTGCCAGGAAGAAAGCAGCTGCAGCAGGGGATCCATCCTAAGGTTCCATACATATGGACCAGCAATGGACCCCTGGGGACATCCTCTCTCAACATTCACTGAAACCGAATCAGTGGGACAGACAACACGAGCGGTTCTGTCAGAGAAATAGCTCCTCCAGACCGCAAACTTCCGACAGCCCACCTGCAACAACCTCCGCTCGACACTGGTCCAGTCCAAGTAGTCGAAGGCCCCCTTAAAGTCGATAAATATGCCAAGGACATACTTATTGGGTGAGCCCTCCACCGAATCACGAACGCGCAGCCACGCATCTTCAACACTGCAACCAGGTTTAAAACCGAACTGGAATGGACACTGCTCAGGGATGCAGTCCATCAGTCTGTTAACCAAGACCCTTTCCAGCACTTTTCCAAGTACTGGAAGGAGACTGATTCCAAGATAAGTTCTAGGATTAGTCCTGACCTTATAGGTAGGCTTCAAAAGAGCGATCGCTTTTGCACATTTCCATTCCAGGGGAAAATAACTATCAGACCGGTCAGTTCATCAAATTCTGGTGACTTCTTTGATTTAAGTCTTGCAATGGCACAGCCAATATCGCCTTCCGTCACCATTGAAGCCAAATTAGGCAGATCCACGGATGGACCTACATGACCAGCACCCCTGGGGAAGAAGCACTTCATTAACGCTGTCGCAGAGTCCTTCTGTGATGTGAGTTCAAGTCCCCCATCATGAATGGTCCCAATATCTAAGGGTTTCCTTCCCCAACAAACACGATAAATCGGGTCATCTCGGTATTCCTCGGTGAAGGCACTTCACTCGTCATTCTAAATGCGAATCAGTATCCTTTTGTATTCAGCCAAACCTTGCCTGTAAGCAAGTTTTAACCGATCTAAGTCTGCAGACCCGAAACACCTGCAAGCCTGAAAATGCATACGCAATATCCTGGCCTGTAGACGCTTCGCGTTGAGGTCGGATGTCCGCCACCGAACCCTGTTGGGATTTACTCAACGGATCCTCCGAAAGAGCCGATCATTGACATCTCATACGCAATCATTTAACTTATCATCGATTCCCAAACGTTGAAAGGAAATATTGACATTACCTTCCTCGCAACTTCACTCTGGTACAATGCCTAATCGGGATTGCTCAGAAACCAACTCAAGTAACATCGTTGGAGCCAATAGAAGCAAAACTGTTCTTAAACAGCTTGTAAGCAGTGAAATCCAAAGGTAAAGCTCTGAAAGAGATTCTGTCACAGCTCCCTACATTTCATTTAAAAATTACGTTCTATAATCTAAGTTCCAGAACACTTTTAGCTCTATTAATTTTATAACGACTCACGATTTAAAATAGCTCCTTAATAATGTTCAATGTTTTTTAAACGAGCAAACAATTTATATGAGCACATAAAGTAGCATTGTAGAGCTGCTAAAAACTCATGTCGAAAATACTAATGCATGACTTAATAGAAATGCTAAAAATTAGCATTTCAAAAGCTACACAAAAAACAGCTGCAGAGTTAAATTACTAATACTTTCAAACAAACTCTTCGTGAAGTTAACTCTAGCGCATGCGCATGAAATCTCTCTGAGCATTATCAGATCTATCTCTGAGCATAAGGAAATGTGAAGACTCGATAGAGCTACGACAAATCGACAATAGAGCTTAATACTAAATCTCCCTCAAATAAAATACTATTACTCAATATGAGGGTGTTCCACAATAAAAAATACTAGCCATGATTTCAACGGGAAAAATTAAACCAAAAATAGGAAATAAATATATTCCTTTCACTTTCTGGGTAATACCGAGTGCGCACCTCAAAAGTGGTAAGTTCACATTTTTTGTATACAAATCAATTAAACAGTTTATTTAAAAAAAGGTTCGAAATAATATTAAGTCTATGGCTGAGTCGTAAAAGTACTTACTTACGTGCTAAGAAACCACAATGCACTTCAATGTTGAATATAATTTAAATAAACAAGAAACTTTTCCAGAAATTAGAATTATTTAACCTTCATAAATTAACTTTCAATTTCCGGAACACCCTACTTTTTAAGTACTGAACTGCTATTTTGTGGAAACTAGCACTAGAATAGCTCGATTGAAGACAAACTATGTTCATACTAAAAAATATTATTCAATAAAACACGAATCAAATATTGCAAATATTGCAATGAAAACAAAAATATATTATTTCATAATTAGTAAATTTATTTAACAAATTTCAACATTGCTCAGGGGTGGAATCGGCTAAGGTGATTGATGATTGTCACATTTATGATAATCAAATGTGATCACATTTATTTTTCCGTCTGTGTAAGGTGATCACCAAAAATTATTATAAAATTGGCATCACTTTGAGATGCAAGTACTGAGAGCTGTCAAAAATGCATTTATTTGATTTTGAAATGAAAGTATGTTTTTTGTTGAGTGAACTAATAGAAACAATATTAAGAGTTATCGCTATAAATAAATACTAAGAATCTGTTAAAATAAAATATTAAAAATATTAAGTGTGTAGCTGGGCCAATTCCAAGTCGGCAATCTATAATGTTAAGTGATTAATGTAGTCCTAAAAAATTAAATGTAAAATCTAAAGAAAAATTCAATAAAAATTTACTACTACTACTACTGATTTTGAGACTTGCAGAAGTTGTCTCACAAATTATAATTTGGCCCATTTTAGCTGACCATTCCGAATGAACTTCCATTTGGCATTAACCAACTCCAAGAAAATTGCATTGCATACAACTGGAATTGGACAATAGGAAATAATATGTGGGTTAATTAAACTCCACCTGCAAATCTTTAAGCCGAAAAAATATGTAGGGGAAGGGTGCGAGCAGTGAGACAGTGCAAACAGTGAGACAATGCATATTGTGTTTCCCCGAAAGCTTACACAGACATGTCAATGATACAAAATAGATTTTTTTTCTACGCCGAATTCTATATTTTTATCGCACACTTCATCCAACTGAGCATGTGCTTTTGGTGAGTGGTCATACAAAAAAAGTGACAAAAGTACTTTTTTAAATGTATTTTGAATTTGTGTTAACACTCTATAATATTCAATTAAATGAACTAAGTTTTTTTTTACTAATTTGTTGCTACATATCTAATATTTTAATGCAACAAATCAATCCGATAAATATTAAGCAATTTTTATTTAAACAAAAAAAATCTGAAAAAATCACAAGGGGCGAACAGTGAGACATTTTCACAAAGCGAACAGTGAGACATATCTCGAACTTAAATTTTGGAAATACCCCTCTATTTCTTGTGTTTATTATTTTACTGTCAAGCAAGCAGAAGAGAGTTTAAGTTTTGTTCAAGGTTATTCATTTGTATGAAAGTTTTTATTGATTTCCTTATTTAAAAGTGACTATCACATGTAAGGCTTTAATTGAATGTAGTTTTTTGTTACAAATTAAACAATTAAAGTTAATTTTTTTTGTTATTTGTTTATATCGTCTCACTGTTCGCCCTACAGTGTCTTACTGTTCGCACCCTCGGTGAACAGTGAGACAATTTGACTTTGCTCAGAATTTTGCTTATAACAGTTTGACTATTATATTATTCAGTAAAGTTTCTCCCTCCGTATGAAGGTAAAGTATGTCTCAAAATACTATCAAAGTTTCTGTTAGATTGCTTAAAAGGTTCCAAAGCCATATCAATTTGAAAAAAAAGTGTCTCACTGTTCGCACTCTTCCCCTACATGTATGCAAATGTGTTTTTACTAGCCGAGAATGTCTTGTGAAACTATGTACTTGCAGATATGTACGCGCGTGCTTCTACGCTAAAAAAGAAATTACATTTTGTTTATTTGTTGGAAAAAAGGAAGTTTTTGTGTGGGAAGATTCGAAAATGAATTTTTTGAAACCGAATGTTCCTCATGCATTGTTTTAGTGGTCTAAAACCATCTTCGCCTTATAGCCATTCTTATGAAGCAGAAGATTATATTTGTGAACTCCCAATTATTTATGAATAATTGGAACTCATATGTACATTATGTGTGAGGACAGAATTATGTGCTCGGGTTTTTTCTGACAGGTTAATCCTCAAGAGTCACACATTTCTACTGTAGATACCTCTATATTTTTTTCATTTTCCAAATTTTGTTTTGGTAAAAATGATTTCACCGGCACTAATAGATTAGTTTTTTTCTTTTTGAACCTTAGAAAATCAAAATACAATTTGGATTTTATATGAAAATTACAACAAAATAGCTGTCACAAGAAATAGTCACAAAAATATGATTATCACATGTGACAATCACCTTACGCAGACCGAATTTGATTATTGTGATGGTCAACTATCACAAATCACCTTAGCCGATTCCACCCCAGGTTAATTTTTTAAAATTTTTCAAAATGTGTCAAGCTCTGAAGGTAAAAGGAGAGGCGAGTGGTCTTAAAATAAATAGCAAAAAGACAAAAATAATGCTCACAGGCCGCTCCACACATCAGCGTATTTTAATACAGGAGACGCCAGTTGAAGAGGTTGAACAATTTAACTACCTTGGAAGTATTGTTTCAGCAAATGGTGGTACTGATCTGGACGTTCAAAGTAGAATAAATAAAGCTCGCGCAGCCTTCGGTTCTCTCTCCCAAATTTGGAAATCATGTCAAATCTCCTTGCGCACAAAGTTGAGATTCTTCGAATCCAATGTCAAATCCGTGCTGTTATATGCTTGCAAAACCTGGAAAGTCACGACTACCATCTCAAAGAAATTGCAGGCTTTTGTGAACCGTTGTCTACGCCATATTCTAAAAATTCGCTGGCCACAAATTATATCAAACGAGGAATTGTGGCGCAGGACAAGTCAAGAGCGGCTGGACGTTGACATAAGAAAGCGTAAATGGCAATGGATTGATCACACACTGAGGAAACCAAACGATGAAATTGCAAAGCAGTCATTTGAATGAAATCCTCAGGGTGCACGGCGGGTTGGAAGACCAAGAACAACATGGAAGTCAACAGTTCTAGCAGAAGCAGACTCCCAGAGAAAGACGTGGCCACAGTTAAAATATCTATCTGCAGACCGTGAAGGATGGAAACGATTTGTTGGCGCCCTATGCCCCAACCGGGGTTACAGGACTTGATGATGATGATGATGTTGTTATTTTGTGAAGTACCTTCAGTACAATTATGATAAATCTAAGCGCGCACACAAAATTAACTAACATAGAACACACAAAAATTAATTTTATTTCTTACTTAAACATTTTCTTTTGTAATATTTAATTAATTTGCGCGACATAATCACACATAATATTTTCGAATGCTACTATCACACACATGAAATACATCTTCCTAATATTATTTTAATTTATCATTTGTATTATCCAAACTTATACAAACAAAGTGCTGTCAAAAATGTTGCTTTAAAGATATCTGAATCATGAACCTAAGAGCTTCAAGGCCATACTAGCCACTGAAAACAAGCTGGCTTCGAGCAAAAATCAGCTCTCAAACTCAATGAATTCGAGAAAGGGATGATGCCACCAAATCAAACGGCTTTCAGAAGAGGAGTAGGAACGATAGACAATGTATATGTGCTGAACTATTTGGTGAACAAAGAGGTTGCAGAGGAGAGGGGCAAGCTAGTGGCACTGTTTATAGATTAAAAAGCTGCGTTTGCTTCAGTAGAAAGGAAAATTATGATGGAGGCGTTGGAGGAAAGAGGAGTGAGAGAAGGGCTCAGGGAATGAGAAGGGGAGGTCTACGAAGAAACAACGAGTAGAGTGAAATCGGCAGGAGTGATGGGGGAAACATTTTGGACGGGAAAGGGGGTAAGGCAGGGGTGTCCGATGAGCCCAATACTGTTCAACTTGTTGACGGCGGATATAGAAGAACTGGGCAAAGGGAGCTGGGGAGGGGTAGAAGTGAGAGGAAAAAGAATTTGCTCGCTGGCATACGCAGACGAAATGGCGAAAAATGAAGAAGAGATGCAAAGCATGATAAGAAGACTGGAGAAGTACTTCGAAAGGAAAAGACTGGAAGTAAATGTGGGAAAGACGAAAGTGATGAGGTTCAGGAAAGGAGGAGGGAGGAACACAACAGTAGACTGGAGATGGAGGGGAAAGAAGATCGAAGAAGTAAAAGAATTTAAATACCTGGGGTATGTGTTCAAAAAGAATGGAGGGCAGGAAGCACATATAAAGGACAGAATAAAAAAGGCAGCAGCGGCCATGAAGGAAGCATGGGGGATTGGAAGGAGGAAATTCGAGAAGGATTGGGAGAGCAAGATGTGGCTTTTCGACACTCTGGTGTGGACGGTGATGGGATATGGGGCGGAAGTATGGGGATGGGAGGAGAGACAAGAAATGGAAAGGGTGCAAGAAAGGTACCTCAAGTGGACGCTAGGGGTAGAATGGCAAACTCCAGGGTACATGGTAAGAGAGGAAACAAAACGAGATAAGTTAATGGTTAGAGCACGAAAATGGGCATGGAATTATGAACAGAAATTAACAGATGGAAAAGGAAGCGAAATAGCAAGGGAATGTTTAGAGGAGATGAAAGAGACAGAGAGATGGACGGGGAAGAGGGTCACTATGGGAACAAGGGAGAGAAAAAATAAAGGGAAGAGAAGACAGTGTGAATGGATACGAGGGAGTAGAAAGAGAAGACAGGAGAGAGCAAGAGAAGGAAAGAAGTGAACGAATAAGAGAATCCAGTTACAACAGATGGTATAAAGAAGTAATGACAGAAGGGATTCCACAATATTTAAAAGCGGGTTGGAAGACAGAAAGAACAAGGAGAATTGCAAGAGTCAGGCTAGGGAATGAGGTGAGAGAAAGATGGTACTGGAAACGGGAAGAGGAGAGAATGTGCAGAATAAGTGAGGGTGAACAAGAGACATGGGAACATGTATTAGAAAAATGCAGATCTGGCGGAGATGAAGGAAAATAATAGGGGAAATAATAATAGGGAAATAATGGACGAAACGGGGAAGAGTGGATAAAGGAACTAGAGGCAGTGAGAAAAGATAAGGTGATAGAGAGGGGAGGAGAGGGAGCAGAGTAGGGAAGCGGGAGCCTTGTAGCCCTTAGGGGAGTCAATAAAAATCAATAGAATAGAATAGAATAGAATAGAATAGAATAGAATAGAATAGAATAGAATAGAATAGAATAGAATAGAATAGAATAGAATAGAATAGAATAGAATAGAATAGAATAGAATAGAATAGAATAGAATAGAATAGAATAGAATAGAATAGAATAGAATAGAATAGAATAGAATAGAATAGAATAGAATAGAATAGAATAGAATAGAATAGAAAAGAATAGAATAGAATAGAAAAGAATAGAATAGAATAGAATAGAATAGAATAGAATAGAATAGAATAGAATAGAATAGAATAGAATAGAATAGAATAGAATAGAATAGAATAGAATAGAATAGAATAGAATAGAATAGAATAGAATAGAATAGAATAGAATAGAATAGAATAGAATAGAATAGAATAGAATAGAATAGAATAGAATAGAATAGAATAGAATAGAATAGAATAGAATAGAATAGAATAGAATAGAATAGAATAGAATAGAATAGAATAGAATAGAATAGAATAGAATAGAATAGAATAGAATAGAATAGAATAGAATAGAATAGAATAGAATAGAATAGAATAGAATAGAATAGAATAGAATAGAATAGAATAGAATAGAATAGAATAGAATAGAATAGAATAGAATAGAATAGAATAGAATAGAATAGAATAGAATAGAATAGAATAGAATAGAATAGAATAGAATAGAATAGAATAGAATAGAATAGAATAGAATAGAATAGAATAGAATAGAATAGAATAGAATAGAATAGAATAGAATAGAATAGAATAGAATAGAATAGAATAGAATAGATCTCAATAAATTCGCTGCCAGTATGCTTTACACTTGCTTTAGAAGTGCATCTGGAGCTTCTTTTGAAATCAAAGAGCTTTAAGATTTGCTCTAAAGACACTGTTAAAGCATTTGAACAGCTAAAATTGTTACTTGGGAACCCTTCGCATCCAAACCCACACTGGCATCCGGAGGAACGCTAGAGCGAGCAATCTAAACCTGCAGGAGGCTGTTATCACCCACTCCTTCAGCCTCTCGAATACACCAGTGAAAATTATACCTACCAATACGAAGAGCTGGCCAGTTTGCCAGGGTAACATCAATACCACAGCGCCCATTTGGGCCATCAAACGTATAAGGGTCACTCGGTTCATTAGCGACAATCAAATCGCTTAACAGGACGCCCCTGCTGGCTTTGAGATATCCGGAATCTTAATGAACCAAGCAGGAGAGACTGCATTAGCGTCTATGCCAAAAATTGCCATCGACCAAGTCTCCGCGGGCTTGAAGGGCTTGATATCAGGTAGCGAGATCTGAAGCTTACACACCAAGCCACTAGAGGCAGTGGCCGATGTATCCTGGGCGGACGAAGGTAGCTTTAAACCCTTCGAAGCCTTTCCAACAACAACCGGCACCTTCAAAGGACCACCCAAGGCAGCAAAGCCTTCACCAATACCTTTTTAGGTGCCTTGGCAGATGACACCACCACCTCCGGAGAGACCTCCAAAGCCCCCGAGCCGCCACAAAGGGAAGCTACAAATAGTGCGCCGACAGAAGCAGCTACCACCACTCCCTCATCCTGCTGGGACAACTCCCGAGCAGACTCTCCCTCCAAAGAAGGAGGAAGAGGAACCTCCAGGATAACTTTCTTGGGCCACGAAGAGTCAGAGGCGGATGAATCTGCCTTGGCTGACTTCTCCACCTGACGCTTCTTTGCACCCTTCGAGGTACTAGCCCCGTCCTCGGTGCCCATGACGGAATCCACCACAGAGCTCGCTGACGAAACCGGCACCAAACGTTCTCATCGACTGTCTCATCCCTTTGACCTCCTCTTCCCCTTCTTCTTCCTGGGGTTGGCAGCCTCGTTCCTATACGTACTTACCTTCAAATAGACCGTCTCATCGACCTTGGCCAGCTTCCTGAAAATTTCGACATCACTGTCGAATCCGAGTTGATGCCACCCAGGCCGTCAGGGGAAGTACCCCCCCCCCCCCCAACTATTTTAAATTAAAAAAAAAAAATCAAGCAATAATCCTGATGGAGGAAAAATAAAAGAAAACAAAAAATAAACAAAAGAGTCGACAGTAACCCGACAACGGGGAGAGCCGACCTCAGAAATTTGTTTTTCCCGAAGGGGTGTTGTTGGACCCCTATAAAACTCAAAAAAAGTTTTTTTTTTTTAAACATATCCAAGCACCACTAATAGCCTATTGAATAGACGTTTTAAAAAGGAACAATTACGTGCGAGGGTTTTTATTATTGAATATGTTTGTTTGGCCCATAATCATGCTTAAAACCGAAAATGCTACTAAATTCACCCATGCGTTTCTGAGAGAATGGTCACACTGGCCTCTTTTCAGTATTTTTGGTATAACTCGAAAACTAAGCCGAATTTGACAATTTTACATATAATACTTTTTGTTCAAAATTAAATTTTCTATCGAAATGGATAGTTTGGAAAATTTCTTAAAGAAATTTAACCAGGAAAAGTAAACAAAAACCAACATAAAAACAATCTAAAAGATTTTAAATTTTTTTCTAAATTGCGCATAACTTTTTTCGGAGCAACGATACACTCAAGACATACATGAACAAAGTAAACTGGAGTCTTAAGGTCTTAATATGACATGTTAAAAAAACCATATTATTTGAAAATTGACAGAGATATAGCCATTCAAACTTTACCATTTCTTATCATTTTTCGCAGTTTTTGCCCGAAAGCCTATTTTTTGGTACTTTATGACAAATTTAACGTTCCTAATACCAAGTACCAAATATCAAATCTTATGTTAATCGGACCAACCGTTCGGTCTGTAGGTCTGAAAACATTTAAAAACTGCCGAAAACGAAATTGTGAACTTACATCCTTTTTATAAATTCTCTATAGCTCTAATGTCATATTATATCAAAATTTTAATTTCGAACATTTTTACGAAAGTGAAATTCACCATATTGTACCGAAAAATGGACTTTCGGGCCAAAACTGCGAAAAATTATAAGAAATGATAAGGTTTGAATGGAAATATCTCTGTCAATTTTGAACAAATGTTAATTTTTGAACATGGCATATTAAAGCCTTTAGTCTCTTCTTTATTTTGTCCATGCATGTCTTGACCCTATCTTTGCTTCAAAAAAAAGTTATGCACAATTTATTAAAAATTTTAGATATACTTGATTTTTTGATTTTTTTTAAGTTGGTTTTTATTAACTTTTCCTGCTTAAATTTTTTCGTAAATTTTTTTGAACTATACATTCCAATAGAAAATCTTATTATGAACAAAAAGTATTATACGAAAAATTGTTAAATTCGCCTTAGTTTTCAAGTTACACCAAAAATATTGAAAAGTGTGACCATTCTCTCAGAAACGCATGGGTGAATTTAGTAGCATTTTCGGTTTAAGCATGCTTATGGGCCAAACAAACATATTCAATAATAAAAACCCATGCACGTAATTGTTCCTTTATACCCCTCATTTTCCGTTCTATTCAATAGGCTATAAGAGTTATCATAGAAGTTGTATTGAGTTACATTGAAATTCGTTGGTAATCTTCATTGAACCCACGTGCATCCCACTATGACCTATCTGCTCCCCAGCTAAAAGGAGGCTGATTTGATTGCGAATTTGCCATCAACCTCATTTTTTTTTAAAGACTTTTTCTTTGGTTTTTTCTATGGAACTTTCAGGATTCAGACTTTCTTAGAGCATTTGGTAGCAAATAAAAATGAAATCAAATACTAAAATTCCTCCTCATAAAGGATTAATTAACCTTCTTTCTATTATAAATGCTGCTCTAAGGCCGCGTTTCCATTTGCAAGTAAGCTGGCGGAAGTCTTGCGGAAGTTTCTTGCAGTAGCGTTTACATTGTTGTATGAATTCTTGCAAATTCTTCAAGAAGCTCGCGCATCATACTGTCACAATTTATTGCAGAGGTATTAACACATGCGAAGTCTATGAGAAAATGTGAAAAAGCATTATGGATGAAAGACAATTATTCAGACAGCAAAATATCAGCTGTTTTTGACTGGAATGGCTTAACAAAAAATACTTTTAAAATTTAATGAGACAAAAACGAGCTTTTAGTTTACAAGGGCATTTAAAATCTTCCTAAATATAAAAGCATTTGGTGAAACCAAAAAACATCATTTAAAGGCTAAAAGGCTTTTTAAATAATTAAAAGCCTTTCGTGAAATCGGCCATGAAACTATTGAACTTTGTATGGAAGGTTGTCTAGGAACCAATAACAACTAGACGTATACCGTTGGAAAGGTATTTGTATGCGCTACAATAGTCACTATGGCGGCTTATTTCAAATCACCGTGTGAAAAAAGTTATTCGTTAACCCAGGTTTTGTTTTGGTACATTCTAGTGTGGACAAAATTTATACAAACTGCTCTTACCAGTACTAATAAGATGTATGTCGTTGAAAAGGTATTTTTACGAACAATAATAGTTACCGTAACAACTTACTAAAAATCACGGTGTGGAAATAGTTATTCGCTGTTTTAGGGAATTTTGGCACAGATTAAATGTATGGAGCATGGGTAACAATTACCCCCATATTAATAAACGGCGGATAACAATGTGCTAGCGTTAATACATCTGTTAACTAGTAATTCTTATTAACAAATGCGTAATAGTCTGTGACGTGTGTTAACGTACGGATAACTTTAACTAGCCAGATTCCACGTATAATGAACGGATAACTTCTTAACACATACACGCACGCGTATGATAGCACCGTTTACTACTCACAGTATACACTTCGTAAGGCAGTGCATGCATGTGACACATGTATTAGAAAATCACCATAATTTGATGAAGTGGTGAATTTGGTGAAGTGATCAATACTGGAAAGATATCATCAGCAGTATTAATAAAAACCTGCTATCCGCTCCCTAACACACGTGTTAACTGGCATACGGATAGACAACTTGTCCGTTTGATAATTTTTCTTATTAAAAAATATATGATATCTTTGCAGTATTTATCACTTCACCAAATTCACCATTTCTTCAAATTATGGTGATTTTCTAATATATGTGTCACATGCATGTACTGCCTTACGAAGTGTATACTGGTAGTAGTAAACGGTGTTATCATACGTGTGCGTGTATATGTAAAGAAGTTATCCGTTCACTATACGCGGAATTTGGCGAGTTAAAGTTATCCGTACGTAAACACACGTCACAGACTATTACACATTTGTTAATAAGAATTACAAGTTAACAGATGTATAAACGCTAGCACGTTGTTATCTTCCGTTTATTAATATGGGGGCATATCTTTTTAAATAAGAAAAGTTATCAAGCGGACAAGTTGTCTATCCGTGTGCCAGTTAACACGTGTGTTAGGGAGCGGATACCAGTTTTTTATTAATACTGCTGCTAGAGAATAACTTTTTTCACACAGTGATTTGAGTTAAGCTGCCGTATTGATTATTGCAGTACATAAAATTTCCTTTCCAACGACATACGTCCCGTTGTTATTTGTTGAACTTACTATCACACTTTTTGCCCATACTAAAAAAAAACTTTTTTTCACACTAAAATTAACCACAATATTTCATTAGTTTACGAATAACTTTTCTCACTCAGTGATTTGAACTGAACTAATATGAAAGATACTGTAGGTAATGGAAATACCTTTCCAATGACATTTATAATGTCGTTATTGCTTAGACCAGTTTTCATAAATTTTCCCCTACTAAATATGTTTTATTCATACTAGAATGCACCAGAACACAATCCTATTTAGCGAATAACTTTTTTCACGCAGTGATTTGAAGTTAGCCCCCATAGTAACTATTGTAGTACATAAAAATACTTTTCCGACGACATATGTCTCGTCGTTATTGGTCTTGTAGACCGTTTTGTCCTATTCTCCTTTATTCACTTTTTAACAGTTCTTATATACTGAAGACAGTGCTGGGGGGTAAAGAGAAAAATTCCTTTTTGTGGGAAAATTTTTCTTTAAAAATATTTTATCTTTAAGATTCAATACGACAATATTACCGACGAAATTTTAAAAGTGTTAAAGGTTTTACTTTGTGTAATCAAACTAGGAAATAATAATAAAAACAAGAGATTGGCAACACTGAACCGAAAGTGACAGCAAGCAAAGAAAAAGAGCTCTGATTTAAAATTCAAAAATAAAGTATAAATTAATAAAAAAGTCAATATATACGTAATCGAGTTTGTGAATAATAAGAAGTTCATCTTTCCCTGTCTTCGAACAGTAAACGGAACTACTAGTGGAGATATAAACGGTGAAATCACATTTATAGGAAGACAGGGATCATCGGTGATTGACCTTTGTTTGGCAGGTGGAGACTGGAACCAGTTCATTACTGATTTTGAAGTTGGTGAGGTACCCTATTCAAACCATCTTCCAATCATATTAAAATTTAGTCTTGAAGCAGAAGATCTTGAGGAACTGCGAGAAATTCATCTTTTACCCAAATTGCAATGGAAAGACGCCAATGGAACTGCATATCGACAAAATTTGGATTTAATTCTAGCATCTCAGGAAACAAAGGAATTCCAAGATTTAGAACAATTAATTAAGGTGGCATACCCACATTATAATAAACACGATAGGAAAAAACAGTTTAGACAGCCCTGGTTCGATGAAGAATGCATGATAGCTAGAAAACGATCTTTTGCTTGGCTCAAATTATTCAAAAACAATGGTGGAGAAACAATTAAAAATCTTTATATTGAGGCAAATAAGCTTTTCAAAATAACTTGTAGCAACAAAAAAAAGATTTATTTTGAAACAGAGGCCAGGAGCTTAGCCCATTGCTCAAATGCGACAGACTTCTGGAAAACAGTAAGAAAAATTAATGGAAAAAAGTTCGAAATTAGCAGAGATCTAGATCCAAGTTTACTTTTTACGCACTTTAAACAGCTTTTAAATCCACCGCTTTATTCAACCACGTTCCAATTTGCAACTCCAGATTTCAGCAACGACATTTTGGATACTCAAATCACAGTTGAAGAAACAAGAGCAGTAATAATGGACCTGGAAGATGGAAAATCACCTGGACTTGATCGAATACCATCCGAATTTTATAAATATGGTTCTATGGAACTAATTAAAAAAGTAACAGAATTGAGCAATTATATGTTTGAGCATGGAACAGTCCCTCGAGAGCTTAAAAAGGCGTTGATATTTCCCATCCATAAAAAAGGAAGCAAATCTGATCCCAATAACTATAGAGGCATTTCCTTTTTGAATGCTTCATATAAAATATTTACGACCATTCTTCAGAGACGTCTCACAAATTGGGTGGATGAAAACAACCTCCTGAAAGAATCACAAGCTGGCTTTAGATCTGGTTACTCAACAATCGATCATATATTCGTTTTAAGGAATATTGCAGAATCTTTTTTATCGAAAAACAAGAAATTGTACGCGTTCTTCGTTGACTTCAAAGCAGCGTTTGATACGGTTGATCGGAAGTCTTTGATGTACAAACTATTCGCCAAGGGAATGACGCAAAAATTTGGGAGAGTCATTGAAGCCCTTCTTGAAGACACATGGGTGGCAGTCTAGAATGGTGAAACCATCTCCGAGTGGTTTCAAACAGAAACAGGTTTGAGACAGGGATGTACCTTAAGCCCACAGCTATTTGCGCTATTTATAGATGACATAACTGATTTTCTCCCAGGAGGTATTGAAATTGCTAATACGGTCATTAAAGCACTATTGTTTGCGGATGACATAGTCATCTTAGCGTACTCACCCGAGTCACTCCAGTTAATGATGAATCGACTCTATGATTACTGTGCATTGTGGAACTTGGTAGTCAACTTGGATAAATCCAAAATCATGGTATTTAGAGGAGGTAGAGGAGCGCCACGAGCGAATGAGAAATGGTTCTTCAATGGCCAACAAGTAGAAGTGGTTAACGAATATAAATACTTAGGTGTGATCTTTGCAAGCAATCTTAAAATGGAGAAACATTTGAAAGAAAAGCTGATGAATGCTAAAGCAGCAATTAACTCAACGTGGAAAAAGTGTTTTGCCAACAAGTATATCGATCATAGCGTAAAATTTAAAGTTTTTGAAGCTGCTTCTGAAGCAATCCTGCTATATGCCGCGCAAGTATGGGGTGCTAAGCAATACGACACAGTCGAAAAACTGCTTCGCTTCTACATAAAACGTACATTTAGACTTCCTCCAAATACACCCAACTACGCGATTAACCTCGAGACCGGTCTACCTCCACTGTTTGTTAAAACTCTAAAACTACAAGCAGATTACGTATGCAAGGTATTAAAAATGCCAGATACACGATTACCAAAAAATTTATTGCTAAGATCAATACAGAGCTAAAGTTGCTGGTACGGAGAATGGCTTGAGCTCGCAGACTCCTGTAACTTTGAGCTCAACCTGGAGGAAGTGCTGCCAATTGACTACAGAAAAACCCTCTACGAGCTGATTTCGACAGCAGATGTTCACATCAGGAACCAATTTTCAAGGGAAGCAAGGGAATCAATCTACAGATCACTTTACAGCAGATTAAACTTCAACCTCGAACGAGTGAATTACTTCCGAGATGAATATAGTATCGAAACAATTTCGATGATGCTAAGACTAAGAGGGGAACTTCTTCATCTTAATTATATATCCCACCGGGAGGACCTACCAATTTTGTGCAACATATGTAACTCCAAAGATAGGGAAGATGTTTTCCATTTCATCGATCGATGCCCAATCCTCCGGGAAACAAGAAATTATTTTCTTGGCAGCGTTATCCTCTCAGATGAACAAGTCATAAGCTTCCTGAACGAGATGAATGTCCCAGCTTTATTTAAATTTTGCAAAACAGCGCTAAGTTATCGGGAAAGAATCATTAACGGAAACTTTTAAATGGAACAAAACAAATTATTATTAAATGTTTTTATTCAGTTTTAATTTACCTTTATTATTTATTGGAAAAAATGCTTGTATATATTATTTAGAATTCATAAACAGTAAACCAATCGGCAGACGGCTAAGCCAAGCCTTACAGATTTTGAGAAATTTATATATGTGTAAAAAAAATGTATGATGCAAATAAATAAATCCTTCCTTCTAATAAAAACAAAAGGACTTCACTTTTAAATCACAAAAAAAATAGCTAAAGGCTGAATGCTGATAACTTTCACATCCTTTTTTATTTGATACCACAAGCTATAGCTCCAAAGGTATTACAGAAAGTCCAATATTATTGACACTAAGCAAACAAATTTTAAAAAATCTAATAGGGAGTTTTCGTTTCCTATTATAACTTTAAAAGCCATTACCTTTTTGAGTCTGACAAATAATGCTAAATTTCAAACTGAAAATAAAAGTCGTTTTTTACCTTAAGAGTGTTCCGAACTGAACAAAACCAGTCATTTGCTAACTTTTTTTTGCGTATATAAGACAGGTTTTTTTTCATTTGCATCAGATACTTTAGGTTTGTTCGATTTCAGCACTGGGACGCACTGGGTCGCCCTGAACTCGCTCTTATGTGTTTTATGTGACACTTTTTTTACCCCAGTTTATTTGCACTGTGTTCGGTGTGTGTTCGGGGCGAGCACTGAACTCGCTCTTACGCACCCCAGGCTTTTTTTTCTCAGGGAAAGAAATCAGAGCTGCGAAATTGAAATCAGCTGTTTGTAAAAGTTGAATGTCAAAGGAATAGATCAACTTTGCGAATTTTTATGACGATATAAATAATAAATATGAAATATTTTGTATACTATTTTGTATACTATTTTGTAACTTTTTATATATATTAATAAATACAATGCAAAGGAAAATTTATGGATATCTTGTGCTTGCATAAAGATTTTGAAGCTGCAAAAAATAGTATCCAAGCACCTTAACAAAAGTAACACTGAGTTGTTCGATGTGAAATCAAAACCCGGGCAGCCCCCAGTTTTTTGACATTTGAATGACATTCCCCAGTGCGCCCTGGGGCAGGGAACAGCGAACAAATCTTTTGTTATATAAAACTTTTTATTTTTACTTATTGGTCACTAGTAGGCGTTTTATTGTACTTAAAAAAGCATTTTGTAAAAGTACCGGATTTTAACTTCCTAATTTACATAAATCTTTTGTCAAAAAGTGGCTTCTAAGAATAAAAAATTTCAATATCAGAGGCACAATTATGATTATATAATTAATGAAAATTGTGAAAAATAGATTGAATTTATATCCACTGCAAAAAATTTATTAAAAAAATACCGTTAGGTATAAAAAATTGACTGTCAAAAATGCGTTTTTTCAAAATGTACAAATCATTTTTATTTTGTATTATTAAAATTTTTATTAGGTACAAAATTAAAAAAATTCTCCAATAGTGGCATAATTACCCCCATATTAATAAACAGCGGATAACAACGTGCTAGCATTTATACATCTGTTGACTTGTAATTCTTATTAACAAATGTGTAATAGTCTGTGACGTAACTCGCCAAATACCGCGTATAGTGAACGGATAACTTCTTTACACATACACGCACAAGTTTGATAAGACCGTTTACTACTACCAGTATACACTTCGTAAGGCAGTGCATGCATGTGAAACATGTATAGAAAATCACCATAATTTGATGAAGTGGTGAATTTGGTGAAGTGATAAATACTGAAAAGATATCAAATCTTTTTAAATAAGAAAAGTTATCAAACGGACAAGTTGTCTATCCGTGTGGCAGTTAACACATGTGTTACGGAGCGGATAGCAGGTTTTTATTAATACTGCTGTTGAAATATGGAATTTTATTTTAAGCATTGTTTTGCAAAAAATGCTATAGTGCAAGCTACATTTGCTTTGAAAAACAGCCATATTTGCCATTTTCTTAGAGGCTTTTCAAAAAACGAGAGCACAAAATTAAAAATTTTTTCCAATGATGTCCTACAGCAGTATTAATAAAAAACTGGTATCCCTAACACACGTGTTAACTGGGCACACGGATAGACAACTTGTCCGCTTGATAACTTTTCTTACACCCCTATTGAGGTTGTCAAATATCAATTTGATAGTTGATAAATTTAAAATTCAATGTTTAAAAATCCATCTTATAAAAGTTTTGATCATTGAGAATGATGCAGACAGTTGCTGATAACAAGAAAATTAAAAAATATAAAAGAATTAATGACCAGTTTATTGATAAATTGAGTTTAAAAAACCAATTTTCAAGGTTTATCAAATATCAAATTGATAATTGACAACCGTAATAGGGGTGTTATTAAAAAAGATATGATATCTTTCCAGTATTTATCACTTCACCAAATTCACCACTTCATCAAATTATGGTGATTTTCTAATACATGTGTCACAAGCATGCACTGCCTTACGAAGTGTATACTGGTAGTAGTAAACGGTGCTATCATACGCGTGCGTGTATGTGTTAAGAAGTTATCCGTTCATTATACGTGGAATCTGGCTAGTCAAAGCTATCCGTACGTTGACACACGTCACAGACTATTACGCATTTGTTAATAAGAATTACTATTTAACAGATGTATAAACGCTAGCACGTTGTTATCCGCCGTTTATTAATATGGGGGCTAGAAAACAAGTTTATCTGTCCATAAGCACCTTAATCGTTTTGATCGGACAAGTACACGCTTCACAACCTTTTTCATGAAATCACCATTTCAGTCCGGAACACCCTTAATAGAAATTTATTCTCAATTAATCTTTGAAGTTTTTTTTTGTGAATAAAAATCGTTTTACATAATCGGGGTATTTCGTGACTTTCGCTTCCGTGACTGTCGTTATTTTGCCTGGTTTCTCTCCAATTTTCTCTATCGGATTCGTACTCTTCACCAGTTTAATAATACGGAACACAGAAGCTCCTAAAACGCAACCACGAAAGTGACAAAATCCTCACGAATACTACCATCAGAAACGAATCTTATGGCTTAAACAGTTGTGCAACACGTCTGCACGGCAAACAACACCAAAATCAACTAATTTAGCCCGAAGATGGACAAGTCGTCCGAAACGCGTCGCAAATTTTAATAATTTATTAAAATATTATATGTTGTTTTTATTTGAAGTTTTTTTTTATAAATACATTTAAAGATTATTTTAAATAAATTTTAAAACAATTTTTATTTTTATTTCTCATTTCATTCATATCCACACAACATGGAGACAACACCACAAAGAAATATTACCTTAAAACAATTTTATAAAATAATTTTTTGTCACTGAAAAAGAAAATGGCACTCATTTTTTTTAAGAAGCTTTTTCGAAATATTCATATCTAAAAAAGCATTAAAAAACATTTTTCGCCATATTTGAGGGTATGCTACATCACAAAATAATTTGTTTCCTAAAATTCCTTCCAGAATCTAAAAGCAGGTACTATTTCCCCCTTTTGAAATCCATTTAGAAAACTCGAAATATTTTTTCTTCTCAAGGCGAAATCCTAAGTTGAAATTTGACAGTTTTTATTTTCAAATATTATACAGACCACTTTACTCTGGTTTATAATATCTCAAATATAGTACACAAACTTATTTGGTGCTCTTTTCAATCTCCTTTAGCGAGCCAAACCCATTAGCTTAAATGAAAACTAGAATTAATTTTATTATGAAATGCAACTTTTGGAAGGTATTAGATGTGAAAACTTCAGAGTTAAGTATATGACACACCCTTGTAACTAACATTAAGACCTTTATCAAAATCATTTTTTCAAACTGATAAGGCCTGGAAAAGATTTGTATGTTGAAGCAAAAATTTTCTTCTTTAGTGAGGTCTAGAGAATTTCGCTAGTTACTCTTGCTAGATCTCCTTAAATTTGGAACTTGGGCCAGAAACTTAATGAGTCTCAAAATTGCATGATAGGATGAATTGAGGATTTTGTTGTCTTATCGTAAACAACTATAGCCAGCAGTTGATTTTACATAAAAGGTGTGTTTTTTACCATGAAATTTCTTGCAAATTTTCACAATTTGCTGTCAAAAACCATAGGAGAAAAAACCCAAAGTTGGGAAACTTGGTGAAAATTTCACGTTACCAAACAGGCATAATATAATGGATTTTGTTATGTGAACCAAGGTGATAGAATGAAGACTATCTCATAGAAAACAACAACAGTTTTAATAAAAACTGGTATCCGCTCCCTAATTCTACTTATCATTCTAATTAAGCTTTGCAATAGCTAATAAGATATTATCATCTTACATTGTATAAGCATTCGATGAAATAAACTAAACTAAACTAAACTAAACTAACGGGTTAGCTGGCACACGGATAAACAACTTGTCCGTTTGATAACTTTTCTTATTAAAAAAGATATGATATCTTTCCAGTATGTATCACTTCACCATTTCATCAAATTGTGGTGATTTTCTAATACATGTGTCACATACATGCACTGCTTTACAAAGTGTGTACTGGTAGTAGTAAACGGTCCTATCAAAAGTGTGTGGAAGAAGTTATCCGTTCATTATACGCGGAATTCGGCGGGTTAAAGTAATTCGTACGTTAACACACGTCACAGACTATTACACATTTGTTAGTAAGAATTACAAGTTAACAAATGTATACATGCTAGCACGTTGTTATTGTTATCTGCCGTTTATTAATATGAAAGTATATAACCACAGATAATAGAGATACATCGATACCGCATCCAGTTCAAATACAAATTACCATTTGCTTTGGTTATGTTTCGCTCTAGACAGTAATCTTTTAAGTACATCATGAAAATCAATGTTAAAAGCTATTTTGAATCAATAACAAGTCCAATCCTTAATGCTAAGTCTTCTACTTGGCTGATTTATTTCAGTAGTATATAGAACTTGTATTATAAAACCTTCTAACAATGTTAAAAATAGTTTTTTTTTTTACAAATATGCAAATGTTTGCTTTTACTTACGATATTCGCATTCTTCTATGACCCGCTATTGGCTTTCTTATAGATTTCGGTTTGATTTCGGTCTTTTCAAGCAAACGAGTCTGTTTATGATCCGCAAACGTAGTAAACAACGTATGAATGACTACGCTTCGGATACAAAGGTGGATCCTTAAAACTGCGTTTTACGGCGCAGATTATAGTAGGGGAACCCACTAAGGAGTTTTGGGATTTACTCGAGCGCGTCAGATTAGTATAAAAGGGGGTACCTTGCACCCTGCTGAGTACCTCCACCATATATCAGTCTTCTAGGTAGGGCCGGGCGCCTAGGGCAGGTTGTCAGATTAGTAAAAAAAAATCGATAGCTCGAAATACTCGAGCGCGTCAGATTAAGATAGGGTAGGTTAATTACATGCTGAAAAGTTTGTATTTCAATAATCTGACGATTTGAGTGTGACCTAAGGTAGTGGGAGGGTTACAAACTTGCAAAAAAAATTGCCACCTGGACATTCTTCGGTTGAGTTTTTTGTATTGTGAAGCAAATAATTCTAGGATAACGGGAAAAGTATAATCTGCCCTTTTCTCGTAGGTAGAGGTGACTTTCGAAAAAAACGACTTAAATAGAAAAATAAATATTAAAAATCAAGGACAATACTTAGGGCCAGTTGTACAAATATTTAACTCGTGGTTCAGCGATTTTAACTCACTGGCTTCGCAGAATGGAGTGAGGTTCAACGTTGGTTCAGGCATTAAATTGGCGTCTTTTACATACTTAAACCTTGAACCATCGTTGAACCTCAATAATTCTGCCGAAGTCAGGCAGTAAAAATATTTGAACCACGGATCAAAATTTGAACCACTTTGTACAACGGGTCCTTAAAATACAAAACAATAACGGTTTTAAAAGCCAGAAATCTGTTCTTTAATCCTACATTTAAATTGAATTTATTTGTGTTAATAGTTTTCAAAATATTTGCATTTAAACTCAAAATTTTTATAAAAAAAAAAACGCAAAACAAAATTTTTGGATAAATTTTTCTGAAAATTGTGGAATAAAAAACTAAATTTTCTTTTTGTGGTCGATGCTCGTATTATTTATTTTGTATTTTAAATCGAACACAAAAAACCCGAAGCTTTTATGTCTTCTAGTTTTTAAGAAAATTGTAAATTACTGATACTACTTTTTTATGAGATTATTATCATTATGTAGCTGTTCCCATTAGTAGCTATTGACATTGGAAACAGACATTCAAAGTTATTAAATGCAAACGAAATTTGGCAAACACCGAACCTCGCACATACCCTAGATCCTATAGTGAGCCCAAGCAGGGCGGTTGCATACATATCTTACTTTAAAACGCAGCCGTTATGCTGGCAGTGCAAGCAAATAAAAAATATCGCAAAAAAGTTGTATCAGTAACTTCCAATTTTCTCAAAAACTAGAAGATACAGAAGCTTCCGGTTTTTTGTGTTCGATTTTAAATAACTATGAGCATTGACCACAAAAAGAAAATTTAGTTTTCACCTCACAATTTTTGAAAAATTTGTCTCAACATTTTGTTTGCGTTTTTTTTATCAAAATTTTGAGTTTGTATGCGAATATTTTGAAAACTATTGACATAAGTAATTTAGTTAATTTAAATGTAAGACAAAAGAACAGATTTTTGGCTATTAAAACCGTTATTGTTTTGAATTTTAAGTATTGTCGCTGATTTTTAATATTTTTTTTCCATTTAAGCTGTTTTTCTCGAAAATTGCCTCTACCTCCTAAACGGGGCGGCATAGATCCCCCCTCCCATAGTAAGAAATGCTTGTTCATATAAGAGCCTTCTAAAAAAAAAAAAAACATTTTCAATTTTTAGCGCCCAAGTTATGTCAGTGATTGAAAAAATCCTGAATAAAATTGTTTCTTCTTTTCAAATCCTCAGATTAAGAAAACCCCTCCAAATAATCGTCAGATTAAGGTTCAGCACATGTAGGACATCGATTTGAACCATATATATCAAAATCTGACGCGCTCGAGTATTTCAAAATGGCGATTTTTTTCTACATTCTCAGGAAGCTGCCGCAACCTTGCGTCATCCGAATCGCCAGTCTTTTGAATATGAGCATCCTTGGGGGTCACTTAAAATCCCCTATTAAAATCTGACGCGCTCGAGTAAATCCATTTGTTCTCCAATTTCTACACTCCTATACAGCCACCCCCACCACGCAAACCGGCAGATTAACATACCACCGTTATTAGATAGACCCAGGCCATATACACTATCCCCCATATTAATAAACGGCGGATAACAACGTGCTAGCGTTTATACATCTGTTAACTAGTAATTCTTATTAACAAATGCGTAATAGTCTGTGACGTGTGTCAACGTACGGATAACTTTAACTAGCCAGATTCCACGCATAATGGACGGATAACTTCATAACACATACACGCACGCGTATGATAGCACCGTTAACTACTACCAATATACACTTCGTAAGGCAGTGCATGCATGTGACAAATGTATTAGAAAATCACCATAATTTGATGAAGTGGTGAATTCGGTGAAGTGATAAATACTAGAAAGATATCATATCTTTTTTAATAAGAAAAGTTATCAAGCGGACAAGTTGTCTATCCATATATCAGTCCTCTATGTAGGGCCGGGCGCCTAGGGCAGGTTGTCAGATTAGTAAAAAAAATCGATAGCTTGAAATACTCGAGCGCGTCAGATTAAGATAGGGTAGGTTAATTACATACTGAAAAGTGTGCATTTCAATAATCTGACGATTTGAGTGTGACCTAAGGTAGTGGGAGGGTTACAAACTTGCAAAAAAAAAAATTGCCACCTGGACATTCTTCGGTTGAATTTTTTGTATTGTGAAGCAAATAATTCTAGGATAACGGGTAGAGGTGACTTTCGAAAAAAACGACTTAAATAGAAAAATAAATATTAAAAATCAACGACAATACTTAAAATACAAAACAATAACGGTTTTAAAAGCCAGAAATCTGTTCTTTAATCCTACATTTAAATTGAATTTATTTGTGTTAATAGTTTTCAAAATATTTGCATTTAAACTCAAAAATTTTATTAAAAAAACGCAAAAAAAAATGTTTGGATAAATTTTTCTGAAAATTGTAGAATAAAAAACTAAATTTTCTTTTTGTGGTCGATGCTCGTATTATTTATTTTGTATTTTAAATCGAACACAAAAACCCGAAGCTTTTATGTCTTCTAGTTTTTAAGAAAATTGTAAATTACTGATACTACTTTTTTATGAGATTATTATCATTATGTAGCTGTTCCCATTAGTAGCTATTGACATTGGAAACAGACAATACATTCAAAGTTATTAAATGCAAACGAAATTTGGCAAACACCGAACCTCGCACATACCCCAGATCCTATAGTGAGCCCAAGCAGGGCGGTTGCATACACATCTTACTTTTAAAACGCAGCCGTTATGCTGGCAGTGCAAGCAAATTAAAAATATCGCAAAAAAGTTGTATCAGTAACTTCCAATTTTCTCAAAAACTAGAAGATACAGAAGCTTCCGGTTTTTTGTGTTCGATATTAAATTACTATGAGCATTGACCACAAAAAGAAAATTTAGTTTTCACCTCGAAATTTTTAAAAAATTGTCTCAACATTTTGTTTGCGTTTTTTTTTATCAAAATTTTGAGTTTGTATGCGAATATTTTGAAAACTATTGACATAAGTAATTTAATTAATTTAAATGCAAGACAAAAGAACAGATTTTTGGCTATTAAAACCGTTATTGTTTTGAATTTTAAGTATTGTCGCTGATTTTTAATATTTTTTTTTCCATTTAAGCCGTTTTTCTCGAAAATTGCCTCTATCTCCTAAACGGGGCGACATAGATCCCCCCTCCCATAGTAAGAAATGCTTGTACATATTAGAGCCTTCTAAAAAAAACCGTTTTCAATTTTTAGCGCCCAAGTTATGACAGTGATTGAAAAAATCCTAAATAAAATTGTTTATTTTTATATTGAATAATTTTGAATGAACAACAACAACTTGTGTGTGTTACCACCAAGTTTATAGGCTGGAGTTATACCCCCATATTAATAAGATAACAACGTGCTATCATTTATACATCTGTTAACTTGTAATTCTTATTAACAAATGTGTAATAGTCTGTGACGTGTGTTTACGTACGGATAACTTTAACTCGCCAAATTCCGCGTATAGTGAACGGATAACTTCTTTAGAGCCTGTTTAGATTTGGAAAATTGAATCCGGACTCGTGAGCCTAATCGTGTCTACATTAGAAAATTTGAGGTGCCTCAAATCAATTAGAAACAACAACAACTTCAGTGTTTTGCGCATTGAAACAACAACAAATGAGACTCATGAGTCGGATGTTTATGTTTTCTTGATGCCTCACGACATCCCTGACCCCCCACTTCTCTTATCCAGAAACCGCCGTGAGACCGGTCTCAGCCTTCCCAATCTAAACAGCGTCTCACATATTCACGCACACGTGTGATAACACCGATTACTACTACCAATATACACTTCGTAAGGCAATACATGCATGTGACACATATATTAGAAAATCACCACAATTTGACGAAGTGGTGAATTTGGTGAAGTGATAAATACTGGAAAGATATCATATCTTTTTTAATAAGAAAAGTTATCAAACGGACAAGTTGTCTATCCGTGTGCCATTTAACACGTGTGTTAGGGAGCGGATAGCAGGTTTTTATTAATACTGCTGATAGCTATTTCACGAGAGCCACCTCGAAAAAAAATTATTCAATATAAATTGATGTATAATGCGCAGCATGCACTGCACTTGTGTGTGAATTTCCATTTACACACAAGACCCAACTAAAATTGTTTCTTCTTTTCAAATCCTCAGATTAAGAAAACCCCTCCAAATAATCGTCAGATTAAGGTTCAGCACATGTAAGACATTGATTTGAACCATATATATATCAAAATCTGACGCGCTCGAGTATTTCAAAATGGCGATTTTTTTTTTTGCATTCTCAGGAAGCTGCCGCAAGCTTGCGTCATCCGAATCGTCAGTCAGTCTTTTGAATATGAGCATCCTTGGGGGTAACTTAACATCCCCTATTAAAATCTGACGCTCTCGAGTAAATCCATTTGTTCTCCAATTTCTACACTCCTATACAGCCACCCCCATCACGCAAACCGGCAGATTAACATACCACCGTTATTAGAAAGACCCAGGCCATATACACTATCCCCCATATTAATAAACGGCAGATAACAACGTGCTAGCGTTTATACATTTGTTAACTAGTAATTCTTATTAACAAATGCGTAATAGTCTGTGACGTGTGTCAACGTACGGATAACTTTAACTAGCCAGATTCCACGTATAATGGACGGATAACTTCTTAACACATACACGCACGCGTATGATAGCACCGTTTACTACTACCAGTATACACTTCGTAAGGCAGTGCATGCATGTGACAAATGTATTAGAAAATCACCATAATTTGATGAAGTGGTGAATTCGGTGAAGTGATAAATACTGGAAAGATATCATATCTTTTTTAATAATGTCGTTTTCGACTGGACGTTCGGAGTACGCCTTTTCTTTTCCATTTTCACTCCATCTACTCCAAAAGCCTTCGATTGGCTGTTCGGAGTACTGTTTTCGGAGTATTTTTCTGTTCCCGATTTGAAGAAGGTGTAGATTTGGAACACACGTATACACATACAGTTTTTCGTCGCACTACTTGTGAGTGATGAATGCTTGAAGAAGCCATTTTATAATATGGCGTCATTTAGTAGTGTGTGTGTAAATTTGACAACATGATGTCTTCATATTCTATTGGAATCAAAAAGGAGTAGAACAGTCAGAAAATCCAATCGAAAACCACATAATAAAAGTTATCAAGCGGACAAGTTGTCTATCCGTGTGCCAGTTAACACGTGTGTTAGGGAGCGGATACCAGTTTTTTATTAATACTGCTGTATCAGTATCTGACGCAATCGAATATGTCCACGTGACTGTCTTTTTTAACATTTTTGAACACCTGTAGATGCTCACCCCACCGATGAAACGGTATACTTTACTTACATTTTTTGCTCTCTATCATCAAATCTTCAAAATCCATAAGGTCCCAACGACGCTCGAATAAATCCAAATTTAGCATCGTGGGCTCCCCTATTAGTATGGAAATACGAATCACCGCGGACCTACTTGTGTATGTATTGTGAGATAAATAATTCACGAAACCTAGCATGTAGTACTGAAACCAAGAGTTTTGACAAGGAAATTCCCTTGTCGAGTTCTACATTACCTACAAGCTACAACCACAGTCAAAGGACAAACAAAGAACAAGAACTTTTATTTCTTCCAAGGCACATTTAATTGGAATTTATACAAATATATACAAAAATACACTAGCAAAGATTAAACAAATTACAATTGCATTTGGCTTGTATTATAAAACGAATATGTTTTCACAACAAAACGCACTAAAACAAGCAATAATTTTCACCGAACGACTAACAGCAGTATTAATTAAAACCTGCTATCCACTCCGTAACATACATGTTAACTTCCACACGGATAGACAACTTGTCCGTTTGATAACTTTTCTTATTAAAAAAGATATGATATCTTTCCAGTATTTATCACTTCACCAATTTCACCACTTCATCAAATTATGGTGATTTTCTAATACATGTTTCACATGCATGCACTGCCTTACGAAGTGTATACTGGTAGTAGTAAACGGTCTTATCACACTTGTGCGTGTATGTGTAAAGAAGTTATCCCTTCACTATACGCGGAATTTGGCGAGTTAAAGTTATCCGTACATTAACACCACTGATCTCTATAAAACACTGGATAGTGTATCGATACAAAAATATTGCTTCCATTTGAAGAATTGTTATATTATGAAGCTGACCACTTTTTTGTATACCAGTATAACTGTATAACATGTAATACAAAGATAATCCATTAAACAGACATCAATTCTCCGTTCGTTTCACCCCCCGGGATCTGTTTGCTAACATTTGTTGTGTTCGTAATTTAAATTCATTCACTAATTAGTAAATGAAACGGAATAACAAACATAAAGAGTGTGACAAGGAGGTAAAATCATTTAAAAAAAACGCAGAATATGCAATCGCATCCTCCTCATCATAATTATTCATTAGCTGTGTTGCTCAACTTGTTCGCAAACTGCAATGATTTATCTCATTCCACTATGTAATTATACTAAAAAAAATATACCAAATGCACACAGTGAATAACTTAAAGATAATAAATAATAAAACAAACTTCCACAAAAGTTTATATTTTCATATCATGGTTTGTTCCCTTTCTTCAGATAGACATCTGGAAATAGGGATGAGCGATTTTAATCGATATTTGCAAAATATCGATAATAAAGATTTCGATGTTTTGCAACAACGATATTAACATCCAAAACATCAGACTAAAAAACAAACAAAACGTTAGTACGAAAATGATTGATTCTGCTAGTAAAATCTAGATGGAGTGACTTTCATAGTTTTTAAGTCATCTGTAACATTTGGAATTTTTTGAAAAAGGAAATCATCAAAGGATCTCCAAAACCAAACTTGAAAATTCAAAACCACAACGAAACTTTCGATGTGCAAAAAGGCACAGATATAAGTTTACACATGAAGTGCCTCTCAGTTTTGCTTCCATCAAATTTGTTTTGTGTTTATTTGTGCAAAAGAAATATTCTTACATCGATATTCAAGCATTAATATCATCGATGCTCAGCAAGACGCATTTTAAAAAAACACAAGTTTTTGTACACACTTTTGCAAGCAAAAATATCTTGCAATATCGTTAGATAACAGTGTACACATGAAATACTTGCAATATTGCTTCTATAAAATCTGTGGACGATATATTTTGCAAAATTCAAATTTTAGCATCGATTTCCACGCATTGAAATAATAGATGCTCAGAAAGACCGAATTTACACCAATGCAAGCTTTTGCACACAACTTCGTGTTTTGCAATATCGATATACATATTCTAAAAAGCCACAGAAAACAGTTTACACAAAATTCCTTGAAATATTACTGCAAAATACATATTAAATATCAATTTTCACGAATTTAAATTATCGATGGTCAGAAACACGCAGTTTACACCATGCAAGTTCTTGCGCACACCTTCGTGTGAAACAAGATTTTGAAATATCGGATTTCAAAAAGGGCACACATAACAGCTTAACACCATGAATTGCCTTGCAATATTGATTTTATTAAATTTGTTGATATTCATTGTGCAAAATACATATTTTAACATCGATTTTCACCCATTAAAATCATTGATGCCTAGAAAGATACCACTTACCTACACGCGGTTTTAGCACACAAGCTTCTGTGCATCATTATTTTGCAATATCGATGTTTAAAGTTGAAATACCTTGCTTATGACTTCATATTTTTCATTTGTATGAAAATTTAAATCGATTTTAAAAAACTTAAGAAAAAATAGCCGGCCCCAGAAATTTTGAAAGCAAAAATACATTAGAGCATAGCATGGCGCATTTTTTGCTTTGGTCAAACAAAAAACTTAAACAAAAACACCTGAAAAAACATCGATGTTAAGTAGCATCGATGTTTTCGGTTCGATATTTATATTCATCCATGTTGTTTCAATATCGCACATCCCTATCTGTAAAACACTTTTTTTTTGCATAATGCAGACGTCAAATTATGAAGCCGACCACCTAATTGTCATCTTCAAATGGAAGCAAAGAAACTGTTATACATTATAAGGAACACACTATCCAGTGTATTATAGAGATCAGTGATTAACACACGTCACAAAAACTAAGGCTATTCACACACATGCAACTTTCAGTTTCGGAACTGTTTGGTTGCAAAAATGAATCCTTTTGACTCATATGGAACAGCGCGCACAGGACACATATTAAAGGTAATATCATTAGATTTTCATTTTTGTTCAGTTCTGCGCATATGTCAAAATCAGTGGAAAATGGTAGATATCGTGATGTGTGACTGAATTTTTTGTGTGTTATGTGTGTGTTCATTTGTTAATTGCTAAGCAAATAAGATTTTTTTTGAGCTATTAAGTGTTTATAAATATTATTTTATTATTTTGAGAGTAAAAAATTGTTTTTTCAGAGTTATTTAAATTATTTTTTCGTGTTTGTTGTGCTTGTTGTTGTGTTAATACGGCGGACGGCATCACGATTGCAGCCATCTTTAATTTCTTCTGACAGTTCTCATTTTTAAAAACCTGCGCAAGATAATACCTTCTATTTGTGTACTGTAACAGCGCGTTCATGCAGAAACTACTCAGTCGTCGATTCGAGCAACTGTTCAGTTTGTGTTTTGCCACAAACTGGACGATTGCCCGAAATCGGTATTTCAATTTGTGTGATACAGAATAATAATGTAAAGCACTCCATACACGATTCAATTTGTTTGTCAATTTAATGTTCATCCAATCAACTCGTGTGTGGGCTTGAAGATTGATTTATTTGAAGGTTGAAGATTGAGTTGGAAGAAAATCAAAAGATTTTGAATTTCTTCAAGTTGATGTGAATGTTTTAAACTTCGTTGAGCTGTGTGTAGACAAGTCGTTTGATTTACTGTCAAACCAAAGGCATTTTAAATCTACGCCAAAGATAGTCGATATGCAGTTTAACATCACTTCAAACTTCTCATACATTTCGTTTTCATAGCAAACGTATTCGTTGTGTGTTTGTGTCTTTTGTCTGAGTATGGTCTGATTGATTACAAAAATTAAAATTGTAATAGGTAGATATAAGAGTGGGGATGAACCCAAATATTTGAAAGATAGATTTAAGTATAAATAGCCCTAATGTTTGAAAATAAAAGTTAGTCTTAAAACATGTAATTTTGACTCTATTTATTTCGGGGGACGACCTTAGAAGAAAACGATCGTGCATTTTGATGCTCGGACTAAAATCGGTTGGAGAACTAAGATATTACTCAACAGTAGGGAAAAAGTACTTGAGAGTGCTAGGACGCCATATGGCCCTAGGCTCAATGATATGAAAATCCCTATGCACACCTCCGCGTGGTAGAGGGCGGGTAACGCTAACGTGCAGGGGGACCGAAAGGATGCCGGGATAAGCAGACAACCCAGCTTTGCTGGTCAGGGCACAAACTTGTCCTTGGGATGGTTAAAAGCCCCCTTAAGACGGATGAACTGCAGGTAGCGGTCAACGGCATGATAGTCTGGTGGCGGAGGAGATTTTTTTGGTAAAAGGCCAACGGCAGCAGCAGGTAGCGTCTGTAACCCATATTGGGCGGCTACAAAAGGCGTCTGTTTTCCCATAGTGGGCGGCCTCGAGCAGTTATGTGTTTGACCATACAAAAGGCGGGTGTGCCTGTCAAATCTGAGCTTATGTATGTTATTAATCGTATCTCGGAAAACACCATGGTGGAAGGATATGTGCTAATACATGAAATATGAAAACAAATGTCTTGTGCAAGCTGTTGTACGTAATAGATGTGTTCTTATTATAATTTACTGTCTTACATCTACTGCTAACAATGAAGTGCGCTAAATGTAATGAAAATCTTTTTGACGATCACATGGTGTGTGTTATATGTTCACAAGAATTTCACATTGAATGTAGTTCCATTGAAAAAAGTGATTTATCATTACTCCAAAAAAGTGTTAACTTACATTGGAAATGCAATATGTGCCTAGTAAATCCATTGACAAATTGTAATAGTCACATAAATTCTCTCTGCTTATTAATCAAAGAATTAAATCTGGATAGTAATGGTTCATCTTGTAGTGATGCAAACATTTTGCAACCCATTACACCTAAAAGATTGACTCGTTCGAAAGACATACATAAATTGAGAGCTACAACACCCACCGAACCTCGTGCTCGCAAAGTCAATAAAAAAAAATCTTCCAAAAATAATACATCACCAACAATTAACTTGTGTAGCCCCAGATCATCTACAGTTGTTGTTGCTGATGTTGGGTATGCAATGAGTGGCGAACATACTGAAGAAAGCGAAATTAAATCTACTGTTCCCCCCGATGTTGCACTGCCTATAGAAGAAGTAAGTAATGTCCCCATCGAATCTGGTCAAGAGAAGTCTTCCAATGCTACTGCTCCTCCTAATGTGGAACTGCCTATGGAAGAAGCAAATAATGTCACCATCGAAGCTGGGCAACAGAAGTCTTCCAATATTAATGATGATTTTGTGCAGTTTGAAGTAAAATCGCAAAAATCCCGCAAGCAAAATTTTATTATTGGAAACAAGACATGCGCTGAAGACATTGAAGTCATGGCGCCAAAAGAATGGTTGCATTTGTCTAGCTTCAAACCAACTCAAAATGCTCAATCTTTGATAAACTTAGTAGCTATAAATCTTGAAGTAAGCCCTAGTGAAATTGAATGCTATAAGCTTATAAGCTTAAGAAAGGAGACAATGAGGATTCGTTAAGCCGTGTGAACTTTAAGATGGGTGTTCCAAGTGAATATTTTGCTGCTGCATTCAACTCAAGCTGCTGGCCTACTGGTGTTAGAGTGAGAAGATTTCGATTCATTCCAAAAAAAGTCGATCGTTCCGAAGCTAATACAGTTGCCTCCTAAACAATCATGTCCAAAAAGTTCATGTAGTTATGTTCTTCATGTATACTACCAAAATGTTGGTGGCATTAGAACGAAAACAAATACCTTCTATGCTGCTGTCACTTGCTGTTTGTACGACGTCATTGCTTTGACAGAGACTTGGCTCTGTGATGGAATCTACTCTTCAGAACTTTTCGATGATGATTTCCAAGTTTATAGAAGAGATCGATCGCATACTAGTCAAACCGTGGGAGGAGGGGTAATATTAGCTCTAAGATCTTATTTTATTAGCCGTCAGATAGTTTTGGAGAATGTAGATGTTGAACAAATATGTGTTGAAGCTAAATTGCCGAATGAAAACTATACCATTTATTTTATTGTTTCATATATACCACCTAATAGTGATTTCTCTGTTTATCAAACACATTTAAAAAATATTAAAAATATCGTCGATGCCCTAGAGCAAAATATGTATATTATTATTTTAGGTGACTTCAATTTAAGTAAGGTTAACTGGGTATTTTCTGATGAAGATAATTGTTTAATACCTTTTAATGTTTCAAGTAATCATAATTATGAAGTTGTTGATTGTTTTTTGTCTATGAATCTAAATCAAATAAATAATGTATTAAATTCAAATTATCGTATTCTAGATTTAATATTTGTGAACACAGAATTAGAAGCTAAACTAGAAGCATCGCATTTGCCTTTCCTCAAAAATTGTTCACATCATAAAGCGTTGGATATAGAATTATCAATATTAAATTTTAACAAACTTAATTTTGTAAAATCGTATTCGGAGATAGAATTGAATTTTGATCAGGCTGACTATATTGGTTTAAATTCTTTTTTGAGTCAAACTAATTGGGAAGAGATTCTTGATGATAATGACTTAGGTTTTTGCTATGGAAAGTTTATCGCTAAGGTTAACGAGGCATGCAGTAGTTTTGTCCCATTAAAACGGAGAAGGCAAAATGATCGGCCTATATGGTTTAACAGGCGCTTAAGTAATTTGAAAAATAGAATCACAAAATTGCAAAAACTATGCAGGTTAGACTTCAGTTGTCACGACGAGTTTCTTATTTGTCGAAAGCAATATGAGCAGCTCAAAAATTTTCTCTATACGAATTATATGTGGTCAATTGAAAATAACATTAAAAGAAATTCGAAAGCATTTTGGACATTTTTGAATAGCAAAAAAAAATCTTACAACTTGCCAAGTAATATGTTCTTGAACAATGAGCAATCAAGTAACGAAAGTCTCATTTGCAATATGTTTGCCTCATTTTTCCAATCAAATTTTGTTGAAGAAAATTCGCAAACTAATTATTTCAATTGCTCTAAACAAATGAATTTTAATCTAGGTAATTTGATCCTTTCTGAATGTGATGTTAGACGTGAACTCTCTTCATTGGATGGTACAAATAAATCTACGTCTCTTGATTTTTCACAAACATTTTTTAAAAACTGTTGCAACTCCTTGAGTTTGCCTCTTACAAAAATCTTTAATACGTCACTTTTTACTGGCGATTTTCTAGATGATTGGAAAGTTTCATTTATAACACCGATTTTTAAGTCTGGTTCGAAGCAAGACGTCATGAATTACAGGCCAATATCTAAACTTAAAATTGTTCCTAAAGTATTCGAATCTATAGTAAAAACTAAGATCTATACTGAGGTTGAAAGTTCTCTATCAGATAAACAAAATGGCTGTGTAAGAGGTAGATCTACCAGTTCTAACCTTGCATTGTTTTTTCTAACTATTGTCTAAAAGGTATGGGGCGTGGAAATCAAGTTGATGCGGTCTACACAGACTTTGCTAAAGCGTTTGACAGAGTCCAGTTTAATATACTTCTTAGGAAACTTGAATGTATGGGATTTCACTCAAACCTTCTAAAATGGCTTAGAAATTATTTAACTGGTCGGACGCAGTACGTCAAAATTGGAAGCACATTATCTAGAGTTATATTTAATCTTTCAGGGGTCCCTCAAGGGAGTCATTTGGGTCCTCTCCTATTTTTAATTTTCATTAATGACTTACCTGATGTTTTTAAACTCGCAAAAAGTCTTCTTTTTGCTGACGATTTAAAATTGTTTGTTCAAATAAACTCATCATCATCAAGTCCTGTAATTCCGGTTGGGGCATAGGGCGCCAACAAATCGTTTCCATCCTTCACGGCCTGCAGATAGATATTTTAACTGTGGCCACGTCTTTCTCTGGGAGTCTGCTTCTGCTAGAACTGTTGATTTCCATGTTGTTCTTGGTCTTCCAACCCGCCGTGCACCCTGAGGATTCCATTCAAATGACTGCTTTGCAATTTCATCGTTTGGTTTCCTCAGCGTGTGACCAATCCATTGCCATTTACGCTTTCTTATGTCAACGTCCAGCCGCTCTTGACTTGTCCTGCGCCACAATTCCTCGTTTGATATAATTTGTGGCCAGCGAATTTTTAGAATATGGCGTAGACAACGGTTCACAAAAGCCTGCAATTTCTTTGAGATGGTAGTCGTGACTTTCCAGGTTTCGCAAGCATATAACAGCACGGATTTAACATTGGATTCGAAGAATCTCAACTTTGTGCGCAAGGAGATTTGACATGATTTCCAAATTTGGGAGAGAGAACCGAAGGCTGCGCGAGCTTTATTTATTCTACTTTGAACGTCCAGATCAGTACCACCATTTGCTGAAACAATACTTCCAAGGTAGTTAAATTGTTCAACCTCTTCAACTGGCGTCTCCTGTATTAAAATACGCTGATGTGTGGAGCGGCCTGTGAGCATTATTTTTGTCTTTTTGCTATTTATTTTAAGACCACTCGCCTCTCCTTTTACCTTCAGAGCTTGACACATCCCGTTCAGCCCACTGATGTTATTTGCCAAGAGACATATATCATCGGCATAGTCTAAGTGGCTAAGCCTTTCAAACGGTCTCCATTGAATGCTATGCCTCTCTGCTGTTCCAATGCTGGCCGTCAAAACATCGTCAATCGCCAGTAGAAAAAGAATTGGCGATAGAACATCTCCCTGTCTCACACCCTGCCGCACTTCGAAAGAGTCGGATAGCTGCCCATTGTGTAAAACAAAGCATCTTGCGTTGTCATAGGAATCTCTTATAATGGCAACAATTTTTGGGGGAATTCCTCTACCAAGAAGTGATCTCCATATACATTCACGGTTGACTCGGTCAAAGGCCTTCTCAAAATCCACGTACATGAGGTAAAGCGGTGATTGAAACTCCGCAGACTGCTCAAGAACGATACGCAGCCTGTTGATATGGTCGACACAAGACCGCCCACTCCGGAAACCAGCTTGATGCCTCTTGAGTGTAGACTCGATTCTAACCTTTATCCGCTCCAGAATGATGGTTGCCATTAATTTTGGAAAAACGGACAAAACTGTAATACCTCGCCAATTGTTGCAATTCTTAAGATCACCTATCTTTGGCAACTTAACAATTACACCATCCTTCCAGTTGCTGGGATAGATTTTATTTCCCACACAGCTTGTATCAACGGGTGTAGAATACTAGCCGTTCTGACAGGGTCAGCTTTCAGGAACTCGGCTGGTATACCGTCAAGTCCAGCTGCTTTGTTATTTTTGAGAAGATTTATCGAAGATTGAATTTCCAGTACTGTAGGGGTTTCGATGTCAATACCCCTATATGATCTACGCATCTCGTTAAGCTGGGGCAGTTCAGCACTCTGCTTGACAGAATCCTCATTAAGCAAGGCACAAAAGTGATCCTTCCACCTGCGCAGCTGATCCTCGATTGATACCAAAAGTGTACCATCCACATCCATTACAGGATGATTGGTGTTGCTTTTCTTCCCGACAACTTCCTTGGATATTTGGTACAATTCCCTCATATCTCCTCTTCTTGCAGCGTTTTCCGCATTTTCTGCATTTTCTTCCTCCATCGCTGCTGAATCATGATGTGGTCAATTTGGTTTTCAGTTTGACCATCCGGATGTACCCAGGTGATTTTGTTGCAAGTCTTATGTTTAAACACAGTCCCACCCAGTACAAGACGATTAGCGTTACAAAAATCGACCAGCAAATCGCCATTTTCATTTCGTGACCCCAAGCCATTTTTCCCCATGACGCGTTCCAGACCGTAGTTGTCTGATCCGACTTGGGCATTGAGATCTCCCATGACAATTATGATGTCGGCTCTTGGAACCCCACTGTAAACTGAGTTAAGATGAGTGTAGAAAGCGGTTTTGTCTTCCTCGGTCGCTTCATTTGTGGGGGCGTAGCACTGAATTATTGTGACGTTGCGAATTTTTGAACGGAGTCTTGCTGTCATTATTCTTGCAGAAATGGGCGCCCAGGATATAAGACTACGCCTCGCTTCTTCGTTCAACATAATTCCGATACCATGCAGCATTTGGCCACCCTCTCTTTCATCTTCCCCGGAATACAGCATTCTCGTTTGCCCAGAGTCAGCTCTGTAGTCGGCTCTTCCTCTCCACCTAGTTTCGCTGATGCCCAGGATACTGATCTTAAGGTGAAGCATTTCACGCTCAACCTGCTCGTATCTTCCTTCGCCGTACAAGGATCGAACGTTCCATGCTCCGATTTTCGTACGTATGCGGTAGCCAAAAGTATCATTTGCTCTTCTTAAAAGACTTCTTCTATTTGTTAACGATTCATTTATTGTTATGGCGTCTTGATTGACGCTGGTACACGAAAGATTAAGAAAGATAAAGTATTCTACGATAATTTATTTACCTTAATAGCATCACTTCACGTTATAGCCCAGGCAGAATGTACTTTCACTGCGGAATAAATCCAAGTGAAGGTTTTTAAATGCAATAATCTTTATTTTGGTATAAGGAATACTCACCCAAAAGTCCATTGACAAATCGTGTGCGCGTTAGAATTATTCAAGGTCAAATGTCAAAAAAATTGGTTTTTCGCTTTTAACTTTTCAACGGTAAATGCTTTCAAAAAATACTTCATACAAATCTTGTAGATTATATAGTTTTCTATAAGAAATGTTAACGCACATTTTTTTCTCCGACTGATCGTCCTTATTTGACGAAAATGTCTGTTTTTCGCCTGTAGTACATGAACGGTGATTGCTATCGAAAACAACTTCATACGAAGTTTTTACACTATTAAATTTTCTACAAGCAAATATAATTTATTTTTTCGAGTGATAGTTCCAAAGATATCACTATATTAAAAACTTCGTCAAAAGTTAAAAAATCTGGTTTTTACTCTCAAATGACGAAATTGTCAAAGATAAATTTATACCTACTTTATATGTTATTATATTTTCTACACAAAAAATACTGTCCAACTTTTTTCATAGGAGTGATCAGTTAGAAGATATTAGTACTTCAAAAAGGTGAAAAGTTCAAAATATGGGTTTTTCACCTACAACTTTTAAACAACAAATGTTGTCAAAAACTTTTGTACACAATTTACAGATTATATGACTCTCTACAAGAAAACATTTTCATATTTGTTGTAAAATTGATAATTTAAATCATATTACTATTTCTAAAATTGTTCAAAAGTAAAAAAAAACGGTTTTTTCGTCTTTTCTCTTAAATGACGAAGTTGTCGAAAAATAATTTATGCTCATTGTTAAGATAGTCAAATCATAACTTTTTTGATACGAGTGCTCAGTTACGAGACATTGCTGTTTTAAAAATTTTAGAAATTCGAAATTTGAAATCAACATGTAGCGCGAACCAAATTAAAAATTGAAGGTTCAAGTCACAATGACTAATGTTCTGTATCGTACGTAGCACATACACTCCTCGTCAACTGAATACGCACAAACATTTTTTAATATACTTCATCCATTTTTTCCAAACAGTGATGGTTATTATGCCATCTGTTGATGCTAACTATTCCCTTAAGATGTTAAGCAGATAATTCCGAAAGAATTATCCAAAAACAACCGTGAGTTTTTCTTCAACCACTTGCAAAGTGTTTTATATGCAAAGTAGGAGTTTTTTTTTTAGTCAACTGAATAGGTACAACGCCATTTTCTTCGTTGTTTATAAGTTTTTTGGAGTGCTTGACAGTTTAAATTAACGATTTTAGTGTTTTCAGTAAAATTTAATACCTGATTTCAAATTTTAAGAAAAATGGGTAGATCTACGTGTCTTAACAGTGTTGAAAAAGCTAAAATCGATTTACTTAGAGACCAAGGCCTAACTGTACGTGCAATAGCTGATAAAGTTGGCCGAAGTTTTAATGTAGTTTATTCTTACTTGAAAAATAAAGATGCATACGGCAAAAACATGAAGGGAGGTAAGAAAACAGCAACAACAGCAGCTGAGAGACGAAGAATTTTAAGATATGCATCAAATTCTTCTGATTCTGTGGCAAAAATAAAACAAAAAGTCGGCGTAAACGCAAGTTGCTCAACAGTATTAAGAGTAATCAACAACTCAAGCCATCTTAAACGAATGAAACTTAAGAAAAAACCACCACTTGACGAGAGACGGAAAATGTTGCGATTAGATTTTTCAAGACTTCACATGAGTTGGAAAAAAGAATGGTATCACGTGGTTTTTTCAGATGAAAAATAGCTTAATTTCGATGGCCCTGATGGGTTCAACTTCTATTTTCACGACTTAAGAAAAGAAAAAAGATTTTTAAAGCGCCATCATAGTCGTGAAGAAGGTGTCATGATATGGGGAGCAGTCAGTTATTATGGAACAGTTGAGCTCGAGGTTGTAACATCAAGAATGACAGCAGCTGGTTATAAAGTAATTTAGGAAAGAAATTTTCCTAAATTTTCTAACATCTTTGGACCCATAAACTGGACCTACCAACATGATAATGCGCCTATTCACTCAGCGCGCATAATAAAAACATGGATAGAGGAGCAACAAGTGCAGTTGCTTCAATGGCCGCCGTACTCACCTGATCTAAACATCATAGAAAATGTCTGGGGATGGTTAGTACACAAAGTTTATGAGGGTGGTCGTCAGTTCGAAGACAAAGAAACCTTAATTTCTGCAATCAAATTAGCGTGGAGCGAAATTTCGTTAAATTACATTAAAAAGCTATACGATTCCATGCCGGATTTACGAAGTAATTAAAAATAAAGGTGGAAGTACCCACTACTAAACTTAAACAAAAACTTGTTTCATTCGATTCCAATACCAATTTTAATTTTTGTACCTATTCAGTTGACTCAAAAAAAAAACTTCTACTTTGCATAAGTTACACTTTGGAAGTGGTTGAAGGAAAAACTAACGGTTGTTTTTGGATAAAACTTTGAAATTCTGTTATTTATATGTTACGAAAATTTTTACCATCAACAGATGGCATAATAACCATCACTGTTTGGAAAAAATGGATAAAATATATTCAAAAATGTTTGTGCGTATTCAGTTGACGAGGAGTGTATCTGGAGTTTTGCAAAGCATTTGGAAAAAGTTTTTTTTGTTTCTTATGTTTTTATGCACACAGCTGATGCTAATGCTGTTGAACGGCCGGTGGTGCGGCGGCGCGCGCGGCTCAAAGTATTTAGCAATAACGAATGTTTTAAACATTTTAAACAGCTGATTTGCTTGTCTCACTTACTCCTTTTATTTCTTAACAGAATGGAAATGATACAATCCTCTTGCTCTTACTGTTTGTCTTTTTTTGTCTCCACATATCCAAACCACAACATTTGCGGTCGAATGTGGCACCCCCGCTGGCAGTATGTTCTCCTAAAAAAAATTCTTCATGATAGTACTATGGTTTTTATATACAAAGATTCTACGTAGGATAGATAACATTAGTCATGGTGATTTGAGCGTTCAATTTTTGATTAATTTCCCGCTAAATGTTGATTTCCGACCACTGTGCGATGCTCAGCAACTTAAATCACTGCTTTTGACGGATTAAAGGCTAGTTGTACAAATGTGGTTTAAGTTTTGATCCGTGGTTCAATTGCCAGAAAAGCCGAAGGAAAAATAAGATTTCATCCTATCCACCTATGTTTCAGTGAATATCCAAATTGGTCAATAACTCATCTTTAATTCAATTATTTTAGCTCACAGATTTCAACAATGGTCAAGCTTGTAATTGTTATTACAACATTGAATCTCAGTAGATCTGATGAAATCGATGAGTCACAAGTGCTGAACCACGGATAAAAATTTGAACCAGTTAGTACAACTGAAACTAACTGAAGTTCAAGGAGGATTCAAGTATATTTGGCTACTATCACATACTTGAACTATCGTTGAACCTCAGCTAATCCAATAAAATTGGTGAGTTAAGAAATTCACAATAGAAAGCTAGGTAAATGCATTAAAATTAACGATACAGTCATATCCTTATTATAATAATTATAAAATTATCGCTAATAAAGTCACCTACGCCATGTGTAATAAGTCTGCTAAAAAAAGTAAAATCATTTATTATTTTGATGGACAGATAAATCTTAAGACTTAATTAATATTTCTAGCCAAAAAAATAATTCAAATAGGCCCAACTTTCCACATAAAACGGCTTTTCTTGTTTCAATTATTGAACTACTTTACCAATGATCATTGAATAATTAAAAGTCAATATTTGGGAAAGTTGGGCCTATTTGAAATATTTTTATGAATAGAAATATTAATTAAGTCTTGAGCATTAATCGTCCATCAAAATAATAGATGATTTTGCTTTCTAAACGTCTCAAAATCAATCATTAAAGTTTTCAATGAGTTTCAATGATAGCTATAACTGGCGCCTTACACCTTTTTACTTGCGATATAGGTACTATAAGGCAAGTTTTGGATTCGTTCAAATTGAGATAACAATCAAACATGACATTACGATGATAGAGAACACCAAAAAAGTGGGTGGCACAATTCTGTCTATCTGTCTGTCTGTTCGTCTACAGCCTAAACGGCTGGATCGATTTTTTTCAAACTGGGTACATAGTGGTTTTTGGTGATTATGCCCCTTTTTTTAAATTTTGTTTTTAAGAACCAAAAATAACTTGCCATACAACTTTTCTTAAACAAAGTTCAAAAAGAGGCTGGGTGCAACCCACACTAGTAACTTCCCATTGGTGCCCTCAGAAGCTAGAGGCCCAATATTAGTTTTTTATTAAAAAATCGCCGATTTTCGATCTTCGAAAACTTTTTCAGGTGTTCAATATATGCAAGCAAGCGAAGACTAGAGATTGGTTTGCCTTCGAGATATCAGAGAAAAATATTGTTGAATAATGTTTGTAGCCTTTTTCTATAAACTGTTTATTACTTCTTTTACAAATTTGAACTAGTATGCAGAGCAGAACTGTTCCAATGCCCATATCAATGTTTGTTCTTAAGATATTTGAGACTAAGAAAATGTTCAACAATTTTTGGTAGGTAAATTTAATGTATTTTTTGCGCTTTTAGCAAACAGTTTGTTGATTCTTTTTGCAAAATCTATCAATAATAATCAATTTATTATAATCTAGTATTAAGAATTAAATTATCGGGAAGCCAATATCATTGCCTCAAGATAATTGAGACAAAAAAAAACAAATTTTCAACAATTATTGGTAAAATTGCTTGCAGTTTTTTTTTTGCTTTAAAAAAAAACTTTTAATTCAATATTTTTTTTAAATTTTATCGATTTTTATATATAAGCTAATGTATTAATTAAAATTACCTCGAAGCCAATATCATTGTTTGTTCTCAAGATATTTGAGCCAAACAACTTTTTTCGAACATTTTTAGCAACTTTTTTTTTATTTAAAAAAAACTTAGGTTGATATGTTTCTATATTTTAACCAATTCCTTATTTCGTCAATACGCGTTAAATAAAATTAACGCGAAGTCGATACCATGATTTGTTCTCAAGTCCTTTCTGCACGTTACGAAACTACTATCTATAAAATAAAATTCATCCGAAGTCGATGTCTTTATTCGTTCTTGAGATATGGTGAACGAAAAAAAGCGAACGTACGAACGTACGTATAAACACAGACATCTCTCTGAAAATGATGGATTCCGATTCTTAGGAGCTCGAAACGTGAAGATATGTAAAAATTTTCGATTCGACAAATCGGACCAATTACAATAACTTCCAATGGGTAGCTAAGAAATTTCTTTTAGTAAAGGCTTCCTTTGGGTGGAAAACCATTTTGCAGAAAATGGTTATTAATGGTACCTCCCAAAGAACTTTTTTTTTATAATTTTCGACTTTCTTCAAAACGGTTTGAATGATTTCAATAAATTTTGTATACAAAAGCTTCCAAAAAATATAAGGCGTTTTTTTTATCATCGGGATCTGGATCTGGATTAACTTTTAACACGTATTACAAAAGCAGTTTTGAATTTCCCATTATTTTTTTTTTTGTTTTACGTGTAAAAGTTAAAATGGATCTAGATCCCGATGATAAAAACATGCCTATAAATAGTTTTGTGTACTAAAATTGAAAAAAAAAAATATTTTTTGGATTTAAAAAAAAATGTTTCAATTTTTTTTTTTTTTTTGAAAATCAAATATTTCGAAAACGATATGATCGATTATTTTGAAAATCGATATTTAAGAGTTTTTTAGTACCTACTCTCTAATTATTTTTTGAAAAAAAAATTATATTTATGAAAAAAATACGGTACCTTCCATACATACAAAAACCGCCAATGAAAATAATTTTTTTTTCTCAAAAATGGCTCCTACGATTTTGATTAAACTTTTTCATTATATGTACTATAATTAGTACGATCTACTACCAAAAATTATAAAATTTTTCACTTAGCAACTATTAAAAGTACCTGTTCGTTTATTTGTGGGCTTCAGGTCAATAAATGAAAACAACTTCTTTTTAGCCTTCACGACGTTTCGTCCATGTCTATGGACATCATCAGGTGTAAACAAAGAAGTTATCTATATATTAAAAGTACCTGTCATAGAAGGTTTTTTTTTAATTTTGAACTTTCTCATTATTGATTAAACGGATTTAAATACATTTTTGTAAGTACAAGTTTCAGATAAAATTAAATAATATTGCATATCAAAATTTTCAAAAAGAAAGTTTTTGAATTTAAAAAAAAAGTTTCAAATTTGTTTTCGCAAATTCGATATCTCAAAAACGGGTTGACAATTTTTTTTATTTTTTTTTATCTGGACATATGTAAATATATACTTTTGATTTGCATTCCAAAATTTGTCCTTAAAAATGTATATATAAAAAATTAATTTCTTTTAAAAACCGCTCCAACGAGTTTAAACTTCTTTTTTCCATACAATCACATTCAATCAAGAATTCAGATGGCATTATTTTTTTCATTTCAAACTGTCAAAAGAGTGGTTTTAGCTAATTTAAATGACCTATTTCATGATTCTCTACATTTTGCTCTCATAATTTGCATGTTTTTATATACAATTTTCGTAAACCCGCAGGGTCTTGAAGTCGTGCATTTTATTTTTTATAGCTGCAAGATCAATTTACGTATCTGAAAATGGCAAACAAAGAAAAAGGGGACACAAACATTTAATATGAACCATAAATTATATAAATATATAGTTATATTTCCCCATTTTGGTTTATTTCAACTTTTAAGTTTCATAAAATTTACTTTCGTGTTGTCACAGCTGTTCAGACGTTCTATATTGCAAATACAAAAATACAGGCTGCTGCGAATGCGTTTTTTTTTTTGAAAATGTTTCACTGTTCACTGTATGTACCTTGGTTCTTAAAGGGCCAATGTCTAAATTGATAATTTTCACGAAATTAAAAATTTAGCTTTTTTATTTTTATAAATGGCTATTACTTTTGAAAATTGAACTTTCTATAACCATCAGTATCTTGTTTAGAAACAACTGGAGTCCTTATTACTTTCGTAAAACATCTTCCATTGAGTCAAATAGTGCACTTAAGTCAATATTGTGAAATATGGATATTGGCCCTTTAAGAATCAGGGTACAGTTATATAAAACCCCAAAAAAACACGCCTATTATAGTTCAACTAAAAGCGCCCGAATTGGGCCAGTAAGTTTTTAAGTAGGCTAGTTTTTATGAATTTTTGTCTAGCTTTAAGATAGTTTTAAGAAATTGGAAAAATAAAAATGAATTAAAAAAAATTGAACGTAATATTTTTAGCGTTTTCATTGTTCTTCAGTTCTGCGCATGTATCAATGGAAAATGGTGGATCATGTGACCCCCGCCTGTTTAACGTCGATAAATGTTATCGGTATTGCGAAGTATAACAAGTTGCAAACCATATTAAAGGCATTACTACCATCGTCTTTTAAAGTTATTTCGCTCAATAACAACAAATGGAAAGTATGTGTGAAAGACCCTGAAAGTTATCGTCTTCTGTCGCGAAAACTAAACGAAGAAAAAGTAGAATGGTATACCTATGAAAATAAGTCAGAAAGACCCTTACGTGTTGTGGCGAGAGGTTTACACGCATCATGTTCAAAAGACGATATCATTAGTGATCTAAAAGAGCGCAACTTCAATATCTTAGATGCAATGAACATCGTCAAAAGAGAGAAACAGAAAAAAGAGGGCGAAACGACAGTGGTACAACGTGGCCTTCCACTATTTATACTGTCGTTCGATAAGACTGAAAAACTAGATGAAATTTATAAAATTAAAACAATTTTAAACATCGTAGTCAAGATCGAACCTCTAAGAAAGAGCACAAGGTTAGTCCCTCAGTGTAAACGCTGCCAAGAATTCAATCACACCCAAACCTATTGCAAAAAAGAGCCAAGGTGTGTAAAATGTGCCGGAAAACATCTAACCGCTGACTGCAACGGTAAAAGTGAAAGTCCACCAACGTGTATTAATTGTAATGGAAATCACCCGGCAAACTATAGGGGCTGCGAAGTAGCTAAAGAATTGCAAAAGCGAAGATCAAAATCTGCCCAAACGCAAAGAAAACCACCAAGACTAGTTAAAAACGGAACTCCCAAGACTTTTAAATCAGGGAAAGCTTTAAATCAGGAAAAGAAAACAGTGTCAAAACCTTCGGACAAAATATCAAAGCAAGGTAATACAGAAACATATGCCCAAATAGCGGCCAAAAATATACCCGTTAAAAATGATACTGAAACAGATCCGGTTTCGAAAGTCTTTTCAATAATTCTTTCGAAACTTGAAGAACAATGTGAAACAAATAAACTTATCTTTGATAGGTTAAGTAAGCTCGAAAATTGTTTTCGACCCAAACCTCTTTCAAAAAATATATGATGGAAAAACTTAAAATTCTTACATGGAATGCCAACGGATTATGGCAAAAACTAGGAGAATTAGAGATGTTTATGCAGGAAAATGATATCGACATATGTTTGATATCAGAAACGCATGCAAAAAATGAATCAAATCTTAAAATCCACGGGTTTCATGACTACCACGCTGTTCATCCGTCAAACAAAGCAAGAGGTGGATCATCGTTATATATAAAAGAGTGCATTGAACACTCAATAGGCTTGAAAATAGAGGTGGAATCAATGCAATTGAGTAGTGTTCAGGTTAGAACTAAAAATATTTTTCTCAATGTCTCTTCAATATATTGCCCTCCGCGTTGCAAAATTGATAAGAGTGAATTTACGACACTGATAAAGTCACTAAGTCCAAACTTCATTGTTGGTGGTGACTTTAATGCAAAACACACCTTCTGGGCCTCAAGATGCATATCTCAAAAAGGTCGAATGCTATATGAGGCAGGAATGGAAAATAATTGCGATTTTCATTCAACTGGAAAGCCAACTTACTGGCCAACTGATCCGTCAAAAATACCTGACCTAATCGATTTATTTATGGTAAAAGGAATACCCTCTAACTATGTTGAAATTACAGAGAGCTTTGATCTCTTCTCGGATCATTCTGCCGTCATACTCAATACGAGCGAAAGTCTTATAAAAATTGAAAAACCACCCAGGTTAACAAACGGTAAAACCAACTGGGATGGATTTAAGAAAGATATCGAGGACAGCGTTGAATTAAGAATATCATTACAAACGTCTCTCGAACTTGAAGACGCAGTAGATACCTTTGTTGATATGATACAAAAGGCCGCATGGAATAACACACCTTATCAAAGGGAAATGCCGCGCCGCAAAGATATAAAATATCCGCAAGAAATAAAAGATTTAGTGAAAGAGAAAAGAAAAGCTCGCAAGAAATGGCAGCGAACCCGTGCTCCTCAACACAAAGCTAATTTAAATCGATTGTGTAATTTGCTTAAAACGAGAATATCAGATTTCAAAAACGGTGAAGTTGAAAATTACCTTGAAAATCTGACAGCAGGAAAAGTTTCTAATTACTCACTTTGGAGAGCTATAAAAGTAACAAAAAGACCAAAGCTTCCAGCGCCTCCTATTAAGAAAGGCCAAAATGAATGGGCTAAAAGTGACAAAGAAAAAGCTATGGTATTCGCCGATTACCTGGAGGAAACATTTAAGCCTTTCGATGGACAAGTACTCAACGAAAATTTTAATATGAATTTAACATAAATGACAGCTACATAATTAGAAATGCTACACTTGCCGAGTTAAAAAGAGAAATAAAGAAGCTTAAGTCCAATAAAGCTCCAGGTTATGACTTAATCACGGCAGAAATTCTAAAAATGCTTCCTCGTAAAGGTTTGATCAACCTTCTTTATATAATAAATGCCGCCCTTAGGTTAGAATATGTTCCGAGCCAATGGAAAGTTGCGGAAGTAATAATGGTTTTGAAACCTGGCAAACCATCTCATGAAAAGAAGTCTTACAGACCGATTTCGCTTCTTCCTGTAATATCGAAAGTTTTTGAAAGAATACTACTCCTTCGCCTGCAGCCGATAATAGAAGAAAAACAATTAATACCTGAACATCAGTTCGGATTTAGAAGAAAGCATTCGACCATTGATCAAGTGCATAGGATAACCGACGTAATTGAGAGAGCTCTTGAAGAAAAGAAAATCTGTTCGACGGTCTTTTTGGATGTGTCGCAAGCGTTTGACAAGGTGTGGCACGAAGGCCTCAAATTCAAATTAAGACAAGTTCTGCCTGAAGGACTTTATAAAATTCTAAACGAATATCTAGAAAACAGACTTTTTCGTGTAAGACACGGAAATGAATATTCTAATTTCAAAGAAATAGTGGCTGGGGTACCACAAGGTAGTGTTTTAGGTCCAATTCTGTACCTTCTATTTACACGTGATATACCTCAAACAGAAGACACTATCGTAGCAACGTTTGCTGATGATACTGCAATACTAGCAGTAGGCAAAACGATTAACGAAGCTACGATTAAATTACAAAATGCTCTTAATAATGTTAATGAGTGGACAAAAACATGGCGAATAGCGCTCAATGAACAAAAGTCAGTCCACGTGGACTTTACGTATAAAAAAATAAATAGATTGCCCGTCTTTCTTAATACCGGTCGTGTACCATTTGCGAATGAGGCAAAATATCTGGGAATGACTCTAGACGCGAAATTAAAATGGAAGCCGCACGTAAAAAAGAAATGCGAAGAATTAAAAAGTAAATTAAGAGATATGAACTGGCTACTCGGTAAATATTCCAAGCTCAGTATTGATAATAAGTTGATTTTATACAGGCAGGTACTTAAACCTGTCTGGACTTATGGTATACAACTCTGGGGTTGTACCTGCGATACAAATTTAAATATCTTACAAACGTTTGAAAATAAATTGCTTAGGTCATTTGTAAATGCACCATGGTATATAAGAAACGAAGATCTTCACAGGGATTTCGGGATTCCTACGGTTCGAGACGAAATTGAGAGTTTCGCGCGAAAACATAGAAATCGGCTATTAGATCACGCTAATCCAACGATTATTGACATTCTTGACGAGTCGAATTTAGTACGCCGTCTGCAAAGAACAAAACCTTTCGACTTGGTGCGGTGAACACAAAACCGCTTTAAAATCGCGGAATAAGCAGAAACTTTCACCGGAAAGTTACCTGCAACACGTTACTTAACTTCGTTAAAAATAAATTGCTAGATAAGTTTCAACTTAGTTGCAATCGGGAAGTGGAGGTGGTTTTAGTGTAGTAAGAATCTCACACTTCTATGAGCACGCGTTTTCCGGTCCTCATAGAGCCTGATGCAGGTTTTGCACCTACCCACAGGAAAAAAAAAAAAAAAATTTGTGCTGTGTTTGTTTGTTACTTCTTTATTAGCAAATAAAATTGTTTCTAGCTTTTTAGTGTTTATTTATATTATTTTACAATAAAAACAACAATCTTTCCTGTTTTTTACTTGCGATATTGTCACATAATTAAGCACTTCACTGTGCTTGATCACCACCCACTAAGATTGAGAATGCTTTTAGTACACTTTCGTGTTTGCAGACATAACATTAAAAGTGCAAATCAATAGTCTTATCAATTTTTCTCTTTACTCAATTACTCTATCCAACATTATCTCCCGTCAGAGATAAAGTTGGAGAGATCGAGTCATATCGTAAATCTTAGTTCGTAAGTCTAGTCTAATTCTGTAAGTACCTATTTTGTAAGTTAGTTTCTTAGATTATTAAGTCAGTCGACTCTTAATATCCGTCTTGTTCAAATGTTTAATAGTTAAAAGTCAAATAAATATTTTTGTGTTCAAACTAAGAAAAAAAAGGAATTGGTTTTTTTATTTAATTAAACAACTTCCTTTACTGGCGCAGTCGGTAACTTTTCGGGCTGAATCGAAATTAATAAAAAATTTTCAACAAAAAGTTTTCAACAAAATATTACTTTCTTTAAAAAAAAAAAAACAAAAAAAAAATCAAAAGACCTAATGTGAAAAAAGAATTAAATTATAAAAAAAATAAGATTTTGCTTTGTGGCGTCTATGAAAAGTGTTCAAAAAACTATAATATTAAAATATTTTATTCAAAAACTAGTGTTTTAAGAAAACTTAAAATTTTCGTAATAACTAGAACGTACAGTTATGAAAAAGACGCGCAGCGCTTAAATAGTTCGATAACAGCCCGTCATACACGCTCTTGGGTTAAGCTCGATTGTGTTTAAAATTTGTTCGAAAACATCAACATCGAACCAAGCCAAGGCTTAATCGAAGCAAAGTTATTACAACTGTTATAAATCAAACGAAATTGCTCGAAAATAAATTTGTTCGATCTTAAAAATAAGAAAAAGTACTTCATACAATCAAGAATGTTTGTGTGTACATCTATTTATAGCAACTTTAAAGTGTTATAATTGAGAAAATTATAATAATTATACAAGCCTAAAACATTAAAAAAAAATGACATTCATAAAAAATATTTAACTACCAACAAAATTCCAAAACACCTGCTAACACCATCAACAAAAGAAGACAAAAACCTAAACTACAACTAAACATTACCAACATAATAAGAAGGCAACAAAGAAGACAACAAAAGAAGCTGCATAAAAAAAAAAAAAAAATTATCATCCTGTTTATGTGAGTAACCATCAACTTTAACAAAAAACAAAAATAATGGAAGCTTTAAATAATGTAGACAAATTTAAAATAGTCTTAGATTTAATAAATAAAATACCAGAATTTAATGGTAACTCTTATTTGTTAATTGATTTTCTGGACAGGGTAGATTCAATTGCACATATTTTAACAACATTTGATGCAAATACATCAGCATTACTTGTAGGTTATATTAAAGATAAGATTGTTGGAAAGGCAAGATCTGAGCTTCAGAAGCATGGAAGAGTAAGAGATTGGCTTCAAATTCGAGAAATTTTAAAAAATAATTTTTCTGAAAAACTTTCTTCAAACACTCTTTTAGATAGAATTAGAACCGCTAGAGTCAAAACAAACATAGACGACTATTACCAGAATATTAACAATTTATTAAGTAGGCTGAACAATTCTTATCTTTTAAATAACAACCGAAATAGCGAGGAAGTGATTGCTTCTAATAGTAGAATTGCCCTTGAAGCTTTCAAAACCAATTTACCTGAACCTACAAAAACAATAGTTCTTAGCCGCAATCCTCAATCCCTTTTTGAGGCTTATAAATTAATAAATGAAATCAACCACCACAAATTTGGACCCAATACGTTAGGGTCAAATCAATATTTTAGACAGCAGAATCGATATTCTAACCACAACTCTTATCAGGAAAATAATAGTAGAAACTATAATCAAAATAATTCTTACTCTAGAAACAATAATAATTCATCCAATTTTTACACAAGCAATAATGACAATAGACAAAATAATAATTCATGTAATTCTTACACGATAAATAACGAATATAGGCAAAGAAGACTAAATAGTAATAACAATTATACACCACAACTAAGTCAAACCTACACCAGAAGTAATCAAACATCGCAATATAACAACAACAATAACAATATTAACAATAACACACGTAGTGGCCATTCTCGAAGATCAAATAGGTCTGAGCAGCCAAATAACAACAATAATTACGAACAAATGGACGTTACTCTGAATGAAGGTGAAAACACATATAACCAACAGTCTAGCCAGAATCGCCAAAATTTTTCAACAACTCGCCCAAGAAATTACCCTATATAGTTATAAAAACTCGTGAAAGGCCTCTTAGATTTATAATTGACTGCGGTGCTGAGTACAGCATCATCAATAAAAATGTATGTAACCCAAAGTGGCAGGTTCAATCTAAAAATTATACCTTAAAAGTACTAGATCGGAATATCCACACAAGTGTGGAATACAAAATTCCTTTATTCAAAGAATTTAACGAAAATAATCATTACGTTAATTTCTTGGAATATGATTTCCATGATCGCTTCGACGGATTAATTGGTAACAATATCCTTCTTAGTTTAAACTCTATTATTAATTATGAAACTATGTATCTTATTACTAACAAAGCAACAATAAGATTATATTTTAACGAGGACGAAGAAAGCTACGCAAATCTAGTTTCTCAAAACGAGGAAGTTTTGAATATATTTTGCAGTGAATCTATCTCCTCTAAAATTAATGACAATCTTTTTGCAGACCACTTAACGAACGCTGATGTCCTAAATTTAAAATCTTTGTTGAATTCCTTCAAACGAATTATTTATAGAGAAGGGGATGTTTTATCTTTTACAAACGATATAAGTCACCGCATTATAACGAATAATGACATCCCAATTTACAGTAAGGTTTATCGTTTTCCAGAAATTCATTCTGACGAGGTCGACAGACAAATTTCTGAAATGTTGAGGCAAAAGATAATTGTTCCTAGCTGTAGTCCTTACAATTCGCCCATATGGGTAGTTCCCAAAAAAGATAACAAAGATGGACAAAAACAATGGCGAGTTGTAATAGACTACAGAAAGTTGAACTCTCAGACGGTAGAAGATAGATTCCCAATGCCGAACATTGACGATCTTTTAGATAAACTAGGAAAGTGTAATTATTTCTCAACGATCGATCTTGTCAAAGGTTTCCATCAAATTGAAGTGGATACCCGTGACAGAGCGAAAACCGCATTTTCTACCAAAAGTGGGCATTATGAGTTTCTGAGAATGCCGTTTGGGCTGAAGAATGCCCCAGCCACATTTCAGAGACTCATGAATTATGTGCTTAAGGACTACATCAATAAGATTTGTGTAGTTTACTTAGACGACATACTTGTGTTTTCTACAAGTTTTGAGGAACACTTGATATCACTCAGAAATATTTTTCAAAAACTTAAGGAAAGTAATTTAAAAATTCAAGTCAACAAATGCCTTTTTGGTGATTTATCTACAAATTTTTTAGGCCATGTAATTGTAAACAATGGAATTAAACCAAACGAAGAAAAAGTTAAATCAATAATTGAAATGAAGTTACCAAAATCTATTAAAGCAATAAAACAATTTCTCGGTATAACCGGTTACTACCGAAAATTTATCAAGGACTATGCCAAGGTAGCATATCCTATGATAAAATATTTGAAAAAGACTGAAAGTTTGAAAATTTCTGACCCAGAATATATTAAATCATTTAACACTTTGAAGACACTACTTACCTCTGACCCTATCCTTAGAAATCCTGATTTCACCAAAAGATTTATTTTGACCACAGACGCATCAAATTTTGCTCTAGGAGCCGTTCTAAGTCAAGAAAACCACCCCGTTTGCTATGCCTCTCGAACGCTAAACAAACACGAGCTAAGTTATTCTACTATAGAAAAGGAGCTCCTGGCGGTCGTGTGGTCCATCAGATATTTCAGAACTTATTTGTATGGTAGAAGATTTATTGTTAAAACTGACCACAAGCCCCTTGTTTGGTTAAATAGCATAAAAGAACCTAACATGAAACTCCAACGTTGCTTAACGAATACGATTTTGATGTCGAGTACCTAAAAGGGAAAGAGAACGTTGTCGCAGATGGGTTGAGTAGGTATACGGACAAAAATGAAACCAGAGACATGTCAAAAGCTGAAGACGAAATAAGCTTGGTTGACATCTTTAATAATGAGGTATCTGTTAATGAAACGTGCAGTGGCGAAGAAGTCACTCGTGAAATTTCAGCACACAGAAGAAATAACGAAGAAGTTATATCTACTGCGGCCACCATCCACAGTGCGATGGAAGACGAAACACGCCACATTTATATTACGGAAAAACCTATCAATATTTTCAAAAATCAAATTTATCTTTTTTATGGACCAAAAGAAAAAGTCTCTATCAAAATTATTCACAAAAAAATTCAAAATCTGGTTCAAATCGATAAAGAAAATAGTAATTTATTGGAAATTATGAAAAGGCTTTTGCTTACTAAAGGACTCATGTGCATTTATTGTGATGATTTGTCCTTGTATCTGAATTTTCAAAATCTTTTTGTAAAATATTTTTCCATGAGCAAAAATTTAAGACTTCTTAAGTCTAGCATTAAACTGAAAGACATTGTTGACAAAAACGAATTAATTACGATCATAAAAGATGAGCATTTAAGTAAAAATCATCAAGGAATCAATGAAATGTTTATGGAGCTTAAACAATTGTACTTCTATCCAAACTTACAAGTCGAGATACAGAAGTTTATAAATTTTTATGCTTGCTAAACATGATCGACATCCTCTTCAAGTACAAATGGCAATCACAGAAAAACCCAAACATTTCAATGATATTATCCACATGGATATTTGGTTCCCTGAAAGAGGGAAAATGTTTTTAACAACCCTAGATAAGTTTTCGAAGTACGCGACTGTTCACCCTCTGGAAGATAGAAATTGGATCGCCATTCTGAGTGCAATAAAACAGAGGATCCAATTCCTAGGAAAGCCAAACAAAATTGTTTCCGATGGCGATTCATGTATATTGCACTCGGCGGTGGAACAATTTTTAAAAGAAAACAAAATTATCTTTCACAGAACAACTGCTTCACTTAAAACCGGCAATGCTGATGTCGAAAGGCTACACGGTACCTTGAATGAGCACTTACGTATCATGGATGCTTCAAAAGATAACGCAGATTTGAATGAAAAATTGTTTAGGATTATCACAATTTACAATTCTACTATACATTCAACTACAAAAATAAAACCATTAGATTTCATCCATAAAAACCTAACAAAACAAGACATAGATAATTATGCAAACCAATTTCAAAAGGAAAAAGAAAATAAAATAAAAACCAAAAATAAAGAAACAGGAACAGGCTCGAACCAATGTGAAAACATTGTTCGAAATAGAACAGTGGTTAAAAGTAGGCCTAAGTACAAAAGACTTAACCAATTCGCGACGCAAGGGAATTATACAATTGATAAATCCACTAAAAGAAACACTCAATATCACAAGAAACAATTAAAACGTTTGTATAAATATCAAAATCAATGAAACCATAATTGGTTAACTGTTTTTTTCTCTCACCCAAAATAATAACTCACAAATTCTACTTCTATAAATTTTTTTAAAGTACAGCACAGCGTATCCATTAGATAAACGATTATTTTCAGTTCCATTTCAGCACTTTCCATAATTCCGATTCTATTTGTTACTTATTTGAGTTATTTTTTCTTTAATTTAATAAATTTTCATCTTCAAATTACTATTTTAAAATTCAAACGTTTTCTATTTATATTTCTTTAAACTATTTCCTTCCTCTTTCAAAAGCTATGACAGCAAGACTCAAATGTCATGACACCTTGGACATATTCCAGTTTGAATTGAATTGAATTTTATTGAGACTTTAAAGGTATTACAAAAATGAGTACAATTCAGATTATTTCTTAACAAAGTGTTATGATACTGCGGCTATTAAGTATTGCCTGCTTTATCGCGTTACATAGAGTGCCTCGTGGCTATCGGTAGGTACTGAATCTGCTCGTGCTCAGGAGCAATGAAACATTCGAATGTGACGTTTGGTCACTATATAGATACAATATATTAATATAACTTAAAACTAAAGGAATGAGTGAGATCTCTCGACTGCATTCTCAGGTACGAGTACACCAGGGTGTAATGTTTAATTATTTGTTTGAAATTTGAAGATACATTTGGGTGATATTGATGGTAAGAGTAATTTATACATCGAAAGGTGTAAGTATTACAATAAATAGGTATTGTGTTAGAATAAGTTAATGGTATCGAATACAGTTTTATGTTTTTCTTATTTTTAATTTTTTCTTTTTTCTTTTTTTTTGTTATCTTTCTTCATAATATGGATTGTAGATTATACAATTTTCTTAAGAGGCTATTTATGAGTGTGCTTACGATAAATAAAAGAAATTAGTTAATTTTAAGTCAAATTATTATGATTCTAAAAAAGAGCTGAAGTCTTGTAAGTTTTGGTATTAGATCATATGTAAAAATTAACTGAAAAAAGTAAGATAAAGTAAGTAAGGTTAGATGAGTTAATTTAGCTGAAAAAAGGGGTAAGTTCTGCCCAATTGATCATAAAAAAGGAATAACTGTGCGTAATGTGCAGGAAATAAAGATTACAAGAAAGTGTATCGTGGATTACCTGCAGATATAAGGCGGGAATAGATAAGAAAAATATTCAGCCGCGATTTTGGCCAGGAAGGGCCTTAAGGTAAAAGGGTATAGGTGCCTCAACATGATTTGAGTTTATATCCAACGAGGAGATATCAAGCACCGTAGGGTACCTCTCAGAGCCCTCAGGGGACCCCAACTGAGTGGAGACGATCTCTCGAACGAGGTCATTATCAGAGCAACTAAACTTAGAGATAGTGTTTTTCAGTAAATATAACATATATCTCATTATCGGAATGGTATTAGTATCCTTATATATATAAGCATTGGAGTATCGTTTAGAATGGGTCTGAAAGTTTTTCCCAGAACAGAAGCGGAGTATTTTCCTTTCAAATCTTTCGATTTCCAGGGCGACTGAAGGGGAGATGCCAAACCAAACGGGGAAAGCATAGGTTACTATAGGTCGGATGAGAGTTTTATAAAACAGCAATTTAGAATTTTTACTTAATGCTTTGTGTCGAAGGAAAGGTGTTAAAGCGTTGGAGATTTTACGAGCTTTGCAGAGAGCAGTTCTAGCATGGATATTAAATTTTAATAATTTGTTAAAATTGACTCCAAGGTATTTCATGGTGTTGCTAGTATTGATGGCATCGCCATTTATTCTAAGTAGGAGATTTTTGCTTTCCAGGACGGTGCCAACCGGTCCTTTCCCGCTCGCATTACGAAAACAAATCAATTCCGATTTGGGAATATTTATTGAAATACCCCATGTTTTATAGTAATCATTAATAATGTTGATATGTTTTTGAAGAAAGTGGGCAGCTGCGAAGGGAGAGTTACTACTGGAATACACGATGGTGTCATCTGCATAGAGAAGGCTGATAGACTGGGAATTCCGCTCAAAATGGGTGTGGGGGAAATCGTGGAGAAATAGGTTATAGAGATGTGGTCCCAAGATGGAACCCTGGGGTACACCCCTATCACTCGCACATATATTGGACTTAGTGGCTTGTATTTGGATGAAGAATTTCCTATCTTGAAGAAAGCTTTCAAGTAGGTGGACCATATGAGGCGGGAAGTTGAGGTTGGTAATTTTGGCGAGTAAGCCAACTCTCCAGACGCAATCGAATGCTTTTTCCATGTCCAGTGAACAAGCAACCGTACAGTGCTTCTCTCTAAGATTGAGCGTAGTATCATTATGCAACTTTAAAAGGGCTTGAACAGTGGAGTGACCACGGCGAAAGCCAAACTGGTAGTCGGATAGAGGTTCAATAGGATTCTCAGTAGGGGAGTTTAGGTTATTAAGGATAATTCTTTCCAATATCTTCCCAACATTAGATAAGAGAGAGATAGGTCTAAAGTTATTGATTTCAAAATCATTGTTTTTCTTTTGGATAGGCAAAATCTTGGCAATCTTCCACGACGACGGAAAAAAACCGTTGTTAATACAATTATTTATTAAAATGGTAAGGAACTCAATAGCGTGTGACGATAATTTTTTCAGGGCAAAGTTGGAAATCCCATCGGGCCCATATGATTTTTTAGATTTCATCTGACTTATAATTCACGATATTTCATCCACATCCGTGAAAATATGCGGAGCAGAGGGGTTATTGGCTGGATTGTCCTCACCAAAGATGAAAATTCTCTCAGGCCTTGAAAGGTTTAAATTATTGGCAGCAGCTGTGGCCTCCTCAACGACACGCAAATTGTATGAGGGGGTAATATTCGAGTAAATGAATTTAAAGTGCTCTTCAAAAGCCTCAGCAATATCCTTTTCATTATTAAGCTCAATGTTGTTAACAACTAATTTACCGCAGGAGAAAGATTTTTTTTTTCCAGCAAGTCTAAAGAATTCTTTAAAGGCTTGTGGACCAGGTTTAATTTTACCTAAAGAATCGCTTAGTTGCTTATTGAGCCATAAGGAAATTTTCTCCTGCAAAATTTTACTGAGGAGAGAGATTCTATTCGATAGATCTTTATATTGTGAGCATACTCTGTTGAAGTTATTGTGGTAAATATGTTTAAGGCGCCTCTGCCAAGAATGTTTAATTTTAAAAAGTTTTTCAATATCGCAGGGTAGGTTATTATATTTTTTTGAAGAGAAGGAAATGTTAGTCGAATGAGCATCCAGACAGCTAAGGAGAACTTGATTAAAGATTGAGATAAAAGTTTCAATGTCCGGATTAGACAGGCAATGATAAACAGGGGGAAAATTCTCCAGCAGGTGATTGTCCAGTAGTTCCCGGAAGGATTCCCAGTTGGTGTTTTTAAAAGATTTCCCATTAAGGGGAAAAAGAATAGGGATGTTCACATCCGCCAGGGTTAAATCCAGAAGGAGAGGAAAGTGTTCTGTGAAAGAATGCAGCGTGCACGTATTAAAATTTTTGTTAAGATGGTTTATTAGATGATTAGAGACCAGGAAGTGATCCAAAAATGAAGAACTTCTGTGAAAGGTAGGTGTAGGAGAAGAAATCAGTCCTAGCGAAGGATTAGAGGATTGTAGCCAGTCAGCAATTGACTTACCATTATTATTTGTAGTGGAATCACCCCAAATTGGGCTCCTAGCATTTAAGTCTCCCCCCAAGATAGCCCCGTCAAAGGTGCTAGCAAGGGAGTCGATTTTGATTAACTCATTTAAGAGAGATGAGGACTGACAGTTCGAGGGAAAATACATAGTACCGATGAGAATTCGCTCAGTAATATCATTTTTACGTATGTTAATGCAAAGAAATAGGCACGGATAAAGAAATTGATAAGAGTAGGAATTAATAAATTCGTATTGAATATTGTTTTTAATGATTACAGCAACGCCTTGAGATTTATCATCCCTGATGATATTATAGGAATCCAGCAACAGTTTATGCCTATAGTTCAAGTGCGTTTCTTGGATAAACGCAATTGAAATATTATTTGCCAGAAGAATTTTAAGGAGTTCTATTCTTCTGGCATGTGCTATCAAGGACGTAATGTTGAAAGTCAATATTTTTAAATTCATGGCGACGAGGAAACAAGAAGTTGATTAACCAAATCGAGGTAAGCAAGTTTCTTATTGATTGTGGAAGTAAATCTATTTAGATTGGACATAAAGTCCTCGATTTTTTTAATCAGTGTTCCCATGTCAATCCCAAATAGATCATTGGAAAGATCCATGAATTGATGGATGACATTTTTATTTTGGGAGTTCGATTGCGAGAAGGTAATCTTAGGGTTGGACGCTTTAGGTATGGTAGGTGTACCGGCAAAGTGACTGGCATATGAAATACCAGGCCGTATTTCGCTATTTGCAACAGCCATTGTAGCTAATGAATTATTTTTCCTTTTGTTTTTAGCGTCGAGTTCAATTTTGTCCCTCTTAGATTTAAATTCTTTATAGGATTTACAACCCCTGAAATTGGCGGGGTGGTCATCGCCACAATTCACGCATTTGGCTTTACTGACCTCTGATCTTATCGTTGGGCATGCTCCCGGCTCGTGGGTGCCAGTACACTTAACACAATTATACTTATTTGCGCAATTTTTGGCTAAATGGCCAAATTGTTGGCAACGCCTGCACTGCAGGGGGCCGCCATTTCCTCTGGGTTTTTCCCATTTGATTTTTGTATTAAATAAAAATTTAATGAAGTTAACTGCACTGGCACCCGAGCCTGGGAGCAGCCGAACTAAAAACAAGTTATAATTAAGTTTGAGTTGCCTCGAGCGGATGGTTTCAAATTCAGAAACACTATCCACACACGGAGCTCTAATTTTGAGTTCCTCAAGAATTTCATTCTCCGAGTAATCAGCCGTAAGTCCCCTGAGAACCAAGTTGGTGGTTTTTTCCTCCTTAGGAGTAAAGGAGTAGGCTTGTACTTCCTCGTTGGATCTTAAAATCGACAATAATTCTTTGTGGATGTTAGGGTTATCTACATAGAACCTACAGGTGGGACCACGATACACTAGCTTATAATTGAAGGAAAGAGATTTTTTTTTCATATCACTAATAAGTTGACGAACGTCAACGTCTACCATTATTATTGGTGGGCAGAACTTACCCCTGAGCAGTTTTTCCTCAGTCCTAACTGCGTTAGTGGTTATGTTGTTAGTTGATGATGAATCCAGCGTCTCTTCATCTACAGAGTTGGCAGCAGCGGTAGCAGCAGGAACAGGATTTCGTTGTTTGGAAACATTTGATGGTATGTCGTTGAAGGTGTCTTGCATTGGAATTATATCCAGCCTAGGATTTTTTGCAGATCTGGTTTTAACGTTTACCTTGAGGTCTTTGAGTAGCGAGAATTGATTTTCGTTCGCTTCAGTTCGTTGTATCTCCGAAGTCTGAGGGTTTTTGGAGTGTGCAAGTTGTCTTTTCCTGGGAATAATCCACCCAGACGGTGCTTTCGAAGAAGTAGAAGGTAGAGCCGAACCATCTTCGCAAGGATTTTGTATAGGCAATGCTTTATCGAAGGCAAGGTCCTCGTCAAGTGTGCAGAAATCCATCTCGTTTGCATCGCGACTATCATCGCTGACTTGCTGGCTCCAAGTAGGTGGCGGTATGGAGCCTTGTGGTAGCAGGGCATCATGGTTTGGTGACTTGGTGGCGTTCAATGGTAAGACAGGTTGAGTATGAGTGGCATAGTTTGGTGGCATCACGTTTTGTGGCGAGGTGATGGCGGAGGCGTGACTTGCAGAACAGTTATTTGGTGGTGATGAATTATCCAGGTTTTCCTGAGCACTAGACTGGCTCAAACAGAGCAGTTGTTGCGCAGCGTCCATTTTGAGCAACTGATTGTTGGAGTTTGAGAGGGATTTAGGAACCCCAGGCGCTTTTTTCCCCTTGTGGAAAGATGGTGGATCTTGTAACTCGTGTAAACTCGGAGAGTTTTTCCCCATATTAGAGGCAGATGAGTCCTGTTTGGGTTTCATGGCTCCTCCTAATTTGCCCCAAACCCAGAAGCAAATGAGGAGAAACAAAAAGGTTGCACGTGTAATACAGACGTGCGGTTGAGGTTAACCTTCGGTCAGGAAAATCCAAGTTTAGTTGCCTCTTATCTTGGTCATCCACACCAATAAAAAGGCAAATTGAAAACTTTGCAATTAGCACTAGTTGATTGCTATTATATTTTTTAAAAAAATCTATACTTTAAGACTCAAAATTTAATTTAATTTTCGTTTTGGGCAATGGCGACTTATCACGTTCACAACTATTTTCAGAATCACATATTCCAGTTTAAGCCTAGTACGCTGCTGATGCGAAACGAAATTTTTAGTTGGTCTCCAATAAGACAACGAAATGCTTACGAAAACGATGCGGAAAAATATTCATTGACAGTTGCACAAATTCAAAAAATTAAAACAAATGCAAATGCAAAAAAATCAAAAGCATCCATGCTGTAACGAAAGAAACAACAAAAATAAACACGAAAAAACACAAATGTCATTTTTTCGCACACAATAAATGGTCTGGGTAATTAATTGAGTGCGAAAAAAGAGTGTAGACATCTCCAAATAATCTGCTACAATTATCAATTTCGCTCATCGAACAGCGTACTGCAGAACGAAAAGTAGAACTAAATTTTTAGTTTATGATTTCGCTCTGTCATTTTTGTATGGGATTTTTCGTTTCGCATCAGCAGCGTACTAGGCTTTAGAATAATTTTCTTCTGTCAAATTTGATTAGAGTTGTGTGCGTTTTGGGTTCATGAAAAAGAAAAATATAGCTGTTTACACCTAGTGTTATGTCATAAATTCAGAGTGTGTTCAGAGTTCATAAGAAAAATATTGTTGTTTACACGGTGTGGTATGGCATAAATTATGGGCTCGTTTTGGATTGAAGCTAATTACTAGTTGCGTGGTTCAGAATAATTTTTGTTGCACTTTCGAACTAAAAGTCAGGAAGAAGTAAGAAAATTTAACGAAATTAAATGAATGCAACCTAGGAATGATGTACAAAGATGCATTGATATAATTCTGATGAGTCCCTTGTTCAGAAAATTTTAAAATAAAACAAAACGTTCAAAAATTGTAAAGGATTTCACAAATGAAATAAATGAATGAAAACTATTAATATCTTAGAGAAAAAAAACTAAAAAATAATGTTTATTTTTAAAGAAAGATTCTTGAATAAAAACAAATTACATTGTTATGTTATTTCAAAATTTGATAAATTGATTTCTGACTAAAAATATACAGAAACAAATGCCTATAGTTAAAAAAAAAAAAACAATAATTATATTTTTATAGGTTCATTATAAAATGGAGAACAAAACTAAATGATTGCCTGTAATTAAAAGTAAAGTTTACTGTGTTTATTAATAAAATAAGATGAAATAAAAATTTAGTTAAATGATAAAAATGACAAATTTGGTCATGAAAAAAATATTGTGAAATTTATTGAATGTAAAAATTACAAAAAAAAAGAAAGTTATATTAAGTTTATTTGTATTTGTTAATTGTCAATTTAAGAAAATGAAAAATAAGAACAAAAGTCATATTAATAATGATTGTTAAACATTTTTGGAGACCAAAAATTCTAGGTGGGGGAGGTGTCACATAATTAAGCACTTCACTGTGCTTGATCACCACCCACTAAGATTGAGATTACTTTTAGTACACTTTCGTGTTTGCAGACATAACATTAAAAGTGCAAATCAATAGTCTTATCAATTTTTCTCTTTACTCAATTACTCTATCCAACATTATCTCCCGTCAGAGATAAAGTTGGAGAGATCGAGTCATATCGTAAATCTTAGTTCGTAAGTCTAGTCTAATTCTGTAAGTACCTATTTTGTAAGTTAGTTTCTTAGATTATTAAGTCAGTCGACTCTTAATATCCGTCTTGTTCAAATGTTAAATAGTTAAAAGTCAAATAAATATTTTTGTGTTCAAACTAAGAAAAAAAAGGAATTGGTTTTTTTATTTAATTAAACAACTTCCTTTACTATATAGGTACTATAGGGCAAGTTTTGGATTCGTGCAAAAAAAAATTTCGAGATAACAATCAAACATGAAATTACGATGATAGAGAACACGAAAAAAGTGGGTGGCAAAATTCTGTCTGTCTGTCCGTACCTCAACCTACAGCCTAAACCACTGAAGCGATTTTCTTCAAATTTTGAACTTAATGTTTTTTTGTAACTCTCCAGAGGGAAAATTGAAATTTTTTTAGCTCAAAAAATAACGGTACTTGCCATACAACCATTAAGGAAAAGTTTATTTATCACAAAAACGGCTCCAACGATTTTGATTAAAAAAATCAGTGCGTTATTGTAGACATGGTGTACTTTCTGGTAAGAAAATCACCAAAAACATTTATTAACGGTACCTGCCATATAACGGTTTTTTTGATTTTAGGTTTTCTAATTAACCGCTCATCTTGTTAGAATATAAATAATACTGTATACCAAAATTTTGGAAAAAAATAAATTTTGGATTTTTGAAAAAAGATTCAAAACGGGTTGATGAATTGTTTTGAAATTTCAGTTTTAAATGTATATTAATATATACTCAAAATTGGCATACCAAAATTTTTTTTTGAAGAATGTTACAAAAATTTTATATATAAAAAATTAATTTTTAAGAAAACGGCTCCAACGATTAAAATTTCTTTTTATGCATATATTCATATTTTTTCAAGTAATCAGATGGCATACTTTTTTTTGAGCTCTAAGTTATTTATCAGACTATTTATAAAATTAAAAGAATGATTTAAAATGCTTTTTATACTTTTTCTATAATAACTTGAATATTTTTTTAAGTTCTTAAGTTCCACACAACTTGAACATAAGAGCAAGTACGTGCGATCCAGTCGTGCATTTTATTAGTGTTATCATTGTATATAAATCTATTAGTAGTATTACTTGAGGAAAAAGATACTAGAAGTATATTATTCCCTCATCATTGTTTCACTCTCAGCTCACAGCAGACGAGAGATCAAAAAATATATTAGTTCTTACTACATGAGAGAAGGCAATTATCTTCTTTCTTCCCACGTCACAGCAGTGCCAATATACGAGAGTGAGAAGGGAACAAGAAAAGAGAACCAAAACAAACTGCCGAAAAAAAATAAAGAATGAATTGGCATGTACGTATGTATGTACATACATACAGTGAGCGTCAAAAAAAAGTGTACAGCTGTGAACTGCGTTTTTGTAACTCTGTTGAAGAAAATAGATTCGATCTTTTAGGAAAATACTTATCTTATTTTTTAAAGCGGTTAATCTTTAATGAATTGGCATATAAAACTTAGCAAAAAATATTATAGTAAAAATTCAATAAAAAATAACAAAAAATACTTCATTTTTATGGCGTCAAAAGAAAGTGTACACTATTCAATTAAAGCGAAAAACTTAAAACCAATACTTCGTCTGCTTCCCTTTCGCCCTTAGGACAGCTTCTATGCGTCTGGAGATTGACTCTACTAGCTTCCCTGTCAATTCAGCTGGGATTTTTTGCCACTCTTCAAACGAAATTGAATTTAGTGCCTTTTTGCTAAATAATTTCCTCTTCAGTCACCGACTAACCTCCGAACAGTTCGTATCGTTCGTAGTCTATTTTTTGCTTTCTCTTTTGCTGCCTAGCGCAACAACCGGTATCTCCCGTTATACCTTTCTTTTTTGTTTCTACATATTTTCATTTGCGAATTTGTTTACTCCTTTACCTACAAATAAGCGCGTGCTTTTTCTTGGGAAATAAAATGCTCCACGGGCAGGGGGGTCCCGTTTCAGGCAATTACCGCTTGACGTGGATTCCGTGTCTATTATTCAACCAAACAAAAAACACAAATCAAACCCGACCCCTTTGTGCAATTACCCAGATCTCCCATCAATAACAAGTGCCAAAAATCCTAAATTTATTGTTATCTCGCCTAAAACCAGTGAAAAGCCCATTTCATCCCTCAGTCCTTTCCTTCTAAAAAAATCCATCGACAACATAAGCAAAGATTATGAGCAAATTTCCCAATTAAGAGACGGTAATCTTCTCATTTTGGTAAAGTCGCAAAAAGTTGCAGACATCTTTCTAAAAGTCAATATTCTTGCCAACACGTGCCCCGTCATTGTCAAACTTCACGACAAATTGAACGAAACCAAAGGAATTGCTTACGCTCCTTGCTTGATAAACGTCACTGAGACAGAAATCGTCACAGCGATGAAATCCCAAGGAGTAACGGACATTTATAAATTTACCAAAAATGTGGAGGGAAAGCAAAAACCAACCGGTTTAATGCTTTTTACCTTCAACCTGTACCAGCTTCCAAAATCTGTTGACATTGGATTCTACAATGCTAAAATTACGGAATATATTCCCAACCCGATGCGTTGCCGCAATTGCCAACGCCTAGGACATACAAGCAAACGATGCAACAGTGAATCCAGGTGTGAATCATGCAGCCTCTTGCCTCATAAACCAGAATCATGCAATAATATAATGTGTGCAAACTGTTCACTTTCCCACTCATCTTCCTCCAAAATTTGCCCTGCTTATAAGCAGGCCAAGGAAATTTTGACCATTAAAACCCTTAAAAAATGTTCTATGGCTGAAGCCAAGAGACTTCACAAAGAACAAAACCCTATTTCGTCTTACAACTCTATTACATCAGAATCATTCGCTGAGAAAGTTAAAAATGCACCAAACACACAACCTCAACCCCAAAAAACGACCAACGATAAAACCAAAGCCCTAAGCCCTATTACCATCGCACTACAACCAAGTACAGACTTAACAAATAATAATAGACCAAACAGCTCCAAAACAACAGGCCATATATCTGCCATAACCAAACCTATAAACCCATCAACAAAAACTGACTTAATCAACACAACCAAACCTGTTCAATCCAGCCTTTCCCCTAACCAAACTATACCTAACCTCAATAATACCTCCAAACTATCCGACATACCATCAAACTCACTCTCAAACAAATTGCAATATCTCTCAAATAATCCACTTGCTTCTTCAAACCAACCAGAATCCAATCAAACACAATCTTCAATAACCACCGATCCAATCTCTAAACCAACACAATCACCTTTATCAAAGGTAACACAAGAGTTACTAGAAAAAAATGACTACTTCGTAGCTAATACTTCAAACCCTTACGATGTCGAAATGCAATAAAAATAACAAGCACCAAACTTTTGACTCCGTTGCTCGAGTGTTGAATCGTCCAGGCTCTTCTGTGAGCCTGGATGCTTCAGCACCCGCGCCGCGGAGTCAAAGCCCTGATCACCATAACAACGACAACCAAAATTTACCACAACAACAAACTTCAAATATAATAACACACTTACCAAAAGAAGCCTTTAAAATCCTTCAATGGAATATGAAAGGTTTCATAAATAACTACAACGAGCTAAGTATACTTATTAAAGAATTTTCTCCAAGTGTAATTTCTCTGCAGGAAACACACTGTCCCTACCTCTATAAGCCATACACCCCCAAATCGTATACCAGTTACTTTCACAACCTCGATAACAATACCTCAGCCAAACAAGGAACTGCCATACTAATAAAGAAAGACATTCCGCACAAGCAAACGCATATAAACTCACACATCTTAACTCTAGCAATCGAAGTTCAACTTCCAACAAAATTTACTTTAGTTTTCATATACATACATCCTGATCAATCATTCTCCACAAACGACCTCGAAAATATATTTAATCAAATAAACACTCCAGTCATTATAGCAGGTGACGCTAACTCCTGGAGTGTTTTGTGGGGCTCTCCCAAAACTAATGCTAGAGGAGCAATCTGGGAAAGGTTTTTAACTAATTCTAACCTAATAATTCTTAATGATGGCTCCCCTACTCATTTTTCCACGCACCAAACTTTTACTCATATCGATATTACCACCTGCTCCCCGGAAATATACCCAAAAATCTCTTGGAAGGTTTTAGACGATCTCTATAACAGTGATCATTTCCCGATCATCACTACCATACTCTCTAACCAAGTGGCTTTTGACTCTCGTTTCACCCCCAAATTTAAAACTGATCTAGCTAACTGGCCTAGTTTCCAAAAGCACATTTAAAACGATTTGTCAGGTAAAAATATCTCTCCCAGTATTAATCAAGAGGCCGCTCGCCTTACTAAAGCTATCCGACTCGCTGCAAACTTCGCAATTCCTCAAAACTCACCAAAATCTGGAAAACACACAGTATTTTGGTGGAATTCAGAACTCAGCTCTCTGCGCAAATATAAAAACAAGGCTTGGAAATGCTTTAAAAAACACCCTACTCAAGAAAACCTAACAGCATACAAAAAATCAAACGCAAAATTCCGAAGAGAAGTAAAGAATAGTAAAGCTAATAAGTTCGGAGAAATTACTGCTGCAATCAACCCCACCTCCTCCCCATCGAAGATATGGCAAGATATTCGATGTCTTACCGGTACCTTTACACCTCAATCCATCAAGTGTATTACATCTAACGATCAGCAAATAACAAATCCTTACGAAATAAACAATTATTTTGCAAGTAATTGGTCAAACCTTTCCAAAGACGAGAACTTCTCTAACGAGTTCAAAATACAAAAACTATCGTCTCTAAGCCTAGTGAGCAATCATACACCTCTATCTCGACAATCCAACCTTATTGAAGGTCCAATTTCGTTTTTAGAACTTGAAAGTTGTTTGTCCAAACTAAAAGGTAAAACTCCCAGTAGAGATCGCATATCATATCCGATGCTAAAAAATCTTCCTCCTCCGACCAAATGCAGGCTAATAAAACTGTTCAATAACATTCTCGACACAGGCACTATTCCACAGAACTGGAAGCTAGCAACAATACTTCCTCTTCATAAGCCAAACAAATCAAATAATATTATTAACGGATATCGCCCTATATCACTCATTCCTTGCGCTTCCAAAGTAATGGAAAAAGTTGTTGCCAAAAGACTAATGTGGTTTATAGAATCAAGAAATCTGATAAGCTCGAACCAAGTTGCTTTCAAAGCAAACAAAGGCTGTAATGATGCTTTGCTTCATATCGATTTCTATATCACAAGAGCTCTATCGGCCCGTAATCACGTGACCATATTGACTTCGAAAAGGCTTTTGATAGTATCGGCGTCCATCAAATCTTACAGAAAATCAAAGCTTGGGGTATCGGACCCAAAATCTTCAACTACATTAAATCGTTCTTGACAAATAGAAAAATCTGCGTCAAGTCAAACAATTGTTTTTCTGAATCTTTTCCTCTTCATAATGGCATCCCCCAAGGGTCTCCTTTATCAGTCGTCTTATTTCTGATTGCTTTCGACGACGTCAGTTCTATTATAGCTAAATACTCGCAACTAGACCATTGTATCTACGCCGACGATGTATACATTATGTGTAAGCACAATAGCCTCGCAGAACATCAAGCTCTTTTCTCCAATGTTCTAGCAGATATTTTAACATGGTCTGTCACTTCGGGAGCTAAATTATCAGTAGATAAATGCAAAACATTGCATATATGTCGTAAAACATCTTGTACTGGTGTTTCCTCCAACTTTAATAATATTAGTATTGAAAATGTAACTAATCTAAGTATTCTAGGTATTATTTTCAATAATAAATATAACTTCAAAAACCACTGTACAGAACTTAAAAAGAGCTTAGCTGCTAGGGTAAACATTGTAAATTATCTATCCAGTAAAAAATCATTTGCACATATAAATACTTTATGTAATGTAACAAGATCTTTAGTCTTAAGTAAGATAGACTATGGTTTATCAATTTACGGAAACTCTCCTAAAACTACAATAAACAACATCAAGGCTCCTTACCACCAAGCTGCACGGAGAAGTCTAAATGCTTTCCCAACCACCCCTATACGTAACATATTGACAGAAGCTGGACTTCCCCTAGTAGAAGAACGTATTCTTGAAACCAGAGCTAAGCTCTATGTGAAACTTGCTTTCAGCCAAGGCTCAATTATTGATGAAGATGTCAAAACTCTCGATAAATCAAAATATCTTAAACGTATCCCTTCAGCCATTTCTACTGCTATAACAACAGCCAAATCTTTGGAACTTCCAGTTATTAAACAAGAAAAATACTATCCAGGATCCCCACCATGGTGCATTGAAGATTCCTCTTTTATCATGGACATGACTGAACACGACAAAAATCACACTTCCTCATACATCTATCGATCTTTGTTCAATGATACTACTGATGCCCTAAGGTCCAAAAATTGGAAAATGGTATTTACAGATGGTTCCAAAACCCAATATAGCACATCGTTTGCATCAACTTATGAAGATGGTTCCCTTCTATCCATTGGAATTCTAGACAATATTGTCTCTGTATTCACCGCCGAAGCTACCGCGATCCTAAGGACTGCAGAAATAATATCAAAACTACATGGCCACTTTGTGATATGTTCGGACAGCTTGGCAGTTCTACATGCGATACAAAATCCCAACAACAGCACCGTCATTGTAAGCAAAATAAGAGACTACCTCATTAAGTTTGCCAACAAACTAAAACTAATGTGGGTTCCCGGCCATGCTGGGATATTTGGTAACGAACAAGCTGATAAAGCAGCAAATGATGCTCATTTTTCCCCTGTGAAATCAGTACTGACAGTGACAAAACGTGACCTAATACGTGAAGTAAATCGAAAAGTCAAGGCTCATATACTAAATGACTGGAAGAATTACCATCACTTCTACAGTTCCATCAACATTGACAAAACCCAACCAATTTATCCTACCTCAACTTCAAGGCAGATGAACACAACTCTGGTAAGACTACGACTAGGGCACACTACTCTCACACATCAACACCTTCTAAAAAAAGAAAGCCCTCCGACTTGTACAGGCTGCTAAGCAATCTTGGATGCCAATCACATTCTAGGAATGGATACATGCAGATACTTGACTTCAAACACCAGCTTATCTACAGCGAATTTATCAATCATCGAGATCCTAAGAAATTTGGATCCAAACAACATCAGAAAAATATACAACTTTATAAACCTACATAACTTTAAAATCTAATATATAATTATCAAAAATTTATAAACCTACATTACTTTAAAACCTAAATACATAATTCTCACTTTTCAACTTATTTCTTTAGTTAATAACAAATTAAACAAACAAAACTATTTTATCTTCTTAAGAGTCAGAAGCCTCAGCAGCTAAGTCTCTTGACAATTTGTATTAACGTGTAAATTTTAATTTATAGTTAATAAATTTTAATAATAATAATAATAATTTCCTCTTTTGGATCTGTTTGTACAGATAATTTCACAAATGAAGCACCCAGTGCAACAACCAGATAACTCCACTTTTTTGCGAAATATGTTTTTTAATGCAGAAATACGAAAAAAAAAAATCCTGCATCGTTCGGTGTAAAAAAATGACAAATCCATTGACTCTTGGATAAGGAAACTCGGGTTTGGAGTTATCACTCTATTCAAAACGGAGCAAGAATAAGACATCTCCTGGAGTTGTCTTATTTTTGCACCGCTTTTCAACACAGTAAATGCTTGTGCACCGCTTTAACAAAGTAAGCTTTTGCACCGCTTTCATAACAGTAAACGAGGTTTACAGGTATGAGTGTATAACAAAGTTTTTGCTTGAATTTACTGTATTGTTTTGAAATGTATCATTTGGTTCAGTTAATTCTTGGTGCGAGGGTACGTAATTAAAAAAAATGAGTGAAAGTGAATCAGATTTTTCCATATCGGGCTCCGAATATGAAAATGGATCTCATGATGAGGAGACATCGAGTAGTGCTGATGCTTTACCTGTTCAAAAAGGTAATAAATTAATTCCAATATTTGAGTTTTCAGTGTAATATTATTGGTTTGTATGGCTTCAGAAAAAAAGCGTGTGCGCAATCAGAACGCGTGGAAAAGAAACGTAGCTAAAAGGAAGAGAGCAGAAGGCAAGAAGTACACAAATCGTAAGGGAAATACCGTAGCAGCAAAAACAATGGGCCAGCCATGCAGTTGCAAAAAAAAATGCTTTGACGCTGGACGCCAGAATCTGTATGCAAAAGTTTTTCATGAATTTAATAAGCTGGGAAATAAAGAAAAACAAGACGCATATTTGTGTGGATTGATAAGGCAAAATGCAGTTAAGAGGCGTCGATCTGCGAGTGGAAATGAGGTGAGGAAATTCCAAAATAAATATTTTATACGGGGCATTAAACATGAAATAGAGGTATGTAAAAAAGCATTTTGTTCAGTTCATGGAGTCCATAAAAGTCGAATCGAAAGACTCTCAAGCTTTTTGGTTAAAAAAGTAACTGGGCCCTCTGACATGAGAGGTCGTCACACCAACAGAGTGAACAAGATTCCAGAAAATGTTGTCCAAAATATTGACAGCCACATTAAAAGTTTCCCCAAACGATCTTCTCACTACAGCCAAAATAAGGAATCGAAGTACTTACCTTCCGACTTAAATGTAAGGAAAATGTATAATCTCTATTTAGAAAAGTTTGAGCCAAGCGTTTTTGCATTGATGACTGAACAAAATGGTAACCCAAAGCCAAAAGTTACTTACGATTTTTATAGGGAATACTTTGTAAAAAATTTCAAGCTTTCGTTTGGATCACCTAGATCAGACACTTGTCAGACGTGTGATAGTCATGAAAAGAAAATAGCTGCAGCTGATTCCAAGGAAGAAAAACGTGTACTCAAGGTTGCAAAAGATCTTCACGAAAAGAAGGCTAAAGCGTTTTATGATGATCTACGGGAAAGAAGCTCCGAGTGCCTACAAGACCCGACAGTTGAGTGCATTTCTTCTAATACCATCCGGTGATGTCTTTTATAAAAGGCAGTTATGGGTCTTTAATTTTTGCATCTTTCAATGCAGTACCAAGAAAAGCTACATGTACATGTATGATGAGACCATCGGGAAAAAGGGTCCAAATGAAGTCATAAGCTTTTTGCATCATTTCATTGAACACATTTTAAGTGAAACTGTGACGAAATTATATTTATTTTCTGATAACTGTGGCGCTCAAAATAAAAACAACACTCTCGTCCAATATTTATATGCTCTTGTAAAACACAAAAATATAAGCCTTATTGAACATCACTTACCAGAACCGGGACACAGTTTTTTGCCCTGCGATCGCTCTTTTGGCGTTATAGAAAAACAAAAACGACGAGTAGAACGTCTTTATCTACCAAAGGACTGGCAGAATTTAGTGGAAAAGTGTTCCAAAAAGTTTAATGTGATATCAGTGAGCAATAAGGACATATTTGATTTTAAAACGAGCCTGGCTCCGTTTTACAAGAAAACTGTGACCAACAAAGATCGTATTAAGTGGACCATCTCGAAATATCGAAGATTTTGCTACACAAAAGAAGAAAATATGGCAAGCGTTTCAGCTTCCATTAGTCACCATGGGCCATTTACGACATACGACATAGAAATAAAAGCAAACTTGCATGGTGACCCCTTTAAGCCAAAACTATTATATACAAATAATCTTATCCTCAACCCCAAGAAAAACGAGGATGTCATAAACTTGGCGCTAAAGTATGTTCCTGCAGCGGATATGCCTTTTTACAATAACTTGATGTCGCAGCAGTCAGTTCAAGAAGCTGAAAACTCAGACTACGAAGATGACAACGAGGTTCCCTTTTAATTCATACTAAAATCGGTGCAAAAACAGGACAAGTCCAAAAACAAATTTATTTATTTTTTTACTTAAATGTACAATTTTTTGATATGTCTTGAATTAAATAAATTCATTTTGATGATTTCATTTCAAAATAAACTAATATTTTGCAATAAGTTCGATTTCTTATTTTTGAGATAGTTTTTTTTAATTTGCTCAACATTTCAAAAAGTGGAGTTATCTGGTTGTTGCACTGGGTGCTTCATGCTCAATGAGGTCAAGGCCTGGGGATCGCGGAAGGTCTTCTAGTTGCTTAGAAGTACCATGGAGTAACCATTCATTGACCAATTTCGATGTATGCTTGAGGTTGTTTACTTGTTTGAAGACCCATGAATCAGTTAACCCCAGTTTTGCAACACTACACGGCAAATTGTCTCTTAAAATATTAAGGCAATCTTCAGTCCTCATCGTACTATCAATAAATACAAGGGTTCCAACTCCAGATGACACCATACATCCCCAGACCATTACCGAACGGTCGCAGAAATCCCCAGACCATTACCGAAACGCCTTAGAAACATTGCCGTATAGCCATACCTTTCCGAAAAAAATCGAAAGTGAATACTTCTTTATGCCAAGAAATATAAAAATTACGGTTCATCATTCTGGGAAATTATTTTGTTAGTGGACAAGAGCAAAATTACTATTTTTGGCTCAAAACAGCCACCAAAAATATGGCAACTGAAAAACACTGAATTAAACAGGTTTCTTGCAAAAAGCACGGAAGAGGTTTGGTAATGGTCTGGGGTTGAATGACGTCTTCTGGAGTTAGAAACCTTGTCTTTATTGATAATACAGTGAGGACTGAAGTTTTCCTAAATATTTAAAGAGACAATTTGCCGTTTGGTGTTGCAAAACTGGGGTTAACTGATTCATGGGTCTTCCAACAAGACAACGACCTCAAGCATACATCGAAATTGGTCAAGGAATGGTTACTCCATGGTACTTCTAAGCAACTAGAAAACCTTCCGCGATCCCCAGGCCTTGACCCCATTGAGCATTTGTGAAATTATCTGTACAAACAGATCCAAAAGAGGAAATTATTTAGCAAAAAGGCACTAAATTCAATTTCGTTTGAAGAGTGGCAAAAAATCCCAGCTGAATTGACAGGGAAGCTAGTAGAGTCAATCTCCAGACGCATAGAAGCTGTCCTAAGGGCGAAAGGGAAGCAGACAAAGTATTGGTTTTAAGTTTTTCGCTTTAATTGAATAGTGTACACTTTCTTTTGACGCCATAAAAATGAAGTATTTTTTGTTATTTTTTTATTGAATTTTTATATTTTGCTAAGTTTTATATGGGTGATTCCATAGAAAACGACCCTTTACGAAAAATCACAAAATATGACTTAGAATTGAAAAAACGACCGTTAGATGGTTTTAAAAGATTGCATGTTTCATTTTAAAAGTGAAATTATCAATAATTTTTTTTATCGCCGCTAATTTCGCAGCTCGAACCACTTTGCAAAATAGGTCTCCAAAAGTCACTTTTTGGTATCAGAAGCTCAAAACCCTATTTTCAATAATTAATTGTTTCAAAACTTGAGAACTGGTGGTTATTTGCCCTTATGAAAACTCTAAGCACGTTTTCGTGTCATTTAATTATTCAATAGTAAATACAATTTTAGTTTTTAGGCAGTTGATTCATAAAGTGGTTAGTGTCACGCCCGTAACAAAAAAAAATTATGTTTCATTACTAGAAGAAAAAAATTTGTTTCAATGTGATAATTTGGGGAAAAAAGGAGAATACTATGATCTACTGTCAGACAAAATTTCAAGACGTTGAAATTAATACTGACCGCGTATTTAAAATTTTAAGCCTATGTCACACCCGTAACAGGTTGGCATTTCAAATCATAATCATTCTGTTTTACAACTCAATTTTAGTTTTGTTGCTTTTAGATATGAAATTCATGACGTAGGGATATAATTCTAAGAAAATCTACTTTAAATATAATTTTAATCTAATATATAATTATCAAAAATTTATAAACCTACATTACTTTTAAACCTAAATACATAATTCTCACTATTCAACTTATTTCTTTAGTTAATAACAAATTAAACAAACAAAACTATTTTATCTTCTTAAGAGTCAGAAGCCTCAGCAGCTAAGTCTCTTGACAATTTGTATTAACGTGTAAATTTTAATTTATAGTTAATAAATTTTAATAATAATAATAATAATTTCCTCTTTTGGATCTGTTTGTACAGATAATTTCACAAATGCTCAATGAGGTCAAGGCCTGGGGATCGCGGAAGGTCTTCTAGTTGCTTAGAAGTACCATGGAGTAACCATTCATTGACCAATTTCGATGTATGCTTGAGGTTGTTTACTTGTTTGAAGACCCATGAATCAGTTAACCCCAGTTTTGCAACACTACACGGCAAATTGTCTCTTAAAATATTAAGGCAATCTTCAGTCCTCATCGTACTATCAATAAATACAAGGGTTCCAACTCCAGATGACACCATACATCCCCAGACCATAATTAATTGTTTCAAAACTTGAGAACTGGTGGTTATTTGCCCTTATGAAAACTCTAAGCACGTTTTCGTGTCATTTAATTATTCAATAGTAAATACAATTTTAGTTTTAAGGCAGTTGATTCATAAAGTGGTTAGTGTCACGCCCGTAACAAAAAAAAATTATGTTTCATTACTAGAAGAAAAAAATTTGTTTCAATGTGATAATTTGGGGAAAAAAGGAGAATACTATGATCTACTGTCAGACAAAATTTCAAGACGTTGAAATTAATACTGACCGCGTATTTAAAATTTTAAGCCTATGTCACACCCGTAACAGGTTGGCATTTCAAATCATAATCATTCTGTTTTACAACTCAATTTTAGTTTTGTTGCTTTTAGATATGAAATTCATGACGTAGGGATATAATACTAAGAAAATCTACTTTAAATATAATTTTAATCGGCTTTAAGTGAAAGATTTCCCTATTTTAAAAGAAAATGGAAAAATTCTCATTGAAGTGACAAAACTATTCACTTTTCAGTGAGAAAAACTTCATTTTTCTAGAAAATGTGTTTCTGATATCATGTGAGAAATGATTATACATCGATGACAACAATTTCCCGTCAAAATATAGTATATTATATTGTTTTAAGGCATACAAATCATGCTCGGTCACACCCGTAACGATGACCTGTCACACCCGTAACGTTTTCAATTAGAAATTTTGTATAGTTTTTGGTAGTTTTGGTTCTCATTTCTTAACTGAAACTGAAGATCAACTATCTAGGTAAATATTTGCAAAAGAATGATACAAACTTTTCATGCAATATTTTACACCACATGGAAATTAGATATCTTAATCGCAAATCAGCAGTTTTCTAAGGTCACACCCGTAACGCAACCAAATTGCATCCTATAACTGAACCACTAATTTTTCATACTTTAGTATACTATTTTTTTAAAAGGGCTTCAGGTGTCCTTTAGAATAGTAAAGTAATTATTTATAAATTGGGAATAGTATGTGAATAATTAATAAAATATGGAGTCTCACTGTCACACCCGTAACGATGGAAACACCCATATGCCAATTCATTAAAGATTAACCGCTTTAAAAAATAAGATAAGTATTTTCCTAAAAGATCGAATCTATTTTCTTCAACAGAGTTACAAAAACGCAGTTCACAGCTGTACACTTTTTTTTGACGCTCACTGTACATACGAAGGTACAGACATTGAGGAGAAGAGGAAACAAAAAAAGAGGATCAAAACAAGTTTTTATCGTTACATAAAGGTTCAATACACATCGCATATTTTCTAAACAGAAACTAATTCTTTTGTTCTCGATGACTGTTCACAGGCGTAGGTGTCTACCTAACCACCTATCAAAAAACTATAACAACGTTGTAAGAAAAAAAAAGTAGTGGCCACGAAGATTTAAATTTGTAAATATTAAATTACTCTAAGCCCCGAAAATTTTAAAATGAAATAAATTCATGGCTCATGTTTTCAACGAAAAATAACTTTCCACCCACATCAATAGCTTAAACTTATACATATTAATTGACTTCACATTTCAGCAAAGAAATCACTCAAAACTTCAATTAGGCAAGCAGATACCTTACTCCTTTTAGAGTTCATGAAAAATGGCTAGAAATATTGAAACAAAACAAATTACAGTGGTGGTCCAGTATAACGAATGATATAATGTCCAAGGTCATTCGTTATATCGAAAATTCGTTATATTGAATACGTTTAATTAACAAAAAAGTAGCTTTTGATAATTTTTAAACACTTCATCTGGTATCATTTTCAAATACAACCGAGTTTTATTCCCAAATCCGTAATAAAAATTCAAATTTGAGCATTTCCGTAGTTCAAATAAGAAAATATGAGAGAATAAATTGAGCACAACAAACCAAAGTTCACATTAAATCATCCAAAATCAAGAGTTTAATTACACAAATTTCTTCTCTGAATTCATGTACGTAACAGAAAAATTAATTAATTTAAAACATTTTTGGTTTTATTTTGTGAAATTCGTTATTTGTTCGTTATATAGAATACCTAATGGGCTAGAAAAAAGTGTTCGTAATATCGAGCATTCGTTATATCGCCATTCGTTATACTGGACCACCACTGTAATTGAAAAACTTCTGGTACAAGAAAACCAAACACAAACTACCTACGAATGAGTTCCTCTTTCTCTATTTTAGTCTTTTTCTTATGCATTTATACTTTTTCTTACTTTAAAAACAAACTACCAGAGTTCAGACAAGAGAGACCGAAACAATCAAACCCGAAACCACAAACAAGTTTTTTTCTCTGTCATTTTTTGTGTGCTCTGCTCATACTTTCAGTTTTTTTTACATTAGCCCTGTTTTTTAGTGCATTTTTATCTTCGCTTAGAAAAAAGTAGCATGTTAAATACAACAACAATACGGAGTTATACCAAATTGTTGTTGTATTTAACATGCTACTTTTTTCTAAGCGAAGATAAAAAGGCACTAAAAAACAGGGCTATTGACTTAAAAAAAAAAGAAAACTTATCGCTGTCGTTAGTAGATATACCTACATGCCAGGCACGAGGCGTGACTTTTTCGGAAGCGGAAGCACACAACTTAAAACTCAAAAAATAAAAGTCCTTTAATTTAGAATTTATATCATACCGCTTTTTTGCGCCTAATAATTAGTGCATTTTTATCTTAGCTTAGAAAAAAGTTGCATGTTAAATACAACAACAATACGGAGTTATACCAAATTGTTGTTGTATTTAACATGCTACTTTTTTCTAAGCGAAGATAAAAGTGCACTAAAAAACAGGGCTAATATTATAAAGAGAAAAAAAAATGTATTTTCTCTAGCCGAAATAATTAATTTGAAACACTCTTTGCTATGCATTTGCAGGTACTCATAAGCATTAAGCAAAACGCCAAAGCAATCACAAACAAAAAAAAATCGCCCAAAAAACTTAATCAAATCGAAAAAAAAAAAAAAAACACCAATCAATGCATTTCTTATGGATGAAACACTATATACGATTTGCATTCACACACACACAATCACAACACCGAAGATCCAAAGTATAAAACTAAAACTACCCCTTTTTCAATAGGAATGTGCGGCAGGAAACGACTCAATACTTCTTTAGTTTTGCTATCGAATTTTCATAATGAATTCACTCAACTCATTCTTCACACGTTGGGTAAACAGAAAGAAATCATCAGATTTTACTTTGAATTTTGGACGGAATTTGAGTTAAGAAGGTAAAATCAGAGAATGCCAAGCTGTTGCGCCAGAGCAAAAACTCTCGTATAGTATTTTATAATGGAGAATGGAGTGATGTTACGCATTCTCAAATGGCTTGGCTTGGCGTATAAGCCCCGAAAATTTTAAGATGAAATAAATTCATGGCTCATGTTTTCAACGAAAAATAACTTTCCACCCACATCAATAGCTTAAACTTATACATATTAATTGACATCACATTTCAGCAAAGAAATCACTCAAAACTTCAATTAGGCAAGCAGACACCTTACTCCTTTTAGAGTTCATGAAAAATGGCTAGAAATATTGAAACAAAACAAATTAATTGAAAAACTTCTGGTACAAGAAAACCAAACACAAACTACCTACGAATGAGTTCCTCTTTCTCTATTTTAGTCTTTTTCTTATGCATTTATACTTTTTCTTACTTTAAAAACAAACTACCAGAGTTCAGACAAGAGAGACCGAAACAATCAAACCCGAAACCACAAACAAGTTTTTTTCTCTGTCATTTTTTGTGTGCTCTGCTCATACTTTCAGTTTTTTTTACATTGACTTAAAAAAAAAAGAAAACTTATCGCTGTCGTTAGTAGATATACCTACATGCCAGGCACGAGGCGTGACTTTTTCGGAAGGATAATAGGTCAATGATGTAAATGTATTTAATGTATCTACAATTTGAATTTTCGAATATTAAAATTCTTTGCTATGAGCATTTTGTGAACTGTCTTACGGAAGCACTCATTCCACTCAATATATGAACGCTTCGTCACTGTCACCAACTAATTGCAATGCAATAATAACAGAACACATTCAGAACTTTTTTAGTTCTCCGAGATATTATCATTTATATCATGTTTCTAAACATGCCTGATTCTTAAAGTCACAAACACGCCTAATTCAATCTCTAAAAGTCACAATGACGTTTGGATAAGTTTAACCAAATATTTGGTTAATTTTCCGCAGCTAAATCTTTGGATAAAATTAACCAAATTGTGTAAACCATTTCCCATACAAAATTTGACAGTTCATTAACCAAAAGATAAAATTAACCAAATCGTAAACTTATCTAGTGTTTTACGCAGTTGCATGAATACCCCTAGTATGTCAACGATTTACATTTTAATCTAATATTAGCCCTGTTTTTTAGTGCATTTTTATGTTCGCTTAGAAAAAAGTAGCATGTTAATTACAACAACAAACTGGTATAATTCCGTATTGTTGTTGTATTTAACATGCTACTTTTTTCTAAGCGAAGATAAAAATGCACTAAAAAACAGGGCTATTAATAAATTATCTCTTATATTAATTAATTATTTCCCAATATTAGGTATTACATATCACGGGAAATGATTATTATCTTTTAATAAAATCACTCACGAGAACAACGCTTAAATCCGCACATCATCTAACCAAACCCACAAATTTCCATTATACGCCAAGCCAAGCCATTTGAGAATGCGTAACATCACTCCATTCTCCATTATAAAATACTATACGAGAGTTTTTGCTCTAGAATGCGCAACAGCTTGGCATTCTCTGATTTTACCTTCTTAACTCAAATTCCGTCCAAAATTCAAAGTAAAATCTGATGATTTCTTTCTGTTTACCCAACGTGTGAAGAATGAGTTGAGTGAATTCATTATGAAAATTCGATAGCAAAACTAAAGAAGTATTGAGTCGTTTCCTGCCGCACATTCCTATTGAAAAAGGGGTAGTTTTAGTTTTATACTTTGGATCTTCGGTGTTGTGATTGTGTGTGTGTGAATGCAAATCGTATATAGTGTTTCATCCATAAGAAATGCATTGATTGGTGTTTTTTTTTTCGATTTGATTAAGTTTTTTGGGCGATTTTTTTTTGTTTGTGATTGCTTTGGCGTTTTGCTTAATGCTTATGAGTACCTGCAAATGCATAGCAAAGAGTAGCCCTGTTTTTTAGTGCATTTTTATCTTCGCTTAGAAAAAAGTAGCATGTTAAATACAACAACAATATGGAATTATACCAGTTTGTTGTTGTAATTAACATGCTACTTTTTTCTAAGCGAAGATAAAAGTGCACTAAAAAACAGGGCTAGTGTTTCAAATTAATTATTTCGGCTAGAGAAAATACATTTTTTATACTCTTTATAATATTAGCCCTGTTTTTTAGTGCACTTTTATCTTCGCTTAGAAAAAAGTAGCATGTTAAATACAACAACAATTTGGTATAACTCCGTATTGTTGTTGTATTTAACATGCAACTTTTTTCTAAGCTAAGATAAAAATGCACTAATTATTAGGCGCAAAAAAGCGGTATGATATAAATTCTAAATTAAAGGACTTTTATTTTTTGAGTTTTAAGTTGTGTGCTTCCGCTTCCGAAAAAGTCACGCCTCGTGCCTGGTTGGTGATAAAAGTTGTGAATTAAAACGTAGTTTACACAAAAAAAAATAATTAGAAGGTCCACATTTACTCAACGATTAAATGCTCTGCCCAACCAACGCGAAATTATAGCGAAGCATTCACAAAGACAGTTTTTTGTTGTTTTTTAGTATTGAGATCATTCACATTAATTTCGTGTTGGTTTGGGATAGCCTTTAGGAAAGCTACTTTTCGTAAATTATTAAGGTAGAACTATAAATTTCCACCCAAACCAATGCGAATCTTTCGTTGACGACGACGAATGTGTTATTTTCATTTACAACAACGTGTTGTTATTAATGTTTTTGTTGTGGTCAACGAATGATTCGCACTGGTTTGGAAGATTCTGAATAGTCGGAAGCTGTTAGAAACAGATGTCATTAGCCAATACAAAGTATCTTTCTAAACTCTCAAAATCAGAACTAAGCCATAATTAATTTTTCTCTTTTTTTCGTTCCTACCTCAACAAATTTCTGTTTCACTTTCGTGAAGTGTACTCGGGGGCGCTCTATTCACTTCCGAAAGCAAAAGTTTACGAAAATGAAGAAAAGTACATTATGGGCGTGACATATGATTTGTTTGTATTCGCTGATTTTTGTCTGACCACTGCCGTAAGCTTGCGACTAATATATTTCTTACTTACAACGCGACTATTGTCATGAATATTAAGGTAGAACTATAATAATTGTTGATAGTTTACTGAAGTGGTCGGTTGAAAATGAGCGAATATATGAAAACCATACTCATCTCACGGGAATAAAACTGACATTTCGCTGGCTCAAAACTATAATGTTCTATGTTAAGGTACCCTCATGCGGAGATATTCGTGTCCAAAGTTTTACACTGCTTATTTAATATCAAATTATCATTTTTTCAAAAAGAAAACAATACAGTATTATTTGTATTTACAAGTTTTATTGAATTAAGGACTTTCTTTCCATTTTTCTTGTTGTATAGCGAAATAATTAACATTTTTTAATTTTAACATAGAACACTTTTCTTATTTGGTTGGCATTTTTGTAAATTTTGAGTTCTATGTCGTACATAGAACATTATAGAACTGAGTGGGATACACATGAATATATAGGAAATTAGTCTGTTTTCAACAATTACGGTATGTTAATACGGCTTTTCTCGTTAAAACATATTTAAAATAAGATTTTGTAATAATAAAAAATTAGATTTGAGTTTAATATTTCCATAGCTAAGGGTGGTATAGTGGAAAACTTGAATAAATGTGGTTTTATAACGAAAAATCAAGTAATTCTTTGTGAATTCGATGTCAAAAGCTTTCGTGAATAGAAAGGCTTAAAGTAGAAGAATTTTGAAAAAACTACCAAATTTTAATAGTCAGTACTTACTATGCTTACATAACTTCAAGTTTTGATATTTTATTAACAAATATTTAGTAGAAATTCTTATTAGGGACACTGGATAATAATACTTCACCTTACCAATATGAAACCAAAAACTCAACAAGTATGTTCTATGTATGTTAAAATATTTGTATTTTCTTCTTAAATAATCAATGTTTATAATGTTCTATGTTGTACTCAATTGCAAAAATGTTCTATGTAACTTAAAAGTATGCATACTGATATTGGGCTTCAATGAGATGTATTGTTCTATGTTAACTTAGAACATTTTAATTCTGAGCAATATTAAGAATCCTCAAAAATTTAATATTTCTTAGGGGTGTAAAACAGTCATTAAGTCAAAAATAAAAATGAAACATACATTTCCTTAAAGCCGAAAACGAGACGAAAATTTTGATATATAAAACTCATTTACTTCGATTTGCTTGACATAGAACATTATAGTTTTGAGCCAGCTTTGTTGAAGTTGGAACGAGAAAAAGGGAGGGATGATTCATTTTACTTAAGTGGAATATTTTTCACTTCTTCTTTTGACTGTTTGGAAAGCAACTTTTCGTGGGTTTTAATCCAGGTTTTTTGTCACTTGAGTTGAGTTGAAATGTTATTGAGATTCCAGCAAAAAGAATGGCATTGCGCCTGCTTACACGTGAAGAACGAAAGTGTTCAGATGTGAAGAAAATTATTCTGCAGATTTTTTTCTGCTCTTTGTGTTTTTCGCATTTTCATAATGAAAGACACGATTTGATTGGTTGGATTGGATAGGAAAAGCAACACAGAAGAGAACGTCAATTTTCTACACCGAATATTTTCAAATATTTTAAAATATTTCATCCCCTTCCCTCTTCTGCAAGTTCCCCCACTCACCATCACAAATCGCAGAAAATGCTTCAATTTCTTCACGTGTGATCAGGGACATTGATGTATTTATTCCGATGCAAAACAAATATAATTGAATTAACAGGACTACTTACTACACGTACATATCTATTAAAACAAATATATATTTGTACAGGTAGACACACATGCAAATAAACAGACCATAATGCATTATCTGTAAAACCAACTCCTCGACCCAAGCCGAACGCGCCCAAATATTTGACGTTTAACGAACAGCTGATTCAATTACACAGCATTTAACCAAATTAATAAAAAGGTCGTTCATGCAAACTTTTTCGTAAACTTATCATTTTACACAATTTGTAAACTTACGACGTTGCATGAATACCCTTACTATAATAATAGGTCAATGATGTAAATGTATTTAATGTATCTACAATTTGAATTTTCGAATATTAAAATTCTTTGCTATGAGCATTTTGTGAACTGTCTTACGGAAGCACTCATTCCACTCAATATATGAACGCTTCGTCACTGCTACATGCTACAATGTTCCTATCATATTCCTCTCCCTTATTCTTAAACACAAGGAAATCGAAAAAGGAACCAGTTTTTCTTGTTTTTGTCTGTCGTTTGTTGTTTGGAACCAGTTTTTCTTGTTTTTATCTGCCATTTGTTATGGGCTCTTTTGCTGTTTGCTCAGTTGTTTTTTCTCTGAGTAAGGGAATTTTTAATTTCCCTTTCTCTGAGAAGCTATCATACGCCATCTGGGGGTCAATTCTCGATCTATGAAACTGTGAAATGAAAACAAAGTTATCATTTCAGTTTTCACAGAGTTTTATCATTTTATCACTTCACAATCACGCGCAAGGTGATTCCCGAACTCGTTATGAAAAACAGCTGTCAAAGTGAGTACTAAAAAGTACTAACATGAAAAATGCTACCACTTGCTCATAGAAAAAGATAATTCTGACGTCATAGAAAGACCAAAATGGCGACTTGGGTGTATCAAATGAGCACAATTTGTTTCTGTTTATCATTTTTCTTTTCACAGCTTTTCACAGAATGAAATGATTGTGATAAACCAATTATCATATGAAAACATTTAGGCATTTGTTTTCAATTCTTCACACTTCGGGAATCGCATTTGCCGTGAAGGCGTTATCATATTTATCACTTCACAGTTTCACAGATCGAGAATTGACCCCCTGGTTTGTGAAGGATTTGAGAAAAAATATCGTCTGATGATAATACTATTAGATTTATTACAATGGTGTTATTTAAATTATCATTTCGTGTTTGTTATCTTTGTTGTTATTGTAATACAGCGGACGGGGTCACAGGAAGGGCCGTCTTGAATTTCTTCTGACAGTTCTCATTTTTCTCAACTTGCGCAAGATAATAGATGTGTTTAATGAATCTGCCCCTACATTCATTCTACATTCTGTCACTTTGTGTTCCATGAAGTTTTTCAGAACAATTTAAAGCATCTACTCAATGGAGACCGTTCGAAAGGCTCAGTCATTTAGACTATGCCAATGACATATGTCTACTGGCAAATAACATCAATGAAAGGAGAGTCGAGTGGTCTAATAATAAATAGCAAAAAGACAAAAATAATGCTCACAGGCCGCTCCACACAGCAGCGTATTATTCTACAGGGGGTCAATTCTCGATCTGTGAAACTGTGAAATGAAAACAAAGTTATCATTTCAGTTTTCACAGAGTTTTATCATTTTATCACTTCACAAACACGCGCAATGCGATTCCCGAACTAGTTATGAAAAACAGCTGTCAAAGTGAGTACTAAAAAGTACTAACATGACAAATGCTACCATTTTCTCATAGAAAAAGATGATTGTGACGTCATAGAAAGACCAAGATGGCGACTTAGGTGTATCCAATGAGCACAATTTGTTTGGGTTTATCATTTTTCTTTTCACAGGTTTTCTTAGACTGAAATGATTGTGATAAACGAATTATCATATGAAAACATTTTGGCATTTGATTTCATTTTTTCACACTTTGAGAATCGCATTTGGTGTGAAGGCGTTATCATATTTATCACTTCACAGTTTCACAGATCGAGAATTGACCCCCAGGAGGCGCCAGTTGAAGAAGTGGAACAGTTTAACTACCTTGGCAGTATGGTTTCTTCAAACGGTGGTACGGATCTGGACGTTAAAAGCAGAATAAATAAAGCTCGTGCTGCCTTCGTACTCTGTCCCCAGTTTGGAAATCGAGTCAAATCAACAACACAAAGCCGCACTTTTCTGTTCTTTCTTGTTCTGATAGTTTTCACACACTTGTGTGGTTCTGCTCTGCGTTGATCTAGTTTTTCTCCATTAAACACGGCTAAAGCTATGATTAGACGGTCAACGCAAATGGTCAACACGTTGACTCTCAGACGTCAAAATGACGTTAAATTCTGTCCCAAAGTTGTCTTGTCGTGTGATCGTCAACGTAGAATACTGTCCATGCGTTGACACGAATTTAAGGGTCAATACGTTGACTATTTTCGTTGGTCGTGTTATTACCCTGTCAACGCAGTTAGGACACTATAGACCCGTAATTTAGTGCATTTTTATCTTCGCTTAGAAAAAAGTAGCATGTTAAATACAACAACAATACGGAATTATACCAGTTTGTTGTTGTAATTAACACGCTACTTTTTTCTAAGCGAAGATAAAAGTGCACTAAAAAACAGGGCTTATGACAGACTACTCAACAACGCGTTGACTGTATCTTTACGTTGACACAGCGATTTTTTCTGCCATGTCAACGTACTCTGCGTTGACCTTCATCTCAATCTCAAAATGTTTGCAATTTTTGAGTATTTTCAAACATCGACAGTTGATGGCTTGACAGATGAGGGGGACGAACTATACTTTGACGGCGAAAGTATATTTCAATCCAAATGTCACTGAATTGCCCTAAAATCACATTTTTCCGGAGCAGTACAAAAATTCTAAAATTTCTGATTTTTAAGATGTTTTTTAATCCATCTACATCGTAGCCATCCTTCAATGGAACTTGACAGTTGATGGCTTGACATAAGGAAGACACACTTTATTTTGACAGCAAAATTATATTTCGATGCAAATGTCACCCAATTGCCCTTAAATCACTTTTTCCGGAGCAGTAAATAAACTCCAAAAATTTCGGATTTTAAGAGGTCTTTTAGTCCTTCAAAGGAATTTGACAGTTTATGGCTTGACAGATAAAAGGCGAGCTATGTTTTGACAGCAAACGCATATTTCGATCCAAATATCACCCAATTGACCTAGAATCATTTTTTTTTCCGGAGCAGTAAGAAAACTTCAAAAATTTCTGATTTTTTAACTGTTTTTTAATCCATTGACATCGTAGCCATCTTTCAATGGAACTTGACAGTTGATGGCTTGACAGATGGGAGATGAACTATATTTTGACGACAAAAGTGTATTTCGATTTAAATGTCACCCAACAGCCTTAAAATCACCTTTTTCCTGAGCATAAGAAACTTCAGAAATGTCTGATTATTAGGTTTTTTAATTCATCCACATTCTATTGTTCGATAACACCGCACATCGTCAACGTACAAAATGATTCAATTTAGATCTTGTCAACTCCACGTCAACGTTCATATGTTTTGGATATGGTAAAGTAGTGTAATCGTCAACGTTTTACGTGTCAATACGTTGACAACAGAGGGTACCAATTGCGTTGACACAGATAAAACGTCAACGCATTTTGGGACAACATTGACGAGTGCCGTCATTCGTGTGATCGTCAATGTTTCATGGGTTGACACAGTCCATGTTGACAGTATATTGACAGCGTTTCTGATGACGTCAAGGAGTCAATGCGTTGACCATTTACGTTGACCGTCCAATCTAAGCTTAACACCTTAGATATTTGAACTGTGCATAGAGAGAGCTATTGCTTTGCAAGACGCGACGCAGCGTGTGATAAAGTGATAAAGGAATGATGCAAGTAAATGCCTGCTAAAAAGTTTTTGCTATTCAACTTGAGTTTAAAGCTCTCATCAAATATTTGAACGTTTATACACTAGGATGGTCGTTAAAAAAAGGTCATCGCGGATGGACCTAAATCGGCTCTAAATGAAGAAAACAAAAATCCCTAATATTTTCAACTTTTTATGTTCACCTCTAGTCACTGTAGGAGTAAATTAAATTCCTTTTTTTTTCGCATGCTAGGAAATTCGCGTAAAATCTGCCTAAATAATTCAGAGAATGTAGCTGGGAAGTAGACAAGAAAAAAATCATTAATGGTTCCAAGAACAGCTTTCATAAATAGGTCCGTCCTTTTATATTTTCGTACTCAAGACGATCATATCTATAAGAAAAGTTAAATATGCTCTCTAGGGTAATTGACCTGAAGTTCAGGTTTTTGGGTATTTTGTCCTATTAGTTTTGAGGATTGCGTAGGTCAATGGCCTTTCACCGCCTTATATTAACTATTCAGAGAACACATTTACTAGAGGCGTGGGATAATTTATTTATCGGTGATGGCGTTTTTTAGTACATACAAAAAATACAAATATTGTTTATTAATATGTTATATGTATGTTTTAATAGGTTTTGCTTTTCATGCAAAAAGTACTTTAAGCGTTATATACATGTGCAAAAAGAAGCCAAATTCGTTTTTCTCTCGGCAGAAGAATTAATCATTTTTGTAATCTATATCGATTATATTTTGTATGAAGAAAAGATGATATTAGCAACTTTATTTGGTTTTAATTAGCAAGTTGTGAGCTTTTCGTCAAATAAATGAATTTAAAGATAACTTTTATGTTTATGTATCAACGCAATATCAAATGGCACAAATCTTTTGAAGGTTATGTCATGCATGTTATTCTTCATGTAAATACTATTTTTTTTGATAAGCCTATTTAAAAAATTAATTATTCCCTGAACTTACATAATTCCCAGGCGATGACGACGAATAGTTCATTGGCTATAAAAATTGTTAAGGAAATAAAATAAATAAAATGATTTGAACTTAAAAATCATTGCTCAATACCGTAGATGTATTTGGTTGCCATTGTGGTCTTCCTCCAGCCATGCCCATTGGAGGCATTCCCGGTCCACCGGGTGCTAAACTACTATTTGGTGGTGGACCTCTCATTCCTGGTCCATATGTAGCAGGTCCCATGGGTCCTCCCATTCCTGGGCCCCTGGGTGGATTCATACGCGGATTCATGGGTCCCATACCAGGAGGACCCCCTGATAAAATAAGGAATATTTAGCAAAAAATAAGTATGTTATCATTTATAATTGCCTTGTCTCGTTGGGTCCATACTGTTTGGCATCATTGGTTGCCCAGGTGGCTATTAAATATGGAAAAATTAAGTTTTAAGGAAAAAAAAGGAATCAATAATTTACTCCATTGAAATCGTTTCCAATTCCTTGTGGCATCCGAACGCCTGGCCTTGGACCGGATGGATATCTAGGCGCTCCCATGAATGGCTATAGAAAGAAGATAGCTATGGTTAGATAAAATTTATATAAAATTAATTTTAGTTGGACTTCTTAACTGGATTTGATTCATACAAATTTGAAACAAAAAAACTTATGAAAATGCAGCAATGAGAAATAAGGGATATGAGTAATTGTGCCGAAAAGCAATGAAAAAAAGAATTTAGGAAATTAATTTATTCGTGACTAGTGGGAATCGTTTATTTCTGTATTTAAAAATGGGCAAATTTATCATTTATATACATAAACTGAGGATTTACGAATTACGGACAAAAATCCAATATCCCAAGAAGGAAGGGATTGGCGACGCCAATTACGTACTTTATAAGGAACAATAAGGAATAAGGAATTCTTCAATTTTGTTGATAAAAATGATGGTTTAAAGTTTTTAACGCCCAACTTAATTCTGTATACTAATACCATTTAGTATTTAGCGTCTGACCAAAAATTGATAGAATACTGAACAATTAAAACATACCGAACTTTATTACAATTTTGAAAAAAAAAATCAATATATTTTTTATTTTTAATCTGAAAGTTTTTTTTATTTATTTAAAATAATTTGATTTAAAACCAACCGAATAAACGGGTACTTAATGATTTGAAGGAAGTACCCATATTATGCATATAAGTAACATTGAAGCTTAATTTGCATTGCAGAGAAAAAACGGTAGAGATCTCCTGAGAAAGCAATCTCTTCCAAGAGTGTTTATTTTACAAACTTCTTTACAGAAATGTTTGTTTACGTAGAGCGCTTGTAGAGAAATTTCTGGTCGATCTCTATCCAATGCTCTACTGGATGTTTACATTGACTTGTAGAGATATTCTGTAGGGCACTGAATAATATTTTCATTCATTGTGTGAGCATGATAAAAGGTTACATTTCTGATGGTGGAGTTTTCACTGGACAATACACTCGATACTCCTTCTGCAAAACCTCCACACAAAACTGTGTACCTATGTAACTGTCGCCGATGATGCCTTTGCATTGAACGCAAACATCAAGAAACCAAAATAGTGCACATACATTTTCTCACCAAATGTGAATTGTGACTTTCTCACGTAGGTAATCGAAATTGTCTGTCATTTGAGATAGTAAATAGTAAATAGGGTTTGTTTTTCTTTTATCAATTATTTTTTACAGAAAAAACAGGTATTTTTAACTTAATAACTCGTAAATCTACCTTCTTCCAAATGAAGAAAAAAACTTTTCTGATTTTGATTTGTTTCTTTTTTTTTAAATATGTGCATACGCCCCTACCGATGAAGCTGAGGAAGGAAAATATGTATGGCGGATTGGTTGGAAAGCACAGCCTCCACGAAACGACAACAAATAACGGCTTCCGACTAATCAACTTTGCTGCAGCTCGTAGTACGGGGATGAGTAGCACTAGGTTCCCCAGGCGAAGGATACACACAGCAACCTGACGATCTCCAGATGGTCGAACCGCCAACCAAATTGACCACGTGCTAATTGGCACGAATCGAACATCTTGGACGTGCGAATTTTCCGAGGTGCAAACGTGGACTCTGGCAACTTTCTTGCTGAGACAAAGCTCAGAGCCCGACTGTCCAACGCAAAGAAAATGAAGACCGCCCACAGGAAGAAATTCAACATTCAATGCCTTAGCACATCTAAGAAAACCAGACTGCAGTTAACAAATGACCAGGAAACTTTCTGTTGTACCCCCAGCCACAAGCGAAAACAATCAGTGGAACCAGTATCGCGACAACAATAAGGAGACAGCCGAGACCACAATAGGCTATCAACCACACAGAAAAAAGAACCCGTGGTATGATGATGAATGCGTGCTATTGAAGCATGAGATGGAAAATACACGAATGCAAATGCTGCAATGGAAAACATGAGCAGCAAGAGAAGAGTACGTGAAAAGAAAAGGAAAGAGAAAAAGACCCTGCGCAGAAGGAAAAGAGCATTCGCAGCCTCTCAGCTCAAGTATCTCGAAGAGTCTAGCACCGCCACCAACACACGCCGGTTCTACAAAGCAGCCAAGCAACTGGCATCAGGTTACAGGACGGGCACGCAAGCTCTTCGAAACAGCGAAGGGAACCTAGTCAAAGAAGCACAGGGAGTTGTAGACGTGTTAAGGCAGCATTTCCAGCAACTGCTTAATGGGCATTATGTAGAGGAAGTGACAGGAGAACAACGAAGCATTAGACCAGTGAATGAAGATCCAGTCCCAGCGCCCAGTACTGAAGAGGTTAAGAAAGCTATCCACAAGCTTAAGAACAACATATCCGCCGGCTCCGATGGCCTATCTGCGGATTTCTTCATGTATAGTGGGGCTGTTAGTGAAACCAACCTTTCATTTTGACCTGACGGGTTGAGCTTTAGTATGCTAATAGTACTTGTCCTAACTTTACTTTTAAGAAGTGTTGCCAAGATGGCAACACTGTCAGAAGGACAAGAGAAGGAATGCCACAATTCCGAAATGTTGCTTATAGATTGAAATTTATAGCCTTTTATATAAATGATGACTGAATTTTTAGTGAAACAAGTAAAATATTACCAAATTTCAACAGAATTGACACGAAACTTGGTCCACATATTTCATTTGTCATAAGCAACAAGAATCAAAAGTCTTCAAAAATATTTATAGTTAAAGGGTGTTTCTTTCAATGAATTAGGCAAATTTTGAACTACTGCCACGAAACCCCTCCCAAAACTGGTACGTTGATGAAAGTTGGTGAAAATGTTTGATTAATCATCGGAACCAAGAATCAAAAAATACCATTCAAATATCCATGGTCTGAGGATCATTTTTGAGAGGTTATGTCGTACCTATTCTAGTCAAAGAATACAATCATTTACAGACATTAATTTTAGTGGGGGCAAAACCCCCATTTATTCGGCTTAATACATGCTAATTCTTAATCTAACTCAAAAACTAAGAACTTAAGCTAAGTTTCGTGAGGCGTTGAGCGGTTCAGAAGTCGGTTTTTTAAGGAAGGAGTACTGAGGTTAAAGTCGAAGGAGCACATGTTTGAATTAACAGCCCACAGCATACGTGAGATTGGTTCGTTGGAGCCATAAGAGATTCGGTGGGTGGGTATATAAAAGAGACGAGGATTACGTGTATTACGAGGGTTAGTATTAAAAGAGACAGAGTTGTAGAGCGATATGCAGTCAACGGAACCAGAGAGAAGTCGATGAATGAATAGAATGTCTGATATTTCTCTTCGTTATTCCAACGAATTCAAGTTTATTAGTTTAAGGCGATCTAGATAGGGAGGCAGGATCAGAAGATTGTTCCACGACAGACCTCGAAGAGCAAATCGTAAGAAACGACGCTGGATGCTCTCAATTCTTGAAATATGAGTAAGTTGGTAAGGGGACCAAACTTGAAAAAGTGATTTATTGGCATTTGGCGACGTTTAGCTCCAAGCTATTTTTTAGACACCAAACTGCAAAACTGTCAAGATCCTGATGAATAAGGGAAGAGTCATGTGTTGAGGAAATGGTCTTGAAGAACTTGGTATCATCGGCGTACAGAGAGATAGAAGAATGTTTGATGACCCTTTCAATATCGTTAATAGCGAGAATAAATAAAAGTGGGCCTGGGTGGCTGCCTTGGGAACACCGGAGGTAGCTAAGAAAGGGCAAGAGGTGGCAGATCTGAATCGAACGCTGTAATAACGGTTTTCAAGGTAAGAACAAATCCATTTTAACAAAGATGGTTCAAACCCTAGAGTGGATAGTTTTAAAAGAATAAGCTTATGGGAAATTTTGTCGAAGGCTTTGCTGAAATCAGTTGAGATAGCATCAACTTCGTAGCCTTTCTCTAAGGCTGAGAGGGTGTAGGACACAAATTCAACAAGGTTAGTGGTTGTAGACCGGCACTTGAGAAAGCCATGTTGTGAGGAGGAGATGAGAGATTTGCAGTGGAAACTTAAGGTTTCATACAAAATACTTTCGAAGAGTTTGGGTATGTGTGAAAGCTTAGCAATGGGACGATAGTTGTTAACACCGCTCTTCGGACCCTTTTTGTGTACAGGAGTTATGAAAGATGATTTCCATATCTGAGGAAACTGTCCTTGATTTAGGGAAAGGCTAAAAATTTTTGAGAGAAGGAGAGAGAGGGTGGAAGAGCATTTTTTTAGAAGTATGGCAGGGAGACCATATGCACCCGGATTAAATTTATCGTTTAATTGATTCAATTTATATTCGATGAGAAAGGGATTGACAGTTCGAGGGAGAAGCGGTCCAAGTGAAAAAACTTGGAAGATAATTGAAAAAGACAGAATCAGGAACAAAGGAGTCATCAGCAAAAGATTTTTTGAAGAATGTGGCAAAAGGTTGGCAATAGTGCTAGGATCACTCGAAGTTACGTTATTGAAAGAGAAAGTGGTTGGGTAGCCATCGGATTTTCTTTTGTAGTTAACAAACTGAAAGAATGACTTAGGATCTTTGATAAGGTTGGATTGCATTTCCGTTAGATAACGCTGGTAAAGGGAATTCTATAGCTCGGTAAAATGGAGATAAGAACCAAGATAGTTACAATAGTGAATAGAATAGGGATTCATGGTAGTAGTTCAAAAATTTTCCATTTCAATGAAAAAAACACCCTTTCACTATAAATATTTTTCTAGACTCTTTTGATTTGATTTAGTAAGATTGGGCATTAAAAAATACCCTTAAAACATGTGTCATATGCTTAAATTATTCCAAGATAAATATTTAAGTTTGTTAATCTTTCATATCCCCCCTCCCCAGCACTTTGAAAGTGGCTTTTTAAAAAAAACAAAGTAGGTTTTCAATCAATTTTGGGTTTAGTGTAAATTTTATTAATAAAATCATTTTTCTAACTTATCTTGGCTCTTCAAATTTTGTTTCCAAAACGACTTTTTTCCACCCCCTTCGTGCAAGGGGAGGGGTGGTAGAAAAACAATAATGTGGTCCTATGGTTTCAAGGGTGCTGAATCCAACGGGAGTCCTCGGGTCATCGTCCGGCCCTTGGTTTTCAATCTATAAGCAACATTTCGGAATAGTGGCAACCCTTCTCTTGTCCTTCTGACAATGTTGCCACAGCGTCTAAAACCTTTCTACAACACTATGATCGGCACTTACCAGTGTGGCTTCAGACCAGGCAGATCAAGGATAAACCAAATCTTCGTACTGAGGAAAACTGATCCAGCTATGTCACATGACGTTACAAGATACGCAGTACAACGTGCAAATGGGTAAAAGCTTATCCGAGCTATTCCAGGCGTGTACAGGGCTTAGACAAGGATATATCATATGATTTCTTCACTCTTAATAACTCTGCTCTAGGACTAGGCTAGAGCAGAGTTATTAAGAGTGCGCAAGAGTGCTGTTTACTTGGAAGGCACTATCTTCAACAGGTCTTCTCAACTGCTTGGCTATGCGGGCGACATCGGTATCATTGGCCACTCCAAGCGAGCTGTACTTGAAGCATTCACAGCTATTGATGATTAGGCGAAAAGCGTTGGTCTTGAAGTGAATGAGGACAAAACAAAGTATATGCTAACCACAAAAATCCTCATCTTTCCATCGCCTAGGACAAAACGTCACTTTTGGTAGCAGTAATTTCGAGGTAGTCAAGGAGTTCACCTATCTCGGAAAAAACATCAATTCGACGAACGACACCTTAGTGGAAGTCCGACGAAGAATTACCCTAGCGAACCGCTGGTACTTCGATTTGACCAAACAATATAAAACTAATTCTACCAGTTCTACTCGAATCGACTCCTAGCCCCCAGGATCTCAGGCAGAGACCCTCCATGGATCGGGAGTCGGATAAGTAAGTAAGCCGCTTTTAGGGGATGATTTAAAATGTCCATTTTTATACGCGATGATTTACATAAGGTGCGAAAAAAGCTAGAGCGTGTAAGTTGACAAGATAAGAAAAAATCTTTCTTTGGCCCAGATATAATGTTCATGGGTCAATATTTCAAAACATTAAAATTTTGCACTCCAAATGGCACCTTCAGTCAAAACAACTTTTTTTACAAGAATATCTATTATAAAGGGTCCGCCAAATAACTTTTTTTTTGAAAATGCTATAAAAAAAAACTACTGAATATTTTCTCAAATTTCTTTTTTTATTTGAAAGTACAATCCTTCCGGTTAATAATGGAAAATAATTGCATTCAAATGGCTGCTTCGCTAAGTGGGCCTGCGATCGACTTAGAGAAGATGCCGATTTTGCCAAAAAAATCATCTTTTCAGATGAAGCTCATTTTGATCTTGGCGGGTATAAACAAGCAAAATTGTCGCATTTGGGGCAGAGAAAACCCGCACGCCATTGAAAAGCCGATACACCCAAAACGAGTCACTGTTTGGTGCGGATTTTGGTCCAGAGGCATAATTGGGCCATTTTTCTTCGAGTGGCCGTTACAGTCAATGGCGATCGTTATCGGGCCATGTTGAACGAATTTTTGTTCACAAAAATTGAAGAGGAGGATATTGGCAACATTTGGTTTCAACAGGACGGCGCTACATGCCACACAGCCGAAGCTACACTCCATGTAGTAGTAGCATTTTCAAAAAAAAAAATTTATTTGGCGGACCCTTTATCTCTTAATAACTCTATAATAACGACTTTTAACCAAGGGGTAAAATTGTTTGATTAAATCTAACGGTTTTTAAGACAGGGAAATGAAACATATCAAGGGAATGACAAAAATTTATATTCTCCGGTGATAAGATGGACATATAATTTTGCGGATGGTTTCAGTAGTGCAAAGAAAAAAGAGAACAAATACTAACATGTAAAAAAGAATGCACGACTATGTCGCACGAACTTGCTTTTTCAAAGATTTAGCGTGACTAAGCATTTTATAGTAATAATTATATTATTTTTTGATGTTTCGAACGAGAAAATGTGAAAAAAAAATTCAAAACTACTAAAAAGCTGTAAAAATGTTTAAATGCAATATTATTGATCCTTCTAGAAGTACTAAGACTGATTGCGTCATTATAATGAAAACTTGAAAGTCAGGGGAATGCCACAAAAAATGATGTTTGTTTTATGAGAATTAAATCGAAGAAAATTTGTATACCACACAGTTTAATAAAAAACGCAAGTAAGTGGAATGAAAAATTCGATGGACGAATACCTAATTGGTTGCCTTAACTTGAAATATAAGACAAGAAAGTTGTTTTCAAACTCTTACCTCAATTTTCATAAGGCGCAATCCTGTCCCTTTAAACAAAAAAAAAAAATCAATTATCTATTTTGAATCCGTTATCATTTTATTGGGGACACTCACCAAATAGCTCCTATTTAACTAAATAAAGCAACTTTAAATTAATTAACCATTCTTAAGTGAGGGTGCATATCTTATTTAAGAAAAGTATTATTAGATTTTTTGTATCGTTTTAAGTTTCGCTACAAAAATTCATTTCAGTGGGTTAAGTAGGCCTGGGGAATGACATTTTGGGTGTTTAAATCGAGACAGCGGATATGATAATATTGTTTACTTTTTTTTTTAGGGCACCTGTTAGGACTAGTCTGTTTAAAGCCATCCTCCAACTAGCGCACTTATGATTTAATTTTTTATATCAGTTGAAAAGTGGAGGTGACTGAATTATTAATGTTTTGAAATATCCATCAAGGCGAAAAGTTTGGGAGTAAACCCTTCCTCACATACACGCTCTAGCCTATCGCATCTTATGCTAATCATCCAGTGCCTTAAAACAAAAACAGCAAATTAAATTACTTGTTAAGAGCGACTTTAGGCTGAAAAAAAATATTAAAGAGAACTATTTTGTCTCCATTTGAAACCGATTTAAGAACATTCAAAACTTAAAGCTAAAAACAACATATCGCTGGTGTTTGGTAGAAACATGATAGCTCCATAAAATAATTTGCTTCTTTGCGTCCGATTTTCTTCCAATTTGGAGTATAATTTTTCAAGGAACATGTTCAGAAATATTTCAAATTTGAAGAAAATCAGTGAAACCTCTTAGGCTCTAGCGTGGTGCGAAGTGGACGTAAAGACGCAAATTATTTTATTTTTTTTTATATTTTGCTCGCACTAAAGGGGTTATGACTACCCTAAAGATGATTATAGTACACAGTACGAGCGTTAGGAAATTGAGGAAGGATTTAACAGGAGATACCCATGCACATTGGTTTTGAAGTTTTGAATATTAAAATGGGGGGGAAAAATGGAGCCTGGTAAAGCATTCCACATTCTTGTCGTGCGGCTGAAGAAAGAATCTCTGAACTTTACAGTATGTCCGAAGTTGGGCTCAAGGGTAAACTGATGAGCATTCCCAAAAGCGCGAGTATTACGGTTGAATTGTTTTAGGGGAGGAATGCAACTGGCTATTTCACTAGAACAATGTTTATAAAAATAGCGATAGAATAATGAGAGACATGAAACACTGCGACGGTGTTTCAGAGATGTTACTGTATGCGTTATTGATGAATCACCTATCATTTTTAAGGCTCTATTTTGGATTCTATCCAAGAGATTCAAGTGAGTTATAGGAGCACCTGCCCAGATGTGGGAGTTGTACTCAAGCTTAGGTCGGATGAAGGCTTTATAGATTGTAGCCAGATCAGAAGGAGAGAAAAAATTTCTGGCATCGTCGAAAGAAGCCCAAACACTTAGCAGCGTTTTTAGCGACGTCGAATATGTGGTCACTCCACAGAAGGTGATCTGTGATGCACATACCGATGACTGAAAGCTGTTCGGTTTCTTCGATGCAAATGCCGCTCATGGATAGTGGCATAGGGGGTGGGTTCCGCTTCAACGACAAGAGACAGCATTGAGTTTTTGAAGCATTAAATTCTACGCGATTTTTGATTCCCCATTGAACAATGCGTTGAAGTTCCACATCCGAAGGAGAAGGATGTGAATCTGAAAACGAATATGAAAAGCTGAGGGTACTGTCATCAGCAAAACAATTTAATGGATTAGAAGTTTCAGACAAGAGATCGAGTTATTTATCAGATTTCTACCACAGATATAAAGACCACCCTTCGGTAATGGATTCAAATATGGACACAACAATTTTGTATTTTAATACAAACGCATTCTAAACTTTGATCTGTTAATGTCGAAACGTCTGTCAAATTTACATTTCTATCATGGTGAAGTTCACAAACAAGGAACGTTTGAAAATTATAAAAAAAATAATACGGTAATCGCAATCGTTTTATCTGAATAATGGTCCAGCTGAATGGTCTGTTCGCTTACGTATTGGATTTATTTGTATGGGGTTACGTTAATATATTTACAATACAATACATATGGAACAAATTTCAGCCCTATGATGTTTCAATTATTCTCCGCTTTATTTAAATATACACATGTATGTCCTTAATGGAAACCTCGAGTATAGATATGGAATATATACATTAGGGTGGTCCTTATATTGGGTTTTTTTGAAATTCCAACTTGGATAGGCATCAAATTAAATAGAGAAAACAAAATTTCCTAATTTTTTCAGATTTTTATTTTACCCCCCTGGTCTCCCTTTATCACTTCAAGGTACAAATAATGGAGTAAGGGTGATGCTTATAACACGTGAAAAAAAATCAGAACTTATAGATTAGATTCAGACGAAAAAAAAATCGTATTGGAGGGGGGGTCTATTTCCCCCCGTTCAGGCGGGAGGGGTAATTTTCTAAAAATTTGACCCAAAATAGAAAAAAAAATATTAAAAAAACAACGGGACCACTTACAATGGCATGCTATAGCTTTTTTCAAAGCCATGAATACAGCCTCTAATATGTTTTTTAAATCAAGTTTTTATTGTTAATTGTTTCTGAAAAAATTATTTTCAAACGTAAAAAATTATTATTTTTGTTTTTGTTTTTAGATTTTGAAAATTATTTTTTTTTAAACTATTTACAATAAAAACTTGATTTAAAAAAAATATTAGAGACTGGATTCATGGCTTTGAAAAAAGCTATAGCATGCCATTGTAAGTGGTTCCGTTGTTTTTTAATAATTTTTTTCCTATTTTGTGTCAAATTTTTAGAAAATTACCCCTCCCGCCTGAGCGAGGGGAATTAGATCCCCCCTCCAATACGATTTTTTTTTCGTCTGAATCTAATCTATAAGTTCTGATTTTTTTTCGCGTGTTATAAGAATCAACCTAGCCCCATTATTTGTACCTTGAAGTGAAAAAAGGGGGTGAAATAAAAATCTGAAAAAATTAGGGAAATTGTTTTTCAATGTTTTGAATCGAATGAAGGCTATCCAAGACAATGTCCAATTTTAGGACCACCCTAATATACATACATAAAAGATTTTTTAAACAAAAACCTATGTGTGTGGTTGAACGATACGACCAAGACCTCACCCCAAATTACTTTTTTTCCAAAAGTAATTATCATAATTTTGGTTTCAATTTTGTAAGTTTTATAATAAATCATTGTTTTATTTATTTTTAAAATTATGGGGCAGTATTTTAGCCAAAATGAAAACTTTATTCTGAACTTTACTCTCTTAAGTAAAAAAACAAACCTTACACAATTCGTTTTAAGGTTTTTAATATTTTTGTACGACAGCACGAATATTTGCTGAAATTAAATTAAAAATTAAACTGAATGTTCTATGTAAATTTAATCTTTTAAAAAGTATTTTATATAAACATTTTATAACAAAGTTAAAGAAAAAATATCAAATACATTGGAGCATGTTGATATATGTTTTTTCCTAGGAAAAACTGTAGATTATTATCTTACTGAAACTTCATCAGGTAAACTCTGGTTTTACCTTGCAATAGCGAACAATTTCTATAAATATGCCTCTTTATTATTTGTATTTATTTATAAAAACAGTAAGAAAAATAATGATCTGTAATTGCTTGTTACATGAGACATGATGGCGATTTTTTTAGATGAAATTCAATTTATTTATTTTTTTACAATAACGCTGCTTTATCTACACAAAAATTTCCCACTTATTTCGTAAAAATTTCTTTTTTTTATTTTACTTAACTATGAAAAAAGAAACTAACCTGACCAGGCATCATTTGTGATGGTGGGGGTTGGGGGTGCGGGGACTGTTGACTTGATGAATGAGTAGGTGGTGATGGCCGCATTGTGGAATTCTGAAAACATAATATATAGCAGCAACAACACAAAAATGAAGAGATGAAGGAAAACCAAAAACATAAAAATAAAGAATCTATTTAAAATCAAATTTAGGGGTCCTAAAAAAAAATTATTTAAAAATTGAGGCTTTAAGAATAAAAAGTCTACCAAAGATTTTTTCAAAATAAATAAATAATACATAATCATAATTTTTTTAAGATTTGTATTTAAAATTTGAGATTTGTTATTCTGAATGCCTCAAATATACATAACTTGGCATCGCTGCTATAGTTTTGATTAAAATTCTATTTTATTGTGATTAATCAAAAACTAACATGCATTAATCAATTTTTTAGAACTATGTATGCATGTGTGTATGACCTTACAGATTTTTTTAATTCACATTTCAGATGTGTGCGCAAAAGCGTTACCCATTTTTGTACTTATTGAAGGTCTTTTTGGAAAGGTTATATAATTTATTTATTCAAAAGATGGTTTACATTACTTTTGCACTCACATAATCATTTATAATTAAAGCGTAGCAAAATAATATTAAAAATTTTTATCCTTAATCATTACATTACAGAATTTAGTTTTTTTTTTTTTTTAATATCAAACCATCATCATCTTTAATTTTTTTTATATTATCACACTTACTTATTAAATATTTAAAAAATAGTTTTTTTTTCAAATTTGTGGGAAATTTTCAATGTTCTTTTCGCCAAAGTAAGACGTTTTCTTTAAGTTATATTCTTAAAAGCAGCTGTATTAATTTTGTATGAAAATTTTTGATGAGAAATGAGATGATAATGGAGTTAGTTTTTTTTTCAAAGAAAACATACATAGAAATGTTATTTGTGCAACAGGCTGGCTATCAAAAGCAGCTGCATATTTTGGAACCATATATTAATAAAATTAAATACTATAATAAAATAATAAGAATATAGTCGACAGTTTTTTCCTGCTTGTAATTATTAAATTGAGATGTACAGCAACATTTAAACCTAGGCAAAAGTAACAGCCAAGGAAAATTAGACTTTAACTACGAAAAAACTCTGACAAAGCTGAATTTTTGCTGGAGAGCTTTGTTTTGAAGTCTTAAAAATGTCCTTACAAGTTCCGTAAATTTGGGCCGGGGCAAAATTTTTTAAAGGGTGTGAGATTCAGTTTTTTCTTAATTTCTCGAAAACTATCAGTGATGTTACAAATAGTAGCTTATGTTATTCTACACAAAAAGATTAACATACTTTTTGTTATACAATCAATAGGTTCAGAGAAAATCGTGCAAACACTTCATTGAGGAGCAAATTTTGTCAAAAAATTTATTAAAACGTCATTAATCGATGGGCCCGGGGTAAGAGGAAGGCCGCCATCTTAAAAAAGAAAGTGATCTGGTCTTTATTCAACAATAAATTTATATTATTGCTCATAAAATTCTACACAAAAAAGATTGTGACACTTTTGTTCGTATGGCAACAGATTTTGAGAAAAACGTGCACAAACGTTATAATAAGAGCTTTTTACTGTAATGAATTTATTGTTCATCATCTTGCTTGGTAATTAGCGTGTTTGTGCACGTTAGCCTTTATCAAAGGCCCTCGGGGCATTCGAAGGATACAGTAAAAAGTCCCAAACGATATGAGCACCGCTAACAATTTTACGGGGGGTCAAAGGCCCCCAACATGGTTTTTAATGAATATCTCCCGAACGGTAACTCTAACAGAAAAGATTTCAAAAAGTAGGTTGAAGCTTAGAAAATTTCCTACAAAAAATTTTAAGTACCTTTTTTTCATAAGAGTATCAATCAGTAGAGTTACGGATTTTATGTTTCTGAAGAAAATGTACTCTTTTACACCACCTTTGAGGTTGAGTACCAGGTGAGTTTTTCTTGCCCCAGGAAAATTTGAAAACAGTTCAAAAAATATATACCGGGATTTATTTAAAGGTTTTGGGAAAGTTCCCCATCAATTCGGGCTCCACTGCATTAATCATAAGAGGTCGAAAGTTACGAAAAAAGCCGTATGGGAGGGGGTTCTATTCTCCCCGTTAAGCCAGGAGGGGCGATTTTCTAAGAAATTGACTTAAAACAGAAAAAAATATTAAAAAACAACGGTAACACATACAGTGCCATGCTATACCTTTTTGTAAAGCTAAAAACCTCCTCTTTTATTTTAATTTTAAATTAATTTTTTTGAGTGAACAGTTTTTGCAAAATAAATTTTCAAACTCAAAATTTTTAAGAAAAAATAAATGTTAAAAAAATTTCAACTTGTTTTTATGTAATTAAGTACTATTTTTGTTTTCAAAATTCAGTGCTCTTATTAATTATAGTCAAAAATTGAAAAGCATTGAATTTTGAAAACAAAAAGAGTAGGTTCTTACTTACATAAGATTAAAAAAAAATACTTTAATATTTTCTTTTTTAATTTTTATTTAAAAAATTGAGTTTGAAAATAATTTTTCAAAAACTGTTCACTCAAACAATTTTATTTAATATTAAAATAAAAGAAGAGATTTTTGGCTTTACAAAAAGGTTTTACATATGTTAATGACAAAAAAAGTACTTACATAAGATTTAGAAAAAAATACTTCAATGTTTTCTTTTTTATTAGTATTTAAAAAAATTTGAGTTTGAAAATAATTTTTCAGAAAGTGTTCACTCAAACAATTTTATATAGTATCAAAATAAAAGAAGAGATTTTTGGCTTTACAAAAAGGTTTTATTTTAATGATCAGATTAATAGAACTCAAGATACCTATGCACTTTTGAAGCGAACCTATAGGCCTTATTTTGGACTTTTTTTTGTTGATTTTTATTTGTTCAAATCTCCAAATATCTCTCGATATTGTGCGCCTGAAATGGTTATATCTGAATGATAAAGCATAATTTCCCATTTTTAAAAATTGAATTGAAGTAGTTGAAGTTTTCATGCCACAAGTGGAAAACCTCAATATCTTGTCCCTCCTACGGGCACCATAAAAATCCTGCCAGACTTTTGTATTCATGCACCTACAAACCCTCATATTCATATTCTGGTTATGCGTTCACCCACAAAATTTGCTCCCAGCTCTTAGTCTATTATTTGTATTCTTTGAAAGTCCTGAAATAGTACTAAAAAGTGTTAAAATTCGGGATTTTATCTTGAATGCATTCAGGAGCTTGTCTTTTCAGGTTCTTGGCATTCGGAATTTTGGGCATTTGGGGTTATGGTATTCGGGATTCTCTTTTTTGTAATTCGGGATTTCGAGCCCATCCCTAATTTACAGTGTTTATCTGCTGTTTTTTTAGTATGTTCGTATCCATTTCCATTCGGCTGAAAATTATGCGTCTTAGAAGGGTAAAACTGATGATGCCAACTATTGTACCTGTGCGAAACGTATTTGGACAAAAGTTCACAGAAATCTTTCATTTGAATTCAATTCAATAGTTCACAAAAACAAAAATAATATATTGTCTTCTATTTGGGTTTCTTTTTTGTCTTCTTATACCAGCCAGACGCAGACCACGGACTTTACTATCATCTCTCTATAGGGGTCTTAATCGACTGAAAATTATACATCATGGAAGAGTACACTAGCACCTAACTGGTGAGCCCAACAGTTGTACTTGAGCTAAACTCATATGGACTAAAAATTTTAATTTGTAATTTATGAAAAACATTAGGAAAACAGGGGCTGTATTTGATTTAAAGAAACCCTTTTTTAATAAAATATCATCATCATCATCATCATCATCATCATCATCATCATCATCATCATCATCATCATCATCATCATCATCATCATCATCATCATCATCATCATCATCATCATCATCATCATCATCATCATCATCATCATCATCATCATCATCATCATCATCATCATCATCATCATCATCATCATCATCATCATCATCATCATCATCATCATCATCATCATCATCATCATCATCATCATCATCATCATCATCATCATCATCATCATCATCATCATCATCATCATCATCATCATCATCATCATCATCATCATCATCATCATCATCATCATCATCATCATCATCATCATCATCATCATCATCATCATCATCATCATCATCATCATCATCATCATCATCATCATCATCATCATCATCATCATCATCATCATCATCATCATCATCAGCGCCGGGCATGATGAATTTTTTATTGTACAAGTGACAGGTGTATGTATTGCGTGAGATAGGGAACGATATTCTGCAACTCAAAGCATCTTTTCTGCGTAGTGTAGACATGGGACTTGCAGGCAGTGCAGGCACGCATTAATTTTTACTACTTACTAACTTTTGATGGATTCATTTTAGGCATTGTTGTTTGTCAAACTCCACTTTTCTTCAAGTCTGCAGATGTAGAAGCATGTAAATTCACAAAACATCTATGTATAAACCATCGTCCTCGTGAAAACAAAACGATGTGGGTTAGTGCGAAAATAGTGCTATATATCCATCTTTTTTTTTTTTTTTTTTACTTATTTTTCATGTACGGCCTGTCTCTTCTCCTTACACTGCTGACAAATCAGTGACATGATTAACAGTGGTAAATAGCCACCTGCTGGTGAGAGTGAAAACTTGTATCTATGTTATTGAAATAAACTTCGATAGAAGCCTAGATCCCATGTTGTTTTTGTAATAAGTATTAAGAGAAAGCCTCGACCCAAACCGCCAAACCCGGAGATAATAAAACGCAGCTATCAAACAAATTATGGAAAAGAAAACAAACCAAATGCTTCTTGCAATTTAATTTTCAAAATTATCTCAAAATTATAACTGAATTAATTCTATATAAATACGAAACCTTATGAGCCCTTTTTATTTTATATTGGTGCGAGAGGTCTCCCACGGGAAGGCTAGTACTTTTTTATTTAAATTTTAATGAGGATAAGTCACATATTTGGAAACCTGAGATATTTTAAAAATTTAAATTTTGGCTTTGATGGCTTTTGATTCATAAATATAAAAATACCAGATAAATATATCAAAAATGCCAAAAAATGGGTGACAACACTTTTGCACTCACGGCTTCATAATTTTTCATTTTCAATGTTGCATTGCGAAATAGTAGTAAGCGAATTGGTAAAGAAACCGAGTTCTTTCGTAAATTCTTCTCAGTTAAAATTAAAACCGATTTGAATTTAAGTATTAATAAAGTTCTTAGGCCGAAAGGAATTTAGAAAAAAAAAAACGTATTGTTAATAAGGAAGATCGAAAGATCGAATCCTAGTTAATATATGTATGTAACTTTTTATTTTTTTTTATTTTTTGTTTCTGGAGGCACCTACAAAAAATTATTAGTTACCCATGCTAGACCCATGTTAGGATCAATGTAAAACTTTCTAGGGCCCCGTTAAAAACTAGATTGTATCCCAATTCCAAATGGAAAAAATCCCGAATGGGTATTACATGTTTAGGTACATTTCGTGATTTTAGAGCTTCTATTGGCGATGTAGGAACTCGGGATCCCGAAAAAACTGATCCAGCTATGCCAACTCATCCGAGTTATTCCAGACCCCAGACGTGTACAGGGTTCAAACAAGGAGATGCGCTATCATGTGATTTCTTCAACATAGTCCTGGAGCAGATAGTGCACAAGATTGGTGTTAACATGGAAGGCATTACCTTCAACAATCATCGGCCGCTCCAAGAGAGCTGTACTTGAAGCATTCACAGCTATTGATGAACAGGCGAAAGTTTTCTTGAAGTAAATGAGGACAAAACAAAGTTAATGCTATCAACAAAAAAGCCTCATCTGTTCATCGCCTAGGACAAAACGTCACTGTTGGTTGTACTAATTTCAAGGTAGTAAAGGAGTTCACCTACCTCGGAACAAATATTAATTCAACGAACGACACCTTAGTGGAAATCGGAGAAGAGTTACCCTCACGAGCTTTTGCTACTTCGGTTTGGCCAAACAAATGGGTTCATCTCCTCACGGAAAGAATTCTTGGATCACGAAAAGTGAGCTGCTCGGGATTTGGTAATTTACGACTATTTGTTTGCAATTTGCAAAACTGAGCAAAATGAAGATATTGATATTCAAAAATCGTAAATGAACACTCTTTAAGTATCAATTCTTCTATCGAGACAAAACAAAAATTACGAACAACAAATCGCAATTTGATCCAATTATTCGTCAATCGCACAATTTGTAAATTTGAAAAAAGATTTGTGATCACCACTTTTATTTCGTGATATTGCAGGTATAAGCATTTGATTTATTTTATTTTAATTTGAAATAAATACTTTACGTCGACTTTACTTGGATTTGAACTCGCAAGCCTGCAGATGCGGAGCGAGCATGCAACCACTAGGCCAATTTGCATTACAGATCGTTGCACAGTGCGTCGATTATATGGAGATGGTGGACAAAAATCAATTTCCCAAAACTAAGTTGACTTTGCAAAAAAAAATTTTTGTAAATGTAATAAAGAAGAAATTTTCTAAAACCTAATGAAATTTTCACGCCCCCTGCCACGCCCACGTTTGAAAATGGTTTATATCTTAAGAATGGTTAGCACGATTTGAATAAAATTTAGAGAATTTGACTTTCTAGGTGAGTTCAAAAACAAAAAAATAGTGTGGACCCTATCCGCCCACTGCCACGCCCACTTTTTTAAATTGTTTACTTCTAATAGTAGTCTAGTCAACGAAGGAAAAATAAATGCAATAAATCATGCTCTCTGGGTTATTATTAAATGTGGTAGGGGTGACCCCCAGGTATAACATACTAAGAGTCCCCACCGCCGCGAGCTATAGCCAGGAGGGGGGCTTAAAGGTCCCCTTTTGTAATTTTTCGGGAATACTTTGAAAACTAAGCGTTTGAGTGGAAAAGTGTACACTACAAAATGAAAGAATAATAAATTTCCTACAAAAAAGATCTTCTTCATATTTTAGGTAGGAGCAAGGTTAAGAAAGATACGGGGAGTAAAAAAAATTCAAGAAATTGAAAAACAATGTTATCGTCTTACAACATCTATGGTTTTTGATCAATTAAACCAGAAATAACCGAAAAAGTACGTATATATTGATTCATGGTCATTTCAGTGACGTCATGAGAGCAAGTTTTAGTGTACAGAAGCTGGTTGTGTTAAAATGTCCTTATTTTTTTTTATTCAGTGTTTATTTTTATATGAGAAAGACTGTTTCTTCAAAGGTAAGAAGTACATAGAATATTTCCAAGTTAGAGGCCAATACTTTATGAAAGCATTTTCTGAGATAAATCAGAAAATGCTTTTAGCGGTCTTCCACGGCTAGTACTTAGTTTTTCACAAGATATTGCATTTTCTAGAAAATTGAGAATGCTTTTTGGAAGAATAAAAGGAGTTTTTAACCAGACTCCGTGGCGTCTCGCAAAAAGTGCGTGGTTCGTGTACATGCTTTCCACCTACGTTCCAAATTGTCAAAAAGTCTCATTTTTTCCGCCAAATCACTCTTAGTTGTACCAGGAAATTTTTTTATTTTCAATTCATTTAATACAAATTGAATAACACCTTCTATTTTAGAGTTTTTATCGAAAGAAATCCATTTTTCGAATTTTTTTTTCATTTTTAATGGTTTGACCTTGTCCTACAAAAAGTCAAATATTTTGAAGGTTAGCAAGAAGTAGCAAGAAAAGTTAACATTTTCTTAGAGCACAATAACAACAGAACATAATGGCATAAAGGATTTTGCTGCCATTTGCTAACATTTTTTTTAAAGCTTAAGTTTCTACAATTTATAAGCCTTAAAAAAGAGCATTTTTTCAAAAAATCACCAAAATTCACATAAACAAGAAAAAAATAAAACAACAACTCATACAAGTACTCAATGTATCCATTTTCAATATTTAAATAAGAAAAATTATAAAAGCAAAATATTTTTCTCACACGAGCTTAACTTGTTCGCACAAAATTTCAACCTTTAATTACACTGCAGCTTAAATTACCTCAATTTCTAACGAAAGTCCCGCTAATCCCCTAAGAAGAGAAAAACAAAAAACAAAACAAAAACAAATTTAAGTACTCCAAGATGTTCCAGAACAGGTTTAGAGCTTAAAACAAAGAAATTGCATATTTATTTTTTTTTATTTTTGTCCACAAGTCGACGCACTGTGCGTTGGTGTCACATATTCATGATTAGATACATGTCATGTCGTGGTGCTTTATGTCTTCGAGAAGTAAATTGCGACAAGAAAGTCGTGATTTAGGAATATTTTGTTGGTGATTTGCAACTATTCGCATTGAGTTGAAAATTGTGACAGAAAAAACGTTAATCAGTGATTGTGCAATGTAAATTACTAAATATTAATCGCAAATCAATATTTTTAAATGCTGTTTGTGAAATTATTCTTTTAGAGAGTAAATTAAGCCAAAAAAGTTGTATTTTGCTAAGAAAAGTACAAGTTTGAATCATTAATTGCAAATCACGAAGAAAAAAAATGTAAATTGCTACGTTCTGAATTTTGAATCACCAGTTTTTGTATTGATTTGGGATCAAAATGCCTTGATTTATGAATAAAACATGATTCGTAAATTGCAACTGCAAATTTTTCAATTGGTGATTTTTCAATTCTTTCCGTGCTTTCTGGAAAGACAAAGTGCACGCTATACAAAACGCTATTTTTACCAGTTCTACTCTACGGCGCAGTGGTAAAAATGGCCAATCTATCTGGACATTAGGACAAAAATTCATGTCAACTGATCGGCGAATGGACTTTATATTATAACCAGAAATGGTTGACTAGGCAGAAACTGCATTGAGAATTCTGTTTGATGTGATGCACGCATTCAAATATGTCACTCTTTGTAATACATCAGGTGGTTCGCAGCTCTGTACAAAATTTAGACCATGTTAAATATTGTTCTGCTAGTTTTCAAAAGGTATTCAATTTTTTAATTTTGGGTGTTCTTATTAGTGGTTAGTACAACATATTTAGCCATTACCTGGGGTGAAATCGGCTAAGGTGATTTGTGATAGTTGACAGTCACATTAAACAAATTCGGTCTGCGTAAGGTGATTGTCACATGTGAAAATCATATTTTTGTGACAGCTATTTTGTTGTCATTTTCATATAAAATCCAAATTGTATTTTGATTTTCTTAAGTTCAAAAAGAAAAAAAAGCTAATCTATTAGTGCCGGTGAAATTGTTTTACCAAACCAAAATTTGGAAAATGAGAAACATTTAGGTATCTACAATAGAAATGTGCGACTCTTGAGGATTAACCTGCCAGAAACAAACCCGAGCACATAATTCTGTCCTCACACATATGTACATATATGTTCTAATTATTTATAAATAATTGGGAGTTCACAAATGTAATCTAATGATATTAGAATGGCTATAAGGCGAAGATGGTTTTAGACCACTAAAACAATGCATGAGGCACATTCGGTTTCATAAAATTCATTTTTGAATCTTCCCATACAAAAACTTCCTTTTTTCCAACAAATAAACAAAATTTAATTTCTTTTTAAGCGTAGTAGCACACGCGTATCTGCAAGTACGATATTACATGGGTTCATACAAAATTTTCGGCTAATAAAAACATATTTGTATATATGTACTTTTTTTCGGCCTTTTGATTTGCCCGCTGGAGTTTAATTAAACCGAATACCTACTTCCTATTGTGCAATTCTTGTTGTGTGCAGTGCAATTTTCTTGGAGTTGGTTGATGTCAAGTAGAAGTTCATTCGGAATGGTCAGCTAAAATGGCCAAATAAAAATTTGTGAGACAACTTCTACAAGTTTCAAAATCAAATAAATGCATTTTTGATAGCTCTCAGTACTTGTCTCTCTAAGTGAAGCCAATTTTTTAATAATTTTTGGTGATCACCTTACACAGACGGAAAATAAATGTGATCACATTTGATTATCATAAATGTGGACAATCACCAATCACCTTAGCCGATTCCATCCCTGATTCGGAAAGGTATTAAATTATCTGGTACAGATTAACGAGAAATAGCGCTTTAATTTTTCATTAAACTTAATTTTTGAAATGATACAACTCTTTTTTCCATGTTTCTCCGCCTTCCAGAAGGCATTGTCTGAAAGAAGAGCATCTACAAAATACTTAAGCAAAAAATCACACCCATACAGACCCATAGAGCTTAGATATCTAATTTTGTTCAGGAAAATGTCCCCTTTCAAAAGTGATTTTTAACGGGTGATTTTTTAAGAGGTTTAGAACTTAAAAAAAAAAAAAACACAAAAAATTCGAAAAAATGAATGAAATATTTATTTGAATCGATAGTTTGAACCTTGCAATTTAATGTTTAAAGATAATTTCATGCAAATGTTGACCGCGGCTGCGTCTCAGGTAGCCCATCCGCTGAGTCCAATTTTGGCATACTCTTTCACACATATCGGCCGGTATCTCACGAATGAATGCATGGATGTTGGCTTTCAGTGCGTCAATCGAAGCGGGCTTGTCCCTATAGACATTAGCCTTGACATACCCCCATAAAAAATAATCTAATGGTGTCAAATCGCACGATCTAGGCGGCCAATTGACCGGCCCGAAACGTGAAATTAACTGTTCACCAAACTCGCCTCGCAATTGCGCCATTGTTTCGCGTGCTGTGTGGCATGTGGCACCGTCTTGTTGAAACCACATATCATGCAAGTCAAGAACTTCCATTTCGGGCAAAAAAAAGTTTGTTATCATCGCTCGGTAGCGTTCACCATTGACAGTAACGCTGCGATTCGCCATTTCGCGGTCTTCTGTCACACTAGCTGATACGGCCGCAATATTTTCTTCACTACGCACAGTACGTAAACGTGTTGGTGGTTTAATGTCCAACAAAGTAAATTTGGTGCGAAATTTGGTCACAATCTTCCGAATAGACTGCTCAGAAGGTCGAGAATGCCGACCATAAAATGGAAGCAGCGCGCGATGAACATTTCGAACCGAGCACGAATTTTGATAGTAAAATTCAATAATTTGTAAGCGTTGTTCATTTGTAAGACGATCCATGGTTAAATTGCAAACCAAACTGAAGCTGTTTGACAGTGACACAAGGTACTAAACACACGTCAGCTGTCAAAACCAGTGTTGCCAAAACCAAACCAGCTAAAAAATCACCCGTTAGTTAAATGAAATGGTATTTTGACCTTGTATTTCGGGTTGGACAAAGTTTTTTTTTTTTTTTGATGTGTAGGGGAGTTCAGTATGAGTATAAAACCAGATTTTCGGGGTTGAAAACCCTGCCATTCGCCCATCATCTTGAAAAAAGGGTCGAGAGGAGTTTCCACGATATCCTGAAAACTGTTCGTTTTACACAAGACAAATTTAACTTTTTGTACACAAAATAAAATTTTCTTCAAATTATGTAAAAAAAAAAAATTAAAATAATCTGATAGAGGAACAGTTACTTTTCTGAAGTCCTAGAAATGGAAGAGCAGAAACATGAATTGGTACGTTAGTTTATTCCCTGCCTTTTTTAATTTAAAGATACATATTATAATGTGTATAAACAAATAATATAAAAATAAACGCAATAGTTATTCAGTAAAAATTAAAAAAAAAAATTTAGAATAAAAAAAAAAATTTAAAATAAAAAAAATCAATTTTAAAATTAAGAAAATATTCGTTTTTATTCGATTTTTGTCGTTAAACCGTTCGTTCCCACAAAAAATGTACAGTTCATATACATAAGGATTAATCTAAGTACTATGATATTAGTTTCATTCTATTAAGCGCATACCTAAAAACATGAACATCACAAATGATACCAAACATGCATTTTTGGTAAGTATGCGATTGTAGCATCGCATAAGCGCCACATAGTTTACACAAGTAGTATGGCATGTGTAATGATGGTTAGTGCGTAGGACTGTCATGCCGAAGGTGTGGGCTCGATTCCCAGCCGTGCCACCTAAAAACAGAAATGTTTTATTCGAGGTACTGCCTCTTACGAGGAACTAACCAATCCTCCCTCTAAGAGTATACTTGTCATGAAAAAGTGCTTCTCATTTAGCCGTTCGGAATCGTCAAAAAACTGTAGGTCCCCTCTATTCCTGACAACAACACGCACACAGGAATGGTTGAGAGTTGTAAGTCACTAGGCCCTGGTTCTCCACGAGCTATTGCGCCACCCAATTTAATTATTTATTTTATGAAAAATTTTAATACGACACAAATTTTCAGTTGATTTCGACTTTTTATTTAGAAGTTATGAGCAATGTCCACCTAGATTAGTCGTTTTTACCACTGTGCGGCGCCGAGTGCTGGACGATAAGTAAAAAGGGGAATTCATACTGAGCACTTTCGGGAGAAAAATTCTTCGGCGGATATTTGAATTTGGTCCTATATAAGAAGAAGGCGATTAGAGGAGAAGATTTAATCGTGAACTGTACGAGTTGTACCAAGATGTGGACGTAGTCCAAAGAGCCAAAACACGTCGACTACACTGGCTCAGGTGGTCACAAACGCAAGAGCGCTTGGTCTCGACGACTGGAGGGAGCGTGCGAGGGACCGCAACCGATGGAAGACCGCAATATCTCCGACAGAGACCCTTCATGGATCGGGAGCCAGATAGCTAAACTAACTAACTAACTAACTAACTAACTAACTAACTATTAATATTTGTCGCAATTATAAAAATTGTGTAAAAATACAATTTAGAGTAATTTCGTTTTTTGTTTTATTCAGATTTGTATAGCTTTAACTTTGTTTCTATTTAATTGTATGTACACTTTATGCAAAATTAAATTAGTTGTTGGGCGAGCAAAGGAACCATTTAATTTCAAACTTTTTTCACATATTCTTATACAAACCTACGATTGCGATGAAACTTTTGGCAGGTACATATTAGATTTGAAATTTGAATTTATTTTTTTCGCCATACTAAAGTGAAATACTATTATTGTACATTCTAGATTTTTGTATGCGACATTTTTTGCATTCGAGGTTCCTGTCGTTTGAGATTCAAAAATGAACAGATGTCAAGCCAAACATAGCAGTTTGTTTACTTTTTTTAAGTACCGATATAGCACAAAAATTATTAAAATTCCGGATTTTTTGGAGTATGTTGGAGTTTACTCCTTAAGAATTGATTTTGATATAGCACCCGGTATGAAAAAATATGAGGAGTAAAATCTACTGAACGAATTACGTTATAAAACGAAAAAGCGACACCAGAACACGGTTGCTACTTCTCAGAAAATTTTTCGCAGTATATTGGCAAAAAAGATGCAGTAGATATCTTCTTTTTATTTATTTTTTCAAAAAGCTAAAAACATATGTCATTGGAACAAAACTGATAAATAAATAAAATATAACATTTATTTTTCTTCAAAACATTAAAAGAACAACAGCTGTAAACTAAACATATCATATAATTATTACGGCGTGAAGGATAATTTCACTAATTTTGAGCCTGATTACACGATTCGTTTTTTCGTTCATTTCGTTTTTCGTCTTTTTGACAGGTACGTACCTTCGTGATTACACACAACGAAAAAAATCCATACGTGATTTTGACGTTCAACAAATTTGAGGTTTATTTATTGGAAAATAGGCATTAATAACAATTAAAAATATTTTTAAATCACTTCTTGTTCAAATTTATAGCTATTTAATTATGAAAAACAATTTTAAATCTCACTATTTAAATTTTTTAAGCATCCCTCGCCTCTAATCGTTTGTCAAATCATAAACGTCAAAGTTCAACCAGAAAAAGTCTTGAAATTTTCATACGTGCTTTCGTCTTTCCGTTCCCCCTACGTTTCTACACCCCTTACCCAAAGTGTCAAAAAAACGAAACACGTAACGTCCGAAAAAACGAATCGTGTAATCAGGCTCTTTGTTCGTAAAATCAAGTGCAGTAGATTTTATTTTAAGGCAGCAGATTGATTTTGTGAAAAAATGCAGTAGATCTAAGTCAATAAGTTGACAAACTCAAAATAAAAGGAAAAGATCAAAGTTCATTCCTGAGTACCTTTTACTTTTTCTTCAACGTTATTAATTGTGTGAGTAGATTGTATTAAAATAAAACTATACAAATACATTTCATTATTCACCGCAAGAGCAAGAGCTAATTACTACGTTTTCATGTATGGTTGGATGGTCGAGTTTTGGTCGTGTTGAATTTTCGACCTAGGTATACATGCACTGTGGTTGGATCGTCCAGTTGTTGAAGTTAAGTTGAAATGACAAAATCTTTGTTGGTAGAACTGAAGAAGTAATAAGTAGAAGAAAAATATTTTTGAAAAAGAAATGGCGAGTGTCGAAAAAAAAATTATTTTAAGTGCTGCGTTAAGCTATAACAACATTATACAGAATCAAATACTTTCAGTTTCGTTCAGCGCGACAGCAAAAAAACTAAATAAAATATGTACTTTTGTTTAGCGCACGTTCGCCGCGTAGCTCTTTACAAAAAATATGAATTCACATACATGCACAAAAATAAGAGCGTGTAGTATGTAATGTCATTTCAACCCAGGTTTTCATGCAAGATTTCGACTCAACTGGACTGGTCGAGTGGAGTCGAGTTTAAAAGTTGGATTTTTTGTCTGCCGCGTTTTCAAGTGGTTGAACCTAGGTTCAACCACTGCATGAAAACGTAGTAAATATCTACAATCTCTCATATACATTCCCTTTTCCTTGCACTACTTGTTCTAAGTTTTGCTATACAAAAGCTAAAATCTGAGTTCTATTGCTATAGTAAATCATCTTAATACAAAATACGAAATCAGCAAATACACCAACCAAAACTAAACTTCACCACAAACATTCACAATCGTTGTCTTTTTGGATATAAGAAAAACAAAGAATCTATATATTAATTAAAGTTTGTAACCATAAATTACATGATAATCCTTCAAGGCTGTTTTTCGGGGGAACACCTGAGTTTGGTACCATTCTATTTAAATTGTAGCCATTGGAACAGAGACTTCGCATCTCTAAAAAACTTTTTTTCGGAATTTATCTCGACAAATTTCGTTCTTGGTGGGATTTCAACGTTAGAACCGGTGCTAAGGGAACAGTTGACTTCAACTCGGTCCCCCCATCATTCATCGAAGAACAAAGATGCTCCAAAGATTCAACTAGCGACAGCAACTGCAACACATTTTTGGAATTTCTTGAGGACATTGGTGCATACATCCTAAATGGCAGAGGATATAAAGACAAAATTGGTGAATACACGTTTGTTAGTAGCAGAGGCTCCTCAGTAATTGATTATTGTTGTCCCTCTTACGCCTCATTACATTTGGTAGAAGATTTTTTCGTCGGTTGTGAAACTTTCTCCGACCATATGCCATTAATCTGCTCCATAAAATCCAACACGAGTACGAGAAAGAGTACTAGGAATCTCCTTCCTCGGTTAAAATGGTCCGAAAATAGATGTCGGTCCTACAATACTAAACTTGAGTCACTTGTACCTCAAAAAATAATAGCAACTGATTCGATTGATGATCGTTGCAACTCAATCAAAAATTGTATTTATGAAGCTAATGGCGTCGCTTTATGTCCAAAAATTAAGTTTGAGCCCAAAAAGCCTTGGTTTGATCTAGCTTGTTTTTTGGCCCGACAAAACGCGTTTAAGCACCTCAAAGCATTCCGAAAATTAAACCTTGATGTCTGCAGCAAAAACTTCAATGCCGCTAATAAGAAGTACAAGAATTTATGTAAATCGAAGAAGCAGGCCTACTTTCAGGATATAACAAAAAGTTTACAGTTTGTAACTTCAGCGAGAGAGTGGTGGAAGATTGCCAAGCAGATACGTGGGATTACTTGCACTACATCAACAAATATTACAGTCAGCGAATTTAAAACACACTTCCAAAACTTACTACTAACGCAATCGTTCATTGGAGCTACAGTCTCATTCATTCCTCCTGAAGTTCAAGTACCTGAGTTGGATTATCTGATAGAGCTTGATGAAATATATTCGGCAATATCGACATCAAAAGATTCTAAGACTCCGGGTTTAGATGGCATACCGTATGAATTTTTCAAAAATGCTAGTCCTTCACTGATTATTGAAATACATAAGCTTTTTATTGATATTTTTGAAAATGCAGCTGTACCCAAGTCGTTCAAAAAATCAATTATATACCCGCTATTTAAGAAAGGAGATGCAAATATGGTATCTTACTATAGAGCAGTGTTTTTCAAACTTTTTGAGTACGCGACCCCTTTGTTAGTAAAAACATTCTGGCGACCCCCACATTCATAATAATACTTTGTCAGTTATTTTAAAAGCGACATGAATCGAGCCCATCAAAATCTTTGTCAAACAGAGCTCAGATATTTGTCATAAGGTAAGGTATTATTAGATTTATAGCCCACCGCAGATTTTGGGTGTGATTGATAACAAAAACAAAGTATAGGCATCGAAAGCTTCATTAAAGGCTATTCAAAAAATCGAAGTCTTGTTTTCCACAACCGGGGCCTTAGTGATAAAACAGTGAATCGAAAAAAAAGTATGAATGCAACCTCGAGGATAATCGTGTAAGCCGAAATTGAATTTCATCCCAAGCTCCACGGATCCCATATCACGGAATCTGAGATCATTTCAGTATATAGTTCAACCTGCCAGACTGTTAAAAAAAAAAAACGTTTTTCACTTAGAATTTTAAATTTTAGTTGACATGAGTTCTGAAATTAAAAGCTGACTTATTGATGTTTGTACAAGATTCAAAATTGGGATAATCAAATCTTTTTTCTGACCCCACTCAGCTTTTTAAATTATCATTTCTCGCTGATCTTTTTGCCCACTTAAACTTCTTGATACAACTCCAAGGGAGACAAGAAAACATTTTGACTGCAAAACACAAAATCAGAGAACTCCTCGCAAAACTTCGTTTGCAAAAAATTTATGATTTTTTTCCCTGGGTTCAGAAAATTCTCGACGAAATTTCATCAGATGAATCCATGCCATGACATTAAGAGCTCACAGTTCTTTCATGAGAGTTTGCATAATTAGGAGAAAAAACTATTAAGTGACTTTCCAGAACTCTTTTCTGAAGGTGGAAATGGACAGAGATATATCCTTTTTTGAATATATCATTCCATCTGGCCGGTTTTCAATCGGAAAAGAAGATAGAAAATCTTATTTATTTAGCTGCAGATGGTATGCTCTGAATTCAATGTAAAAACCATTGATAATTTCTGGATAAAGGGAAGAGAAGAGGAAGCTGGCAAAAGAGGCTTTAACATTGTTAGTGCCTTCACCACTTCATACCTGTATGTGAACTCATGTTATCTTCCTTCAATAGGAAAATGCTTTAATTGTTAACACCTCAAAGATACAACCAAGTTTTGAACATTTAATAAAAGAAAATCTTTATCTTTTTTAGTACCTTGTACCTAATGGCTTGCGACCGCGACCCCCCTTATTATTCTTGGTGACCCCCTAGGGGGTCGCGACCCACAGTTTGAAAAACACTGCTATAGAGGACTGTCTTTTCTAGACACGCTTTATAAATTATTTACCACAATTCTTTTAAATAGACTCACGACATGGTTGGAACCAAATAACATCATTAACGAATTTCAAGCTGCTTATAGGAGAAACTACTCTACTGTGGACCAAGTTTATAATCTTTCCTGTTTAATACAGCTCCAACTTAGTCAGAAGAAGAAGCTGTACGCATTTTTTGTTGATCTAAAGGCCGCTTTTGATAATGTTGACAGATTTGCTTTACTCTACAAGCTTTCTACACTAGGAATCTCTTCAAAGATGATTAGGATCATAAAGTCTCTTTATATGGACACCACTGCTGCTGTTTGGGATGGCATAGGTACATCTGATTTCTTCTCCACCAACAAAGGGGTCCGACAGGGTTGCGTGTTGAGTGCTCTCCTTTTTGTCCTGTTCTTAAATTATCTACATGACGATCTTCCCATTGGATTATTTATAGATGGCCTTGAAATTAATGTACTTCTGTATGCTGATGACGTTGTACTCTTATCAGATAATCCCATGAATCTGCAACAGCTCATTGATAGTTTCATTATATACTGCAACAAGTGGAACCTCGAAGTCAATCTTAGCAAATCTGAAATAGTCATCTTTCGAAACGGAGGACGCAGAGCAACTTGCGAAAAATGGTTTTTCAATGACATTGAAATAACAGTGTCAAATCACTATAAATATTTAGGCGTAGTTTTTAACTATAATATGTCTTGGAACGAGCATTTAAGTAATAGACTCGCTTCATCGAAAAACTCTATCAATGCAACATGGTCAATGCTATTGAGAGATAAAAATATTCTGCATTCTACAAAATTTAAAATTTATGATGCTGCTTCGAGAGCTATTATGTTGTACTGCGCTCAAGTATGGGGATATCGTGAACACGTCCAAGTAGAAAAGTTACAAAGATTTTTTATTAAAAGATGTTTTCTTTTACCGGACAATACTCCAAACTATGTTTTGCACATCGAAACGGGACTACCTAAAGCTTTTCTGACATCCTTAAACCTACACTTTTCCTATGTACGGAGAACCCTGAATCTTCCTAATGGCAGACTGCCAAGAATTTTATCCGAAGCTATTATCGCCAGGAAAATTTTCTGGGCTAAGGAATGGTTGGACCTTTTCCATGAATCGTCAATAGATTTTTCTTTCAACACAAACATATTTGAATGGCATAGATTACATGGTATTTTACTTTTGAAGCTCAAGGAAAAACAGTGGACTGGATTTATCACCAACGCCAAACAATCCCAATTCCATGATGAGTACTGCAATCTACTATATTCCCAAGTGCAAAACTATTTTGAAGACTCAAATCCCCGAGATATGATCTCCCTTCTATTAAAAGCTCGTTGCGGACTCCTCAATCTCAATGGAAGATCGTTTCAGAAAAATACTTATGGAATATGTACGCTTTGTAACCTAGATGCTTCAGAAAATACTTCCCACTTCGTCGGAACCTGTCCAGTCTTCAAAGGATTTAGGAAAAAGTTTCTTGGTAATGACGTGCTCTCCCGCTCACAACTTCTAAGCGTTTTAAATGGCAACTGCTACACAAACTTATTTAATTTTCTAAAAGCTGCACTTAAATATCGTTCTCTCATCCTAAATGAATTTTCATAATTAATTTAATTAAATCAACTCACTAAGCATAATTTTTTTTAAATGTTACTTTTCAACCTGGCAGGCAACTTTAAGTTATTGTCATAATTAATTTTATACCAGCATATACTATGTTTTTGTTAAATCTTAATCGAAATAAAATTATATATCTATATCTATCGATCTATCTATCTATCCAGTAGATCTAACTGCAATTGCAGTAAAGTGGCAACCCTGCACCAGAAAAATTAATTGAAATGCATTTTTATTCTCACTCGCACTCACTTAAAAAAGTACGAAGTGAAACTTCTTTAATATCGTTGTGCTTTTAAATTTAATGAAACGAAAAAGCGACACCAGAAAGAGAAATTGAAATGCATTTTTTGAGGTTACTCCTTAAAGGGCCCACAGACACCACACTTGTGTGCACACATGTGTCGGTGTGCGGAAATGTGTGCTGTGTGTGGGCTGGTGCACACACCGATTTTCGGTGTCAGACACGGAGCGAGTAAAAATCAAAAGTTTTTGATTTTTGGTGTCTCGATCGGTGTGATGTGTGTGAGGATGTGCGCGCACATTTGTTATTAAGTTCCATTGGAATCGCGTTTGAAAGAGGTGCGTCGGAAGTTTTTCAATTTTAAATATTATTATCATTATGGTATTTTTCTATGAGATCTCTAAAGTGTGTACGATTCTCTAACTCACTAAGCATAATTTTTTTTAAATGTTACTTTTCAACCTGGCAGGCAACTTTAAGTTATTGTCATAATTAATTTTATACCAGCATATACTATGTTTTTGTTAAATCTTAATCGAAATAAAATTATATATCTATATCTATCGATCTATCTATCTATCCAGTAGATCTAACTGCAATTGCAGTAAAGTGGCAACCCTGCACCAGAAAAATTAATTGAAATGCATTTTTATTCTCACTCGCACTCACTTAAAAAAGTACGAAGTGAAACTTCTTTAATATCGTTGTGCTTTTAAATTTAATGAAACGAAAAAGCGACACCAGAAAGAGAAATTGAAATGCATTTTTTGAGGTTACTCCTTAAAGGGCCCACAGACACCACACTTGTGTGCACACATGTGTCGGTGTGCGGAAATGTGTGCTGTGTGTGGGCTGGTGCACACACCGATTTTCGGTGTCAGACACGGAGCGAGTAAAAATCAAAAGTTTTTGATTTTTGGTGTCTCGATCGGTGTGATGTGTGTGAGGATGTGCGCGCACATTTGTTATTAAGTTCCATTGGAATCGCGTTTGAAAGAGGTGCGTCGGAAGTTTTTCAATTTTAAATATTATTATCATTATGGTATTTTTCTATGAGATCTCTAAAGTGTGTACGATTTGGTGTGGCGTGTGTTGCGGAATAGCACACCGGTGTCGGTACACATGTGTGCACACAAGTGTGGTGTCTGTGGGCCCTTTTAAGAATCGATTTTCATATATAGCCCCCGGTATGAAAAAAATGAGTAAAATCTACTGAACGAATGACCTCGTTACGTTTTTGTGCGCAACCTATTCTGCGCACCTTTCACTTTTTAGGCGTGAGTAATAAGATCAGAGAGTATCAAATAAAGAAGCCAATCCTCAGCTGTCAATTTGATTTGCCTACAAGCTGAAACGAACAGCTGTGATGATTACATTTGCAAAGTTTAGTGAAAAGCAGTGAATAACGCACACATAGAATCAACTCGTCATTCAGCACAGGTCTTGTTGTTGTTGCAATTCACATTTATTATTCGACACGAAATGAAAAAAACGAAAACAACAATGTAAGCAAATGGGTTTTGGAGGGTGAAACGTTCGAAGGATTGGCTTCTTTATTTGATATTCCCTGATTAAGATATGTATACCTATATGTATTACTGTATAAAATTTATAGGTATAGTTAAGCCTTTTCTGTGTCTATTTAGACAATCGATCTGAAGGAGGAAACTTCAGTCGTGCGTCAGAGCTGACACACACACTTTTTCCGAATGCATTCTGAATTTTGGAATTCGGAATTATTTCCGTACGGGATTTTGTAAATTCGGGATTTGGGCATTCGGGATTATGGGCATTCGGGATTTTGGGCATTCGGGATCCTCTTGTTGTGCAATTCGGGATATTGGCTTTCGGGACTTTGTACTCTTCCCTGTTTTTCCGGGTGAGTTTCTGTACATATGTTTCATGCAATATATATGTGGTGTTTGGGAGAAACATGATAACTCCATCTTAAAATTTGCGTCTTTACGCCCACTTTACATCGAGCTAGAGCCAAACGGGTTAACCGCTTTTATTCAAATTTGGAATAGTTGATTGTCAAATTATGTTCTAAATTTGAAGGAAATCGGTGCACCTGTTCAGGCTCTAGCTCCATGTAAAGTGGAAGTAAAGACAAACCCCACAGATATATAAAGTAGACTCAGTCCAAAAAAAAGTTATAGACTACAACCAGTAGAACACCAGTTTATGCTATAGAAAAATAATATTTTTGCTAACGGTTTTACATTTGTTAAGGAATAATCTAGTTAAAATATAGAAAATTTGCTAAGCGATGTTATAAGCATACAAACATTTATGAAAATCAATTTGAACTGTATTCAGGATTTTTAATCTGTGGGCAAATTTATGAGAGCAAAAAGATTTTCTTTAATTTTGAAAAAAAATTGTATGTACGGCAGGTACCATTTGAAGATAGATACCAAGTTTAAAGAAAATCGATTAAGCCGTTGAGGCATCGTTCAAACTGCGAGACCTCATAGTTATGTCAATTTCTAAAATTCGATTTCTTTTGTGAATGCAGAACTTGTTTTATAGTATAAACCTATGTATATATCGCAAGTAAAAACAAAATATATGAAGGAGGTTTTTAAAAGGGATGTTAACACTTTTATCAAAATAAAAGACGATAAGTCTCATTCTTAAAGAAAAATAACTGTGTTTCGTGGAAAAAGGGTGACTCCGCTTTAAGAGTAGCTGTCGAGGTTAACATGCGAGACTCTGGGCACAATAGAGAAATATTAATTAAATAAAATTCTTGAATTTCTCTAGAGAAATGCATTAGGGGCTTAAGAAGCCTGCGAACGAATTTTTGAGAAAAATTGGCAAAATGGATTTCAATGCATACTTTTGGAAATTAACAAATTTCCTATTTATCAACTGTATAACAAGAAATCAACCAAATAACCCGAAACTTTCTCATAATGAAGCCACTAGCACAAAAAAAAGTTAAAAAATTTTTCCGGAGGGCTCTTAAGTCAGAAAATATGATGTTTGAGTTTCTGATTATGTTACATTCAGCTATCTTAATTTCTTCCGAATGTATTCTTGAAAAACTGGTTCTGATAGAAATAAACTGATAAATAAGCAAAAATTTATTGATTTGTTTATTTTTTTACAGGAGTATAAATAGACAAGTTAACGAATTTTCGTCAATAATTTATCGATGTTTATCCCACTACTTTTCTTTTTTTTAATAAGTTTAATCAATCAAGCTGCTGCAACCTTTCACTGGAAAGAATAATTATCGATTACCATATCCAATTGATAACTAGCAGAACAAATAAATAAAGTGCACACAGATTTGAGAGCACTTTTAATAAGTAAGTTTTAGAATTATGAATAAACTGGCACGCACATTAATATTAGGCTTGTTCTTTAGTGAGTTTATATATTCGCTTTAAAAAGTAGCATGATAAATACAACAACAATATGGAACTATACCTAATTGTTGTTGTATTTAACATGCTACTTTCCTTTTAAGTGGAGACAAAAATGCACTAAGAAATACGGCTATTGCATTTTTGTGTTTAATTATATAGTTATCGGTTTAAAGGAACCGCAAAAGATTAACTCGGGGGTCACAGATCATAGACATAAAAACTCTGGACGAAATTGTTTTTTTTTTTTATTTGACAGTGTAACAAAGAGAACACATACTATGTACTCTCTTGTTTCTATATATATATACTTATGTAGATAGGACTATATAATTAATGTACTAGCTTACAAGAGTCAGTTGCATTCGAGATCTCCTACTGAATAAACACTGTTCAACTAAACTTACAAAATACTCGTTTCATTAGAACACTACATGGCGACGAGGATTGTTACATAAAAATTAGTTACTTATAATTAAGTTAAGTACAAGAAGTTAACAAGAAGTGAATGGGGTTATCCAAACCTTTAAAGAAAAAGCTACCCGAATATAAAGTACCTCGTGGAAGACCGCCAAAAACACGTGTAATTACAATCATTAAAAGTATGGATTTCTTAAAGAAAGTAGACCCGTTAGTGGTAGATGGCCACATGGCAGAGCAGTGGAAAAAATTCAAGCAAAATTTTGGAATTTTTTATATTGCTGCTGAGCTGGATAAAAAACCAGATGAGATCCAAGCTGCAATTTTTCTGAATGCTGTTGGATCGGATGCAATAGAAATCTATAATACGTTCACGTTAACAGACGAACAACGAAAATCGTACAAAGAAATTGTTGATGCATTTGAAAGGTATTGTTTGCCAAAGTTGAGAAGGAATTGCTTGCAGTAATTTTTGCCTGTGAAAAATTTCATAAATTTATTTATGGCCGAAAAATAAAGGTTTTGACAGACCATAAACCCTTATTAGGACTGGCTTGTAAAGAAGTAGGTAGGGTACCGTCTGCCAGACTACAACGCATGCACTTACGACTGCTAAAATATGATATAGATTTTGAATATTTGCCAGGGAAGAAAATGCTAATAGCTGATTTGTTATCTAGAAACTTCATTGAAGGTGAAACGAAGGCAGAAATTGAAGACATAAATGAAATTGTACATTCAATAAATATAAGTGGTGAAAAAATAAAGATATTTAGAAAAGAGACAGGTACGGATCCGGTTCTTATTGAATTAATTAAAACAATTAAGAGTGGTTGGCCCAATGGGAAAAATCAATGCAAAGATATCGTTAAATACTTTTGGAAGTTTAAAAACGAGCTAAGCACTGAAGATGGAATAGTATTTTTTAATGACAGAGTTTTTGTTCCTACTGTCCTGAGAGCTGAGATGTTAGAAACGCTCCACCTGTCTCATTTCGGTGTAGAGAAAACCAAGGCACGAGCAAGAAGTCTTGTGTATTGGCCAGGTTTAAGCAGTAGCATAGAAGAGATAGTGTCAAAGTGCAGTGTTTGTCAAAAACATAGACAAGGACAAGCAAAAAAGCCAATGTTGCCACATGATATTCCGCCATTTGCATTCTTCAAGATTGGAATGGACATAATGGAATTTGAAGGAAAATCATATTTAGTAGTTGCAGATTATTTTTCGAAATTTTTGGAGGTTGTACACATTAAGAATAAAACTGCCTCAGAGATCATATCTAAGCTAGAAACTTTATTTTCCACTCACGGTATTCCTAGACAAATCATTGCTGACAATGTCCCATTCGGATCGTTTCAATTTAGAAAATTTGGCACAGATAATGATATTGATATCATTACCTCCAGCCCAAGGTACCCACAATCCAATGGATTTGCTGAAAGGAATGTGCAAATTGCTAAATTAATGCTTATCAAATCTAAGGAAACCAAAACTCTGTTATGGAAAATTTTGTTAGAATTTCGAAATACTCCTATTAAAGGAAGTCTTCTATCTCCCTCAGAATTGCTACTTGGTCGAAAAACCAGATCATTCTTACCAGGGAAATTAGCATTGTTTAAACAAAGGAATAACAAACAATTTGAAGATACTTTGGTGAAACACAAAAACATAAACAAATATTACTATGACAAGAATTCAAAAAATTATGAAGATAGTTTTAAAATAGGAGAGACAATATGGTTTAGGAATGAAAAACGAAATTGGGTTCCCGCCGTAGTAATAAAGAAAGATAGAGCACCTAGATCTTATTGGATTGATGTGAATGGTTCTATATTACGACGAAATACGCGTTTTTTAAGACACTCAAGAGCTTCTGAAAATAACTCATGTACCAATATCTGAAATATTTGATTTAAAGTTTAAAAAATATGTACATAACTTTGAAGCCGATCACCATAAAATAATTTATAATGAATTTGTAAAGAATTATATTTAATTACTAATATTTCTGTATGTATATACTTATTTTTTGATTTACTATTTAATATTAAGGTTTTTGGATTCGAGCTTATGAATGATTAATTAGTAAAAACTTAATTTCTGAAGAGTTTTATGAATTACTTTATTTCTTATATGTACCTAGGTTATTTTTGTTTTTTTTTTAAGGGGGGAGATGTAACAAAGAGAACACATACTATGTACTCTCTTGTTTCTATATATATATACTTATGTAGATAGGACTATATAATTAATGTACTAGCTTACAAGAGTCAGTTGCATTCGAGATCTCCTACTGAATAAACACTGTTCAACTAAACTTACAAAATACTCGTTTCATTAGAACACTACAGACAGTAAACAAAAAGAATTAAGGCCCAACAGAATACAGCAAACAAAAATAATACAACATTAACATGGGAATAATTAAAAAAGGTAAGTTAGAGTTCATTACCTCCAAAAAAATAAAACAACAAAATGCGTCAACTAATCTAGTAAAAATTAAGAATATTTAAGTATGTTAGTATTGATTTGATATTGGAGATTTTCAACGTGTTTTTTCATGTTAGTATACTACACTCTCTTTTTGTCTTAAAGAGGCAACTGTTTTAACAGAGGATTCAATTGGGAAGTATGGGGGTTTGGTGCGGGGGTTTGGTATTTTAACACTTTTAGTAAAAGTTGAAACACTTGGTCTAATGTAGCTTTTGTAAAGTGTCATAAGGTAAAATACATTTAAGGCACAGATAAATTAATATTTTTTTTTTCTGAAATATGAATCAAGCATGAATGGTGCATTGTACAAATATGTAGGATTTAGGATTGTAAGTACTAGGAACTCGCTAAAAGTGGAACAACTCTACCTCTCCTACCAAGTAAGGCAGATATAGGTATACCCATCGATACATATAAACCTATGCTGAAGCAAGATGCTTTAGAGAGACAGACTTTAGGTGGAACAAATATCACCACTTGTTTGGCAACGGAACAAATCTGGCCATTAATGGATTTAATAAAGATATCTAAGTGTTTGATATCTCTGAACAGATTGCACATTAGCTCAATGATTGGTGTTATAACCGGACAATGTCTTATGAGCAAGCACACAACGCGTCTTGGCGTATTCTCTTAGGATTTTTGCAGAAGCTGTATGGAGAATCGATTCCTCATCTTCTATACACGTGCCCTCATAGACGAAGACTTCACCTTGGTGATTTCTACTTCAATGATCCTAGTTATCTAATAAACATAAATAGGAAGTCTGTTACGCTTCATAAGAAGCTCCAAATGGTTCACCGAGTAAGGAAAAAGGTTTCCTAGATTCATGTGGTATTACAATGGACCAACTCATGGTCTAAGTGTGACAGTCTTTACGACTTGCCGCCATGGCGCGCCACTTTAACCTAACCAAGGAACTAGAAATATTTTTTTTAATAAATACAATTCAATACAATACAATACAAATTTTTGTAAGAAAACAAAAAATCTCGGTTATCTTCATTTAGCAACTTGCGGTGGTCTTTTAATGGCGTTCCCTTTTAAAAGAACACGCATATTCAAAAATAACTGCGAAAGCATCACTGTCGGGCCAGAATCCACCGGTGGATAAAGTCCAGACATCCATAACTTTTTATTTAAATCGATGATAATCGTGTGAAAGACATTGCACAATTAAGTGGGGTTTTGTGTGTAAATGGAGATTCACACAAGTGCATCAATTTATATTGAATAATTTTTTATTGAACAACGCTATTAGACATTAATAATAATAATAATAATAATTTTAACTATATGCCTGTAAGACCTTAGGTCTTTTAAGTGCAACCTGAATTGCATGGCACTAGTTAGAAAGAGTAGAAGGATAGGAAAGATTTGGCACAGTGGATTGAGATCAAGGTGTTTATTATCTCATTACATCTCACGGGTGGCGTCCAGTTAAGCTGGGAGAATGTAGAAAATAATGCTGCCTAGAATGGGACTCGAACCCACACCTCTAAGTTAGCAGTCAAGCACTAAATCCACTGCACCATTGCCACCAAACATTACACGATTTTTGTTTTGTATGCCGAAAAAGAATACGCAGTTTTCTGTGGCATATCAATCAAGAATTGTTTAATCTGCTTCGAGTTATCTAAAAAGGACCAGAGTCTTCCATCGGTGGGTGCAGAGTCTTCCATCGGTGGGTGAACATAAAGACATCCATAGATTTTTCAAGGCGATAAAGTTCACCATCTGTCAAGCTTTTCATTTAAATCCCTACACACTAGAACAGAACAATGCTTCTGCACAATCGAACTTAAACTATTTATGTCTAAAGTTTACCTAGTGGCCGGCACTGCTTTGGAATATGTATAGCATTCCATGTAATGTAGACATTTGATACATTTCATCAAGCAATTAAAAAAAGGAAGAAGATTATTCAGCCAAATTGACCGTCTGTCGCTGCGAAAGCTTTTTTAAGTGTCATAAGGCCACACTCTTATTTGGCTTGTGTCACGGCACCATTTAAGAATGGTTGATCACTTAAAAAAAAAACAAGCCAGGGAATATTATTTCGACAAAAATTATATTGCTACTCTTTCCATTAAATATTAAATAATAAAAAACTATTATACATAAAGTTGAAAAGGTTTAATAAAACTAAAATAATGATGATTATTATTGTTATGTTGCTAGGTGTTTTAATAAAAAAAAATTAAACAAATGAAATTCTATTCGATTCGATATTAACAATTTAATCTTAATATTTTACGTGGTTAAATTCATTTAAAGTAACAACTTACAGGAAAAAAGTTAGGTGCCATGGGACCTCCAGGCATCCCTTCATTTGGTGGTAACTGTCCTAAGGGGCTTGGTGCTGGACCGGCATTCTTTATTTATACGAAAAAAAATATTAATTTATTTTATTTGCTTATTCTACTTGATGTATAACATTACTTACATGCCCACCAATTCCATTCACACCGTAACCAGAACTCACGAATCCCTTAAAACAAAAAGACATATTATTAAAATTACAATTATTGATTTTAATATTGTTTCAAGGACACAACGCATGAAGATAGTAGGAAACAGGAACCGAAAAGGAAGTAGTAAGTATACGCATAACCTAAACTAAGCTAGGGAAAGAGAAGGTAATACAAAAAACCCGTTGTTTTGATCTTAAATAGAGTTCACAATTTTTTGATACTACGTTTTCACCAAAAGATAAAATTCATCCCTGATCAACAATGTTCAGTAAAGGTCAATCAATGACCTTAATCAACTTTTATTGATCAGAACGTAACCCTGGGGATAATCGTTGACGTGATCGAAAAAAGAAAATATATTCTGTTATTTGATTGCTTTCCACATCTACAAAAGCCTGTATTAATTGTAGTCAAAATAGCTGAAAAATCAATGATGCCAAAACTGGCTTTATCTTCTTAACACGGCACACGGTAATTTTACAAGGTTATATCCATGAATCTTGGTACTTTCGTCAGTTATGAATGACACCTGCGTAATTTAAGGAATTACTTTATACTCTTATTTTTCGAGTCGTTTCATGATGGTCGCTGTTGTATACGGAATATATCTGATGGGATATCAACAATTTTTTAGTAGCAAGGGCTTCACGAGCATTTGGTAAGTTTTGTTCAACTAGATTTTCCTTCCTGGAAGCTTTCCACACGTTCTATATTTCCTTCTGCCATCAGGGAACTTATTTTTGTTTTCCAATTTTTTTTCTTTTAGTCCGTTTTGTTGTGAAAACTTAAATAAATTGGTTGATAAAAGGTGTGTTTAATGAACCTGTAGCGAACAGAAAAGTACAGGATGGTGTGTTTCATGAGTAAAAATACTGGCCCAAAATGTTCTACATTCCATAACTTTTTGTTCTACTAAGAACAGTTTTAAACAATATTTCCTGCACCTACTTTGGAGGTGGAGCAAGTGAGTGAGAAATGTCAAGAGTTGCAGCTGATTTATTTGTTTGAGATAATAAATAGCTAAAATGTATCACAAAAGTACTTTTCTTATGTTTTTGGGCTCAACATGAAGAAAAAGACATATAAAAATATAAGAAGTGTGTATTGATAATAAAGTTGAATTGAAAATGAATGCATACAAAATTACAATTGAAACATTTTGAAAATTGAAGTTACACAGCCGACTGTTAATCCCGTCAACACAAAGCTGCACTTTTCTATTGTTTTTTCTTGTTTTGTGACAGTTTTCACACATTTCTGCTGTTCGGATCCAGCTTTTCTTCATTAAATACAGCTAATACAAACCAACGCGTTGCAACGTTTAACGTCTATCTCCCCTTCAATGATCTTCAACCGGGACTTACAAAACTAAACTTGAAGAAAGTAAGTGGAAATAAAATAAAACCACTCTGAAGTCACAAGATTTTATACATATATGGGCATGCAACACTCATTTTTTTAAGGATCCAAGAAGTACCGGCAAAGTAGGGTTATTTCAAAAACAGTTACATTTCCCAATTTGGGGGTGTCTAATGAAGAGAGAGTTTTTCTATGGTTGGTGAATAGCACAAATATAGCCTCATAAACTTAAAGAGTGCTTGATGAATACCGCCCTATATGTACAATCTTACTTAAAATCTATATCTAAATACAAAAATATGTATGTATTTAATACTGATATATGAGGCCGTGATTGCAAAAGTGATGTGACCCATTTTTTGGGATTTTGATATTTTTGTCTCGTGTTCTTACATTTATGATCAATAAACATCAAAGCCAAAATTTTAAATTCTAAAATATCTAAGCTCTCCATATATGTGACTTATCCTCCTTAAATATCAGATAAATAGTATTTAAGATCGATTAAAGATGAAAAATATGATTAAAAAGTGGGTTACACCACTTTTGCACTCACAGCCTCTTAAAATCAGCCTTATCAATGAAATATTAGATATTATATATTATATTAATTTTCGTGTATTTGAAGCAGTTTCGGAATCAATTATGCTCTACGCAGCCAAGGTATGGGGATTTAAGATGCACGACACTGACAGAAAAAACTTTTAAAGTTTTACATTAAGAGAATATTTCATCTTCTTTTAAATACTCCAAACTACATTGTTATGCTAGAAACAGGAATTTCCCCGATTTTCATACGTAGGCTCAAGCTGAATGTGGATTGCACTTTGAAAATACTAAACAAGTCAGACAATAGATTGCCAAAGAAAGTTGCCTTCAAGTTATTCGACAGAAAAGTAGTTGGTTTGCGGAGTGGATGGAGCTGGCGCAGTGGTGCGGAACTCAACTTAACCTGGATGTTGAACATATACATGGGTGAATGGAAAACTACCTTATACAATTTATTTTCATCGGTGGATGCTAAATATAGAGACAAATATGTAGAAGACGCTAGGAGTTCCTTTCACGAACAATATACAACCGACTATGCTATAATTTGGGACATTCAAACTATTTTCCGGGCGGAGAACAGCGTGGAACAAATATCTATGTATGATGGTCAAACTAAGGGGTGAGCTCTTACACCATAACTATAGGCCACATCATGATGACTTGCCAACTTTATACAGCCTATGCAATCGACAAGAAAGAGAGGATGTGCTACATTTTATTGGAAAATGTCCTATTCTGGTGGAAACGAGGAGAACTTTGCTGGGATGTAACTATCTAATCTAGGATGATATAATTTCTCTTTTAAATGAAATGGATGTCTCAAAAATAATTATAATTATTGTAAGGTGGCACTTGCGTATCGAGAGTGTTTTGAAACTTAATTTGCTTTGTTACTGATTAAGAAAATTATATCTCATTGTCATTCTTCTCTTCTCTTCTCTTCTCTTCTCTTCTCTTCTCTTCTCTTCTCTTCTCTTCTCTTCTCTTCTCTCTTCTCTTTCTCTTCTCTTCTCTTCTCTTCTCTTCTCTTCTCTTCTCTTCTCTTCTCCTTCTCTTCTCTTCTCTTTTCTCTTCTCTTCTCTTCTCTTCTCTTCTCTTCTCTTCTCTTCTCTTCTCTTCTCTTCTCTTCTCTTCTCTTCTCTTTCTTCTCTTCTCTTCTCTTCTCTTCTCTTCTCTTCTCTTCTCCTTCTCTTCTCTTCTCTTCTCTTCTCTTCTCTTCTCTCCTTCTCTTCTCTTCTCTTCTCTCTCTTCTCTTCTTCTCTTCTCTTCTCTTCTCTTCTCTTCTCTTCTAAGATTAATCTCAAATCTTCTTTAAATCTCAAAGATTTATCATACGAATTGTTTTCTATCTAACTTCCACTTCATAAGAAAAAAAGGAAACCCCTTCTTCTCATCCGGTGGAAACACCACATTAATCTTTTTCCTTAAATACCAGATTATCTTTTGATGAAAACGCAGTATCTTGTTTTTTTGTTTCGAGATTTGTTTGCAAATTTTTTTTTTTGAGTACCGTTATTGTGTTATTGCAAGAAATGACAATTTTGTGTTGCATGGTTGATGCTTTGGGCTTTGATTACCAAATAATGACGTTATAAATAAAATGCACGACTGGGTCGAACGTACTTGCTCTTATTTTCCAGACATGGAAATTAGGAGAGAAAAATGTAGAGAAACATGAAATAAGATATATAAATTAGCTAAAACAACTCCTTTGACAGTTTGAGGTGAAAAAAATACCATCTTAGTTCTTGATTGAACATGATTGTATGGAAAAAAAAAGTTTTAAAATCGTTGGAGCGATTTAAAAAAAAAAAACATTTTTAGGGACAAATTTTGGAATGCAAATATCAACTGTATATTTATGTGCAGATAATGTTGTTTTTTTTTCTGTGTGAAATTTGTATATAAAAAAAATGTACCTAAATCCGTTAAGCCGATAATAAAATAAAATGCACGACTGGATCGCACGTACTTGCTCTTATGTTCAAGTTTGTGTGGGGCTTAAGAACTTTAAAAAATATTCAAGTAATTATAGAAAAAGTATAAAAAGCATTTAAATCGTTCTTTTAATTGTATAAACAGCCTGATAAAAACTTAGAGCTCAAAAAAAAGTATGCCATTTGATTACTTGAAAAAATATGAATAAATGCAAAAAAAAATTTAAAAATCGTTGGAGCCGTTTTCTTAAAAAATTAATTTTTTATATATAAAATTTTGTAACATTTTTCAAAAAAAAATTTGGTATGCCAATTTTGAGTATATATTAATATACATTTAAAACTGAAATTTCAAAATAATTCATCAACCCGTTTTTGAAATATTGAATTTTCAAAAAAAAAATTGAATCTTTTTTTAAAAATCCAAAATTTATGTTTTCAAAAATTTTGGTATGCAGTATTATTTATATTCTAACAAAGCTTTTGTGCAAAAATTTTTATTGAAATCGGAATGAGCGGTTAATGAGAAAACCTAAAATCAAAAAAACCGTTATATGGCAGGTAAAATAAAAAATTGTATCGCAGGTAAACACCAATATTAAAGGAACAAATTGTGTTGTTCCTAAACATCGCGTAGTCATCATCAAAATTTTCATACAAAAAACTTAAAAAAAAAAAAAAAAATTTTAATTATGTATTTGGAAAAATGAACTTTTTATTTCATTTCAAAAAAGTATCTAACCAATGCAAAACTGTGAAAAAAATTCGACGGGAATTGTTGTTTTTATATTAATTTTCGTGAGAACTACATTGTTCCTTTAATTGGTGTGTAAAGCGGTCCCTAGACGCTCAATATTATTGTGCCAAAATATTACACAATATTATTGGCTAGGTGCCCCAGACGGTTCAATATTTTATCCAATAAATTAGTTTAGCCGGTAGAGTTTCATCACTCGCGGAGGTGTTTACTCTTCGACGACGACAACAAATATTGTACAATTGTACCCACAGACGGGACAATATTTTAATATTGTGCAATAAATATCAATCAAAAGGGTTTTGATTTACTTCAATATATTGACAATCCTTCATTATTAACCATAGACGGACAATAATATTGTGCAATATCCAATATTGTAGTGAGCAATTACAGTCTAAACAGGGTCGTTCGTAGTACATGGATGTTTTGTTTTAGCTTTTCGACAAAATGAAAAAATGATCCAATCCTGCAATGCTAAAAAACACGGCCTTAAATTGCTTTAAAGTGTAAAATTTAGCATTTTTGTATTTTTATAAGTGACAAACAAGATATATTCTGCGGACTGTCAAACGAAATTCGCAAACCACAACATCAAGACGCATTCCACAAGGCATTTATCTTCACATTTTCTTAGCACACATTTTACTGGGTTTATATTTTATGGGAATTGGCATGGTTTCAAATTTTGATCCGATGCTCAGCAATTTTAAGTCACTGCTTTTGGTGGATTAAAGGCTACTTTTGGGTAATGAACCTACCTTCATCACTAAAAACCGACAAGAAGTATTAGATATCACTCTTGTCTCAGATACTATTCATCATAAGATCTCGAATTGGAAAGTGTTGGATGAACACTCGTTCTCTGATCACAGATACATTCAATTCAGTCATAATGATGAACCTCCTTGCCGCGTAGTATTTCGAAGCCCTCGGAAACCGACTGGCTTAAATATAGGATTACACTTCAAGGGCTATTAAAACCTGATCTTTTAAATCCTCCTTCTAATACTAAAGAGCCTGACTGCAAGGTCAATGATCCCACATTAGCCCTTAATAAATCTATGGTTACTTTCCTGTCCTTCAAGTAAGGGGGGAAAAGAAACCACATTGGTGGGAGTCAGGGCTTTAACCGATCAGGAAAGATTGTCGCAAGAGTTTCGATCGAGCTAAAAGCACTCGTGAAGTGTCAGATTGGCAATTCCTATAAGGTAACCCTCAAATTATATAAGAAAGCGTTGAGAAAGTCTCAAAGAGATCCTCTTGGAGAATTTTCTGTAGAAAAATAGAGGAAACTTCAGAGGCATCTAGGCTAAGAAAAATTTCTCTCTACAAATCCAGTAATGCCAAGCTCCCTCAAAAATGCTGATGGCTCGTGGATCAACTCCTGCGAAGAATCGCTTAACCTGCTATTAGATACTCATTTCCCTGGTAGCTCACAAAATATTAATAGCCTCGACCATTTTAGGTCTGATATGAAGTCAAGCTATCCACAAGGTCTGATTACAAGGGACAAGCTGCTTTGGCCACTCAACAGCTTCCAGCCTTACAAATCTGCGGGACGGTATAATACCAGCCGAACTCCAAATGAATAGAGATATGATTTTACCAATTCTGGAGTCTATCTTTACAGTTGCTTAGCACTGGTCCACATTCCCCTGTCCTGGAGAGAAGTCAAGGTTGTGTAAGGTTGTGTTCATACCCAAAGCTGGTAAATGCTCCCAAGTAAACCCGAAAGACCTCAGACCTATTAGTCTATATTCATTCCTTCTTTAAACCGTTGAACGTCTGATTGATATCCACTTACGTACTAGCATAGACATGCAGCTACTATCTACTGCTCAACATGCTTACTGCAAAGGGAAATCGGTGGAAACTGCTCTACATACTCTAGTACGATCCATAGAATATTCCCACCGTCATAAAGAGTACACCATGGTTGCTTTCTTAGATATAGAAGGCGCTTTTAACAATGTCTACACATCTGCAATCGCATCTGCACTGACATCCCATCCCTGAAGGTAGATGGCTCGCTTGGTGAATTGATTAACCAAATGCTGTATAGCAGGGTTATCAACTCAAAACTGGGCGGCTTTTCTCCTAGAAGGTCTGTCAGTAGAGGTACGCCACAAGGCGGGGGTCCTATCTCCTCTTCTGTGGAACTTGGTGGTAAATGAGCTGCTAAAATGCCTGGAAGCGGAGGGCTACAGAGTGATTGCCTATGCGGACGATGTTGCAATTGCCGTATCAGGAAAGCATCCTAATACCTTAAAAGAACTCTTACAAAATGCTTTGAATAGGCTAACCAATTGGGCGGACCGGTGTGGTCTCGGTGTCAACCCTCATAAAACAGAACTTGTTCTATTCTCCAGGAAATATGAAATCCCTCATGTAGATCCTCCTTCTATAAAATTCTATAAAAGGTATTCCATTAACTTTTACTGATCAAGCAAAATATTTTTAGATAAAAAATTAAGTTTGAAACCTAATATATAAGAAAGAATTAAAAAGGCCACAGTGGCACTCTTCTCATGCAAAAAAGCCGTTGGGAATAAATGGGGCCTTCAACCTAGTATTACTCATTGGCTATATACTTCGGTGATTAGACCGATTCTCACTTATGGTGTTGCAGTATGGTGGACTGCTCTGGATAAAGCGGTAAACTGCGACAAACTTAGCAAAATACAATGCTCGGCTTGTTTATGTATAAGTGGTGCGCTTCGTACGACACCCTCTGCCACTCTAGACGTTCTGCTATATCTGACGCCCCTCGATATTTTTAGCAAACAGGTGGCTGCAAATACGGCCATACGCCTACAAGCTTCCTCACAATGGACCAACAATAGTATTGGCCATTCCACCATTCTGAATCCATTCAGATCACTACCTAGTCACATTGACTAAACCATCCTAAAACGACAATTCGGTTCAAACTTTCAAGTCACCATTCCTTCTAGAACCCTCTGGGAGGATATGGCGTTCTTGGATGATGAATCGGTCCATATCTACACAGACGGATCGAAAACTGATGAGGGGGTGGGTGGCGGTGTGTACTCAGAAAGACTAAAATTAAGTTTCTTATTCCGTCTTCCTAATCATTGTAGCGTGTTCCAGGCGGAACTTATGGCGATTAAAGAAGCCTTATCTTGGCTGAAAGAAAACGTGATACCAACTACAGATATCCGAATCTTCTCGGATAGTCAAGCTGCTATCAAATCCTTGGAATCGGTCTCGACTAACTCTATACCAGCCCTTAATTGCCGTTCATCTCTGCTGGAAATGGCGCAGCAGATTAACATTCACCTGTGTTGGGTGCCGTTGCATAGGGACATCCCAGGTAATTGTAAGGCGATGAACTCACTAAAAGTGGAACAACTCTACCTCTTCTACCTACCAAGGCAGATATAGGTATACCCATCGCTACTTGTAAGCTTTTGCTGAGACAAGATGCATTAGAGAGAACAAACCTTAGGTGGAACGATATCACCACTTGTTTGGCAACAAAACAAATCTGGCCAGTAATGGATTTAAGGCGATCTAAGTGTTTGATATACCTTAGTAGATTGACCATTAGCTCCATGATTGGTGTTATAACCGGACACTGTCTTATAAGAAAGCACGCAACGCGTCTTGGCGTGTTCTCTAATGATTTTTGCAGAAGCTGTTTGGATGGAATCAATCCCTCACCTTCTATGCAGGTGCCCTGCTCTATCTCATAGACGAAGCTTTCACCTTGGTGAACAACTTTAAACCTCAGCTAATCTGGTAAAATTTGTGAGTTAAAAAATGTCCAATGGAAAACTAGGTAAATGCATAAAAATTAGCCATACCAATCATGTCCTTATTGTAATTATTATAAAATTATCGCTAATAAAGTAATTTACTGCATGTGTAATGAGTCTGCTATTATACGACGACTTTCGAGTCATGACTGTTTCAAAATTTAATGAGTGTAAATGAGAAAAAGTTTGATTCTACTTTCACAATATTTAATTTCGAAAAAAGTCAACTAAAAAGTCTTCGTGTAATAGCAGACTAAATCATGACTTTTTTACTTTGAGCACAAATAATCATATCCAGATGTCTCACGCCTATGGAGCAAAATGACCTATGAAATTGAAAAAGCTATATTTTTCAAAGCTTTTAAAAAGCGAGTTTTACTACAAAAATGAAAGCACCTTCCCCAGAATTTTGTATCTTTGACTCTGTTGGAAAATATCTATGTCTATCTGTTCTTCTCTGTCCATTTCGTTTTTGTTTCTGCAATGCTAGCTTTGCCCCTTAAGCAACGATCAAGGCAGTGCTATTTTTTGTTTTACCTTGCTTTGCCAGTTGTTGAGTAGGTACCTACGTTTTTTTGTCTGAGGCTTGCAACGATGAACAAAAAGTATGAACTCATTTCTCCATTGTAATTGTATGTATGTATAGGATATAATTTGTGGCCTTGAGGGTAGGTAGAGAAAGATTTTTTTTTGTGGCGGAGATATTTCTGATTTTGGAAAAAATATGTGATGTAATTGTATCCATGTGTAGGATATAATTTGTGGCCTTGTGGGTAGGTAGAGAAAGATTTTTTTTGTGGCGGAGATATTTCTGATGGTGGAAAAAATATGTGATGTGTTTTTTGGTTATCTGAGCATGTAATTTTTATTGTTTTCGTATTTTTTTCGAACTGAAATTTTTTTGATAATGTCTGTAGGTATGTATGTATACATGTAATTTTTTCGCAGCATATTTATTCTAAAAGCACAAATAATCATTTGATTAAAAGTTAATTTCTTGCGATTATAATAACTTTAAAACATTTTGAAGCTGAATTTGAATAGAATAGATATATGTATGTATGTGTTCATATGTAGGTACCTACATATATATGTACCTACATATAATCAAAACATAAAAAAGAACTACATAACTACGCTAGGTGGGAAATTTTTAAGGTGTTTTTATGATTAATTTTATACCGCTGGTGCTGTTACCGTTTAATTTTACACCTCTTTTTTTTTGTATTGTTTAATATAGGATGATTCACTTAAGATATGTAGGTACGACAAAAGAAAGACTTTGTATATAGAATAAAAATCTATTAGGAGGGTGAAAAATGTATTAGAGGATAGAAACAAAATCAATTATCATTAAGAAACAACGGTGGCAAATTACTCTAGTAGCTACGCTCATTAAAGTCAGAAATCTTTTCCTTGTTTAAGTTGTTTTCGATTAAGTTCATTTAATGACTTTACCTGCATATATGTATATTTTAAAGAAATCGTTTTCAAAAAAATGTTAAGAAAAGGTTAACTAAAGAGATTACATTATGTACCTATATGATTGTTACTTTACATTACGTTAATAAGTACCTTCTAATTTTGTTTTAAATTCGAATCTGTATGATTTAAACAAATTCAGGATGAAAAATCAATAAATTCTTATTATTTTAGTCAAGTAAATCTATGGTTAAGCCCCAAACAAATTGTAACAAAAGAAAATTTCGTGCGGATAGACTCAGAACACTGGTGAGTGGTTCTCAAAATATATCCAAAATTAGTTTCTAGAATTCCCATTTAAAATTACTTTCAAATTAACTTCAAATCATTTGCTTGGCAAGTTAAATTACCATGCTTCGAATGTAGGTAGGAAAGGTGCCTATACAGAAATTAATACCAAACAAGATTTTCCGAAGTGAACATTTACATAAATATTATGTTTATTAAAAAATTATGTAAAAAATATAGTCCAGTCAATTTAGACTTTTTGTAACAAAAGATTGGGGAAGGTATTTTTTTCTTGACTTTGTTAAAGAACCACACAGAAAGCTTAAGTCCAAATTTTCGACCATCAACGCCTTGGAGGGTAGCCGCTATATTGATTTAAGAGTGAATTCGTTTTTAACGAATAATATCCGTAATTTTAAATTTATCGAAAAAATAAAAATGCATTCCTAACAAATGCATTTCTACAAATTTCAATATATATTATTTTTTCAAATTTTGTGCATTTAACGAGTTATAACCAATTATAAGCAATAAAAATGGAGTTCACATTTTTTTAGTCAATTTTTTTTTCTTTCAGTATTAACCGAAAATTTCTTTCTAAAGTTCTAGTAATCACTATATCCTACAGTCTTGTTCTTAATATTTTCTTTTTATTTATAAGCAATTGCTTACCAACTAGTGGGGTCGCTTAGCGTCAAATTTCGAGATGATGTGTTTATGCCGGACAAAAGCACCAAATTTTTTTTTTTTTTTTTTTGTTATTTTAAAATGTTTAGCTTAAGATTTAGGGTAGGACCCATCTCGGCGGTCAGCCATCTTGGATTTTATAGCCGCCATTTTGAAATTTAGGTATATTATTAATATCTCGGCTTCTAAATCACTTAGGATCCCAAACTTGGTGTCTAGGTATACATTTTTGGGGTCAGGGAATACAACCACATACTTTTCAAGTGTTAAAGTTTGCAAATATACGAAGGGGGCATGGGGGTCATGACCCCCTTGCTCCAAGACAATCATATATTATATTTAGGGTCGGATAATATATAAACACAAGTTTAACATGTATCTGACTAAACTTATCCAAGGAGGGAAATGGGGGGTCATGACACCCCCCCCCTCAGAGCCCAGGAAAAAGTATAAATAAAAAACAAACTTCATTTAAACACACAGAAGACAGAAGTGCAAAAACTGACTCGACGTACGGCTAGCCCAAATTATTTCATAACCGTAATGTTACTTTTTATGAGACCATGGTAATATTATTCGCGAAGACTGTATGTTTTGTCGTTTCAAGTTTTTCTGAAAGAAAAATGAATAAGTTAAATGCAAATACATTTAAGTTAGGTTGTATAAGTATATATTAATAACAAACTATCCAATTATTAAATCGAGTGACAAAAATATTAAATTCTAAGATGTACATACTTACATGTACTTGTAGTACCTCGTGACATGATGGTTAGTGCGTAGGACTGTCATGCCGAAGGTGTGGGTTCGATTCCCAGCCGTGCCACCTAAAAACAGAAATGTTTTATCCGAGGTTCTGCCTCTTGCGAGGAACTGACAAATCCTCCAAGAGTATACTTGTCATGAAAAAGTGCTTCTCATTTAGCCGTTCGGACTCGGCAAAAACCTGTAGGTCCCCTCTATTCCCGCCAACTACACGCACACAGGAATGGTTGTGAGTTGCAAGTCACTAGGCCCTGGTTCTCCACGAGCTGTTGCGCCACCCAATTTATTTATTTATTTATTACATGTACATACATATTTCGAAGAAATTGCAGGCTTTTGTGAATCGCTGTCTTCGCCACATCCTAAAGATTCGCTGGCCACAAATAATATCAAATGAGGAATTGTGGCGCAGGACAAGTCAAGAGCGGCTGGACGTCGACATAAGAAAGCGTAAATGGCGTTGGATTGGTCACACACTGAGGAAACCAAACGATGAAATTGCAAAGCAGTCCTTTGAATGGAATCCTCAGGGTGCACGGCGGGTTGGAAGACCAAGAACAACATGGAAATCAACTGTCTTAGCGGAAGCAGAATCCCAGAGAAAGACGTGGCCACAGCTTAAGTACCTTGCAGCAGACCGTGAAGGATGGAGACGTTTTGTTGACGCCCTATGCCCCAGCCGGGGATACAGGACACGATGATGATGACATACATATTAATATATAAAATTTAAATACAAGAGAAATCACATATGAAAGATGTTGAATTGCATTTATCTACCTATATGGATTGCTTATGTCGTCTTCAAGCATTGACATTTACAAAGATCAGTACAATTCCAACGAGCAGCTTTGCAAGCATATCTACCAGTGTATCCTTTTTGACTCTTACAATTACATTTCACCAATTCAGTACATGCCTTTGAAGCTATAGGTAATGTGTTTCATATAGGAACCCATGATCCACCTTCTTCTTTCTGAGTCCAGTCCCAGCCTTCCAGACTAGGAGCTCACTGTTGAATGTGTTCATTGGTACATCATACTCCTGCCTGATATATACAGCCCACTTTGAGTGTTGAAGTAGTGCATCTTTTGTTGGTGGAAGTTTCTCCATTGTTCTAGTCTTCTGACAAAACAGCTCCTTGCTGACATCATTTACACTGTCCGAATTACTGTATTTATCATTATCATATTATTACCGTGAAGCGTTCTAGCCTATTAAATGTTCACCATCAAGCTCTGTGTAGGGATGTAATGCTATGCATGTTAAGGTATGTGTCACCTCATAATATTGATAACAATTCCATGCCTCCCACGTAGATTTCTTGCCTCGACCGAAAAATGAAGATGTTGTATCGCAACCAGTAAAACTGTGAAATACGGGGAGGCCAAGGATTTTGTTTACGCCCAGTTTCTCGTTAATAGCATTGATGTCTGTATAATTAAATGATCAGTCCGTACCAAAGGCAACAGAAATCTGTGCACAAGTTCATCAGGTGATGGAACTTGCCAATGAGGATTACCACCACGTCCGTGTCAACAGTACGAACCATACACCTACTACAGCCATTCTTCATTATGTTCGAAAAGAGTCAGAGGCAAAGAATCATCGTGTAATAGGGGACTTAGAAAAATCTTGCGTAAATGGTCACATTTAGACAACTAACCAAAACATAGATATTGCTTAAAACAGCTGACAAAGAAATTAAATTTAAAATTTGCTTTATGATCATCTATATGATATTTTAAGATTTTTTCTATTTCTGTTTTCATGTTGAATAGAGTCCAAGATGATGAAAATCTGCATTTTGTATTTGCATTTAACTTATTCACTTTCCTTTCAGAAAAACTCGATACGACAAAACAGTCTCCTCGAATAATATTATCATGGTCTCATAAAAGGTAACATTACTTACTTACTTACTTAAGGTGGCCCTACAGTCCGGGGTGGACCAGGGCCTCAACCAACAAGCTTCTTCCAGCCGGCTCGGTTTCTAGCTAGCTGTCTCCAGTTTCGCACGCCAAGTTGGTTGAGGTCCTCTTCCACTTGCGTGCGCCACCTTTTACGCTGTCCACCTCTACTGCGTTGTCCCACGGGGTTGGATTCAAAGACTTTCCGGGCCGGAGCATTGGTGTCCATTCGCTCTAGATGACCCAGCCATCTCAGTCGTTGGCTTTCCACTTTTGTGGCTAGGTCGGTGTCGCTGTACAGCCCATACAGTTCGTTGTTGTATCTTCTTCTCCATTCCCCATCTATGCAGACGGGACCAAAAATCACCCGGAGAATTTTCCTCTCAAAACAGCCTAACGCGTTCTCATCCACTGTTAGCAGTGTCCATGCCTCTGCACCATACATCAGGACCGGGATGATAAGCGTCTTATACAGGGACAGTTTAGTTGCTCGAAAGAGGGCTTTGTTTCTCAATTGCCTTCTTAGCCCGAAGAAACAGCGATTGGCAAGAGTAATTCTTCGTTTGATCTCAGCACTGGTATCGTTCGCTGAGTTTATAGCGGATCCTAGGTAGACAAAGTCTCTGACCACCTCAAAATTATAGCTGTCTATAGTGACGTTCTGTCATAGACGTCGGTGTTGGGTGTCCTTTCTTGTTGACAGCATATATTTCGTTTTGCTTTCATTCACCGTTAAACCCATCTTCTTGGCTTCCTTCTCAATGCTCACAAAAGCACCACTGACATCACGCTTTGTTCGTCCTATTATATTAATGTCATCAGCGTAAGCGGGTAATTGGACGGACTTTTGAAAGATTGTGCCTCTAGTGTTGACGTGAGAGTTTTGCACTATTATTTCAAGAACGATGTTGAAGAAGTCGCATGACAGCGCGTCGCCTTGCCTAAAACCTTTTTTGACATCAAAGGTGTCGGTGAGGTCTTTGCCGACCTTGATGGAGCAGCGTGCATTCTCCATCGTCATCCTGCACAAACGGACGAGTTTGGCAGGGATGCCAAAACTAGACATTGCTCCATATAGCTCGTCTCTATAGATGCTGTCATACGCGGCCTTGAAATCGATAAAAAGGTGGTGGGTATCGATTTGGAACTCCTGGGTTTTCTCCAAGATCTGCCGTAGTGCGAATATTTGGTCGATGGTGGACTTCCCTGGCCTAAAGCCACACTGATATGGACCTATCAGGTTGTTGACGAATGGCTTCAGGCGTTCACAAAGTACGGCAGAGAAGATCTTGTAGGCGATATTAAGAAGACTGATGCCTCTGTAGTTGGTGCAGTCCAGAGGATCGCCTTTCCTGAGGATCGGGCAAACAATACTGAGGTTCCATTCATCGGGCATGCTTTCTTCCGACCATATTTTACAGATGAGCTGGTGCATACTCCTAACCAATTCATCGCCAGCCGCTTTGAATAGCTCAGCCGCAAGGCCATCAGCTCCAGCAGCTTTATTGGACTTAAGTTTAGATATGGCTATCCTCACTTCGTCAAGATCGGGTGGACGGAATTGTTGGCCTACGTCGTCCAGGTTGAATGGTGCAATTTGCATGGTAGCGGAATTCGGTTCGTCATCGCCGTTATACAATTTGCAGAAATGATTTTTCCATATCCTCAGCACCGACTGCGTTTCCACCACGATGTTCCCCTGATCGTCCTTGCAGGCTTCGGTTCGGGGTTTGTAACCTTGGGAGGTTCTTTTTACTTTTTGGTAAAACTTCCGAACTTCATTCCTGCAGTGGCATCCCTCTAATTCCTCGATCGCGCGCTTCTCATGCTCTTTCTTTTTCTTTCTGAGAAGCTTGTGTTCCTCTTTCCTCTTCTGCTCGTAGAGCTCGCGAGCAGCTCTGGTCCTTCTGTGCAGCGCCGCTTTGTATGCCTGTTGTTTGGCTGCATGTACTTGCCGGCATTCCTCGTCGAACCAGGGGTTTCGCTGTGGTGGTCGTGCGAAGCCCAGCACGTCAGAGGCGGCATCTCTGATGGCTTCCTGGCAGTTCTTCCACTGGTTCTCGATGTTTGCAGTTGGCGGCAAAGGACTAGTTAAGAGGGCGCGAGAGACTCGATCGGAAAAGGACCTGGCGATTTCTTGCGACTGTAGCCGTCCGACGTTGAACTTCCTGACAGTATTTCCCTGTTTTGGCTTTGGTCTGGATATCCGTAGCATTACCTTTGCTACAACGAGGTAGTGGTCCGAGTCAACGTTGGCTCCTCGGAACGTTCGGACATCCTTGATACTGGAGGAGTGCCTTGCGTCGATCGCAATGTGGTCAATTTGGTTGGCGGTTGATTGACCAGGAATTCGCCATGTCCCCTTATGAATATCGAGATGCGGGAACTGCGTACTAGCTACCACAACGTTTCGCCCCGCAGCAAAGTCGATTAGCCTGAGTCCATTATCGGAGGTGGTGTCGTGCAGGCTGTATCTTCCGATTGTGCCACCAAAGACGTCTTCTCTTCCTAGTTTGGCATTAAAATCACCCAAGACAATTTTAATGTCATAGCTAGGGCATTGCTCATATGTCTTGTCCAGGAGCTCGTAGAACTCGTCCTTGGTGTCGTCATCTTTCTCCTCTGTGGGGGAATGCGCGCATATCAGGCTGATGTTGGCGAATTAAGCCTTGATGCGAATTGTCGTGAGGCGCTCGTTCACATAATTGAAACTCAAGACCTCTTGCCTCAGTCTGCCTCTAACAACAAATCCACATCCAAAAAGACGCTGCCCTTGTGGTCGGTAACAGTCACCGTAGTATACATCGCAGTCTTTCAGTTTTCTTTTGCCCGGCCCATCCCATCGCACTTCTTGGATGGCGGTGATGTCTGCTTTGTAGCAGTCTAGGGCCTCCGCTAAATGTTCGGCTGCACGTGGTCTATAGAGAGACAGAACATTCCACGTGCAGATCCGAAGTTCGTTGTCCTTATTTCGTTTGCTAGGTTCGTCAACAGTAAATCCGTCCGTATCCGAGGCTTGTTGATGCTTCGCAACTAAAAAAAAAATAGCTTTACGTGGCCGGGAAGTCACCCCGACGGCACGACCCCCAACCTGGAGGACCAGACCCTCCAAGGGCGGGGAGCCGGATTAACCGCTCCTTATAGGCCTGAGCTCCGAATATGTCGTAGTAGCCCGTATAAGGTGTTCACTAAGTAGTTCAGCCTAACTGGAACTGTAGACGCCACCGTTGATTCCATCTTGAGAATTCTTCCGCTGCCGCCTGGATGAAGGAGAAGTGCCTTAGTGGGAACACTCCTCCCCCCCTCTCTCGTTTGCTGCCCCCTAAAACCGTCCACAGGAATTGGAACCCCATCTTCAGTTAAAGGTACTAGGCACCCGATGTTCACCGCGGGGAGGTGAGAGTAGGAGTTGATAGACAGAGGTTCGCTTTGAAACAAAGCTTGTGGACGCTTGTGTCCTCTTGAATGCACATGTCTACCCTTTGAACATGAAAGGTAACATTACGGTTATGAAATAATTTGGGCTAACCGTAGGTGTCAGTTTTTGCACTTCTGTGTGTTTAAATGAAGTTTGTTTTTTATTTACACCTTTTCCTGGGCTCTGAGGGTGTCATGACCCCCCTTTTCCCTCTTTGAATAAGTTTAGTCAGATACATTTTCAACTTGTGTATATACACTAGTCAACGATATTAAAGGAACAATTTTTTTTTTCAATTTTTTTTAGCGTTTTTTGAAGAGCTGTATCTTTGTGACAAGTAGTCGTATTGAGTTGAAATAAAAAGCATTTTACAGCTTTATGTTTTTTGTTTCGAGATTTGTTTGCAAACAAATTTTTCTGAAGTACCGTTATTGCGTTATTGAAAAAAATGAGACGAGACAACAAAATCATTTTTTTTTATTTTTTTTTTGAGGGTCCTCATTTCTATAGATAAATTTTTTTGAGTCAATTAAATGTCATGATCAGATACCTTGTTTATTCAGCTTCAATTCAGTTTTTTTGTTGTTGTAATACGATTTTTTTTGATATGGTTTATCTGACTTTGAATGAAAAAAGATACTTTTAGCCTTGATTACCAATATCTCAGCAAATAATGATGTTATAAAAAATTCAAAGACAGTTTTGGAAAATTGAGGAAGTGTTTTACAAGATTTTTTTTAAGATTTTGTAGAAATTATTTTTTTTACCGTTCAAAGTTAGTTTAAAAAAAGTACTAAAAACCGACGTTTTGTGGTCTATTCGTAAATCTTTTTTTTTATTTGCAAATATTGATTGCATGGCTTGCGTTAGTATGCAAATTTATAGACTTTTAAATCATCAATATTCTTGTAAATTTTCAAATTGATTCATCGAACCGTTTTTCCTCACCAAAACTTCAAAGTCTTACAAACCAGGTAAAGGAACAAATTGTGTTGCTCCTAAACAATGCGTAGTCGTCATCAAAATGACAAGAAAACCGTAATTCCAGTGGATTTTTTTCACAGTTTTGCATTAGTTAGATACTTTTTTGAATTGAAATGAAATAAAAAGTACATTAAACAAAAAAAAAAAAAATTAATTTCAAAAATGTTACAAACAAAAAAACTTGATTTTTTATTTTTTTTTTTTTTTTTGGAAAAATGTACTTTTTATTTCATTTCAATTCGCAAAAGTATCTTACTAATGCAAAACTGTGAAAAAAATCCACTGGAATTACGGTTTTCTTGTCATTTTGATGACGACTACGCATTGTTTAGGAGCAACACAATTTGTTCCTTTACCTGGTTTGTAAGACTTTGAAGTTTTGGTGAGGAAAAACGGTTCGATGAATCAATTTGAAAATTTACAAGAATATTGATGATTTAAAAGTCTATAAATTTGCATACCAACGCAAGCCATGCAATCAATATTTGCAACTAAAAAAAGATTTACGAAAAGACCACAAAACGTCGGTTTTTAGTACTTTTTTAAACTAACGGTGAACGGTAAAAAAAAATAATTTCTACAAAATCTTAAAAAAATCTTGTAAAACACTTTCTCAATTTTCCAAAACTGTCTTTGAATTTTTTATAACATCATTATTTGCTGAGATATTGGTAATCAAGGCTAAAAGTATCTTTTTTCATTAAAAGTCAGATAAACCATGTCAAAAAAAATCGTATTACAACAACAAAAAAACTGAATTGAAGCTGAATAAACAAGGTATCTGATCATGACATTTAATTGACTCAAAAAAAATTATCTATAGAAATGAGGACCTTCAAAATAAATAAAAAAATAAATGATTTTGTTGTCTCGTCTCATTTTTTTCTATAACGCAATAACGGTACTTCAGAAAAATTTGTTTGCAAACAAATCTCGAAACAAAAAACATAAAGCTGTAAAATGCTTTTTATTTCAACTCAATACGACTACTCGTCACAAAGATACAGCTCTTCAAAAAACGCTAAAAAAAATTGAAAAAAAAATTGTTCCTTTAATATCGTTGACTAGTGTATATTATCCGACCCTAAATATAATATATGATTGCCTTGGAGCAAGGGGGTCATGACCCCCATGCCCCCTTCGTATATTTGCAAACTTTAACATTTTAAAAGTTTGTGGTTGTTTTCTCTGACCCCAAAAATGTATACCTAGACACCAAGTTTGGGATCCTAAGTGATATAGGAGCCGAGATATTAATAATATACCTGAATTTCAAAATGGCGGCTATAAAATCCAAGATGGCTGACCGCCGAGATGGGTCCTACCCTAAATCTCAAGCTATGGACCTGAGTAGTACCTAAAAAAAATTTGGTGCTTTTGTCCGACAAAAACAGATTTTCTTGCTAAGCGACCCTACTAAACTGTATTGCCTGAAAGGTATCCGCACATCATTTATTATAAGTGTTTCAAAAGTGTGAGTGGGGTTTTTTCAATATGGAAACGGGAAAGACATTTTTTATTTTTGAGTTCGTTGAAGGATTAGCTCAAATCCAAGCTTTCGACCATCAACTCCTTTCAGGGTTGCCGCTAGCTTCAATTAAGGAGTGAGCTTGTTTTTCACAAATAAAATCCGTATTTTTGATTTTATCGACAAAATACAAATGCAGTCCTGACAAGAAGAATAAGTTTAATGAATGAATTTGTAAAAAATGCCACATTTGCTCATGTTATGTGTATTTAAAGAGCTATAACCAATTATAAGCAAAAAATGGAGCTCACATATTTTTATTCAATTTTTGTTCAGTACAAAAATTTAAGATTCAGAAAATGGTCTCACAATTTATTCAAAAAAATTAATGTTTTTTATTTTTACTTAAAAGCTGAACAATATAAATAGACTAGGAGCCCACAGCAGATTTTGGGAGTAAGTGATAGCAAAAAAAGAAGTATAGGCGTCAAAAGCTTCATCAAGGGCTATTCAAAAAATCAAAGTCTTGCAGTCCGCAACTGGGGCTTTTGCGATTTAATTCGCCCTGCCAGACTAATTAAAAAAACCTTGTTTCACTTAGAATTTTGAATTTTTGAAACGGTCTGGTAGAGCGTACTATACACTCAAATGGTTTCAGATTCCGTGATATGTGACCAGAGGAGCTTTTCTAGGGAGAGTTGAAAACCAATTTCGGCTAACGCGATAACCTTCGAAGCTGCATTCATATTTTTTTTTCAAGGCACTGTAAATCGCAAAGACCCCAGTTGCGGACTGCAAGACTTTGATTTTTGAATAGCCCTTAATGAAGCTTTCGACGCCTATACTTCTTTTTTTGCTACACTCACACCCACATTCTGCTATGGGCTCTCGGTATAAGAGATAAGGCCACAAGCTGGAGAATCCAAAAATCTTTGGAATGATTATTTTAACACATTTCTAACAATTTTATTTTAAAATTAAATTTTAACAAAATAAAGCCCAATCAGAGCATTTTGAGAGCTGTGATCTTTCAATCACAATGAAATTTCTTAATAAAGATTTTTTGTTCGTTTATTAAAAAAAAAAACACTGCTCATAGTTTCTGCTCTTAGCCTAAAGGTACACGAAAATCCATTGCTTCCACATTTTTTTTTATTGGTAGATACAAAATATTTTCTCAAGCGAACTGCTGCTTCAACTGTAAAATCCGAGTAGAAAACTTTATAGTAATTATATTTAGGGGTGGTTTTGAGGGTTATCATGCGTTTAATTTATTTCAATGTAATAAACGTTAAAATCGATATCAATTTATCACCCCGATTACAGAATCCGACGAATGAAATGCGGAGGGAATCAAACTCAATTTGGACATTTTGACTATGAGCCAAATGTCAAAATTGAGTCAGATTCCCTCCGCATTCTAACGAAAAAAATACAGGTTTTTCTTAAAAACCGGTAGGTACATAGGTAATGTATGTAGGACCACATTTTTCAAAAAATTAAAAACTCAAAAAATATTTTTTTTTATAAATTAAGATTTCAATCTACGAGTAAAATGATTTATTTTGTAGCGAATGGAATATGATCTCAGCTTATTTATTGTATTAAAACCATAGATATATCTGTTTTTTGTTTGACCTATTTTGAATAATTTAATTACAATCTTATTATTTAAAAATCTTAATTTTAATAAAAGGAAATCCGCTATCTGTCATGTTGCATTAATTTGCTTGTCGATACCACCCATTTTTTTAGTATCTACCTAAATACCTAGCTTATCAAAGTTTTGACATTTTTCATAAGCTTTTATATTTTAAATGAAGTAGATAAATACCTACAGTATATCTGAGTACCTATCTACATCTACCTATTCCTTCATACCTACTCACAAAAAAATACAATTTACCTTGTGTCCACCTCACCCTTAGTTCATTTCCTTATTGTATAGATAATAACTGTTTATATGTATGTATAAAAATCCATATAAATACATAATATACCTACTTAAATATTGTTTGTTATGTTTCCTTTATTTAAAGGGATTAACCATCAAGATTCGAATAGTAGATCCAAAGTTATAAGCGAATCAAAATTTCCCTACAAGAAAATCATTCATCAAATCACATTTTCTTTACCAAAGAAAGTTCCAATTCAAAACAAAAAGATACGAAATCACAACCCGCAAACTCCTACTAAAAAATGAAATACAAAAACAAAACAACCACCAGCCACATAGACGCCTGCCAAACCAATGCACACAGAAACAGCAGCCAGAAATAAAAAAAACAACACACACACAACATGAGAATTGAGGTAGTCCACGAAACCCAACAAATAAAAATAAAATAAATCAAGGGGAAATAGAGTTCACGAACAAAAATGACAGCAGAGAGAAAGAGATGCGTGTACCTTACCTACTTATTTTAATGAGAATGAGAATGAGAAACGGATTTTTTTTCTAGATTTTGTATCTTTGTCACCTACCGCTGCTGGGCTTTTGTATCTTTGTTTGTTAAAGTTGTTGGGTTTTGTATCTTTGTCAGGTAAGACGATGTCAGGTAAGGCAATTTCTTAAGACATTTTTTTCTATGGGGCTGAGACATCTGTATATGATCATTTGTGCTTTGAGCATAGTCTACCAACATACCCCTACCCCTTTCTTTCTTTTATAACTGTAAAATCAATTTTCGTATCTGAAAATGGCAAATAAAGAAAAAAGGGACAGAAACATTTGATTGAAACCATAAATTATATAAATATATAGTTATAGTTCCCATTTTACTTGCAAATAAGTTAGTTTTTGTTAATAATTTTGGTTTATTTCTACTTTTAACTTTCACGAAATTCACTTTACTGTCGTGACAGCTGTTCAGGCGTACCATATGGGTGTTTTTTTGGGATTTTATATATAGTACAGTGAGACATTTCCAAAAAAACGCATGCGCAGCGGCCTATATTTTTGTATTGGCAATACGTCAAAAGTTTATCGGCAGCAGGATTCTACTTTAACGTTTATCGGCAGCGATTTTGCTTTTCATATAAAATTTCTCTGTGCTGCGGATAGCTTTCCCAATATAACACGCCTCATATTGCATATACAAAAATATAGGCAGATGCGGATGTGTTTTTTTTTTTGGAAATTTCACACTGTACTATATTATATAATCCCAAAAATACAAGCCTATTCAAGAACTGAATCGAGTCTCGAATTAATCGTTCAGCACTTGTAATGCTATATTTCCACCAAAGGTTAATCTCAGTTTAGATAAAATAAATCTTTTTCCACAGCACAAAAAGATTTAAAAAAGATTAAGTTTGACAGCACCTTCAAAAATTTAAATGGGGGTTCAATTTTTCTTATGAAGTGCGAGTGAGACAGAATGTTTGATTTGTGTCAATTAATGAAGAACTGAATCGAGTCTCGAATGAATCGTTCAGCACCATGTAAGAATAGGTTAGTTCGATTCGTAAATCTATTTGTCCTGGGAAGATTTAACAAGATTTATTTCTAATCTTTAAGATTTACGAAATAAATTTGTATGGTAAATCTGCGAGATTTGAAGGAGATTTGCGGTAAATCTTATTAAATCTCAGATTGTGCTAGGTGGAAGTGTAGTATTATACTACTAATATTACTAATATTATACTACTAAAACTATTTGTTCTAGGAAGATTTAAGTAGATTAATTTCTAATCTTCAAGATTTACGGAATAAATTTGTATGAGAAATCTTCGCGGTTTGAAGGAGATTTGAGGTAAATCTTATTAAATCTCAGATTAGTTAGGTGGAAATGTAGTATTACTCAAATTTTCAAAACTGTATCTTTTTTCATTTAAAGTCATATAAACCAGCAAAAAAAAACTGCGACAAAAAAAATTGAATAGAAGCTGAATAAACAATGTATCTGACCTTTGCATTTGATTGACTCAAAATAATATACCTATCCATAGAAATGAGGACCTTAAAAAATAAAAATATTTTTGTGTCTCGTGTCATTTCTTGCAATATCGCAATAACACTACTTCACAACAAACAAACAAAATGAACTGTATAATACTTTTTGTTTCAACTCAATCACAAAGATACAGCTCTTCAAAAAATACCAACAAAAACCAAAAAAAATGGGTTCCTTTAATTTTTCTTGACTAGTGTAACGGCAAAATAGCAATTAGGACCTTTTTAATGTTTGTAATTTAATCGGTGAGTGAAAGAACAGTACAAGCACCAAAAATTGAATTATGAGCTGAAAATGCCAAAATGTTCTGCTTACGTAAACCTTCAAATCAGCAAAATAACAGTACATTTGAAAGTCGAATTCATACTTCCACTACTATGATCGCTGACTAAGAGTTAATGCTTAATTTTTAAAGCAATCAATTACAATATTATTAACAAAAAATATTGATGACATGGCACATGACAGTTCGTGAAGAAATAGGGTTTAGTGACCTCCTACAACTCTCAAACTGCAACCATTCCCGTGTCCGTGTTTTTACTGGGCAAGAGTGAAAATAATATTATAGGCTTCAGGCGCCAAGAAATGATAACGGTTTTTTGTAGAACAGTTTAATACAAGCATTTTTTACTATGGAAGGGAGGGTCTATCTCAACCGGTTTGGGCGGGCGGGGCAATTTCATCAAAACAGTACCAAAAATGTAAAAATATTAAAAAATAACGGTAATACTTACAACTAAGTATTATGCCTTTTTTTAAAGCCAATACTCTGTTCTATTAGCTAGTTTTTGAATTAAGTGCAATCTATACATGGTTTTTACAAAAACCAATTTTTAACTCAAAATTTGCGAAAAAAAAGCATAAAAAAAGGTTTGAAGTGTAATTTCTCAAAACTGTAAAGCTATATATCTTTTTTTTTCTTAAATTCGTTGCTCTAATTAATTCTTAATCAAAAACTGAAAACTAGATGATTCTATGTCCCCTAGTTTTTGAGAAAATCGAAAATATTTAAAGTTAGTGCGTAGGACTGTCATGCCGAAAGGCGTGGGTTCGGGTCCCAGCCGTGCCACCTAATGTTTTATTCGAGGTACTGCCTCTTGCGAGGAACTGACAAATCCTCCAAGAGTATACTTGTCATGAAAAAGTGCTTCTCATTTAGCCGTTCGGACTCGGCAAAAAACTGTAGGTCCCCTAAGTAGTAAGTCACTAGGCCCTGGTTCTCCACGAGCTGTTGCGCCACCCAATTTATTTATTTTATATAAAGATTTCACTTGATTCAAAAACGAGCTAATACAACAGAGTATTGGCTTTAAAAAAGGTATAATGCTTAGTTGTAAGTATTACCGTTATGTTTTAATATTTTGTTTACATTTTTGGTATTGTTTTTATGATATTGCCCCTCCCGCCCAAACGGGGTGAGATAGACCCCCCTCCCATAGTAACAAATGCTTGTATTAAACTGTTCTACAAAAAACCGTTATTATTTCTTGGCGCCTGAGTTATCGTACTCGTGCCCAGCTGCCAACTGCAAGATTTAAAGCGCCATTTTCTATGCATACAAAATAAAATCAAACATTTAGAAATTAAGAAAATAATGCAAAATATTATCTGGAAAGGCTTTGGAGTTTTACTGCCATATACATTACTAGCAGTTACCCGCCCGCTTCACCGGGCCTCCCGTTATATACTGAATTGAGAGCCGACTGTAGTAGATATTGTTTTTTCAATCAAATTTTTGAAAAAAAAATTTTAAACTTAATTGATTTGCTTAGAAATTACTTAATTTATTTTTTTCTTTGTGTAAAATGAAGTTGTTTTGGTACCAAACATTTTTTTCGTTTTTTGTTTCGTATCATTAAATTGTAGTACCTCGTGGCTTGATGGTTAGTGCGTAGGACTGTCATGCCGAAGGTGTGGGTTCGATTCCCAGCCGTGCCACCTAAAAACAGAAATATTTTATTCGAGGTTCTGCCTCTTGCGAGGAACTGACAAATCCTCCAAGAGTATACTTGTCATGAAAAAGTGCATCTCATTTAGCCGTTCGGACTCGGCAAAAAACTGTAGGTCCCCTCCATTCCTGCCAACAAACACGCACAAAGGAATGGTTGTGAGTTGTAAGTCACTAGGCCCTGGTTCTCCATGAGCTGTTGCGCCACCCAATTTATTTATTTATTTATCATTAAAAAAAAGTATCCTATAGCTTCTTCCAATACATAATAGCCATCTCCTCAAAGTTTCAATCAAATCTGTTCAGCCATTTGAATGTGATTGTCTAACAAACATCCAAACAAACAAACTTTCACATTTATAATATTAGTAAGATGTCATGAAAACAACCAATTATGATGCTCCAAGCTAATAGAATTCCCCAAAGAACTGTAATTTTTTGTGTATGAAGATTTATAAAAACAATAAAACAGTGAACCAAAATGTTATCCATGCTTTTTTTTTATTGAGTGAAAGAACAGTACAATTACAGTGTCTTTCTGTCTCAATACTACTTTTCTATATACATTTGTATGAATTATTCTTTCATGAAAATATTGAGGAACTCGTAAACTTCAAATCCCCCATACAATATTGTATCAATACATTAATTGTTTTTCTGTGAAATAGTTATTTATGTTATGAGAAGCGCGCGATCGAGGAGTTAGAGGGATGCCACTGCAGGAATGAAGTTCGGAAGTTTTACCAAAAAGTAAAAAGAACCTCCCAAGGTTACAAGGCCCGAACCGAAGCCTGCAAGGATGATCAGGGGAACATCGTACTGGAATCGCAGTCGATGCTGAGGATATGGAAAAATCATTTCTGCAAATTGTATAACGGCGATGACGAACCGAATTCCGCTACCATGCAAATTGCACCATTCAACGTGGACGACGCACGTAGGCCAACAATTCCGTCCACCCGATCTTGACGAAGTGAGGATAGCCATATCTAAACTTAAGTCCAATAAAGCTGCTGGAGCTGATGGCCTTGCGGCTGAACTATTCAAAGCGGCTGGCGATGAATTGGTTAGGAGTATGCACCAGCTCATCTGTAAAATATGGTCGGAGGAAAGCATGCCCGATGAATGGAACCTCAGCATTGTTTGCCCGATCCTCAAGAAAGGCGATCCTCTGGACTGCACCAACTACAGAGGCATCAGTCTTCTTAATATCGCCTACAAGATCTTCTCTGCCGTACTTTGTGAACGTCTGAAGCCATTCGTCAACAACCTGATAGGTCCATATCAGTGTGGCTTTAGGCCAGGGAAGTCCACCATCGACCAAATATTCGCACTACGGCAGATCTTGGAGAAAACCCAGGAGTTTCAAATCGATACCCACCAACTTTTTATCGATTTCAAGGCCGCGTATGACAGCATCTATAGGGAAGAGCTATATAGAGCAATGTCTAGTTTTGGCATCCCTGCCAAACTCGTTCGTTTGTGCAGGATGAAGATGGAGAATGCACGCTGCTCTATCAAGGTCGGCAAAGACCTCACCGACACCTTTGATGTCAAAAAAGGTTTTAGGCAAGGCGACGCGCTGTCATGCGACTTCTTCAACATCGTTCTTGAAATAATAGTGCAAAACTCTCACGTCAACACTAGAGGCACAATCTTTCAAAAGTCCGTCCAATTACCCGCTTACGCTGATGACATTAATATAATAGGACGAACAAAGCGTGATGTCAGTGGTGCTTTTGTGAGCATTGAGAAGGAAGCCAAGAAGATGGGTTTAACGGTGAATGAAAGCAAAACGAAATATATGCTGTCAACAAGAAAGGACACCCAACACCGACGTCTATGACAGAACGTCACTATAGACAGCTATAATTTTGAGGTGGTCAGAGACTTTGTCTACCTAGGATCCGCTATAAACTCAGCGAACGATACCAGTGCTGAGATCAAACGAAGAATTACTCTTGCCAATCGCTGTTTCTTCGGGCTAAGAAGGCAATTGAGAAACAAAGCCCTCTTTCGAGCAACTAAACTGTCCCTGTATAAGACGCTTATCATCCCGGTCCTGATGTATGGTGCAGAGGCATGGGCACTGCTAACGGTGGATGAGAACGCGTTAGACTGTTTCGAGAGGAAAATTCTCCGGGTGATTTTTGGTCCCGTCTGCATAGATGGGGAATGGAGGAGAAGATACAACAACGAACTGTATGGGCTGTACAGCGACACCGACCTAGCCACAAAAGTGAAAAGCCAACGACTAAGATGGCTGGGTCACCTAGTAGTCCAGTCATTAGGTCATTTGACCTTGCGCGCAGAGGCACTGTCTGATTTTTTTTCATGGATCGATAGAGGCTCATTTAAAAAGCTTAAATCCAAATTTGCACCACCTGACAACTTTTTTTACCAAAATTATTGGTAAAAATGTGTTTTTTGCCATTTTTTCGTCTTTTGTGAATATCTCGGCTGCAGTATGTCGCACAGAAAAAAATAAAGTATGGATTTATTTATAATAAGATTTGCTATTATATTATAAAACAATTAATTTGTTTAAACAAATAAAAAAAAAGTTATAGTAAGTTGAAGTAAGTTTTTATTGTTTGAAAATCACTCTTTCTTGATTATTAAGAAAAAAGCTCATTTAACGATGAGGTTTTTAATTTTTACTTTTAAAGTCTTTGTAATTACCTACAATTTAAAAAAAAATTCAGCCCTTAACTACTAACACAAGTCGAGAAATAAATTTATGAACATAGGTAAGTCGGTGCCCCCACGCAATTTTATGTTCTTAGGTTTTATTTTATAGATAGATATAACGGGTGATTTTTTAAGAGGTTTAGAACTTTAAAAAAAAAAAAAACACAAAAAATTCGAAAAAATGAATGAAATATTTATTTGAATCGATAGTTTGAACCTTGCAATTTAATGTTTAAAAATAATTTCATGCAAATGTTGACCGCGGCTGTGTCTCAGGTAGCCCATCCGCTGAGTCCAATTTTGGCATACTCTTTCACACATATCGGCCGGTATCTCACGAATGAATGCATGGATGTTGGCTTCCAGTGCGTCAATCGAAGCGGGCTTGTCCCTATAGACATTAGCCTTGACATACCCCCACAAAAAATAATCTAATGGTGTCAAATCGCACGATCTAGGCGGCCAATTGACCGGCCCGAAACGTGAAATTAACTGTTCACCAAACTCGCCTCGCAATTGCGCCATTGTTTCGCGTGTTGTGTGGCATGTGGCACCGTCTTGTTGAAACCACATATCATGAAAGTCAAGAACTTCCATTTCGGGCAAAAAAAAGTTTGTTATCATCGCTCGGTAGCGTTCACTATTGACAGTAACGCGCCGAATCGACATTTCGCGGTCTTCTGTCACACTAGCTGATACGGCCGCAATATTTTCTTCACTACGCACAGTACGTAAACGGTTTAATGTCCAACAAAGTAAATTTGGTGCGAAATTTGGTCACAATCTTCCGAATAGACTGCTCAGAAGGTCGAGAATGCCGACCATAAAATGGAAGCAGCGCGCGATGAACATTTCGAACCGAGCACGAATTTTGATAGTAAAATTCAATAATTTGCAAGCGTTGTTCATTTGTAAGACGATCCATGGTTAAATTGCAAACCAAACTGAAGCTGTTTGACAGTGACACAAGGTACTTAACACACGTCAGCTGTCAAAACCAGTGTTGCCAAAACCAAACCAGCTAAAAAATCACCCGTTAGATAGATAGATAGATATATTTATTTGTTTACAAGCTTTGCTTTTACAAATTGATTGGCAATAATAAAGTTAATCATTCATAAAGTATTCATTATGTAATTATAAGTTAATTTCATGAGATAAGAACAATATAGGTATATATAATGTATTTCTTAATATGAAACCTGGATTGATCATTCATTTAATATAAACGCTCTGAGTCTGAGTGAGTTTGCAATGTATTTATAAATACTGAGTGTAATGCTTTGGTCTTCGGCAGCCAGTATCCTAGTTAGATCAGTCAAATTATTAGCAAACAGGAAATTGTTTCTCACTGCATTGAAAATAGGACATGTTAAAAGGAAATGCTCAATTGTGTCATATTCATGTGTGTTGCAAATCGTGCAAATGTTTGTTGGGTCAAAAGTATGTTTATCACCGTGGAGGACGATCCTATGGGCATACCTGTTGGCACATCTAATTTGTGCCATGGCTTTATGTACGAACAGCTTGGAGGTTGTATTCAAGTATGGAGCTGATTTGTATTCTGGCTCCTGAATGTCCGCTAAGCATACACCATAATAAAAGCAAGAGGTTGAAGCAGATGCTTTTCTGAAATCTTCAGCTAAGAGGACTCTTTTCTTGTCTTCGAGGATACTAACGTAAGAATCGCGTACAATTTCTATGCTTTGCTGTTCCCATATTGTAGCAAAATTACCCATTAAAAGATCTTTAAATTTTTTAGCCCAGTTTGGTCTTTGGGTGTTGGCTTGGACTCTCAAAACTTCATTATAACACTTTTTTATCAGGCGATCATCAGAGGTATTTAAAATTTTAATCCAGAAATTTAAAGCTCTTTTAGCTATTTCGTATTCCAATGGGAGAGATCCAGTTTCAATACGAACTACGTTGCTTTGCGTATTGTTCGCAAGACCAAGTAACTTTTTTAAAGCTGTAGTTTGAATAACTTCAATTCTATTTCCAGCTTCCAGTCCCCATATCTCAACACAGTATAGTGCAGTCGACTTAATACATGAGTCGAACACTTTCATTCGTCCATCCCAATTTTCTATATGACAACTTCGCATAGTTTTGTCAGTTATTGCTGCAGCTGCTCTTCCTTTGGTCTTGAAGATATGTATGGCTTCGTTCCAAGAGCCCGTACGACTTAGATTTACTCCCAAGTACTCAAAATTATCCACAACTTCAATCCAATCTTGTTTATATTGGAATCTCTCTGGACAAGAAGTGTTTTTTCTCTTAGCAAAGTTCACAATTTTTGATTTCTTTGTGTTTAATGTCATGCTTTTTGCTGATAAGTATCTGTCCAGAGATTCCAAAGTTTTTTTCATCTCCACTTCTGAATTCGCAAGGATGGCAATATCATCAGCATAAGCTATCAAAATTACATTTGTGAACTGTGAAATTTCGATTCCTGTGAGACCTTCACTTCTAAAAAATTCTTCAAGATCATTTGTAAATAAATTGAATAAGAGAGCACTTGATGGGTCCCCTTGCAGGACACCTCTTGTAACGTTGGACCTTTCAGTCAGACCATTTGTTGCTTTAATAGCAATCATGGTTTCTGAGTAAATGTGTTGAAAAGCACGTATCATCTTTCCACTTACTCCTATGGACCTAAGGTGAATCCATAATTGTTCGTGATTCACACTATCAAATGCACCCTTTAGGTCAACGAAGACTACAAAAAAACTTCCTTTCGTTTTGGCGAGAGTAGTGTCTATAATTGAACTTAGGATGAAGAGATTATCAGCACATCCTCTTCCTTTTCTGAATCCGTTTTGGAATTCAGGGATTGATTGCATCTCTTCCGCCCAAATCTGAAGTCTGTTTGATAAGATTTGCGTGTAGACTTTCATTATGGCATTTTCAATAGCAATAGGGCGATAGTTTGCTGGAAGAGATTTATCTCCTTTTTTGAATACCATTGTTATATCGGCTCTAAGCATATTTGATGAGAGTCTTCTATCACCATCGAACACACTTCGAAAGAGACAAAGCAGTTTTTCAAGCCATATGTTTGGTAGATACTTTAGGAACTCATTTGAAATCTTATCAGGACCCGCAGCTTTGTTGTTCTTCAATCCCAGTATTACTGAGGATAACTCCTCCTGGCTGATTTCTCTGTCGAGGAATGCATGATACGTGTCACTAAAATGACTATGCTGGACCATATTACCACTATACACCTCTTGAAGATAACTCATCCATACTTCTTTGGAGATAGGGTTTTGCGAGAAGGCGCTTGGTTTTATAATTTTGATTGCTCTCCAGAAATCCTTGCTGTTTTTTGTGTTTTGAAGTTGTTGCGATAGATTCTCATTGTACTGTTTTTTAGCTTCGTAAATTGTTGACGCGTATAATTTCCTGCTGGTTATGAACTCAGACCTTTTTTCACTGTTATTTGCGTCTTTACGATATATTCGCATTTTCTGTCTCATAATTCGTTTCAGTAATCTACACTCATTATTAAACCATTTATTTTTTGTGAGCGTAGGTGTACTATATGACTTGAAATATTTTATCATACCACATTCCTCTGCTGCATTCTTTATATTTCTAAATATTTGTTCGTATTGTATTGTATCGAATCTATTTTCCAAATTTTCAGCTTTCATTTGCATACATGACGTGTAGTTTTCCATTGTAGCGGGGTTCCAAACTAGTTTCCAAGTTGTACATGTCTGCGGCGTATTATCAACGCTTATAGTGGGAAGACACAGAAAGCTTAAGATGCAACACAAGTGATCAGAGCTTAGCAACAGCTTCGATACTTCGAAATCTTCAACATCCGTTGCCGCTTCCAGATTTACCCACACCGTATCTACGGTACTTCGACCCTGGTGTGAATCGAAAGTGAAGTTGCCACACAAATCACTTTTACTTCTCCCATTTACAAGTAACAGTCCAGCGCTTTCAAATATCTCACCAAGTAATTTACCTCTCCTACTTATAACTGTGTCTAGACTTTTTCTTGTGTGAGATAGCTGTGAGCTGTCTAGAATATCACTGTCTAATTGATTTGAAAGACCGAAGCGAGCATTTAAGTCTCCCCCTATTATGATCGTATGTCCGGAGTAATGATTCTGCAAACATTCCAACTGGTCTTGCACTAGCTCACAGCACGTTTTGTCATCCATTTCTTTCGACGGGCACAAGTAGGGAAAAAAAATTATATATTTCGACCATTGAAAAATTATTTCTAGTATTATCCATAGATTTGTTTTACCGATCTCACGCAGAACATCATATCTCGCTGGGTTTTTTACAAAAATTTGCAATCCACCTTTCCCTCTCCCTCTTGACTTATCTCTGGTTGCATCCGAAAAAAACATTGCATAGTTTTCAAAAATATTAAATTGAGTTTGTTTTTTATGATCTAGTATCCAGGTTTCACTTAAGCATAATATATCAAAACTAAGCATTAAATTTAATTCTATATTATCTAAATTATATAAGTTTTTAATTCCATTAATATTCCAAAAGCTGATTCTAAAATTACTGTCGTAAGATTCCCCTACGTTTATTGCATTATCTTCTTTGTGATCAATCGTTTGTAGCTATGCAGGTTCGTTTCGCTGTGAATGGCTTACATGCGGAAGTCCCTCGTCAACTATGTCTTCTCTGCTAATATGTGACCTAATTGGAGTGAAAAATTTATCAATCGAGAGTGCTGCTGTTGATTTTTTTTGTTTATTCTTTCGTTTTTTGTGAATCCCAGATGAATGTTGAGACGAAGTTCCTTGTTCAGGGCTTTCAGTCATGCCAAGATTTCTTTCATCTGGTGATCTGATTCTTTTTTTGTTATTAGAGCATTCCCTTATCTCCTCATCTTCCAGCTGTTGTAATGTGAACGGCTTCTTGTTTATAATTATTTTGTCGTATTTTATATTGACCTCAGCTCCTTCATTTCTGAGATCCTTTGCTTTTTTGCGTAGAATTCTCCTAGTATCTGCTACTTCTTTGCTGAAGTCATCATCAATATAAATTTTTGAGAACTGAGGGTTTTTCGCTAATTCTTTTTTGTTTTGCATGACTATGAGTTTGAGTCGATATGACGTTAGTGCAATTTTAACTGGCCGGGGATTTTGGTATCGGGAACCTATGCGCATAATAAAGTCTATATCTGATAGTGTGATTTTATTTCCTGTACACGTGTTTAAGAGAAACAACACAACCTCTTCAAGTTCTTCGGAATTGCTTTCAGATTCTGTTAGACCCCTTATTATCATATTTCTCTTCCGAAGTTCTCTATCCATATGCGCCACTTTCCTGTCAACCAAGAGAATTTTTTCTTTTGTAGCAGAAACCTCAGTTTGAATTTGGGTGAATTGTTCATTAGTATTTTGGTTTACTGCCGAAACGATTCGTTGTTGCATATTATCCAGATGCTTTATAAGTTCAGAATTCATTTTAGCTCTGTTAAAATATATCCTCGCTAATGCTTATTATTTTCTGATTTGCTTCTTTTTTTTAAATTAAAAGGAAAATAATTTCTTCTCTTAGTGTACCAGATGGTGCATTCAAGAACCTTATATCGCGTGCACAAACCCAATTGGTTCTGTTTTCTGCTATATTATAAAATGCACTAGAATCCACAGGTACTACGAGTTATACTACATCCACAATCCACGAGCTCTTAGGTTCCACTTTTGTCTCCTCTCTTTGCTCAAGTTAGATGTTCAGATTTCAGTCTGAGTGTAGCAGTGTATTTATTTGTTTTTAAAACTCAGCATACACAGAGTTAATGTACCATGAAAATAAATTCAAATCAAGATAGATTGCATCAGTAGTATACAAACACAGCTTGGCAGAACACTACTAAAAAAGAACTCACCCATAAAGGCAAGGCAGAAACATAAATTAATATTGTTTTTGTCAGTGCTGTTCCAGTCGGCTCTCAGGTCTATGGCCAGAATGTTATTTGTCGTCGTAATTTGCGTTGCGATGATCATATACACTCGAATTTTCTTTTGTTGTAGGTGTAGCATGTAAAAGAACCAATACGTATGTGTGTAGTCTCAATTTTGCTTCAGAAGCAGAACATATACTAAAATGTTTCACTCACCACACAGAAAGAAACGAAAGCCTAGCGGGAGCGATAAAAAGAGATGACAAGAAATCTTTCACTCCACTCAATTTTATTTAATTGTTTGACTTTTTTGTTAAATTTAAAATTTAATATTGAAAGCTTAAACACAATTTAAGAACACTTTTTAGTTTGTTGAAATTGCTGCTATATGTGGGATGACTCAATAAAACAATCGTATCGTATTTATTAAAATAATATAACCGATAAAAAAAATAAAAACTCAGGAGCTAGTTTAATCACAGGCAGACTAGATAGAGCCAGAGTTGCCAATCCTGGTTTTATTTTATATCTCAGCCCCAGTATGTCGCAAAGTTAAAATTAAAAATTTTTATTGTTTATAATAATTCTTTCTATCAACTTGCGTTAAATTAATTTTGTTTAAATAAATAGAAAAAAAGTTGCAGTCCATTAATAGGTTTTTTTGTGTTGATTTTATACCTTTTTTCATTGAGAAAAAAACAGTATTTAACGGTAATTTTTTTCAGGTTTACTTTTTTTGTAGTCCTATAAATTTTCTATAAATTAAAAAAAATTAGTCCATTACGACAAACAGGAGCCAAGTTATTCATGAATTAAAAATGACGCGTCAGTTTACTAACGCATAACAATATTCTTTCTTTTTTTTTGTGAATATCTCGACCTCTGTGTATGCATGGTATGGAATGAAACTGTATTATTTTTAATAATATTCATTATGGACTTAAAGGAATTTTATTTTCTCCAAGTAGATATCTACATACCTACAAAAGTTTAAGTTAGTAGTAACGAAGTTAATTTTTTCTTATTCCGCCCACGCTAACTCTTTTCCGCACCAGTTTCCGCACCACCCAAGGGGTAGAGTATGAGGCGCGTTTTTTTAAATCTTGTGGTATCCCCTGTAGGCCTAATCCACTGCAAAGACCAATAATTAAATTGGTCTTATTCTCAACCGTTTTGGGCGTGAGGTATTTCGTTTTCACTCTCTTCATTAGTGTTATGACATTCAAGGTTTGGTCTCTGCTCTGTTTCATTTTCGTTAGAAAAAGTTGTTGTCGTGAGCACAAGGTCGTAGTTTTCCTCGTCTTCGGAGTCATCAGCAATATCAACTATGTTGTAGCAGCTTTTCCCGCAGTAGATCTTGCAGATGGCTGAACACTTCAGTCCGGCTTTTCGACACCCGCAGGTTGCACCGCGTTGTTTCGTACACGTGCAGGAAATCATGTCGATGAGTGTGGGTGGGATCGTCAGCCCTGAAGCCAACACCGGCTCCAATCCTCTTGAACTTTGTTTCCAGTATTTCCCAACCAAGCTTTTACTTGATGGAATGTCCGGAATGAGTGTTGTTCTGCTGCTGATTCTGTAGGTGGCAAAGAAGCAGGATCGGACTTGATTTTAACACTCACGCGTGAGAAAAGATGGTCCAGCGATGTTTCCTAACTGCTTCCTCCATATAGTGCAGTAAATACATTTTTCCCACAGACGCGGCTTCTTCGGATTTAAAAATCTTCACGGTTTTCAAAAGGTTTGGAGCTTTCTTCAGCGAAGAGATTAGCTTACTTTTTCCAGATTTGAAAAAAAGCAGAGGTTGTGTCACAGCAGCGACATGTACAAATGCTGAAGGCTGAGGAAAAGTGTTTGTGTGTGCACCGATTCAGCTATGTATGTATGTACATATTAGGGTAATCGTTATAATGTTTTTTTTTTTAGTTTTATTATTTGGATGGACCTAAATCCGCTCTAAATGAAGAAAAAAAATTCCCTTATTTTTTCAGATTTTTATTTTCATCCCCTATAGTCGCTGTAGGGGTTAATTAAATTTCCCCTTTTTCAGAGCATGTAGGTGAGAAGTAGACAAGAAAAAAATCCTACCGGAGTGGGGTAATATCTCCCACCACTTGGACGGAAGGGGCAATTTAATTAAATAATTGCATAAATAGAAAAAACTAATTAATAAACAACGGCAATACCGGCTGTAATGTTGTTTTTTGGAAAGCCAGAAGTCCATTTTAATAGATGATTATTAAAAAAAGTTCGTTGAATAAACAATTTCAGCAAATTCTGTTTTCAAACCTATAATAAAAAAAAATAATAATTTTTCTTTAAAATGTTGAGTTTGAAACAATTTTTTTGCCAAAACTGTTCATCAAAAAAACTTAATTTAAAAACAAGCCCTAAGAATGGACTTCTGGCTTTCCAAAAAGCTACAAATCATTACTGTAAATATTGCCGTTGTTTTTTAATTATATTTTTTCTATTTTATGCAAATATTTTATTAAATTACCCCTCCCGCCCAAGCGGGGGGAGATAATACCCCCCTCCCATCGGATTTTTTTCTTGTATGGTTCCCACCTACATGCTCTGAATTTTTTTGGCAGATCTTACGCGAATTTTCTAGTATGCAGAAAAAAAGGGGAAATTTAATTTACCCCTACAGGACTATAGGGGATGAAAATAAAAATCAGAAAAAGTTAGGGAATTTTCTTTTCTTCATTTAGAGCCGATTTGGGTCCATCTGGGATAACCTTTTTTTTAACGACCACTCTAATGTACATATGTATGTTCTTTTATGGATTACTCGACTCTCATGAATCTTACAAGGCTCAATTTTTGGTAGATAGAAGATAGAGTACTCCCCGCTTAATTGCACCGACCATTTTGTCTAATTTTTTGATCAATTAACCGGGCAGTTCAATTGACCGAAACATTAACATGTTTTTAGTTTCTTAGCTATGGTTTTTTTGAGATCAATAAAGCGGGAAAATCAAATAAGCGAGGTGCAATCAAACGGGGAATACTGTATATCTTTATCGTTTTTCTTGAAAAATATCTTCGAAATCGTGGCTTTTCAGTCTCCCAGGCCTTAGAAGATGCAGACATCTTTATAATACAAAATGCACTCACGCCCAAAACGGTTGAGAATAAGACCAATTTAATTGACCTTTGCAGTCGATTAATGGTGCGGAAAAGAGTTAGCGTGGGCGGAATAAGAAAAAATTAACTTTGTTACTACTAACTTAAAATTTTGTAGGTATGTAGATATCTACTTGGAGAAAATAAAATTCCTTTAAGTCCATAATGAATATTATTAAAAATAATACAGTTTCATTCCATACCATGCATACACAGAGGTCGAGATATTCACAAAAAAAAAGAAAGAATATTGTTATGCGTTAGTAAACTGACGCGTCATTTTTAATTCATGAATAACTTGGCTCCTGTTTGTCGTAATGGACTAATTTTTTTTAATTTATAGAAAATTTATAGGACTACAAAAAAAGTAAACCTGAAAAAAATTACCGTTAAATACTGTTTTTTTCTCAATAGTTATGAGAAAAGGTATAAAATCAACACAAAAAAACCTATTAGTGGACTGCAACTTTTTTTCTATTTATTTAAACAAAATTAATTTAACGCAAGTTGATAGAAAGAATTATTATAAACAATAAAAATTTTTAATTTTAACTTTGCGACATACTGGGGCTGAGATATAAAATAAAACCTAAGAACATAAAATTGCGTGGGGGCACCGACTTACCTATGTTCATAAATTTATTTCTCGACTTGTGTTAGTAGTTAAGGGCTGAATTTTTTTTAAATTGTAGGTAATTACAAAGACTTTAAAAGTAAAAATAAAAACCTCATCGTTAAATGAGCTTTTTTCTTAATAATCAAGAAAGAGTGATTTTCAAACAATAAAAACTTACTTCAACTTACTATAACTTTTTTTTATTTGTTTAAACAAATTAATTTTTTTATAATATAATAGCAAATCTTATTATAAATAAATCCATACTTTATTTTTTTCTGTGCGACATATTGCAGCCGAGATATTCACAAAAGACGAAAAAATGGCAAAAAACACATTTTTACCAATAACTTTGGTAAAAAAAGTTGTCAGGGGGTGCAAATTTGGATTTAAGCTTTTTAAATGAGCCTCTATCGATCCATGAAAAAAAATCAGACAGTGCCTCTGCGCGCAAGGTCATGCCCTTTTTCACGACGTGATGACTGGACTATAGAGCGAATGGACACCAATGCTCCGGCCCGGAAAGTCTTTGAATCCAACCCCGTGGGACAACGCAGTAGAGGTGGACAGCGTAAAAGGTGACGCACGCAAGTGGAAGAGGACCTCAACCAACTTGGCGTGCGAAACTGGAGACAGCTAGCTAGAAACCGAGCCGGCTGGAAGAAGCTTGTTGGTTGAGGCCCTGGTCCACCCCGGACTGTAGCGCCACCTTAAGTAAGTAAGTAAGTTATTTATGTTTTTCTTAAAAATTTTTTACTTGTACTGTTCTTCCACTCACCGATTCAATTTGTCTTTGACATGCTAAGGATGAAATTTAGCTTGGGAATCATTGTTGTAATCCTGGCGTTTGGACCCCATTTTGAAAATTGGTGCCCAATCTGGGCCAAAAAGTTAAAGAAACTCATGAAATGGAAAATGTCCGTGGTTAAAATAACGGTTGATGTTTTAAAAGATAGGTGTGAGTAGACGTACCTTCGGTTCAAATATCAGTGTTGCTACTTTTCGGGAACATTCTTTTTTTATATCAATGGGCATTCCTCCACTTTTTTGGTATTAATAAATATTTAAACATAAAAAAGTCGCGGAAACGGCTCCAGATGCCAAACGCGGGTTGAGAAAATAACGGGATGTCTTAAAAGATACGCGTTGAGCAAAATTAATCTCGAGTAATATGTTAGTGCTGCCACTTTTCGTGAATATACTTTTTTTGATGTCAAAGGGTGGGACGTCGAATATTTGTGTAATTCTTTCAACATAAAAAAGGTGCGGAAAAATCTCCAAAAACCAAACGCGTGAAAGAAAAAAACGGGATGTATCTTAAAAGATAAGTGTTGAGTAGACCAACCTTCGGGTAAAATGTAAGTGTTGTCACTTTTCGGGAACACACTTTTTGGTATGTCAATAGATAATTTTTTAATATTTTGAGTGGTGTAGATATGGAAAGAATCTATGTACTTCAAAGTATGACCAAAGTGCTCAAGGGTTGACTGATATGCATTCTAAGAAGAACGAGTTATTACATTGGAATAGTTTTGGGGAGGAATGCAAGTGGTTATTTCAATAGAAAACTATTAATGAAAAAAGCTTTTCCGTTATGTCAGGAACCCGAAACCCTTGCGTTTTAAAGTAGAAATTTATTTATGGTTCCATTTCATTTTTTCATTTAGGCCAAATGGAAAATAAAAAAAAAAATCTACTCGAGCTCTTGGTCCAAGTTGTAAACGAGTAGGACCAAGAGCTCGAGTTGAAATGGGGTCGAATATTCAACCCAGGTTTTTCGTCACACTAGTCTTTTGTTTTTTTGCTCAAGAGCAGCGTTCACTGATTTTAGAGACAGGACTTGAAAAGAAATTGGAATAAACGGTTTCGACTTTGTATGATTTTTTTTTTTCATTTTTGGTTCCCATGTTTTCCCCTACGGTTTCAAAGCTTAAATAACTGATAAATGCATCAAAATTTGGTCCTGCCAAATAAAATACATCACTGGATTCATGGCTTTAAAAAAATCTATAGCAAGCCATTGTAATTGGTCCCGTTGTTTTTTAATATTTTTAATATTTTTTTTTCTATTTTGGGTCAAATTTTAAGAAAATTACCCCTCCCTCCGGAACGGGGGGAAATAGACCCCCCACCCATACGATTTTTTTTTTTTCGTCTGAATCTAACCTATAAGTTCTGACTATTTTTTTGTGTGTTATAAGAATCACCCTTACTCCATTATTTGTACCTTGAAGTGAAAAAAGGGAGACCAGAAATAAAAATCTGAAAAAATTAGGGAAATTGTTTTTCAATGTTTTGAATCGAATGATGGCTATCCAAGACAATGTCCAATTTAAGGACCACCCTAATGTATATAGAAAAAATACAGGTTGTCCCCTAATTCGTCAATAATATTTTAGGGTATGATTCCTGGACATATTCAAAAAAACAAACTGTATGGGGGAAAGTTGCATCTCCTCCCCCTGAGACAGGGTGGTAAAATTTCTGAAATATTGGCTTTAAATGCAAAAAAAAAAATATTAAAAATCAAAAAAAGCCCATACAATAATGTGCTATAACTAAAACTAGTCAACAATCCATTGTTTTATTTGTTTTTTTTTTTTAAATCAAGTTGTTTAAGCGAATAGTTTTTGAGAAATTAAATTTCAAAGTCAAAAAGCGAATGGTTTTTGAGAAATTAAATGTCAAAGAAAAAAAAATCATTTTTTTCAAATTGATATTTTCAAAATTTTTCGCTTTCAACTGCTACTTCTGTGTTCAATATTCAATGCCCTAATTAATTTTTAGTCAACTACCGAAAACCGAATGTAAAAATCTTTCTTAGTTTTTGAAAAATTAAGAAAAAACAAAAAGTACTTTTCCCAAAAAACCCGAAAAAAGAGTATAATTTAGTTAATTTCTCAAAAGCTAAGAAAGATTTGTACGTTTGATTTTCGGTAACTTCTAAAAATTAACAATGACAGCCCTATTTTTTAGTTCATTTTTATCTTAGCTTAAAAAAAAGTAGCATGTTAAATACAACAACAATACGGAATTATACCAGTTTGTTTTTGTAATTAACATCATGCTACTTTTTTCAATAGGACAGGACTATTTTATATCGAACAACTACAAACATTTTTCAAGTTTTGATCTGTGGTTCAACAATTTTAACTCACCGATTTCAACGGTTTTACTGATGTTCAACGAGCTTGTAATTTTTATTACAACATTTGTCTTCAATCGTCTGTACCAGAGAATAAAATGAGTCGAGTAATGTTCATGAACATTGAATACTCACTCGAAAAAAGCGAGTTCAAACAAACAAAGTCAACACAACCAAAATGTTTGCGAGTTTTCATGTTCATGAGTATGATGACACGTAAGTCAGCACACTCATCAAACGAGTACAAATGAGTATACCTTGCAACCGATTTCAAATGGTTTCGAATAAAAACGAGTCAGGCGCTCGTGACCATACTGTTCACGAATCACGATCAGTATGATCAAATATACTCGAATCGTGGCGGAAGATGTGTGTTCGAGGTCTGTTGATGACGATGGGTAGGCAAGCAATTTTGTGTGGATTGGTGGATGGTGGTTGGTTTTTGTGATGTAATTTTAATTTCTTTTTGTTCATTATTTCGACTAATAAGAAAGAGATGTTTCTCGGATTATGTGTTTTCAAAATAATAAAAATAGATGAAATGAAATTTGTTTAACTTGTTTTATCTAACTGAATTAAAAAAGTATAATGATATCCAAGCTAAATAAAATAAAAAAAGATATAAGAGAAGAAAATGAATAAAAATAAATAAAACAAAGAAAAAACTAATAAAAACTTAAAAGCTATGAAACTATTTTTTAAATTATAGTTTAGATATATCTGTTTAAAAAGATTATAATGTATTTTAGAAAAGCCTTTATTGAATATTATTTTTATTTTATTATTAAATTGTTGATCCTCTTAAATTGCCGTCGTTGAGTGAAATAGGATTTATCTTCAAATTCGAATTCACACCCATCTAATTGTTGACAGTATCTGGGTTCAATCTCGTTCTTTTTTCAGTTATTATATTTCCAGACTGTGAAAACGCTCGTTCTGATGCTGCTGATCTTGCAGGGATGCAGTTGATAGTTTAATGAGCTTGATGAAGACGTTTGAATATATTTTTATTTTCAAACCACCATTGAAGCAAATTTATAGTCCCGTTTGAGTTGTATTTAATATATCTTGCAATTTCAATATCAAATGAAGTTTCGTTCGTTGTCGAATTTTGAACCATAAAGTCGGAGAAAAGGTCTCTGGCACTAGATGAAGTAGATGGTTGATCTTCAACATTGCCAACAGATGTAGAAAGCACTGTCGGAACTATAGACGATTTCCGAAAGTATTTGCATTTTATTGCATGGAGGATATGATAATGTTGCAGCTTTGAAAACAATTATTTTTATATATCATTTTGAAGGCGTTTAAAAATCTCCAACGTACAAACAAAAGTACCTAAATATCCTTTTCAAAAGAATGACTTAAAACCGCAGTATCCCAAACTTTCATGTGGCATTCGTGTGTAGGTATATAATATACCTTACTTACAAAAAGGCATTTGTCACGATATTGATGATTATATGTCATATAATTGCATTTCCTATATATCGACCCATTCATAAATCTTTTTAACATCCTCGCAAAAAAAACAAAGACCAGTTTTTGTTTCCTGATAATTCAACCCATCCCTAAAAAAACACTAGACAGTATACCTAGACCCAAAAAACGAAAAGAGTTAAAAGAGTTAAAATAAATCCAAAAATACAGCATTATACATACCGCATTTTTATTAGGGTCGCATACCTATTATAATTACATAAATACCTAATCTACATACATAAGTACATTTGTCGCAGATATTGACGATCATGTGTTGCATCTTCTTACCAACCCAATAAATCTATTCAATAGATACAAACCAAAAACAACAGGAACAAGTTTACTTCTTGCAAAATTGCAAATTGAAACCAGCGACCATAGAAACAATGAATAGATAAATAAATACATAAGGAATCTACCTACCCGTCCACAAACTATGATGCAAGACCAACGACCGATCCACGATCACATTGCCTTTGGCTATTCATGATGTTCACGATATTTTCGAATACCCATTTTCTTTCGAGTATACTCGCTTTGTTTTGAGTACCCGAAAATTGTTGCAACTGTTCATGAGTAGTTTTGATTGTGGATATAGAAGGCATCAGATACTGAGTTCGAACAATTTGTTTGACTTGACTTATGAGTATTTTTACTCGTGGATAAAATGACTTACGAGTATAGAGGCGGAACGATCGAGTATGAACGATCATAAACAGAAATTGGATTTTGTTCGAACTGATTCGAACACGCTCATTTTAATCTCTGGTCTGAACACACAATTTTGTCTGACAACATTGTCAAAAACGTCATTGTCAGGTAATTGTCAGACGACAATCTGACAAAAAATTGTCAGGTATCTTACAATCGTCTGAACACACAATTTGTATCATGTCAGACGATTAGGACATTGTCAGACTCATTGGTCATTGTCAGATGTTTTAATTGAAAACATCTTACAATTGCTGACAATTTCTTCATTGTCCGAAATGTCAATGAAACCCATCGGTTGGATTCGAATTGGTTAAAGAGAGATAAATTGGAAATTTGTAGTTTTTGCACAACTGAATAAATAAATTCAAAAAGAAAATAACTATAATAATAATAAAATTTAAATCTATCTGCCCGAAGGCAAAATCGAAGTTGTTTTAAGTTTTTGTGTATTATTCGTGTTATTTGTTATTTTTGTCTTAATTACCTACTTCATAAAAATTGAAAAATGTTCTGAAGTGGCAAAGTCAAGAGCGGCTGGACGTCGACATAAGAAAGCGTAAATGGCGTTGGATTGGTCACACACTGAGGAAACCAAACGATGAAATTGCAAAGCAGTCCTTTGAATGGAATCCTCAGGGTGCACGGCGGGTTGGAAGACCAAGAACAACATGGAAATCAACTGTCTTAGCGGAAGCAGAATCCCAGAGAAAGACGTGGCCCCAGCTAAAGTACCTTGCAGCAGACCGTGAAGGATGGAGACGTTTTGTTGACGCCCTATGCCCCAGCCGGGGTTACAGGACACGATGATGAAAGGATGCACCTTCACAGTCAACAAAGCCACCATCTCCCACAAAAAAAAAAGAAGTGTTATCGCAAGAAAGTGGAACGTGAATGGTCGCATGAAAATATTTTAAAATTGATTCATTGAGATCGTGGAAACAGGAATTCGGAACAGGTACTGAAGAGACCGAAAAGCATCGCCAGTAGCTAGGTAGCGTAATGTCAACGCAAGCCGCTCATCCGCTCACCAAAGCAAGAAGGTCGTCGAATTGCTTAGAGTCCATTCGCAGAAAATTCCGATACAACTCCGGTTCCTCACTTCGCAATTCGACGAGCAATTTCGAATAAAATCCTTCCTGCTGTCGACGAGCCACCCAATCCTTCGGTATCAATCGTTATAATTTTTCACTTGTTTCATTCCGAAATGCTGAGTTAGTTTAAATATAATGTCAACGAAGGCACCCCACGCTTTTAGAACAGTGATATTAATTTTCTGGTCAGTAATTTTATTCTCATGCTAAGAATTATTTTTTACGTTTTAGTTTGATTAACTCTTAAAGCATGTTTTTAGCTGTTTAAACTATAATTTTTTCCCAATAACATCTTTGGCTATTTGGTACAATTCTCGGATATCTCCTCTTCTGGCAGCGATTTCCGCATTGTCTGCGAGTCCATCTAACCTCACCCTCTTGTCACGTCTCACACAACGATAGACCATCTTATGTGCAATGCGGTGCTCTCTTCGCAAGTCAGCCTTTTGTTGAATATCTGCTTCGGCATTTATTTGAATTTTCAACGATTTGCGAAGTTCGATTTTATCCCAGGTGTCTTGGGATATTCAAGAATCTCTAACTCTCGTCCGCTTGGGTACAGTTTCGGACCCAGCCTCCATAAAAACACATTTTATTTCAACCCACATCTCATCAATTGTTGAATGTTGGGTTCCGTTTAATGACGAGGCTCTGTCGTTAAGGGTGGTGACATAGTTTCGACATATGTTGGGGTCATTTAAGGCATTCTTTTGAAAAGGCAAATTTTGAACGAAACCTTTCTGTCATTAGTCTCGCAGCAATGGGCGCCCATGAAATCAAACTACGCCTCGCTTCTTCGTTCAACATAGTCCCGCCACCATGCAGTCTTTGGCCACCCTCTCTTTCATCTTCCCCGGAATACAGCATTCTCGTTTGTCCAGTGTCTGATCGGTATTCAGCTCTTCCTCTCCACTTAGTTTCGCTTATGCCCAGGATACTGATCTTTAGGTGAAGCATTTCACGCTCAACCTGATCGTATCTACCTTCACTGTACAAGCATCGAACCAAAGATAATATAACAAGTAATTGTTATATTTATCTTTGATCGAACGTTCCATGCTCCGAATTTTCGTACGTATGCGATAGCCAAAAGTAATATTTGCGCTTCTTGAAAGACTTCTTCTATTTGTCAACGATTCATTTATTACTATGGCATCTTGATTCACGCTCGTACATGAAAGATGCCGCACCCATAAATCCGATGTGCGGTTTACTGTAACTGAAGTTGCAGAAGGATACCTCTTGGGGACTCATTTCCATGTTGCCAAAGTTCATGTATTTGCACATATCCTTCCACCATGGTGTTTTCCTAGATACGATTAATAATATACATAAGCTCAGATTTGACAGGCACACCCGCCTTTTATATAGTCAAACACATAATTGCTCGAGGCCGCTCACTATGGGAAAACAGACGCTTTTTGTAGCCGCCCAATATGGGTTACAGACGCTACTTTCGTTGCTGCTGTCGTTGGCTTTTCAAAAAAAGGCTCCTCCGCCATCAGACTATCATGCCGTTGGCCACCACCTGCAGTTCATCCGCCTTTAGGGGGCTTTTAAACATCCCGACGACAAGTTTGTGCCCTGACCAACATCGCTGGGTTGTCTGCTTATCCCGGCATCCACTCGGTCCCCCTGCACGTTAGCGTTACCAGCTCTTTACCACGCGGAGGTGTGTATAGGGATTTTCCTTTCATTGAGCCTAGAGCCGAAGTGGCGTCCTAGCACTTCCAGTACTTTTAGAGAGCAATTTCATCCTTATCATGTCAAAAACAAATTACCTACATAAAAAAAAGGTTCCTCCAAAAAAAACGCACGGGTTTCAGTTTCCTAGCCGGACTATATTTTTTTATTCTATACGAAAAATAAAGCAATATATCACATTCAAAAACCATTATTTAAAACTTATGGTAAGTGTTTAATCATCAAAGCCTTATCGGCAGAAATCAAGAAAAGGAAGCTCTGTGAAAAAGTCATAAAACTCACCACTAACTGTTGCTATATACTGCATAAAGAAACCAAATGCTTTTCCGATAAAATGACGGAATTAAACTTTTAATACATATTTGGGGTCATTTGCGACAGATAGCGACATATAAAAAGTTAAGATTGCTTTTCTGGAAAAAGTTTGTGAATTGATTTGGTGATTTTCATACTCTAAAAATTGTGAAACAGCTAACTAACTTGCTACAATAAACTAAGTCACAGCACCAAGGGAATAAGAAAGAACACTCTATTAAAAAAAAAACACCAAACATCCTCCTCATACATATCATATAGTACCAATCAACACTACCTCAAGTGCAGGGGATAACTTCCATAGTAGAACGGGAGGAAAACTTAAAGAGAGTTAATACTTTCACTTGATAGATTCTACAAAGATATTCATTTTTTTCATTTATGAATGTACCTTATTTTTTTTCCTAGTTATGATATTAAAGATGAAAGGTATTACATGGCTAGTTTCGCTCAAAAAAAGTTTTTGAAGTTGTGGTGTTATGGTAATTTTGCTGCCCCTCTGTACCTATGTATTTCGGAATGTATCTCTATCTACGTACATATAAGCCACAGTACACATATCTAAGGTATTATCTTGCGCATGTTGTCCGAAATGAGAACTGTCAAAGAAATAAAAAGCTTGAAATAATTGTATTTACTAATAAATAAGTAACAAATGAACACATAACACACAACAAATTTGATGTTTCAACGAGTGGGGGTCACGGGATTCGCCGTTTTCCACTGATTTTGATGGATGCGCAGAACTGAACAAAAATGAAAACGCTAATGATATTACCTTTAATATGTGTACTGTAAATATAAGCAACTACATACAACCTAAACGGCTGATTTAATTTATACTAAGCGTGTTTTGTTGGTTTTTGCTTGTTTTTTTTGGGACCAACTCACACAGAAGTATTTGCCTATACAAATCGGACAAAACACGATTTCTCAAATTACAAAATTGTAAAGTGAACTTTTTATCCGGACGATAGTTTATTCTCATGGAACAATACTGCCCTCATAAGGAAAAAAGGCTTATCTCCATTTTAGTAGTTTTGAGATAAATGCATTTTAATGATTTTGCTTTTCTCGCCTTCAAATTAAATGAAATAAATATTTTAAAGAACGATTTCTTATTAGAAAAAATTATGTTATTTTACTTTGCAATTTTGGTGATGACTTAGAAAAATGAACTTTCGACTTTTAGGCCTTGCGTAGGCCCAAAAGCAACTTGATTGAAACCTAAATTGAAAGTTGCGTTCGTGATTTGTAGCCATTTGCAATTGGAAATATGAATTTTTAGCTTTACACAAATATAATATTATTATTATGCCCCGCCCTCTTACCCCTCCCAACCCGCGCGCGGGGAGGTTCTTATTTCTTTTGTTATATTAAGTTATATTAAATGAAAAGTTATTATTTTTAATTAAATGTTATTTTAAAAATCATTATGTATTGTTTTTTTTTATAAAAAATAAATATTGGGTAGCAAGAGTTTATGAGCTTTGAATTTGGCTTAAGAGCCAATTTGTTTATCAAGTTGTTTTTTATTTATTTGTTAATTATCCGATTTTAAGTATACTACTTAACGGTTCAAATTATGCTACTAACTATATTCTTAGGACGGTAGAATAGACTGTATATGTTGCTTTTGCGTTCTTGGATTTGATCAAATCTAACATCACAATTTTTACTTGTGATTTATATATTGACACCTGGTAAGTTGCTTTCCACACCTACTAGTAGTCAGTGCAGGTAGCTTACTTGGGAGATAGATTTTTTTTCGATTTGACGTTCAATGTATTTCCCATAAGAGAAATGCAAAACATGGTCTTGTTAACATAAATTTTCCTAATAACTTTTATATAAATGGGAATATTATATTATGAGTGAAATAGAATGAAAAAACATATGAGTTTATAAATCAAACGTAAAATAACGGGTGATTTTTTAAGAGGTTTAGAACTTTAAAAAAAAAAAAACACAAAAAATTCGAAAAAATGAATGAAATATTTATTTGAATCGATAGTTTGAACCTTGCAATTTAATGTTTAAAGATAATTTCATGCAAATGTTGACCGCGGCTGCGTCTCAGGTAGCCCATCCGCTGAGTCCAATTTTGGCATACTCTTTCACACATATCGGCCGGTATCTCACGAATGAATGCATGGATGTTGGCTTCCAGTGCGTCAATCGAAGCGGGCTTGTCCCTATAGACATTAGCCTTGACATACCCCCACAAAAAATAATCTAATGGTGTCAAATCGCACGATCTAGGCGGCCAATTGACCGGCCCGAAACGTGAAATTAACTGTTCACCAAACTCGCCTCGCAATTGCGCCATTGTTTCGCGTGCTGTGTGGCATGTGGCACCGTCTTGTTGGAACCACATATCATGCAAGTCAAGAACTTCCATTTCGGGCAAAAAAATGTTTGTTATCATCGCTCGGTAGCGTTCACCATTGACAGTAACGCTGCGATTCGCATCATCTTTGAAGAAATATGGCCCAATAATGCCGCCGGCCCATAAACCGCACCAAACAGTGGCTTTTTCGGGATGCATTGGTAGCTGTTGCAATGCTTCTGGCTGATCTTCACTCCAAATGTGGCAATTATGCTTATTTACGTACCCATTCAACCAAAAATGAGCCTCATCGCTGAACACAATTTTTCGATAAAAAAGCGGATCGAACCGAGCACGAATTTTGATAGTAAAATTCAATAATTTGCAAGCGTTGTTCATTTGTAAGACGATCCATGGTTAAATTGCAAACCAAACTGAAGCTGTTTGACAGTGACACAAGGTACTAAACACACGTCAGCTGTCAAAACCAGTGTTGCCAAAACCAAACCAGCTAAAAAATCACCCGTTATATCAAAACTGATTGTTAAAACACTTTAATTTTTGTATGAAAAATGTAAAAAAAAACACCTCTACAACTAGAAGCAACAACAACATTGCTCGATTGAGAAAAAAGCTACACAGGGGCGTAGTCAGGATTATTTAAAACATGAATTGTTCTCTTTTCTTCGTAAAATATACTTATTTGTTGTTAAAACGAGGTTCTACGAATAGTTAATTTTTTTTTGTGAATAAATTTTCTTGCTAAATTTTATTAAAAAAATTCTTTTATTTTCGAAGGATGTTTTAAAACTATGAATTGAAAAATTTAACTCAGAATTGAAAATATGTAGCAGTTTTGTTGTTGTAAGAAATACCTATTCAGATAATTTTATCATTTTTTAAAACTTCTTATCAAATTTATTTAAAAAAAAAAAGAATCTGGGTAAATAGCCTAAACGCAAAAAAAAAAAAAACAAAATTTTACCTTCATATACAAATACAAAATATAATTAAAAAATAAAACCCTCTATATTATATTCAATTAGGGGTGTCACTAACCCCAAGGATTCACTAGTTTCTAAATATAAAATACATTTTAAAAACTTATTTCACAAACGGGGCCAAAAGATTTAAGTCCTCTTTCGGTATAAGGAGAGTACAAATACACGAACGCAATGCATAAATAGATGCAAATATTACACACCTACATTCATCCTTATACAAAAATTTTCACAAAGCTTACCTAGTAAGCTTTTTCTAATAATAATAAAATTATATAAACTTTCTTAATAATTGACCCTAATCTCTTAAACCTCCTTCCCTGACTACGCACATGATATCATTTTGGCTGACGACATGAATCCATTTTGGAAAGCAACAACAACAATACAGGTTTCTTTACATTTTTCATCTGCAAAATAAAGGAAATTATTCATAAGTTTGGATACATATTCTTTTTGATTTTCAAAGTAACATTATTTGTTATTGCATTGCAACTATAATATAGATAAGTATTCATATAAAATTAATTAGTACAATAAAAGTTTTCAACAGCATTTTTTGGTTTTCTCTTATGGGAAATGCATTGAATGTCAAATCGGAAAAAAATCTATCTCACAAGTAGGCTACACACGCTGACTGCTAGGTGCCGTGACTCCATTCGCCAATAGGTAATAAAAGAAGTATTATCTGAATCTTAAACTAAAATCCGATTCCGAAAGCTCTTTTCGAAATAATAATGAAAAAAAACGAAACAAAAAATAATTAAGAAATAGCTCTTTCTCATCTTTGAAAACACCACGCATTCCATAATATTCACTATTCGTATTATAAGGATAGTAAAAGGGAGGATACTTTTGACGCACAGTCTCCGTCTTGCTTTCGTTGCATAGACATCGTCTTCCAATAAGCGGATCTTTTCATTTTTAAGTGTATTATCATCTCCCTCTCTTTTAAACCGGTTTGCTTTTCAGTACCTATTTAATTTTTTTTTTTTCTCCTCGCGAATCTGTTATTTACTTCAAATTAATAGAGAAGTGTTTCATTTCCTATACGGCCCTTTCCCAACGGGCTAAAATGTATGGGAACAGATTTAAGGGGTTATCTTCGGATACGCCCCTTCACTCTCCACCCATACACTCTCCCCCCCACTAAAAGAACAAAGCAAATAATCAATCAAGAAGAATATCCTCAACTCCCTCTCCGATCAACCAACAAAAATCCAAAATTCGTTTTGATCTCATCAATAGATGAAGAGAAACCCCTTACAAGTGTAAGTGTTTTTGTGTTAAAGAAAGCTATTGATGCGATAAGCAAAGAATATGACAGCATTAGTCAGCTCCGCGATGGGAACATTCTCATTCTTGCAAAGAACAAAAAAATAGCGGATAAATTTATAGCGGTCTCTAACTTAGCAAATCAATGACCCGTTAAAGTGAAATATCATGATCGTCTTAACTCGTGTAAAGGCATCGTGTTTGCACCATTTCTTATTAATACCCCTGAAGCTGAAATTGTTTCTGAAATGGCCACTCAAGGTGTCACGGAAGTGTACAAGTTCACAAACAAAATTGATGGGAAACTGGTTCCCACTGGACTTATGCTCTTCTCCTTCGACCTTTATCAACCACCAAATACGGTGGAAATTGGTTTCTATAAAGAAAGGGTTAAGGAATATATTCCTAACCCAATGCGCTGCCGCAAGTGCCAAATTCTTGGCCACACCATTAAAAGGTGTACCAAAGATGAAGCTTGTGGAACTTGCAATCTCCCACCTCATGATAACGCCCCCGAAAGTTGTACACGTGTTATGTGCGCAAACTGCCCCCCAACTGCCGATCCTCACCCATCCTCGTCCGTTAAATGCCCCAAATACATAAAAAATAAAGAAATTCTGACAATAAAAACCAGAAACAAATGCAGCATGTCTGAAGCTAGACGCCTATACAATATTGTAAACCAGTTCAGACCAATTTCAACACAACTTCTTACACTGAAATAGCAAAGGTAGGTAACAATAGTTCCTCCGATAATGCCGCTCCATGTGAAAAGCCAAAAACATCAAACACAAATAAAATAACAACAGCTAAACCTAGCTTTGCTGACAATATTCTAAAACCCAAATATAATTTTTCCCATTCCATTTCTGCCTCCTCTTCTTTCTCAAACCTTGTGAATACAAAAAAAAACTTCAAAAGCACCAGATAACCTAAAAACACGTGTTACACATGAAACTCAACCTGGTTCCCAAAAAGAACCAAAAAACAATGAAACTATCCAACCATCTTCTTCAACTATCCCCACTCAAACAAAAAACAACGAGCCTGAAAATATGAACGTCTCTGATGCTGAGTCAGATTTTACAGATGACGTTAATAAAATATCACCCATTTCTTCTATTACTCATTCTCTCATACAGCAAAAACAATATTTTTTACCTTTAAATGAAAATTATGAAAAAGAACCCGACTTATAATAAACCACCCGCAAACACGACCCCCGCTGGCTGTTCGTCGAGACGCTTGGACCATGGATATGGTCCAAGCGCCTAGACCACCGGGCAGCGGGGTCAAACTATCAACGCCAACATACCATCATCTTCTTTTGTATCACAACAGCAAAAAAAAGTCAACCCCACTCCTCAAATCAAAAACTTACTTAAAGTTCTCCAGTGGAACATGAAAGGATACTTAAATAATTATGATGAGCTCAATATCCTTATAAGAGAACATTCACCTTGTTTTATTTCTTTACAAGAAACTCACTGTTCCATCCAATCTACTCATATTATTCCAAAATCTTACACCGGTTATTTTCATAACTTTCCCACAAACGTGACAAATAAACAAGGTATTGCTGTTTTAATAAAAAACAATATACCGCATAAACAGTTATCAATTAACTCCAATCTACTGGTCCTCGCTATAGAAATACAAACTGCTATTAAATTAACGATAATTTCTATTTATATTTTACCGGATCAAAACTTCAACAATAAAGATTTAGAAGATATTTTGAGTCATATAAACACCCCCGTTTTATTAATAGGAGATGTAAACGCTTGGAATGTGCTATGGGGATCGCCTAAAACCAACGCTAGAGGCTCTATTGTAGAAGATTTTATTTTAAGCTCCAACCTATCAATTTTAAATGATGGATCGCCCACGCATTTATCAACACATAATACCTTGACGCACATCGATATTAGCTGCTGCTCTGACTCTTTGCTACCAAAGGCTACATTTCACACCTTAGACGACCTATATAATAGTGACCACTTCCCTTTAATTACAACTTTTGATTTAGGATCATATAATATACAACCTTCTAACTCACCCAAATTTATAACGGATCGAGCAAACTGGCCTAGTTTTGGCTTTAATATAAATAAATATATGTCAAATAAACCCGTAGATTCTAATCCAAACAAAGAAGCGGCATTATTTCTAAGAGCAATTCGATATTCCGCTAACATATCAATACCGCAATCTAATCCCAAGATACAAAAAAGAGTAGTACCTTGGTGGACCGCTGAAATAGCTAACCTTAGATCTATAAAGGTAGATGCCTGGAAAAAGTTTAAAAAAAACCAGAACCAAACAAACTTAATAAATTATAAGAAGACAAATGCCGCTTTCCGCCGTCAGGTCAAAATTAGCAAAGCCAAAAATTTCAATGCTTTTACTTCCACTATAAATAGAAATTCAACCACCTCAAAAATATGGAGCAACATCCGTTGTTTAACAGGGAACTTTTCCCCTAAAATAATAAAATGTATAGTTTCCCCCCTAGGCCCTATATCAAACCCATCTGAAATTTGTAATTACTTTGCTAAAATTTGGTCTGATGAATCTAGCGACATTAACTTTCCCCAGAGTTACTGCATAGAAAAAAATGATTGTCTTAATAAAAACATTCAAATATCTACAACTGACACTTCTGCTCTCTATATCGAAAACCGCATAGAACTCAGAGAACTTGATAGCTGCCTAACAAAACTCAAAGGCAAAACCCCAAGTAGGGACAGAGTATCCTACCCGATGCTCAAAAACCTACCCCTCGAAATAAAACTTAGACTTTTGAACTTATATAACAATATTTTTTCAACTGGGGTTATACCTCTGAGTTGGAAAATCGCTTGCGTAATTCCAATACCAAAACCTAAAAAAGATATAGCTTCAACTAGTGGATATCGTCCAATTTCTCTTCTTCCATGTATTTCTAAAATCATGGAAAAAATTATCGCAAAACGTCTCCAATGGTTTACTCAAAAAAAAAACCTAATAAGTCCTAACCAAGTAGGTTTCAAACCAGAAAAGGGCTGCATTGATGCGCTCCTACATATAGATAGCTACACAACAAACGCCCTATCATCCCGCAATCGTGTTTCAATCCTATCAATTGACTTCGAGAAGGCATTCGATAAAATTGGCATGCATCTAGTTCTGAACAAGCTACACTCTTGGAGGGTAGGGCCTAAAATAATGCAATATGTGAAATCGTTTTTAACAAACAGAAGATTTTGTGTTAAGGCCAACAACTGCTTCTCTTCAACATATCCACTATACAATGGAATTCCTCAAGGATCTCCCCTATCGGTGATCCTATTTCTCATTGCTTTTCAAGAAATATCAAATATTGTGGATAAGCACAAACTTCTGGATCATTGCATCTATGCAGATGACCTTTATGTGTTGAGCAAATGCAATGATATAGACAAAACTAAAGAACTTTTCACTAACCTGATAAATGAAATTCTAGTGTGGTCGAAAACATCTGGCGCAAAGCTTTCACTTGAAAAATGTAAAATTTTACACATATGCCGTAAACTTAGTTGTTCTCGATCATTAACACTAAATATAAGTAGTATTATTATTAACTCAGTCGATAAATTAAATATTCTAGGACTAATTTTTAATTGTAAATACAAATGGAATGATCATATAACAAATCTTATAAAGAGCCTTGCTGGCAGAGTAAATGTTATTAGTTATTTAGCATATAAGAAAAGTAGTGCACATTTAAATACCTTATGTAATGTTGTCCGAGCACTTCTACTTAGCAAAATTGATTATGGCCTTTGTATATACGGCAGTTGTCCTAAGTCCACACTAAAAATCATCAAACCATTGTACCACCATGCAGCCAGAAGGAGTATCAATGCTTATCCCACCACTCCAATCAAAAACATACTGGCAGAAGCGGGACTGCCTTCAATCGAAGAACAAATAGTAACAACAAGAGGGAAATGTTTTGCTAAACTGTCTTTCTCATCCGGATCCATAGTCGAAAAGTACTTCAAATCTGCAATACACCGGCCTATCCTTAAAGAAACATCATCAGCAATAACGAACATCGTTTTAGCTGCAATAGAAATGAACTTTCCACTGGGACCTTTCGCCAAGTTTAAGCCTTTTCACCCACCTTGGACAATCAAAGATTCTTCTTTTATCCTTGACCTAAATTCAAATCGAAAAAGCAGTACCGACAACAAATTCTACCGTGCTCTTTACAAGGACATCTCCACCGAATTTAGATCAAAAGGATGGTCTTTTCTCTTCACTGACGGATCTAAAATACCAGAAAGCGTTTCGTTTGCTGTTGTCAAAGAAGACGGATCGCTAATCAGCACGGGTCTACTATGCGAACAAGCATCGATTTTCACTGCAGAGGCGCATGCCATATTGGAAGCTGCCAAAACTGCTCTAAATACCCACGGCAAATACATTATTACAACTGATAGTATATCAGTTATAAATGCTGTCCGTAATGATAGATACAATGTCACCGTTATTAACAAAATAAGAGACATCCTTATTCGTTCACCTAAAAAACTTAAAATAATGTGGGCCCCCGGTCACACAGGAATACAAGGAAACGAATATGCTGATGAAGCAGCTAGCGTGGCGCACAAAATGCCACTCTTCCTTTTTGAAACGCTTACTAAAAAGGATCTAGCAAATGCCATTCAAAATATAAACTCGAAAATTAGTCTAGACTTATGGAAATCATATATTCACCATTACGCCACTATTAACCCGGAACGCGACAAGCCAATCTACCCAACATCTACTACAAAACTCGCAAATACAAATTTCCTGAGACTCCGATTAGGCCATACATCCGTCACTCATCAACATCTACTCCGAAAAGAAAGCCCTCCGATTTGCACAACATGCAACGCAGTCATCGACATCAAACACATCTTGGGCTTAGGACAATGTTCACTGCCCAGTTCCATTATAATTGATATCTTTAAAAACAACTCTGTTATCTCAATTTTAAAAGCTCCAACTACAGAAAATATATCAATAATTGATGAATTTATAAAATTATCTAAGATCTCTATATAACCTATATCCATAAAAACACAATGTTAACTTCTAGTATTATAACTATGTATATATTATTTAACTCTTAATTTTTATTTAAGTATTAACTAACTAAACATTAGAGCCGTTAGTCTCTGCAGCTTGAGCTCTTAAACTAATATTACCATTGTTATTATTTATGTAATTATATTGTTAATAAATAATAATAATAATAATACTTTTGACGGGTTCCAATGTTGGAACCCGCCAAATTTGTATGAGATGCGACTTCTTGGTAACTTTATATTCTTTGATTTAAGTTTTGTTCAACTGTTAAGAGGGAAATACCCGTTTCTGTTTAAAAAAAAGTATTTTTTGAAGTTTAATATTTTAGGCTAGAACAGGTTCTGATTAAAAATTCTTAAAGGCTTTATAGATAAGAGCTTCGTGTAGAAATCAAATAATTCTTAAGTGGGTAGATCCTCTTATTTTCGTCACCTCTTCAAGTACTACTAAAATTGCTATTGATGGCTCATATGATTTGGAAAACATTTTCGAAACGAATAACTCGCAGATCAAAACATCAGATAGGTTATCATTTAAAAAATATTTTTAATAAGATAATAAGAAGTTGTTTTCCAGTACCAACAAAACCAAAAATTTGTCCGATGACGTTTAATTATAAATTTTCTGCAACAAATAATATGATACAAGTTTGCACTACTTCAACCGCAGTATTATAATTGAAGAACACAATACTAAACGTTTGCAAAAACAATAGGTGTCTTTTTTAAGTAAATTTTGTAAATTTCGACTACAACATCGGTTCACTACTTTTAAATAGGTATTAACTTTGAAAGTTTCAACATTAAATAGGAACTGGTTTAATAGAATAATGAACGCGATATCTTGTAGTTACACGACATTTATGAACTCGGTCCATATTCGTGCATTTACATTAAAAGGAATGTTTTATTTTTTTCCGAATTAATAAACCCTAGACAGACAACCGCAATAAATATGCTCAAAATAAAAAGCGAATTTGTTTATCACAAAGATGAAGAATCACATGTGGGCTCCTAGTCTAAAAATAAATTGTACGTTTTCAAAAAAGGCAAAACAAAAACAGTCCTGAAGTAAATAGTACGGAGTGTTAATTAATATGCACAAGTAAGTACCTACATCATGTATCTATTTTTATTTTTATCGCAAGAGTTATAATCCACTTGAACTAGGTAGAGTAGGGCTAGTACATCTGACCCAGTCGTGCATTTAGTTTGATTTTGTTTTACAAATATTATTATAAACAGAATAAATGTTCATAACTGACAGGTGGTTTAATGTTCGCAGGTTATCTGAAATAAAGCCAGACAGAATATGTGATTAGCTGTTTTAGGTGCTTTGTGTTGTTCTAAATACCACACGTAGGAAGATATCGCATACATGTATAACCTCTTCTGTATTTTCATTACTACAAGGATACCCTGGACCAGATATTTCAGTATCGGTTTGTATGAGACTTTACATATATGAGTGTATATGCATCTACTTATATTACTTGTTTAATTTTTACCCACCCACACACACAACAGCAGTCCTTACATTTTTCTTTCTCTCTACCCTATTCTGAATTTCCACACACTACTACTTTCACATGATTAAATTTTTAACTCAATATTATTTGTGTTGTTGTTTTGTTCAAAAGCTAAAGCTTACAAAAGAAATATCATCTGGGATTCAGATCGGGGAACTTACGTAATCGTGAAACGCTTTAGCTTCTGATGAATGGTCACACTGGTCTCTTCGTTCTGGTGCTGCGCAGTACAAGTCCCAAAATACACTGAAAAAATGGGAAACATTTTGAAAAATAAATACTTTTAAATTTGTGGCTTTTTAAAGAAAGGGATATCAAGAGTCATCGAAGTTACAAGTTTTAGAGAGGGTTTCTTAACTAAGTGTTCCCACTTACCACCACCACGTGTGAAGAAACCCAGGCGGCTCCCCTAATGTTATATTCTTCTCCCAACGGATCTATTTTAATAAATGAAAACAACGCACATACATGAGATTAGAATAAATTTAATTAATTATTTAGTTATTTCTTATATTATATTATATTTTAACGATGATTTATTTGATTTAAACTTACTTCAGAAAGAAATGTCTGTGCCGCCTTCTGTGCGCCAACGTGCAGCAGGTATTCATAAACGTAAAGGGCAAGTCTGAAAACGAAAGAAACAAATAAATAATAAAACATAAGCAAGGGCTATAATAATAATAGCAATTTTCAGGGTGATAATCTTCATAGAGGCTCAATTCTCATATAATTTATGTAAATTGTAATGCTAACAAAAAAAAAGAAAGTATTCAAGTGGCAAAGTGCAGTAAGTATGTATATCATCGAATCGCTAAATTAAAAAAAAGTTATGTGAGGCAAAACACATTGAAAACAACGGAAGAGTCAGTTTTTTCATGATTTTACCAAATTTTCAAAACATAAAATAAATTAAAATAAATTTGGTGGCGCGGCAGCTCGTGGAGAACCAGGGCCTAGTTACTAACAACTCTCAACCATTCCTGGGTGCGTGTTGTTTGCAGGAATGGAGGGGACTTTCAATTTTTTGTCGAGTCCGAACGGTTGAAAACATGACTTTTTTTATCAAATTCCATGTTCTAAATTAATATCGCAACAACTTGCATTAATTTTTGTATACAAATTTTTAATAATAAAAAGTACACAAATGTTTAAATTAACCGTTTGGCCGCCATCTACGATTTTGTTTCATTTTTGTTAAATATCTCAGTTCCTAGAAGCCCTACAAAAATATATATAAATATGCCGGTTATTATAGAAAAAGTATAAAAAAGCATTTAGATCTTTCTTTTAAAATTAAGCATGCCACTTAATAACTCGAAAAAAATTTAAGTCGTAGGGGCGGTTTCTTAAAAACAATTTTTTGGTAACATAAAAAACAAATTTAGTATGCCTATTTAAAGTATTTATTAATATTCATTTATGAGCCTAGTTTCAAAAAAATTATCAATCGGCTTTTGAAATATTAAATAAAAAAAAAAAAAAAAATTAATATTTTTTTTAAATCCAAAATTTATTTTTTTTTTTTATTTTGATATGCAATATTATTGAAATTTTAAAGGAGCATTCTTTTAAAAGTTTTGATTGAAATCGGTTAAGCCGTTAATGAGAAACTCGAAATTGAAATAAACCGTTATATGACAGGTACCAGTTGTAAACTTTTTACCAAAATGTACACTATACCTACAGTAATATATTGATTTTTTTTTTCAACAAAATCGTTGGAGCCGTTTTTAATATAAATAAACTTTTCCTTAATGGTTGTATGGCAAGTACCGTTATTTTTGGGCCTTCAAAATTAATTTTCCCTCTAGGCAATCACCAAAAAGTCTTAAGTTCAATATTTGAAGAAGATCGCACCATTGGTTTAGGCTTATAGTCCATTAAATAGAGAGGTTTTACCCTACAAAAGGTCGGGTAGTTCTAAATTTTTGATATGTTATATGGTATGGTCGGTAGATGAAAATTCCATAATTCCACAACCACGCCCCCTCCGCCCCCTTCAAAATCATGGAAAAACAACAAAAAATCGGAACTTTTTAAGTTTTTTGCTTATAACTTCTTTTCGGTATATATTTTCGGAAAAAAATATGACAAACATTTGTAGACAATAAAATTTCCTACAAATATGATTCGGAAAGTATTTTTGTACAACCACTACAAACCGCGCTATGGAGCTCCCAAAAAAGCCTAAAATTTCGTATTTTGTAATATTTTCAGTTTCTTCCCTCTTTACAGCACAATAGCTCCTTAACCGTCAAATTTAGGGCAACATTTGTCACAATCAATCTTGTAGATAATTTATTTGGCTACCAATTTCATGCTACCACAGTCGACGCACTCTAAGTCGAACTCCTCCTAAGTCGAATTTCCCTCTTACAAAAATTTGTTCACCATGTATTGTACATAATATGTATATTATACTCCAATCAAATTTCCAAACTTATTTATTTCTCTCTAAATCGAATTTTTGCAAAACTCTCTGTTGAGTAATTTATAATATTTTTTCATTTCCACTCATTCTTATTATATAACTGTTATACTAAATACTTTAATCTCATGATTCTCATTACTTCTTGTATTATACTTCTTAATTGTAATAAAGCTTTTAGTCATTGTTAAGCACTCACAGCGGTTGGTTATTTCTCTTGTTCTTTGATCTTCTTTAATTTGCGTAACAGGTTATGGGCCCAGATCCATATTAGAAGCAAAAGATTATATAACAGTAGTTCTTAAAACCGCGTTTTTAATTTTTTTAATTGTTTTATTAATCTCGCACGGAGGATACCTAAAAAAGGCAAGTTCAAACAACGAAGATCGTTTGATAGAAGCAGTGTGTAGGTATTGTGCAGGAATTAAATAGGAGTGCTTAACGTTAGGAAATGGCTGATGACTTGAAAATTATTGAGAAGTTGGCTGGGCAGGAGCAGTGGAATTTATGGAAGTTCCAAGTCAAAATTCTGCTAAACGCCAGTGACTTACTCAGATTTGTTGATGGAGAAGCTAGTTGTCCAGAAGTGGGTGGTACAATTAGGGCAGATAATTTGAGAGCAGCTGTGGAAGCATGGAAACGTGGTGACAGTAAGGCGCAGAAAATAATTGCCACTACTATGGCGCCGCAATCGCTATTGCATATTATAAACTGCACAACTGCAAGGGCCATGTGGTTGAAGCTCGAAACGGTATATGAAGCCAAGTCTAGGGAAAGTATCCACATGCTTCAGCAGAGATTCTATATGTTCTCTATGGATCCTGCTGATAATGTGGCGACACATATATCAAAACTACAAGCGCTTATACAACAGCTAGCAGATGTTGGTGAAAGAATCTCCGATTCGATGATAATCACCAAGATATTACTGACTTTGCCCGAAAAGTACCATCACTTCTATAGCGCCTCGGAATCCACGGATAGCCAGTCAAACGATTGAGAACCTTACTTCTAGGTTAGTCATGGAGGAAGCTCGTTTCCAATCGCATCAGTCGGTCAGTAGCTTAGATTCAGGTAACGCATTGGTGGCAAAAAAGTTTCGGAGTCATAGTGAGAAGCATGTTCGAGGGGGGCAGAAATCTAAGCAAGGTAGATGTTTTTTGTGTAAGAAAAGTGGACACTGGAAACGTGATTGTCCTGAGAGGTCAGCTAAAGGACATTCATCAAATGTTAATCGTGGACAAGCTTTCATTTGTGAAGCGGAGGTGGCTGTACAGATACAAAAGCGAGACGAGTGGCTTTTAGATTCTGGTGCTAGCGATCATATGACCAACAGGAAAGAGTGGCTTCTTAATTACACAGAATTCAAAACACCGTTGGTCGTTCGTATTGGAAATGGGACTACAATCAGTGCAATTGGCAAAGGTAGTATCGATGTTCTTTGTTTTGTCAATGATAGTTGGAAACAGAACTATATGACTGACGTTTTGTTTGTGCCAAAAATGCATGTGAATCTATTTTCATTAAGTACGGCTTTGGATAAGGGGTTACGGTTTATCTCTGACGGTTCCAAATGTCAGTTATTGAAAAACGGGACAACACTTGCAGTGGGAGTACGGGATTCAAAGCTTTTTAAGCTTCTGATAAAAGTGAAACAGTCTGATGTTGATGACGTCACTGCAAATGTAGCGGAAAAAAGAAAAGACACGTTACAATTGTGGCATGAGAAGCTTGCGCACCAGAATATCTCTCAAGTACGTCATATCTTAAGAGACCTAGAAATACCTTTCGCTGATAACCCAGAATTCTTTTGTGAAGGTTGTATGTATGGGAAGCAACATCGAGAACCATTTAAACTAAGTCAAAGCAAAGCCACAAGTATTTTAGAGCTGGTTAGCACAGATGTTTGTGGGCCAATGCAGCAACAGTCTATTGGAGGCTCACGATATTTCCTTCTATTTAAGGATAACTTTTCCCATTACAGAAAAGTCTACTTCATGAAAGAAAAATCAGAGGTGTCAAAATTTCTGAAAATTTATTTGCAAGAGGTCGAAGCTGATACAGGTGATCGCGTTAAGACGTTAAGAAGTGATAATGGGCTGGAGTTTATGAATCAAGATGTTGAGAATATATTACGTTCAAAGTATATTAAACGTCAAACAACTGTACCTTATACACCCGAACAAAATGGTTCCGCTGAACGAGAGATGAGGACAATTATGGAAGCAGCTAGGTCCATGATTCATTCCAAGAACTTGGGTTACAAATTCTGGGCTGAGGCGGTTAGCACTGCAGTTTATATTTTGAATAGATCAGGCACGAGCTCTGTGAAAGGAAAAAGTCCATTCGAGCTGTGGTTTGGCTTTAAGCCTGACATAAAGTATGTCCAAGTTTTTGGTACCGAGGTTTTTGTCCATATACCTGATCAAAAAAGGCGTAAGCTCGATGCAAAATCTAAAAAGGGGTTCTTTGTTGGCTATCAAGAAGGCGTGAAAGGGTTTCGGGTTTATATTCCAGAGAACAAGAAGATTGAAATATCACGCAATGTTGTTTTTAACAATACAAATCCTGATAGGAATACTGCGGCTACAGAAAGAAATTTGACGTCTTTTGAAGTAGCTGAGGCAGATGATGATGCTGACAATATCAGCCGTTCTGTACATCCTTCTTTGAGCGATGAAGTTTCTGACTTGGTTCCTACAGAACGCGAAGGTGAAGTTGGTAAGTTTCTACCTTCTTCGGATGGCGGTGATGCGGACGAGGTGTTTACGGGATCTAAAGGAGCGGTGGAAAGTTTGGATGATGACAATGATTATTCAGATGCTGTAGGGACTTCTTTTGAGATTGAGTCAAATGAATCTCCAGTGGAGCCCATTCCTAAGAGGACTTCAATTGGTATAAAAAACAGGCTGAGAAGTTGGAGTGATCCAAGGGACGTGCATTTTACAGTTTCAGAAAGTTTAGCTTTACTTGCCGAAGCTGACACTCCAACGAGCTTTGAAGATGCTGTGAGTTGTCCTGATTCGAGGAAATGGAAGGCAGCAATGGATGAGGAGGTTTTTTCTCTCAAGAAAAATTCCACCTGGAAGCTGGTGACACTACCTGAAAATCGAAAGTTGGTGGATACAAAGTGGGTGTTCCAGAAAAAGCCAGCAACAGCTAATGAAGATGTTCGTTTCAAAGCAAGGCTTGTTGCTCGGGGCTTCAGTCAACAATATGGTGTCGATTACTCGGAAACGTTTAGCCCGGTAGCCAAATTTTCTTCAGTGAGAGCTTTATTGAGTGTCACAGCAGCGGAAAATTTGCATATCATGCAATTTGACGTAAAAACAGCCTTCTTAAATGGAACAATCGACGAGGAAATTTACGTGCAGCAACCTAAGGGATATAATGACAGGAGTGGTCGAGTATGTAAGCTACAAAAGAGCTTATATGGACTCAAGCAATCGTCTCGCTGCTGGAATCAAACGTTTACAAAATTGTTGCAAGACTTTGGTTTAAAGCCAATTGATGCTGATACTTGTGTTTTCTCATGCCATGAGAAAAATAAGAAGATTATTCTGGCGATTTATATCGATGATGGTCTCATGGCAGCGGCTGATAAGAAAGATATAGTGAAACTTTGTGAACACTTGAAAAAGAACTTCGAAATTAAAGTTTTTCCGGCAAAACACTTTCTAGGATTGGAAATAAGGCGATTTAAAGATGGGTCAATTCATCTTGGCCAGTCAATGTTTGCGGCAAGAATCATTGACAAGTTTAATTTAATGGATGCGGCTGTGATGTCAACTCCTGCTGATCCTTCAATCAACGTGGCAGAGATGACAGAAAATAGAAAGGAAGAAATAAAGTTCCCGTATCGTCAAGCTGTTGGCAGCCTTATGTATTTGATGGTTGCGACACGCCCAGATTTGGCCTTCGCCGTTGGCTGCGTCAGTCGTTATTTGGAGAATCCATCTACTATTCATGTGAACATGGTGAAGCGCATTCTAAGATATGTCAAGGGGACCTTGAATCACGGTATATTTTTTGAATCTAAATTAAATTTTACTTTGAATTGTTACAGTGATGCGGACTATGCTGGAGATGTTAAAACTCGGCGCTCCACTAGTGGGTACGTGTTTCTATTGGGCTCAAGTTGCATCACATGGGCATCTCAACGACAGAAATGTGTCTCCCTCTCCACAACTGAGTCGGAGTATGTTGCTGCGTCTGAAGCAGTAAAGGAGCTAGTCTGGATGAAACAACTTCTTGGAGAATTATTGCCAGGACAACACATTCAAGCTGTTCTGTATGTAGACAACCAAGGAGCTATTCGTCTGATCAGAAATCCTGAGTTTCATAAAAGAACGAAACATATAGATGTTCGTTTCCATTTCATTCGTGAAAAATATACCGATGGTTTGTTTGATTTGAAATACATTCATACAAGTAGTCAAATAAGTGATATCTTTACGAAACCACTGCAGAAAGATAGATTTGCTCAACTAAGATTTTTAATGAATGTTGTAAATTTTAAAGAAAGTGAATTAACGTAAAGTTTTTTTTTGAATTTAACAAAATCTTTTTTTTTTGGATTATCTATTACTGAAATACTTATAAAAGTGGGAGTGTTGAGTAATTTATAATATTTTTTCATTTCCACTCATTCTTATTATATAACTGTTATACTAAATACTTTAATCTCATGATTCTCATTACTTCTTGTATTATACTTCTTAATTGTAATAAAGCTTTTAGTCATTGTTAAGCACTCACAGCGGTTGGTTATTTCTCTTGTTCTTTGATCTTCTTTAATTTGCGTAACACTCTCTCTAACTCGAAATAATTTTGATATCCCTTGAGAGTTCGACTCAGAGGGAGTCGACTGTATTTTCATTTTGTGACCAATACAATCGGTAAATTTATGCAAATTTTGTCTACGTTGTTTGTATACGGAGCAAGTCTTGTCATCCATCTTACTCATTGGAATACAAATTTTAGGTAGTTATGATAAAGGATATTAAAACAAATGCCAGTAAAAGATCAAAAGTCTAAACCCTGAGGAAAATTCTGGAAATGACCAATGAACTTCAAGTTGAGACACAAGGTTTCTGCATTGGCTTCAAGGCCGCTCAGGAAGCATATTCATCGTAGATAGCTCTAAATGCGAGCTCGGGATCTCGAGAAAAAAGATCCAGCTGTATCTCGTGATATTATAAACACAAGGTGCAATATGCCAAATGCAATGCGCAACTAGAGCCTAGCTACTCCAAACTGTTCAAAACATGTACACACAGAGCACTCGGCTAGGAAATGCGATAGCATTTTTGTTTTATTAACCTCCTTCTGGAACAGATAGTGCTTAGAGCAGCTGTTAACACAGAATGCCCTATCTTGTGTTCCATTGTGTCTTTATAGAGTTCTTCATGGTGATTGAAAAACAGGTGAAATAGATTGGTTTTGAAGTAAACGGGTAAAAGTCCAACTAACTGCTGTCAAGAAAAAAGCATTATGTTTACAACCTAGGCCAAAACATCACGTTATTAGCAGTAGCTTCGAACTTTCGAAGTTGTTTAGAATTTCATTTACCTTGGAGTCAACACTCGTATTAACTCCACGGATGACACCTATGTGTATATTCAACGAAAAAATATTTTTGGAAACCACTGCTATTAATCAGTTTGTCAAACAATAACGTTCAACACTTTTCTTACGCTCAAGACATTCCTACTCTCGGTAAGATGAAAATCAGAAATGAAAACTGATACTGGTTTCTTCGCAAGTAATACTCGTATTATTCGACGGATTTTTGGAGGAGAAGGCACAAATGTGAGTTCAATGAGCTGTTCAAAGACAATGTAGTCCAAAAAGTCAAAATACGTCGACTTGGCTAACCTAGATTGTGCGAATGGGAAACAATGCTCCAGCCTTTTGAGTTTCTGAAATCCAAGTTCAGGGTAATAAAGAAGATCAAACCTCTGGTTTAGAAAGTAAGCCAGCACCAGAGCATATGTGGTTTCGGCCCTTCTTGAGTCATCTGAACAACACCCGAATTTTTATAATTTTTTCCGAAAATTAAATTAAATTAAATTATTATATAAAATTATGTTTTAAACAAGTGGGAGCAGTAGTGGGTGTAAATTAATTGTATTGGTTTTTCATATATGTATATACATTTCATCTAAACTGGTACCACAAGTGGTTTAGTTTTTATGGAATTTTGTGCACTACCTTTGTATATATATTTCTATAGTACTATCATGGGCAATGAGCGACCGACTCGCCATCTGGGCAGGGCTTATGAAATTAATGGTGGTGAGCCTGACTAAAGTGTGTAGAGTTTATTTGGAGATGCAGAACAGTCAAATAAAGAGGAATTATAATAATAATAAAATAATGAGAAGACAATATATTTTATTTATGAGAGTTAGAGGGAGGCAAGAAAGCCTATTTTAAAAGAAAAGGCTAGGTGCGTATTTAGTTCTATGAGCAGAAAAGGACAGATGTTGGGTGCAGGAATTTTAGTTGGTACCGTTATTGAAAATATATATGCATATGAAAATCATCCGCTCTTGTAATCTTGGTTGCCACTTTAAAGATTAGATTTTCTGGCAAAATCAAAGGAAAAAAATATACCTACAAGCATAAAGATGTTTTTTTTGTAAAATAAATTATTAGTGGGATTTATTAATTTAATTTGTTGTTGTTTTTGGCGAATTGACTTTGCAAAAATTTGCACTTCACACGAGTGTAAACTGAATTCGTAAATTATAAACAATTATTCAGAAATGAATACTTTGACCGAAACTAAGAGCAAGGCTGAGTTGCTCAAACTTAGTACCTTGGTATTTTAGATATGAATGCTGGAAGCTGATTGTAAATCATTTTAGTTTTCTAAATAATTTGTAAAACTATTTTCTATATTTGATTTAATAGATTGCAATAAAAATATAAAAATTTATTTTACCTGGAAAAATTCTAACAAACTTGCTTAAAGTATACCAAAGTGGCAACTATGCTTTCGCCTGATTTCTTTTTCTGCAATTTGTTGGACTCTTTCTACGGTTGCCTAGCTTGTGAATAGCTATATACGTACATACATACATATTTGATATTTTCTTGCTAGTAGATTTGCGCCTTTTTTGAATCCGTTTGTCATTGATTTTTGATTCAGCTTCAGCTAACGTGTTCGTAATAAGCTCTGAATTTAATTTTCAAGTTTTTGGTTTGTTTCGAAAGTTAAAGAAATTTCAATAGGTGATACCTAAATGCGATTGAAAATATCGTTCGTGAAAAAACGAAATTTCGGCTAATTTAATTTTGAGTTTACCTCTTCGGTAGTTTTGTGAAATGTATTAGCTTTTTTAACTAAAAAATTGCTTGCATTTTGTGATTTAAATCAATGCAATTAAAAATTTCGTTCGTGGAAAATAGTGTATAAAAAAATAAATTTCGGCTAATTTAATTATAAATTTATCACTTCGGTAGTTTTGTGAAATGTGTTAGCTTTTTTTACTAAAAAAAATTGCTTGCATTTTGTGAATTAGATAAATGCAATTGAAAATTTCGTTCGTGAAATTTAATTGTAAATTTATCACTACGGTAGTTTTGTGAACTGTGTTAGTTTTTTTTACTGAAAAATTGCTTGCATTTTATGCATAAAATAAATGCAATTAAAAATTTTATTCGTAAAAAATAAAATATATGAAAAAAGGAAATATAATTTTAATTGTAATTTTACCACTGGCAAAATTCGCTCGGTAGTTTTGTGAAATTTGTTAGCTTTTTTTTACTTAAAAATTGCTTGCATTTTGTGAATAAGCAATCTATTCGTGTTATAGATATTCTTGCCAAGATAAAGTTTGCGTTTTTATTTTGAATCTAAGATTCAGTGATTTTTTTTTTTGATTAAAAAGTAATTGCAGGATTTCCCCTGTTGTGTTTTAATTGAAAAAAATTAAAAATAAAATTAAAATTATCTGCGATATATGTGTTTTGTTTTTGATAAAAACAACTATCAGAGTGAGTTTGTAGTTTGTGGATTTTATTAGTTATTGCTTAACTAAAATCCTTACCTACACATTTTCCTTAAATTTTCATTTAATAATATTTATTTATATACTATTTTCTATTTCTTTATTTTTGTTTTTTGTTTAAAAACAAAGCTGATAGATTTCTATTGCATTTCGTGGGTTTTTAGTGTTTTTGTGACTAAAGTCCTTAACGTTTACCTATATAAATTTTTTCATAAACGAATTCGTAAATGATGTTTATTTAGGTATACATATATTATTATCTGTTTGCTTACGTTTATTTTCATTCGCTTTTAACAACAATTTACTGAGAAGATTTGTATTTCGTTTGTTTTAGTTTCTTCTTAACTAAAATCCTTAACGTGTACACATTTTCACTAGTTCTTTCCATCCCATTTAATTTGTTTTTCATTTTAAAAACAATTGACTGAGTAGATATTTCGTGGGTTTTAATTTTTTCTTAACCTTAATCCCTAACGTCTAGGTACCTACTAGGTAATCACATCTACGAATACTACTGAAATTTAATTTGTATATTTCTGTTCATTTCTTCAATTAGATACTAACTTTTCTATTCATTTCCTAATAGAATTTCGTTTCAAAATGGTAAGGTGTACTTATCAAAACTGTGATGAGCTGCAAAGAACTTTTGGGGAATTGTCTTTTTTTCAAATACCGAATGATCACAGAAGGGCGGTTTGGTTAAAACATGCAAATATAACACACATGAAGGATTTACTACCCAAAGTACCCTTTATGTGTGAAAAACATTTTTATACTAAGGACATCCTGATACAATCCGTTCGTAAAAGTTTAACCAAATTCGCTCTTCCAATATCTTCGGTATGTAGTTGTTCCGAAACTGCTACTGACATTTCATGTGTTCATCTAATGGATGCATGGAGGTACCGGAAGCAGCCAACTTCAACCGTTATATCTACGCCTTTGACTTGTGAGCCCCAGCCCCCACCTACGCCTTGCAGCCCAGCTGCTTCTTTAGTAAATCTGGCTTCGAGTTCAACCACCACTTATATTAAAGATTCCTCACTGAATATAACAGATTTACCTTCTTCTTCCCATATTTCGCCATCACAATTTCCGTCACCAGGGTACCGTTCTTATAAATCAGTGCGGAAAATAAATCGTACCCGTGTCATACCCAGATATATTTTTCGTACGCCCAAAAAACTGAAACAAAACCGGGAGTATATTTTAAGAAATGATGTCGAAAGACAGATGGCAAAGTCGACACCTGAGCTACAAACATTTATCTTAGCTCAACTTTTCCACAAAAATAATACTCCTTGGGGAAATAGCGAAAAAGATTTGTTTTTAAAATTTTTTTTAAGTCACCAGTCTGTTACTCATTCATGTTGCGTACTGGATTCAAACTGCCAGCAGTTAGTACCATTTACCGTTGGCATTCCGAAATTCGCTTTCCAACTGGATTTAGTAAGCCGATGTCGGATATGCTAACTGAAAAAGCCAAAAGCATGACAGCCATGGACAAAAAGTGTGTCCTACTTTTTGACGAAATGTCAATAAAAAAAGAATTAGAGTATAGTATTAAGGATGACATTGTTTACGGGCTTACAGACTTTGGGGAGTATGGAAGGATGAATACTCCAGCCACTAAGGCAATGGCATTCACACTTCGTGGATTGAATAAAAATTGGAAACAGACCATTGTATATTACATTGGAAGTCCAAATGCAGAGGTTTTATCCAAGATGTTGGTTAGTATAATTACGGGAGTAATAAGGTGTGGGTTGACTGTTGTTGCAACAAGCTGCGACCAGGGAGTCAACAATTGCTCAGCGTACAGAAAGCTTGTTAAACCACCCATGTCTGTTGAAAGTACACCGTACGTGGAAATAGAAAATCACCGGATTTTCTTGCTCTACGATTATCCGCACCTTTTCAAAAGTGTGCGAAACATATTGTTAAAATATAAAATTACAATCGGGAATGATGTTGCTGATTGGCACATTATCGAAAAAATTTATAGAGAAGACTCGAAGGGGATATTTCAAGTTTTTTTTAAACTTACCGAGGCCCATATTAAACCAAACGGTTTTGACAAACTTTCAGTTAAGTTAGCCACACAAATATTTAGCGCCAATGTGTATTCTGGCATCTTATATGCATTGAGTGTTAACTTCTTTGAAACTGAAGAAGAAAAGAAAAATGCTCAAACAACAGCTACATTTATAAAAAAAATGAATGATCTATTTGATCATCTTAATACCGGTAAACTTTACTCCAGGAATCCAAATAAACAAGTTTTATCGGAGTCCACCGACACTCTTGAATATTTGAAAAGTGCAATTGGTTGGATTGCAACATGGAGATCAACCGGTTCTCATAAAATCCCATATTGCTTCAAGGGATTGCAGCAAACTCTTTTGGGAGTCATAGAGATGTGGAAATATCTCAGAAACGAGGAACAAAGCTTTGTTCTACTCCAACATTTGAATACAGACGTTGTGGAAAATCTGTTTTCTATGTTACGTTGCAATAGAGGCTCCTACGAGAGAAACCCTTCAGCTTTGAGATTTGTTCGAAATCTCAAACAAATCGCCTTCCAGCATCTAAGTGCAGCTGAACATTCTGGCTATGAAGATGCTGGAGCAGAGCCATTATTGAAAGGAGCTGACATCGAAAAAGATTTCGAAAGTGAGTTGGAAGAAGACTTTGTCTTTGAACACCCAATCGAGGATCACCTATTGCCGATCCAATCTAGCAAAGTTGGTAACGACTTGGTGAGCAATAATTTAGAACTTGACGTAGATTTAGAGCAATATAATGCAAATAATGTTTGCTCTGGGAAATTGCAGGTAGGAGCTTCCGTATATTATGCTGGATTTGCGGCATGGAAGCTCAAGAAGAGACTCAACTGCGAATCTTGCTCTCAATACATGATCGAACAAAGAGATCATACAAGAGAGCAAACATTATTGATACAACTACGGGCTTATGAGAGTATCACCACGCCATCAGAGTTTGGAAAACTAACTGTTCCTTCGATACCGTTCGATGAGACTTTTAGAAGAGTACAAACAATCTACAATCCACAAATATCTGACCGGCGACAAAGGGAGATGCTTGTAGAAACATGGTTGTGTGAAATCATGACGTTGATAGACGGTAGTTTGATCATTAATTGCAGTGTTGAACACAAAAAAGCAATTATTAGATTTCTTTTGATCGGACTTATTAAGTTTGGGATTAAAAAGACCAATAAGGATTTTAGACTTAAGCCAACAACTAGTCAACCTTCTAAGAAAACCTGTAATAAATAAGACTGATTTTTTCATAAAATATATTTTAATTTTTCCAACTGCAGCTAGACTGCAATTGCAACTTCCATCCACTTACTTTTATTTATATAATTTTCAAAGTAGTATTAGAACGAGGAATAGGCCTATCGGGGAAACCTCAAAAAAAAAAACGCATCTAGTATTTTACCCCACTGGGTGATGTGGAAAAAAATACTTTTTTGTGTCTAGGTATGTATATTAATTAAGTTATTGGCTATCGGCAAAACAAAAAATATATCTATTTTAACTATTTTTTTCTTATCAAAGTACCTACCGCGAAATAATATTTAATTTTTATAAATATAAAATTAGATAAAATAAACTAGATACATTAAAAATAAGTTGAAAAAAAATTCAATTTGTATTTGTATTTGTTTAAAAACTTGATTAAAAAGTTTTTCAGACAAAATGTTGTTTTTACTTCAAGGAATATTTTCCAAAATTTTCGTTTTCTACTTATAGGTACTATCTTCAGTGACGTTAAGAGAAAGTAACGTGATACAATCTGATCTCGCTGTATTCTTTAAAGCCTTTTGTTGGAGGGGAAAACGCTTCATATATCTCACCAATCAACATTCATATTTCATTTAAGAACTGTATTTAAATAGTAATTATTTTCAAGATGTATTTTTAACTATTATATTTCAGCCTTTAAACTTTAATTTAAAATATAACGTAGTCTCTCTTTCTAAATTACTTATCAAAATTTTTTGTATCAATACGATCTACGAAATAAAATTAACACATTGTATTACAACCCTTAGGGGAAAATCTTGGCCTTTTTGCTTTGAAAGTTCTCGTCGTTGTTTTTGCTCGCTTTTGTGGTTATTATGGTTAACCTTCAAAAGTCCTCTTGGCTTACTCAGGGAGAAATGAATGACTGGATTGCACGTACTTGCTCTTATGTAAAATACGCTGCATATATAAGAAAATATTTCCTATATAAATACATGGAAATTATGAGAGAAAAATGTTTAAAAGAATGAAACACGATATTTAAATCAGCTAAAACAACTCTTTTAATACTTTGAACTGTGAAAAAGGAATAACATCTAAATTCTTAAACAAATATGAATTAATACAAAAAAAAAATTGAATAGTTGGAGCGGTTTTTTAAAAAAATAATTGTTTATATATAAAATTCTTAAAACATTTTTAAGAACTAATTTTGGAATGCAAATCTAAAAAATTTTGGTATATAAAAAATTTATCTAAATCCGTTCAGCCGAAATGAGGAAATTCAAAATTAAAAAACAAGTTCTATGACAGATACTAGCGCTATTTTTTTAGTGCATTTTTATCTTTGCTTAGAAAAAAGTAGCATGTTAAACACAACAACAATACGGAATTATACCAGTTTGTTGTTGTAATTAACATGCTACTTTTTTAGTAGTAGATCGTACTAATTTAAGTATATAGAAAAAGTTTAATCAAAATCGTAGGAGTCATTTTTGAATCCAAAACTTGCCTTATAGTACCTATAATCACAAGTAAAAATTTATTGATAAACAAAGACAATACTTACAAAGAAGTACTATTCCGTTTTTGAAAGCCAGAAATCTGTTTTTCAATCATAAATTTAAATAAAATTATTTATGTCCATTGTTCTTAAGAAGTTCGCATTCAAACTTAAAATTTTGATAAAAAAGTTTAGACCAAAGATTAAAAAAAGTTTGTTAGAGTTGCCTGTTCGAACACTAGTGTTGTTATAGAAAATTAAATTTTTTTACGGTTTTACGTCAAGAACACTGAGAGGAACGTTGGGTCCAGTATTCGAACACCTTTTTCTTCTTTTTTACCAGTGTTCGATTCAAGGAAACTCATGTAATTGCTAGCTTCCTTTTTTTCGAACAGTTTTTGAATTGTGTTCAAACTAAGATTCCGATAAACTGTTTTTATTTTATTTAGTTTTTAAAAGAATTGAATAAAAACAAATTAAAAACACAATTTGTTTAATAAAACTGAGAGAAATACTTCTATGATTTTTTTTTTGGTTGAAACTATGTACAAAATATTGTGTTCGAAATAAGGAAACTTTCTGTTCGGGCTTAGGAAACTAGGAAACAACTGGGGAACTTGGCTTTTTTCAGCTTTTGATTTTTTATAAGAAAAAGTTGTTAAAGTTACAAGAAAAACCTTAAATGTTATAACAAATATTTGAGTTTAAGCTGATAAATTATTTTACATCAAATATTTACGTTGAATAGTTTCTTCACAGTCAACGATTACTTTATTATGAACCACTAAGTGTTGGATTACTGGGGACATGACCCTATATTCAAAAAATAAAATCGTATAGCGAAGGAGGAGCAATTTCTGAAAAATTGACTTTCAAAGCAAAAAATTATTAAATATTAAAAATCAACAAAAGCACATACAATAAATGTTCTATAGCTTGTTGGAAAGCTTATACTACATTCTTGTATTTGTTTTATAAATCAATAATTTATTTAACTAAATAGTTTTTCAGAAATTAAATTTCAAGATCGAAATAGGTATTTAAAAAAATTGTGATTTCTTTTTTAAGTTGATAATTTTCAAAAATTTTGGTAATTAAGTGTTATTTTTGTGTTCAATATCCAATGCCCCTATCAATTATTGTTAGTCAAATACCGAAAACCAAATGTAAAAATATTTCTTAGGTTTCGAGAATGTGAATATTTGAGAATGTGAAACCCCCTATATGTACAACAAAGTTGGACAACATGGTTGTTTTTGCGTTTAAATGAACAAACAACGATGGTTCTCAATGTTTGACAAGATGTTGTTCCATGTAAACCCCCTTCTGAGCCCACAGAAAAACTCGACAAATGGTAAGGTGCCTAATACTAAATTCAAATTGTGAAAACAAACAAATAATACCTATCACATAAATAACACCATCTTTTATAAAAAAAATTCCTGAAGACCTAGTGAAAACTAGCAACATTGCATTGAAAAATGTGAATATAAAATTCATAACCCAAATTTGCAAAACAAAAATAAACGATATAGCTATGTATCTATATCTACTTAAATACCTACCTAATACCTCGACAAGAGACAACATACAGGCATTGGCATAGAAAAAAATTGTTTTAATTTTTGTTTTGTGTATCGTTTTCGTTCATCATGACAACAGTCAACTTAACATTTCTGATTTAGTTATCTCCCTTATTCCCCTTATTGATGTCAGAATCAATGTAATACAACCCTCTCTTTCTGTTTTTTCCGTCTATTTATATTTATTCCTTCCACTTTTAACTCTACAATCTCGAATCTTGGCTATTGCCAACGCCGTCTGTAGACGGCTTATGAAAAGAAAAAATTCTTTCTCATGATAGTACTATAGGTTTCATATACAATGGCACTACCTCAAAAAAATAGCGACTAAAACACCGGGTTCAGAATATCGTGATGTCTGTCCAAGTTTTCTGACTCTCCTATGTATACTTCAATCAATTCTGGTGGTTAAAAAAATCGGTAATAACATTTCTACTGGACTCCAGTACATTGTATAAAACAGACAGAAAAGAAACGAGATCGTAAAAACGTTTGAATAAAAAACACTTTCTCAAAATTCACCCGATTCCTAATTGTATTGGTCACAAAATGAAAATGCCTTCGACTCCCTCTAAGTCGAACTCTCAAGGGATATCAAAATTATTTCGAGTTAGAGAGAGTTTTGCAAAAATTCGATTTAGAGAGAAATAAATAAGTTTGGAAATTTGATTGGAGTATATGTACAATAAACATGGTGAACAAATTTTTGTAAGAGGGAAATTCGACTTAGGAGGAGTTCGACTTAGAGTGCGTCGACTGTGGTTACATGAAATTGGTAGCCAAATAAATTATCTACAAGATTGATTGTGACAAATGTTGCCCTAAATTTGACGGTTAAGGAGTTATTGTGCTGTAAAGAAGGAAGAAACTGAAAATATTACAAAATACGAAATTTTAGGCTTTTTTGGGAGCTCCATAGGGCGGTTTGTAGTGGTTGTACAAAAATACTTTTCGAATCATATTTTTAGGAAATTTTATTGTCTACAAATGTTTATCATATTTTTTTTCCGGAAATATATACCGAAAAGAAGTTATAAGCAAAAAACTTAAAAAAGTGCCGATTTTTTGTTGTTTTTCCATGATTTTGAAGAGGGCGGAGGGGGCGTGGTTGTGGAATTATGGAATTTTCATCTACCAACCATACCATATAACACATCAAAAATTTAGAACTACCCGACCTTTTGTAGGGTAACCCCCCTATTTTTACCTCTATTTACTGGACTATTAGGTCGAGATACAAACTGACAGACAGAATGTTGCTACCCACTTTTTCGTTTTCTCTATCATCGCTATGTCATGTTTGATTATTATTTCGATTATTTTTTTTTGCACGTATCCAAAACTTTCCCTATAGTATCTACATCGCAAGTAAAAATGTGGAGGGTAAAATTGTGTATCTTTTATGCCAACAACAATTTTCCGAACTGTTAGCACATTCCTCAGCGTAAGATTACTATAAAAATTAATGTTGGCACATTATTTTATTCTGTATTACAATAAATAAAAAGATAATATTTTTATTAAAAGCTAAAGGTTTTAACTTTCATTCTAAAAAAAAATTGAGATCGCAACTGAAAATCTTTGGTCAGTCATATCCTCCATTATATAAATTAAATGCACAACCGAGCCGCACTGTATTTCTCTTATGTTCAAGAAGCTTAGAATTTTAAAAATGTTGAAATGAAAAAAAAACATGGAGACAAAATTGGATGAAATTCGTTCTTTGAATTGCTAAAACAACTCTGTTAATAGTTTGAGCAAATGAATAGGAATGGCAATTTGGGCGAATCTCTCCCAACTGTGATTCTTTACAAAAATCAAATATTAAAAATAAATGGAAACAAATTTTGTTTCGTTTCTGTGGCTTTATTTAGTCAGATAATAAAACTTTTAAAGAACAAGAATATAAAGTGAGATCTGAGATGTAATAAAACTGGAAAAGGTGTTATGACATTATTTTTCCTCTTTCTTATTTGTAATTTTTTGTTGAGATTCTTGTTTGCCTGTTATGTTTTGACCTCTTGAAATTTCTACTTTCTTTTCTTTTAAAACCTATCTTTCTTTTCGTTTTTGCCGTCTGTTTTTTTTTGTATGGCAACCCGTTTATTCCATGTGAAAGGTGGATGGTTTGTATTCTCATTTATGGTAGATTCGCCCTGGTGTTTTTACTTAAAAACTAAAATACCTCACACCACACTACTATGCATTTAATACAATTTTGTATTCATTTTATTTTACATTTTACATTTTATCAATAAAACAATTTCGTTGAAGAAAAATATGTTTGTGCTCAATTGTTTAGACATATCAAGCAAGGCACATCTGATCGCTTTTCTTTTTTCTCCAGTTTTGTTTCTTTATTCATTCCATTCTGGATAAATATTTCGTCTTTTCTATATTTTCTACTCCTATTCCGGAATGAATAGAGAAACACACTCAGTACGTCTTTTTTAGAATACCTATATCCACTTAAAAGCAAAACAAAATGGCGGTTCAGCAGGAAATCTTTTCAATTCAACAATAAAGCCAAATCCTCGGATAACATTCATTCATGATTATTTTATTCAGCAATAAGTATTTTTATTGTTTGCAAAATTTTGTCAAGCTACATATTATAGCACTCAAACATTTTTAAGAACAACATTTCTCTTCAATGAAGCATGGATGTTTTCATAAAAGTCAAAAATCTGCTCTAGTGCAATCGAATTTCTCTTGCCATGCATTCATTGTTGAAAGCACTCACGGTGCAGAATGTGCCAAAAATTTTTGGCTGCGCAATCCAGACGCCGCCGATGGCATGATGTTGTTTCTGAACAGTAGGTTCTACAGTTGAGCTGGGTTAGTTTGATCGAAAATCTGACTTAAGGAACGTGAATAATAAATTAAAAATTTAAATAAGTACAAATTTAAAATATAAATAATATGAGCATAATTTCAGTTTTAAATTTTTCACGACTAATACATAAACAGTCAATACTTAAGGACACTTCATTGAAATAGACAATGGATCTGGATAGGGGCTCATTGCTTCCATACCTAGTGTTGTGTGTTCTCTGAAATAAAAAATCTATATCTTAATGTTCTAGCAGGAACAACTATTGGGACGAGTGCAAGAAGTGATGGATACTTTATATGATTGCAAAGTAAATCTCTAATTAGCATTACACCATGAATTTTATGTCGAGACTCAAGCGATTTAATACCAAGTAGTTGACATCTAGCCTTATAATCTGGACAAAAACCCCAGCGTTTCTGTATAAAAATAAATTAAGTGAACCGTTTTTGAACCTTCTCAAGTCGGTCAGAGTGTACCTTATATGTGGGGCTCAAAATAGCATCAGCATACTCAAGGATCAAAGGGCACGGTAGTGCCCAGCCAAGTTCGCGGCACTACACCCTTTTTACAGGAACAATCAGGCGATTTTCAACCCCCCTGTAACTTCAGTACCAATAAAGTCAGAAACTTCAAATTCGCAGTATTTGCTGAGCTGGTCAAACACAGGTGGCTCACCAAATTTCAACTCTTTAGCATTATTTTTGAATTATGAAACTTTGTAGAGCGGTAGGGCTTGATTTTCACCTGGCAAAATAGATCTTTGCAAAAAGGAGTGAAATCACAATAAAAACATAAATGTTGAAAAAAGAGCCAAGTTCTTATATGCACAATAGGGTGTCCGTTATTTCCCAAAATCTTTTTTAAATAGCAGACACCCCCCAAATCAAAAGTTTATGCCCTACAAAAAAAACTTGGCCAAAATAAAATTTGTCCGAGGCCATTTACACGTGGCTCTTAGAGCATACTTTTCCCATACAAATTTGTATGAGTGAAAAACTCTTTTCACGTTTTATTTTTTTCTCTCGAATTACTGCAGCTATTCTAATTTTTTTTTGCTGATTTGTGTTCTTAAATCATCCCTTTAAGAGATCTCATTCAAAAAATTAATTAACAAAAATTTAAAATTAAATATTAGACGTTCAGTTTTATGGTTCCCATGTAATAATCGAGGCAAAAATTTGTTTTTTTTTTTTAATACATTTTTGAATGAGGTAGGGATGCCTAAAGATCGAAAATCAACAAAAAAATTTAGAATAGCTGCAGTAGTTCGAGAGAAAAAAAATAAAACGTGAATAGAGCGAAAATACCATACAAATTTGTATGGGAAAAGTATGGGCTTAGAGCCACGTGTAAATGGCCTCGGACAAACATTTTCTTGGCCAACATTTTTTTTTAGGGCATACATTTTTGATTTGGGGGATGTCTGCTATTTAAAAAGGATTTTGGGAAATAACGGACACCCTAATGTACAAGAAACCTGTGCGTAAAAAGTTAGTCAAAAAAAGTAATGAGATATGCCAAGTTTTAAGTTAATGAAGTTTAATATAAAATATCTTAAGTGGAGTAATATCGAAAATATTCCTAATCATGACAGAAATTTGGTATTTAATGATTAATGATTAAAATTTGGTGGACTTACTTGGCAAGTTTTTTCTTAATTACTTACTTAATCACAAATTTAAAATTTATGAAAATTTGACCAGCAAACCCACCAAAGGAGATGACCCATTTTTGGGCCCAGGACTAATGTTGTCGTGTCCGAACAATAAAAATAACAACAACAATTTTCTTATTATTTAGCTTATGTTTATTTTCTTTTTCGTGTTCGCGCTCTCACGGTCAGACTGAAAGTGAAAATGCAACTTACTTATCTCTATATCAGCTAGGCAATAATATAATTTGAGAGCTTGGCTTGGCTTCGGCTGTACATGGCAACAGAGATGTTGGCATGTAACTCCTCCCGCCCTTATATGGACAGAATGCGCTTATAGCGTGTGAATGTTCATATTTTAGTACAATTTTAACAAATTTAAAGGTTTTAGTTCTCATAATTTATAAAATAAGTGTTTGTTGAAATAATTATTGACTGTGGCGTATACGTACTATTTTTTTTTTTTTTTTTTTTACAATTATGCTTATTTTCATTTTCATTTTTGTTTTGTTTTTTTTACAATTATGCTTATTTTCATTTTTGTTACAAATTGTCATTAATTCACTGTAGATAAATGAAAAGTTATTTCAAAATTTTGTTTTATAAGTATACGACAGAAAATCTATAAATATATTTTTTTTTTATATATATACATATGTATATAATTTTTACATGAATTTTGTTTGTCTTTAATAAATATGTTTTTCTTATAATACTCTTAATGATATATGGTTAGACAATATTTGTTAGAAGCGAAATAAATCATATAGTTTTTAAGCAAAATGAATCAACGAGTTTCAGTCGAAAGCACAAAATTTAATGGTTAAATTCAATTTCCTTCTTGGTTTTTTATTCTCTTTCTGTTTGAATAGTCCTTTCCAGTAAGTTTTCTATCAAACTTTAAGTTCCCTATAGGATTCTGATATCTATAGTTCCTTTTAATTATATGTCTATCACGTTTAACGCCGGACTGGTCCTTAAAATAGGTTATTCCTTTCTCTTTCACATCTTTTATGATGTATCTTGGTAGGTGTTTTATGTTGTGGAATTTTTTACTAATTCTCTATCTTTGTAAACAGGGTTATTCTGACGCGTCTCATTTATCTTATTTATTTGTTTTTCTTTGGTTTCAAGCACTCGCTTTTTAAGGTCTTTCCATTCCGACTCGTTTAATATACTATGTAAATGTCATTAGGCTTATATTTAGTTATTGAATGTATTGTATCGTTATATAATTGAACTGCTTTGTAAACTAAAAGTCTATCATCTATATCTGTATTTTCTTTGTTTAATTTGAAAAGTCGCATGTGTTCATTAAGTGTAAGATGAAATCGTTCTATTACCGCGTTACCTGTATGGGTATTAGGAGATGTGAAGTGGTAAGATATATTTTCAGTGTTTAGGAAGTTCTTAATATAAGCAGTATTAAATTCATTGTCTGCAACGATCTTCAGTGGCTTTCTTAAGTTTGCGAACCTCTGCCTTAAAATCTCAACTATAGTAATCGAATTCCTGTCTGTTAGCGAATGAATAGAAACATGTTTCGTAAGCTTATCTATACATGTTAGAAACATATTGTTTTTGCTAAAAAACCAAATATCGATATGTACTATTTCATTGGGGTTATTAGGGGTTTCGGAAATCATTAGAGTGGGTTTAATTGGGTTTCTATCGTATTTGCACATATTACACAAAATACAATTATTGATATACTTATGAATCTCGAGTCTAAGATTTGGAAAGTAACAAACATTTTTCAACTCAAAGTAAGTTTCTTCTATTCCCCGATGATTTTTCTCCTGATGAGTTTTTTCAATTATTTCAAGCAAAGTGTCCATGCTTGTTACATCTCTCAGAAATTTTGTACATCGAAGAATCTTCATATTGGGTGAATTTGAGAAATATTTCACTACTGTTTTTTGAAATTTCAAAAATATGTCATCATCTTTACAGAAGATTCCAACTGTTCCTTTTATAGGCAAAAGACCTCTCAAAATGTTTAAGACGTAGTCCTCATCGTACATTGGAAGGCTTATGATGGATCTTCTTTTTTTTCTGAACATTAATTTGGTTTTGAATGTTTTGGAATTACTTTTTTCAATTATTAATTGGTTTTTATAAATATTAATTGGGTTTTCGGTAATGAATATATGGTCATTAAGGTTCTCGATACCACTATGTATAGTTGCTATATCAGATCTAATCTCTTCTTCATTTTCTTCTACAACAAACGACTTAGGAAGTCGGCAACATGTAGACGGAGAGCTAGCGACCGATTTACTCACCTCATTTTAGCAAGGCTAAAACTTTGGTCATAGAAAGATTGAGGCGCGACAGTTATAAAAATGCCCGTCTTACACTCCGGTACCCTCCATGAGGCCTTAAGTTTAAGGCTTGAAGTTGTAAAAAAAAAAGTGCCCATTCACCTCATTTTAGCAAGGCTCATCTTTTAATATATCGTTCATTGATTCAATATACAGGGTGTCCCGGACCTGAGTGGAAGTATTTCAGGGGGTGGTTCTTTGGGTTATTCTAAGAAAAAAATTGTGTAGGGGGAAAGTTGTATCTTCCCTCCCTGAGGCAGGGAGGGGCAGTTTCTGAAACATTGACTTCAAATGCAAAAAAAAACATTAAAAATCAAGGGAAACACATTTAATAATGTGCTATAATTTTTTTAAAAGCTAATACTCCATTCTTGTATTTGGTTTTTAAATCAAGTTGTTTAAGCGAATAGTTTTTGAAAAATTAAATTTCAAAGTCAAAATTTAGAAAAAAAAATTCAATTTTTTTTTCTTAAGTCGATATTTTTCAAAATTTTACGTAATTAAGGGTATTTTTTGTGTTCAATATTCAATGCCCTCATTATTTTTTAGTCCACTAACGAAAACCAAATGTAAAAATCTTTCTTAGTTTTTGAGAAATTAAGAAAAAACAAAAGGTACTTTTCCCGAATAAGCCCGAAAAAATGAATTTATTCATGAATTATCCATAATTTAACCCTTTTTCGGGCTTTTTTGGTAAAAGTACCTTTTGTTTTTTCTTAATTTCTCAAAAACTAAGAGAGATTTTTACATTTGGTTTTCGGTAATGGACTAAAAAATTATGAAGACATTGAATATTGAACACAAAAAATGACCTTAATTACGTACAATTTTGAAAAATATCGACTTAAGAAAAAAAAATTGCAATTTTTTTTCTAAATTTTGACTTTGAAATTTCATTTCTCAAAAACTATTCGCTCAAACAACTTTATTTAAAACCAAATACAAGAGAGGAGTATTAGCTTTCAAAAAAATTATAGCACATTATTAAATGTGTTTCCCTTGATTTTTAATGTTTTTTTTTTGTCAATGTTTCAGAAACTGCCCCTCCCTGCCTCAGGGAGGGGAGATACAACTTTCCCCCTATACAATTTTTTTCTTAGAATAACCCAAAGAACCACCCCCTGAAATACCTCCACTCAGGTCCGGGACACCCTGTATACACGAAAATAACAATGTAAGACGTTTTAGCCCTCCATGACATGCTGTAAGACGCTCGTGTATATGTAAAAAAAATGACCCCATTCACCTCATTTAAGCAAGGCTGGTATTTACATATAATTAAGGACATAAAAACAAACACACATTTCAAGTGTAAGACGTTTTTTCGGTCAATAACACTCCGTAAGACGCTGAAAACTAAGTTTCGTTTAAGTCAAGATAGCCCAGTTAAAATAGATTTTTTTCAAGGAACAAATTTGTAACAGGCTGATTTTTGGTATACACGTTGGGATTAGCGTTACTTAACGTGTCAAAAGTCCTCAAACATCCAATGCCCGCTATAGTCCGTCAGGGGGGTCAAAGGTCATGAAAATGGGTTTTTGCTAAATATATCGAAAACGGTAAGTTTTAGAAGAAAAAATTGTTCTACAAACATGTAGCTGAGGTAATTTCCAACAAAAAACATTAGTACCAAAGAGTTCTTAGCATTAACCGTTACAAAGTTACAGTACTTCAAAGATTCACAGTATTCCAAAAGAATGCTTTTTCTTCCACACCACCAGAATGGTCGAGCGCTTTGTGCGTTTTTTTTATTGTTGTATCCCCAGGAGGCCACGCCTTTTCCACAACGTTTAATTAATGAATGTGTATTTTTAAATTAATTTTTCATTAAAATAATATAAAAAGTCTGCATTGTATGATTTTTTACAGCCAGTTGAAGGTGACATTGATTATAACAATGTGACATACATACATCATAGATAGAGGATTTTTGCTGCATCGTGTTGCTTGGAGCCGGTTTGCAAAAGCTACATTAGTTATGTTCAAAAATGTTCTGGAAAAAAGTTATGGTTGTTTTCGACGGTTACAAGGATCACTGAGCAGCGTCGTCGGTGTAGATCAGCTCCATTATCAGTGGATATTATATTTGATGCATTAATGATCGTTCCACCTTCTCAACAACAATTTCTTTTGAATGCAAACAGCAAAAGTAGTTTAATTGCTATGATTTCGGAGAAATTTGAGGCAACGAATATTTCTACGAGGCTGGACGATGCCGATGCTTTGATTATCGAGACAGCTAAAGAGCAATAAAAAACGTGCACTGCTATTGTTGTTGGCGAAGATGTTGACTTGCTGGTAATACTGATAGCAAGAGCTCTTCCTGACAAGAAAATTTATTTCAAAAAACCTGGCAATGGTTTAGCTAAAGCAAAGGTATATTCGTCGCAAAGCTAACTCATATACCCAAAATGTCAAGTCGAAATTCTATGTTTGCATTCATTTACAAGATTCAACTTCGGCTTTATACATTAAAGCCAAACTAAAATTCTTCAAACTATTTGAAAAAAGTGAATATTATTATTATTATTATTATTTATTCATCGAATTTCTTACACATTAAGAATAAATCTTATTAAGTTGTGAAGTTATAAGTATGGGAATCTGAATTACAATATTTAAGAGTGACAGAATTATACATAAATAGAATCAAAAATTATAAATTTAAATTTAATGAATTTAATGCTTCATAATGGAGCCTTGATAAAAACTTTAGATTGGAATATTTTAAAAGAAAGATAGAAAAAAAAGAACATGAGTAGTTAAGAAAAAACTAATAAATAAAGAAAAATTAAGAATTAAGATGCCGTCCAAAAATGTGGAAAAAAGGAAAAAATAAAATAAAATTAGTCGCCACGATTTGATAAATATAAATGTAAGCTCTTTAAAAAAGTTTGCATGTCGCCTATCTCTCTCAAGTTTAAGGGAAGTGAATTCCAAAGTCGCGATGCAGTTACAAAAAATTGTCTCTCTGATACCAAAGATGAAAAACGGGGAATAATTATGCACATAGATCTCTGAGATACCGGAAACTCGAGTTTATTATATAAATACAATGGTTGACGCGTTTTCCATATATTAAAAAATAATTTGAGTGTACGATACTTTATAAAATTTTCAATTGACATATTAAGAAGGTTTTTAGATAAATGTGATATGTGGTCATATCGGCGAAGACCATAAATATACCGAATTATACTATTGAAAGCTACTTTCAGTTTTCTTTTACTTTCGGCATCGCAATTTGAGAAAATTTCACAGCCATTTAAAAGTGTTGGAATGGCCAAGGCTTTGGCTAACATCATTCTAGTTGGCAAAGGCGTGTATGCTTGAGATACCCATAGTGATCGTAAAACTCCATAGGTCTTACCAACGACATTATTGATATGATCATTCCAATTAAGGGATCGGTTAGACACTATACCCAAGTTCTTAGCGGAGTCGACATATTGAATATGTGAGTCATACAATGTGATGACAGGGAAGTATGATAGATCCAATCTGTTTCGAGATATAACCAAACATTTGCATTTTGTAGGATTTAATGTTAGATTGTTTTGCGAGGACCAATTCGAGATGTTTTTAAGATCTCGGTTAATATTTTCCACACAGTTCTCAATTAGACCAAGAGGGCAATTCTGATAGATCTGGACATCATCCGCATAAATATGTATCATTGAATTTTGAATAACACTGGGAATCTCATTAATAAACAATGAGAACAAGAGCGGGCCTAAAATTGATCCTTGTGGAACGCCATTGAGTACGGGCAACAAATTTGACAAAGCGTTTTTGGTATACACTGCTTGCTTCCTATCACATAGATAATTAAAAATTAACCTACTTGACAATTCAGAAAAATTGAAAGAGTTACGTAGTTTGTTACATAGAACGCTGTGGTCGACCTTATCAAACGCTTTGGAGAAGTCGAGTAGTACCAAAAAACTTATATCATCATTATCAAGACCAATGCGTATATCATCAATGACTTTAAGGAGAGCTGTATTACAGCTATGCTTCGCGCGGAATCCAGACTGAAATTTTGTTAGCAACTGATTTTGATTTAAATATTCATTTATCTGTTTTTGTAGAATTCGTTCATAAACTTTCGATAGAAAAGGCAGTATAGAGATTGGTCTAAACTCAGTGCAGTTAGGGTTTTTAGGGATAGGGATAATCTTAGCCAATTTCCATTGGCAAGGATATATCCCTGTAGTGAGTATGGAATTAAATATATGAGTTATAAAAGGCAGTATTGTCGGCAAAATAGCCTTAAAAAACACTGGATGAATACCGTCCAACCCAACTGCATTGGATTTCACCGATATAACTGCTTCAACTACATCGAGATTATTAATACCCGAAAAATTAAACAGGTTTTCGGATGTTGAAAAACTAAAGGGATCTATGTTATTCCTATTAAGCGAGTCAGTTGAGTAACTAGCAATTGGGTAACTGCTTATACGGTAATCAGCTAGTGACTTAAAAACGGAATTTCTTTCTCTAGGAGAGTTAAATTTTAAGATTATTGGAGCGTCATTAGCTTCGCCGTTATTTCTATTTTGACCTCGAGAGCGGAAAACTGCTTTCATAGAAGGAATGGAACAGTTGATGGTAGCACATATTTTTTCGAAGATCATCAGAACACTTTCTCCGGGCAATTGCGGAAAACCAAAGAGAACAGCATCAGCTGCAAGGTCTCTTCTTTCAATGGCATCACATTTTATTTGTAATTCAGCCACTTCTTTTTTGAGCGCATGAGATGGAATGGAATGCGATTCGATTTTATTTACTCTTTCTTGCAAATCACAAAGCGAGTTGTCTACTTCCTTTATATGAGATTCAATTTTGTGTTCTATGAGGTCAATACGCTGCGAAAAATCATTTCGGAGATCGATCATTTCTTTAGTTAGGCGGCTTATAACTTCATCTGTGAGCTTATTTAACCCTTCCTCAAATTGTTTGTGAGAAATTGATGTTGTAGCGAGACGGTTTAAGATGTCATCGGAGAGCTTATTTAGCCGCTCTTCAAGTTTGAATGGAGTAGGAGTTGTTGATGATGTACTAGAACTGGAACCAGATCTCGTTTTTACTCCAGAAGAGAGCGGAGTGACGGGTAATTTTGCTTTTGATGTTGATTCTTTGTTTTTAGTACCTCCTGGCATATTTTCGTATCGAAAAGAGAAAGAGGGGAAACAAGTAAGAAACGAAACACTGTGTAAGGTGTATAGCGCCTTTGTGTACAAAAAAATTAAAAATTTAAAGAAATTTTTAAAGTTCACGTTTCACGATGGGTGGAAATTATGTGTGTATGTACTTGCAAATCTATGAGCAACAAATATAGTTTGTCTTTCACACAAATTTTATTCACAAGGCACTATGCATATCAATTTATACAGGTGATAATAAAAAAAGTTACAGGGTTTGCCGGACAAGACAAGAAACACGTCTATTCACTCTTAAGCATTGCTTAAATGCTTAGTACTAATGAAAAATGGAGAAATATTTGCCAAACCCAATAATTGCTCTCAAAATATTATTTCCGAAAACGGCTTAAATATACCTACTCCTTGCATTTTACAAAGCACCAGCAGAAGTCGATTCCATCGATACTCTAAGGTATTCAACATTTATCAGATTGACAATGCTAAATAAAGCTGTGCAATTATCTTCCCTTCCAACTTTTGGTGCTGCTAAATAAAAGTTGTGGTTGTCGAAAAGCGTGACTACATTGCTCTTTTGATTGTGGTCAATGTCATGGACAGTCATGTTCAAACTCTATCAAAATTGATGTACAAGAAGAAGAATTGAATGATGACATGGAACAAATACATTCAATGCCACAAGGAAACACGGATAACCAAATATTAAATGACGATTAAATAAATTTAGTTCAAATTTTTTTTAATGAAAAATGAATTTTAATACACACCTTCACTAAGTAAACATCGTGGAATAGGCGAGGCCTCCTGGGGATACAACAATAAAAAAAAAAAAACGCACAAAGCGCTCGACCATTCTGGTGGTGTGGAAGAAAAAGCATTCTTTTGGAATACTGTGAATCTTTGAAGTACTGTAACTTTGTAACGGTTAATGCTAAGAACCATTTGGTACCAATGTTTTTTGTTGGAAATTACCTCAGCTACATGTTTGTAGAACAATTTTTTCTTCTAAAACTTACCGTTTTCGATATATTTAGCAAAAACCCATTTTCATGACCTTTGACCCCCCTGACGGACTATAGCGGGCATTGGATGTTTGAGGACTTTTGACAGGTTAAGTAACGCTAATCCCAACGTGTATACCAAAAATCAGCCTGTTACAAATTTGTTCCTTGAAAAAAATCTATTTTAACTGGGCTATCTTGACTTAAACGAAACTTAGTTTTCAGCGTCTTACGGAGGGTTATTGACCGAAAAAACGTCTTACACTTGAAATGTGTGTTTGTTTTTATGTCCTCTTAATTATATGTAAATACCAGCCTTGCTTAAATGAGGTGAATGGGGTCATTTTTTTTTACATATACACGAGCGTCTTACAGCATGTCATGGAGGGCTAAAACGTCTTACATTGTTATTTTCGTGTATATATTGAATCAATGAACGATATATTAAAAGATGAGCCTTGCTAAAATGAGGTGAATGGGCACTTTTTTTTACAACTTCAAGCCTTAAACTTAAGGCCTCATGGAGGGTACCGGAGTGTAAGACGGGCATTTTTATAACTGTCGCGCCTCAATCTTTCTATGACCAAAGTTTTAGCCTTGCTAAAATGAGGTGAGTAAATCGGTCGCTAGCTCTTGGTCTAATGGTTTTCTTTGCCTTTGATGAATTCAATTTCGAAGTCATACTCATTCAATCTTTTTCCAGCGTTGCAGCTTGGAATTGGGTTCTTTCAATGAATTCAGCCAAATTAACGGTCGATGGTCAGTAAGAATTCTAAATTTGCACCCAAACAAGTATGGCCTAAATTATTTCGTGGCCCACACTATCGCTAAAAGCTCTTTCTTAATCGTACTGTAATTTGTTTCGTGACGGTTTAAGGTACGAGAGGCAAAGGCTATAGGATGTTGATTTTGCGAAAGAACTGCACCTAAAGCTCCGTTACTGGCATCTGTTGTTAAGGTAAATATTTGAGAAAAATTTGGATAAGCCAACACTGGACAAGAACATATAAGTGCTTTAAGTTTATTAAAGGACTCAATGTATTGCCTGTCTTTAATGTTTATTTTGAAACCCTTTTTAAGACAACGCGTCATTGGTAGGGCTACTTTGGAGTAGTCCTTAATGAACTTTCGATAAAATCCAGTAATCCCAAGAAAAGATTTTATCTGTTTAGATGAACGAGGTAGTTCGATTTTAGCTATGACTTCGATTCTGTTAGGATTGGGTTTTATACCATCGCTTGAAATTATATGTCCTAGATACTCAGTTTCGCGCTTGAAAAAATTACATTTATTAATTTGCACCTTAAGATTAAATTTTTGCAGGCGTTTAAATATTTTATTTAAAGAATCTATATGCTCTTGTAAGGACGTTGAGAGTATTAAGATATCATCTAGGTATACCACACATATTTTATTAATATAGTCAGACAGTACTTCATTCATCATTCGCTGAAATGAAGAAGGGGCATTTTTCAATCCAAACGGCATTCGCGTAAACTCGTAGTGCCCGTTTGCGGTAGAAAACGCTGTTTTATGCCTATCTTCTATATTTAAAGGAATTTGGTGGAAGCCTTTCGCAAGGTCAAGGGTTGAAAAATACAATGCGTTACCTAATTTGGAAAAAATGTCTTCAATATTGGGTATTGGGAATCTGTCTTCAGTTGTCACTTCATTTAATTTCCGAAAATCTACCACAATGCGCCAGTTTTTTTGACCAAAATTGTCAGGTTTTTTTTTCGACAACCCAAATTGGTGCATTATATGGGCTTGTTGATTTAACGATGATACCAGATCTTATCATTTCGGAAATTTGTTTTTCAACCTCGTCCTTGTGAGCTTCCGGATACCTATATGTTTTCGAAAATATAGGGATATCATTTTTTGTTGGTATTTTGTGACTGTATGCTAGAACACATGACAAGTTGTCACCTTCAAGGTAAAATACTTTACTAAACTTTCGGATTGTGGCGGTTAAATATTTAATTTCTTCCTGATTAAGGTTATCGATTTTAAGTTTGTTTGTAATTCTCTCTATGTCTGGTTCTATAAAATTGATGTCTATTATTTCTTTACTTAATGAATTAATATCTTGTTCTGAGAAGTGAGTTGTAGAATGACTGAAAATAAGTGGTAAGATTGCATCTCTCGTAATGAGTTCTAAGCTCTTAAAATCAAGTTTTGCTTGCAACGGCTTTAAGATATTACAACCAATTATACCATCAAAATCACCATTTAATTTTGTTTCCAGCATTTCGATTGTAATAAATGGTCTATTGAACTCTTTGAATAAAGGAATAGTTATTTTTGAGTTCACACAAATATTTCCGTTCACAGACTTAAGTGTGACTGGGTTTTTTAATTCCGTTTTTAAGGATTTCTCAAAAAGACCGCTTTGAATTAGTGAAGTGCTGGCTCCAGAATAAATGAGCAACTTTATTGGTATAGGATCATTTCTTACAATTATACAGGGAAGTGTTCTGAGGTGGTTAACGGAAAATTTTGAAATGGTAAATCATTATGATCTTGATATGTGTCTGTACGATCGGGATCATTTTCAGTTTGCACATACTCGATATCCATATGGTTGTTATTACTTGAATTACCTGAATTTTGATAAGTTCTTGTATTAGCCGAATTTTAATAGGTTTGCTGGGAAACATTAGCATTATTTTCATTTCTTAAATACCCTGAATTATTCATTCTGTTTCTATTTTGACCATTATTTGTATTTCGTGAATTCTAATTTTGAGGTTGGGGATAATTTGAACGATAATTTGCAGTATTTTTTCGAGAATTTCCTGAATAATTACCTTGTCTATTGTCTGTGAGCTGCTGTGGATTATTTTGTTGAAAATTTCTTGTGTAATAATTTTGAGACTGGCCGAAATTCCTATTTGGATTAACTGTGTTATTGTTTTGATAATTAATTGGGCTATTGTGAGATTGTAAATTTTGAGGGATATTTTTTAAATTGCAGTTTTGATTATTTATACCAGAGCAGTAGAAATTATCTGTATCTATCAAAATGTTCCTAGCTTCCATTAAAGTGGGGGATTTCTAGCCTGAAGAATTAGTTTGGCGTTGTTGGGAAGTTTATTTATGAAGAGTTTAAGAGTAATATCCTCATTTTGTTGAGCGTTAAACCAAGAGGGAGTTTCAATCGACAGATTCGTTTTAATGTTTAATTTAGTAAGAAGGCTTAAGCATTGATCAAAAAGTAACTGGACTGAACCTCGGAATTCAAGTAGTTTTATTTGGCTTACAATATTTTCTACGCTTTCTTTTATTGTACAGTTTAATAACAAAATATTTTTAATATCCTGCCAATTCATAGGATTATTGTTAATTAAAATGATATTGGCAGATCCTTTAATTTTTGGCCTAATTTTTAAGTCAAGTAACTCTTGTGAGATTGCATTTAGACTTATAACCTGATTATATAAACAGTCCACGTGTCGAATAAATAACCCAAGCTCTTCAGGTAACCAATCCAGTGAAATCTTGTATATCTTTGATTAAATTAAGAAGTTCTAAGTTCGCCATACCTTGTTCGTTGTCTTTCGTGTCTTCGAAGTCTTTGTAGTTGCTAAGGTTGCTTTTTAGATGTGCGCGCTTTTTTTTTTTCTTTTTTCTTTTGTTTGGTACTCGATTTTTATTTTTGTTCTTGTAGCACTAATTTTTGATATTCAATCGCAAACCATAAATTGGAGAGTGTAGTATATATGTACATATACATATCGTCAGCCGAGAATTACAAGGTCGTATGTGATAAACATATACATTTGAGATACAGCGAAAACAAAAAAATGAGACTTTTTTAGTGTATCTAGAGTTAGTTTTGTTTTGGTTTTTTTAGGTAAATATGCTTGAACCCATAAGCTTAACTGAAATTACACCAAAAAAAATAAAAATTTTATCCACAAATTAAATAATGAGCATTTTTGAAATCCACATACGACTTTGTAACAAAATTTTGTTTAGTTCAAAGACGTATGTTAGACATACGCTTTTGAACTAAAATTTATCTAAGGAAAAAGAAAAATTAAAAGGTAGTTACAACTGCAATTTCTGAAATATGAATTAAAAATCAAATGGTAAAAAAAATGTTTGAAAAGTCACATAGATAAAACACATTTTTAGCTAATTTTTTAGCATTTTTTTATTGATTTATTTTTTTTTTAACATAGCAACAATGTCGACTTTTTTTGTTGATCAAATTGTGCTGGACGGTCAAATTCAATCTCGTTTTCCATTATTGTTTGCTACATTGTTATTAAATTGAGTTCTTAGTTAATAATTTACTGGACTTAAGACTTACTTTCTTGCAGAATTACCTACAACTTTGTTTAAATTTTCGAGTAGGTATTGCCATTACAAAGTTGTATGTGCAACATACGACCTTGAACTAAAAAGTGAGTGAAGTTTTCACATACGACCTTGATTTTATAGCTTTTCTGCCTCAATTTAAATGTTGGCATATTTTAAGTGATGCAAAATGTTTCTTACTTGATATCTGAACAGTTTTGTATCAAAACCTCGATTTTGATTTTTTTCGAGATACGACCTTGTAATTCTCGGCTGACGATATGTAAGTTTTTTGAATAAGCACAAAAAATTAATTTATATTTATTTGAAAGATAATGTTTGCCTCAGCAATTAAACACTTTTTTATACATCAAAGTGAGAAGAGAAAAATATATAGTTTGTATTTTTTTTTTTTTTACAAAACGTTTCTCTTTGCTATTATTTTACTTTTTCCGACTGCGCCACTAATGTTGTCGTGTCCCAACAATAAAAATAACAACAACAATTTTCTTATTATTTAGCTTATGTTTATTTTCTTTTTCGTGTTCGCGCTCTCACGGTCAGACTGAAAGTGAAAATGCAACTTACTTATCTCTATACCAGCTAGGCAATAATATAATTTGAGAGCTTGGCTTGGCTTCGGCTGTGCATGGCAACAGAGATGTTGGCATGTAACTCAGGGCGTAAACTAATGACACTAGTACCAAATGAAAGCTAACGTTTAGCCCAATCTATCTGCCAAATATTTTCGAATTCGGCTCCGGAGATTTTTAGATAATTGAGCTTAAGGTTGACATTTGCAAATTAAAAAAATCTGGCTTTTTTGCAAACAATCATCATATATATATATATATATTATTTCTGTAGTATGTCTCCCTTTTTAATGTCGAATTCCTTACAACCATTTCAAATCGATTTTTTTTGTTGGTTGTAAGGAACACACAAAAAATCAAATTTTTCGTGTGGGATTGTGTGTGTGTCGTTTGACAGTAGCTTTGAGGCAAAAAAGTAAACAAAGTATGCGCATACAAATTTGTTACAAATATTCCAAAGTGCATTCAGTTTTTCGCGTCATTTTGTTAGATTAAAAACATATACACATCCAAGAAAAGTTGCAAAAATAAACAGAAAATAGTTTTGTGGCCATTAAAGTAAAAAAAACAACCCAAATTCACCCAAGAAACACATCATTCGAGAAACACAACGGCGAGCGCGCGATTTATATCTTTAATTGACTTTGGGCACTTTGAATCGAAATTAGTTGATATTTTTATAACTTCTAACTGACCATTCACTATTTTTTGATGAATTACAATTAGTTTCAATGATTTATTTGCTTTTAATCTATTTAAATGAGCGACGAACACTTTAGAACATTTGTTAAACCCGCCGCAAAATACTTTCAACTCCAGAGAAATGTCAAATCTTGTTAGTGTGTGTGAAATCGATTTGAAATCATTTTGTTTTGACAGAATAAAATCGATTTTGTTTAGAAAAAAATCGATTATTTGGTTGTAAGGAATTCGACATAAGCAAACACACTGAACCGATTTTAATGAATGAAGTGTCAAAAGATTCGAAATTTCCCGAGGATAAAGCGAATTATATTTTTATTTTATAAATATTTATAATTTTATCGAAAACTCGATTCAAAAATTAAATATTATTCCAATGAAAATGAACACTTCAAATTCCAATGAAAGTTAATTTTTAAAACAAAAACTTCCATTTTCCAATCGTATTGGGAAATAAGGTCTGTTCAATATATGGGGTGCATAAAAATAAAGGTTAGAAAGAACTAGACGGAACTACACTTCAGTATAAAAATAATAGATGAACAAAAAGTTTGTATCTATATAAATATAGAATTTTAACATATGTATATACATATATATCGTCGTCGTTCAATGAAAACTCCCAAATTCTATTTTGATTTATTTTGAGATATCTGTAGGTATTTTTTATCGATTTTTAGTGACCAGAATTGAAAATGTTTGAATTCGGGTAATTTTTCCTTCAGGTTAACAAAGAGTTGAAGCGAGCTTTAATCTCACTCCAATACCCTATGTTAACGTAGTTAAAAATGCATGGTTGCTTTGTTTACATGCGGTAATTTATAAAGAAAAATATAAATTGGGTGGCGCAACAGCTCGTGAAGAACCAGGGCCTAGTGACTTACAACTCACAACCATTGATGTGTGCGTGTTGTTGGCAGGAATGGAGGGACATTTTTTGCCGAGTCCGAACGGCTAGATGAGATGCATTTATTAATGACAAGTAATACTCTTGGAGGATTTGTCAGTTCCTCGCAAGAGGCAGTACCTCGAATAAAACATTTCTGTTTTTAGGTGGCACGGCGGGGAATCGAACCCACACCTTCGACATGACAGTCCAACGCACTAACCATCATGCCACGAGGTACTACTGCGGTAATTTGGAATTTGCAATTTCCCCCGGACGTCAGAATCAAAGAACAAACAAACTTTGACATTGATCTATTTTTCCAAATAGAACCTTTTTGTTGTTGTAATAAATTGCTTTCCCTCATTTTGAATTCGATCTTATTCCCTCCACACGAAGAATCGTACAAAAACCGTACTGTTATATTTACCGACAAACTCCTTTAAAAACAGTGCCGAGATTCAGCTATTTCAGCGAGTGAGATGAGATGACTCGCCTTACTCGCCGACTCATCTCACTTCACTCGCAAAAGTGATTCAGCTATTCAAGTGAAATGAGTAAGTTCGAATTGAGTTCCGAGCATGAGACAAAGAATAAATATAAAAGAGCTAAATTCTACCTCCTTGTCACACTCGTTACGCAAATGAAATGAAATAACAAATACAACAATGTAAACAATGGAATCTTTAATAATGGAGTATCTTTTGTTTCAATTATTTTTTTTTTGTAATTAAAGTTTAATGTGAGTTTTCACCCTTGAGAAAAAAAAGTTTAATAGGGTCGAAAGTGAATAGAATATTATTTTATTTAATATACATGTGCATATAATAATAAAATACGATTTAAGAATCAGTAAAGGGTAGTTGTTTTTATCTACGTTGTTGTTTTTTTTTTTCGATTCCTATCCATGAATAGGAATTCTTTTGAGAAAAGCACACATACCTATCCAAAACTGGAAATTTACCAACACATACACCAAGTCGCTGCGGAAATATCTGGCGAGTAATCTGACATTTCATTTCACTCGCTCACTCACTCACTTCTGCTAGATGAAACGATTTTCGACGAAAAGTGACTCATCTCACTCACTCCCTGCTGTTTCGAATTAGCTGAATCTCGACACAGGACTTGTGAATGAAGTAGTTTTTATATCATGATTGTCATCCGACAGAAACTTTCCAAATTCTTATTTAACTATTTATCACTTTTCAAATCCATGACTTCTATCAAAAACAAAGAACATGGTAAAACCTTTTTTTAGCGTTTTGAAATGTTCAGATTATTCAGATGATTCAGATGTTAGTAGCCTTTACTAAAATAAGTTAACTTAATGTTTTTTTAAGAAAAGTTGTGGAGCCCTTTTTTGAGAAAAAAACAAGATTTTGTAAAATTGCGTACAAAAATTGTATGGCTGGTACCGTTATTTTTGGTACCACTATGTACCAAAGTTTTGAGAAAATCGATCCAGCCGTTTAGGCTATAGCCGAAAAGACAGACATATAGAGAGACAGACAGACAGACAGACAGACAGATAGGCAGACAGACAGACAGACAGACAGTCAGACAAACAGAAAGACAGACAGTGAGACAAACAGGCAGACAGAAAGAAAGACAGACAGACAGACAGACAGAATTGTGAGACCCACTTTTTTCGTCATCCCTGTCTTCGTAATGACAATTATTCTGATCAAAGTCTCGAGTTAAATTTTTTTTACGAATGCATAATTTGCCATATAGTACCTATACATATAACGCAAGTAAAAAACGTATTTTAAACATTTTATCGCGTATACTCTTAAGTGGTAATGGTGGTACTGATCTGGACGTTCAAAGTAGAATAAATAAAGCTCGCGCAGCCTTCGGTTCTCTCTCCCAAATTTGGAAATCATGTCAAATCTCCTTGCGCACTAAGTTGAGATTCTTCGAATCCAATGTCAAATCCGTGCTGTTATATGCTTGCGAAACCTGGAAAGTCACGACTACCATCTCAAAGAAATTGCAGGCTTTTGTGAACCGTTGTCTACGCCATATTCTAAAAATTCGCTGGCCACAAATTATATCAAACGAGGAATTGTGGCGCAGGACAAGTCAAGAGCGGCTGGACGTTGACATAAGAAAGCGTAAATGGCAATGGATTGGTCACACACTGAGGAAACCAAACGATGAAATTGCAAAGCAGTCATTTGAATGGAATCCTCAGGGTGCACGGCGGGTTGGAAGACCAAGAACAACATGGAAATCAACAGTTCTAGCAGAAGCAGACTCCCAGAGAAAGACGTGGCCACAGTTAAAATATCTATCTGCAGACAGTGAAGGATGGAAACGATTTGTTGGCGCCCTATGCCCCAACCGGGGTTACAGGACTTGATGATGATACTCTTAAGTACAAAGCCTAGATAAGCATTTATTAAATACAAACAAAAAGGTTATATATTTTATTCGGCTCGTTAGAAGAGAATGGAGTCTTTGAGTTTACGACTACCCGCACCTTTTACGTTGGCCGCCATCTTGGATTTAAGGAAGATGGGTTTTTATGAAATAACTTGCCTATTTTCAACTTTTGAGTAAAAATGGACTAAACGAAAATTACAAACTACTGGGTCAGATTACAAAGGCACTGGACTATTATAACAAGACCGTAATAAGAAAGAGGAGGATAGAAGTGGTCGAGGGTCAATAAAGAAGAGTGCTTTCAGAAACAATTAAATCTGATGAAAAATTTGAACCAAGCTGTCTAAATTAGCTTCTAGTAATGCCATTAATCTGGAAAAGACCTAGGTTAAAGAATAGATCACTGACAAGACTTCATCTTCCCATAGATCCAATTGCAGTTCCGGGAGGTTATAGTCACCGACAATAATCAAATTATCTAGGGAATCTGCAATTTGGAGAGATTTCATTTACAGAAATTTGGTATGCTTGGGTGGGTTATGAAGGCCTTATGTAGCAGCAGTTAAATCAGAACACAATGGCCAAGGGGATCATTTTGATAACTCGCGGGTGGCAATGGTGCAGTGGATGTAGTGCTTGACTGCTAACTTAGAGGTGTGGGTTCGAGCCCCATTCTAGGCAGTATTCTTTTCTATATTCTCCCAGCTTAACTGAACGCCACCCGTGAGATTTTATGAGATAATAAACACCTTGATCTCTATCCACTGTGCCAAATCTTTCCTATCCTCCTACTCTTTCTAACTAGTGCCGTGCAATTCAGGTAGCATTTAAAAGACCTTAGGTCTTACAGGCATATAGTTAATAATTAAATTACTATTAAAATTAGAGGGCATCGGCTCGAAGAAGAGAACTGCGACAAGTAGCTCGTTTTACAAGCCACTTACAAAATGAACTGCCTTACGCAGTATTCAGACACAATCACATTTATTTCTGTTTATTCACTGTATTGCTTTGCATAAACTTTTCTGAATGGAGCTCACAATCGTTTGGGTAAATGATTCACTTCAACAAAATTCATTGACAGTAAGCAATAGGTGCGTTTAATTGGTATGTAAAGCACCATTAAAAGGCTATACTCACTTTTATATTCAACCTAAGCCCAACACCATCAAAGTTTAAACTTAACGAAACTTTATCTCTGCTTTTATATCCACTTTTATACTTTTTTATAGAAGTCATTACGAAAAAGGAACCAATAACTATTAAAAGTTCCAAAGAAAAGATCAGCAGTGTTCCAAAGAAAATAACTAGATCCACCAAGTTGAATCCAAAACCAAAATTTTCTATCAAAAAGTACCTTTTAAAAATTCAAAATCAAATGATAAAATAATGCCTTTATAATTAATGGAAATCGTGATTAATAAATTGAATTTATATCCACTAAAAAAAATTGTCAAACAAAATACCGTTAGGTAGGTATACAAAATTGACTGTCAAAAAAGCTTTTTTTTTTCAAAATTGTCAAGCCTTTTTATTTTGTATTATTAAAATTTTTATTAGGTACAAAATAAAAAAAAAATTCTTCAATATTTTCCTTAAAAAAAATATGGAATTTTGTGTTATTAAACATTTATTACCTATAGTGTAAGCTACATTTGCTTTTAAAAAAACCATTGAGGCCATATTCTCGTTTTTTTAAAGGCTTTTACCAAATAGTAGAGCACAAAATTAATTTTTTTTCCAATGATGTCCATAAACACCTTAATCGTTCTGATCGGACAAGTACTTACTTACTTAATTAAGGTGGCGCTACAGTCCGGGGTGGACCACCCAACTAACATTTCAGCTTCGGTTCGGCCTAACTGAATAGGCTTTCTGATTTCCTTAAGACATTTGTAAAATTTCGTTTAGCATAAAAAGGAGAATATTATAGAACTTCTAAAATGATTTCGGAAAATCTTCTTGGAGGCCCCGTTCGCAGATCTTTTAAAAGCTTCAAATTCAATAATAGTCCTTGTACGATCTATAAGAAGTTTTAACGAGCGCTATTCGAAATCTTAGTGAAATTAAGGTTTTGACCGATAGCTTCAGAAATGTTTCTATAAAAGTAAACACGCAGGTGTAATAGAAATATGCATTTTCTATAAATGGGTCTTATTATACCTATTAGAAACCGACAATACAACTCTTACAGAGGTTGTAGAAAAATGGGGGAAAAAAGAATAATTCTTTTTATTTTCAGTTTCTTTGGAGTGATTTTTACCGCATTTAATCTTTGTTAAACCTGAAACTTGTTTTCAATTATTTGTTAATTAATGAATTGGAAATAATTATAAAGATTTTTTTTACCTGTCTAGGAATCGAACACGGAACTCCTGGGTAGTAGTCCATCACTCCACCCACTCAGCCATCTTAGATATAAATTGGAAGATGCAAAAACTTAATCAATATTTTCCTGTCTTACATGCCGGATCCACTAAACATGAACGATGTCCAGGATCCAAACCACAATCCAATCAACAAATTGATTTTTATGAATATGTCACGGCACGGACATGGATTTTTTTTCAAAGCATGTTCATAGTCCAACCATGGCTCATGCCCAGTGGAGCCGCCATGTTAATAACAAATTTTTATCCCGTTCACACGAAGAAACAAGATGTACAAACATTTTTTTTTTCAAATAGCTTGTTTTTATTGAAATCAAAATCTGAAGAGCTGAGTGTTTGATTTTAAATTCAATCGCCCATTGCCTAAAGTTAAGTCTAAGATTTTGATTTTTCAAAATTTTATCTTCGTCTTCGCTTTCTTGAAAACATAAATCATTGAACTCGTGTGTGTTATCCCTCATAAAAGTTTCGCCTCTCATCCTGGTACTGGGGTTCATATCTAAGTAGTGTATGAATATGTATATTTAAAAAAAAATTATAAACAGTGAAAAAATGAAACACACTTAAATCTTCTGGCTCTGGAGATATTTGATTCATCGATGAAAGATTTATTAAATCTGAACTTTCTTTCGTTGTCTTTCATTTGAATTCTTTTGAAGATCTACATCTAAGGAACGAGCTTTTAGGAGTATTAAGGAACGTCTCACCACAAAAGGGATCTATAATAATTTCCCGACTTTTTAATTAGTTTTCACGAAGTATACAAATTAACAAAAAAAAAATCACAAACAATTTATTCCATAAACGTTTAGTTATCAAAGACTTCATTAAAATGACTTTGACAGATTTGAGTCTCTTAAGCATAGACTGACATTTTCTATTATTGTTCGATAATAAAATCTGAGAAGTCTCTGCGAAGTATTCCATAAGGCTTCCAGCAAATTGTAACCGAAGCCTTTTGAAGACCAAGTGGCAGGAGCTTCAATTAAATTACTCTATACAATCCTTATAAAGTGACAGCTTCATGTTTCTTCGTTAATGTTATTTACAGAGGTCTATCCGAAACAAAGACGCTAGTCTCGTTTAGTTTTCTATATCAAGCTTTCAAACGACTTTAAAGAAGCAGTTATTGAGATTATGACTTCTATTAGAAATTTATTGTTGATGAAAACTTTATAGAAGCTTTATACATATCCAGACTTGCAGCATATCAATATTTCTAAGCTAATAGAAACTGAAATGTTAGTTGGGCAGGGCTTCAAACAAAAAACTTCTTCCTGACGGCTCGGTTTCTAGCTAGCTGTCTCCAGTTTCGCAGACCAAGTTGGTTGAGGTCCTCTTCCACTTGTGTGCGCCACCTTTTACGCTGTCCACCTCTACTGCGCTGTCCCACGGGGTTGGTTTCAAAGACTTTGCGGGCCGGAGCATTGGTGCCAATTCGGTCTAGGTGACCCAGCCATCTCAGTCGTTGGCTTTTCACTTCTGTGGCTAGGCCGGTGTCGCTGTGCAGCCCCATTCATGAATATGAATATGAATAACAGAGTCCATGCCTCTGCACCATACATCAGGACCGGGATGATAAGCGTCTTATACAGGGACAGTTTAGTTGCTCGAGAAAGGGCTTTGCTTCTCAACTGGCTTCTTAGCCCAAAGAAACAGCGATTGGCAAGAGTAATTTTTCGTTTGATCTCAGCACTGGTATCGTTCGCTGAGTTGACAGCGGATCCTAGGTAGACGAAGTCTCTGACCACCTCAGAATTATAGCTGTCTATAGTGACGTTCTGTCCGAGACGTCGGTGTTGGGTGTCCTTTCTTGTTGACAGCATATATTTCGTTTTGCTTTCATTCACCGTTAAGTCCATCTTCTTGGCTTCCTTCTCAATACTCACAAAAGCACCACTGACATCACGCTTTGTTCGTCCGATTATGTCAATGTCGTCAGCGTAAACGAGTAATTGGACGGACTTTTGAAAGATTGTGCCTCTAGTGTTGACGTGAGAGTTTTGTACTATTCTTACAAGAACGATGTTCAAGAAGGCGCATGACAGCGCGTCGCCTTCCCTAAAACCTTTTTTAACATCAAAGGTGTCGGTGAGGTCTTTGCCGACCTTGATGGAGCAGCGTGCATTCTCCATCGTCATCCTGCACAAACGGACGAGTTTGGCAGGGATGTCAAAACTAGACATTGATCTATATAACTCGCCTCTATAGAGGCTGTCAAACGCGGCCTTGAAATCGATGAAAAGGTGGTGGGTATTGATTTGAAACTCCTGGGTTTTCTCTAAGATCTGCCGTAGTGCGAATATTTGGTCGATGGTGGACTTCCCTGGGTACACTGATATGGACCTATCAGGTTGTTGATGAATGGCTTCAGGCGTTCACAAAGTACGGCATAGAAGATCTTGTAGGCGATATTAAGAAGACTCTGCATCTGTAGTTTGTGCAGTCCAGAGGATCGCCTTTCTTGAGGATCGGGCAAACAATGCTGAGGTTCCATTCATCGGGCATGCTTTCCTATAACCATATTATGCAGATGAAGTAGTGCATACTCTTAACCAATTCATCGCCAGCCGCTTTGGATACCTCTGCCGCAAGGCCATCCAGCAGCTTTATGGGACTTAAAATTAGATATACCTAGCTATCTTTACTTGGTCGAGATCGGGTGGACGGAATTGGGTTGGGGTCAAAATTCTGCGTTAGGAAAAATTCTGTTTTCAAAATCTGTTTTTCAAAATTCTGTTTTTCACAATTCTGCTTTTCAATATTCTGCTTTTCAAAATTCTTTTCAGGGGAATTTCTAAAATATCTGCAATTCCAAAATTGTTAGAGCTTATGGTAAGAGACCATTTGTATTTTAACATCAAAGAACATATTTGTGATGAACAACATGGGTTTATGCCCGGTAGATCCACTGCAACTAATCTTATGCTATATTCTAGATATGTAACAGATGCTTTTGAATCTAGGTACCAAGTTGATACAGTCTATACAGATTTTGTAAAGGCATTTGATACTATTTGCCATTCCATATTAATGAGTAAATTGAAAGCTATTGGAATTCATGGACAACTTCTAAGTTGGTTATTCAGCTATCTTTCTGATAGGACACAGTGTGTTAAACTTGGAAATACTACTTCGAAAACAATAAAAGTTCTTTCTGGAGTACCTCAAGGTAGTCATCTTGGACCACTTTTATTTAATATATTTATAAATGACATTCCACTTCTCCTAAAACATGCTTCCTGCTTAATTTATGCAGATGATATTAAGTTGTTCATGTGCATTAAAAAAGCATTAGGCCTTAATTGGCCTTGACTCTTTAGAGAAAAGACGTTCTGTTCAATGCTTGTTGTTTGTCCATGATGTTTTTTCTTACAGAATCAAAAGTCCAGCAATTGTTCAAATCTTTGAAATATATGTACCAGAAAGGAGAATACGCCAGCGTCATTTTTTAAATAACCCTAGCCATAGGTCTAATTATGGACTTAATGAATCATTCACTAGGTGTATAAGACTCTATAATAATTTTTGTTATGAAATTGATTTATCAATGAATAGACTGGAATATAAAACTAAAATATTATATTTATTGAATTAACTTTAATTTTACTTTAAATATTGTTAGTAGTCTGTAAGATATAATATCTGGTAGATGAATGAATAAATAAATAAATAAATAATTCTTTTTTACAAAATTCTGCAAATAATGAAAAAAGTCGTTTGGAAAATGTTAAAAAGCGCGCGCTTTATTATTTTTCTATGAACTGCGAGTTGTTATAGAACATTATGCACCTAATCTAAGCACAAAAGGAATAAATGAAAACAAATACATATTTGCAGCTCGAAAGGCTTGCTTATTTCATCGGCCTAGTAGACCAGGAAAAATAGCACAAATCGTATGGGGAACCTTGAAAAAATTAATTCATGAAATATTAAAATTGGAATCGATGCAGAATTGCAACCTCTATAACATATCCAAAGTCCCCCAAAATCCCTGCATTGGCTTTTTGTATAGATGCATTTGAAGTGGTGCAGACGGCGAGAATTTGGAGGTCTATCAAACTAAAATAATTGTTTTGGTACAACCTAATCATATGATACGTAGTACCTCGTGGCTTGATGGTTAGTGCGTAGGACTGTCATGCCGAAGGTGTGGGTTCGATTCCCAACCGTGCCCAAGGCTGTCGAAGTACTGTAATTGAAGTATTTGTACTGCTTTTTGAGACTCCGTACTGCCGTACTGCTAATTCGACCAAAGTACTGCTTTTTTGAAAATTTGTTCACAGAACATTTGCAAATCATTATCCCATCCAAAAAACTTTAAAATAAATAAATTAAAAAAGTCGTTGATTTATTGAACAAAATCTCGCGTTACATTTTTTTACGAGTGCATTGTTTGTCGTTTAGGCATTGCTTGTATATCACAAGTGAAAAATTTCAAACTCTGGAACTTTTCAGATTTTCTTTTATGCTCCGAAAAAAGAAGGTTTATGGACATTTTGAAGTCATTTGAAATGAAATATTCCACACACGTCAAAATGTAGCTTTTAACCCATCTGTCAAGCAATGTTAAATTATATTAATGGATCTCTAGTCCAGGAAATTTAGACTTTTATGTTTTTCCACAAAACTCCTAAAAAGCTGAATTTTTGTTTTGACTTCCTGAGCAATTTCCAAAACCACCCTAAATTTTGGAAAGAATTTTTGGAGAAGTAAAAAGTGTAAAATTCAGTTTTTTGCTAAATTCACGAAAACTAACAACTTTTTGGAATGAAATATTAAAGTAAAATTATTCAATTCTATACAAAAAAAATTACCATGCTTTTCCTTCATACAACCAATAGATTAAAAGTTAATCATGCAGGATTTTTATGGAGTAGCAAATTAAGTCAAAAAAATTTTTAAAATAGCATTAATTGATCAGCAATATTTTTTGAACTATATGCGTTTCACTACGTTTTCTCATCATAAACCAAGCTATTGTGGTGTCCAGGCTAAGTAAGGCCACCATCTGGAAAAAAGGAGTGGTTTCAATTTACTTAATAACCTTATGGAATTTCATTTTACGACACAATGACGAAAATTTACTTTTAGACAGTAAAATTATCTAAACCTATAGGTACATATGTACTAATGAAGTTGCAGCGGGTCAAAATTGGTATATTAAGGTGGGGAAAAGAAAAAAATAATTACCTACAATAAATATTGTATGTAGCTCATAAAATTCTACCCAAAAATATTACCTTTTTTCCTAAAAGCAACAGATTTTGAGAAAAACGTGCACAAACATAATAAGAGTTTTTTATGTAACGAAAACTTTTTGATACCACCATTGCAGTGCGCTAGAGTTAAATAGGTAATGGGCGCGTATGTGATAATTTTTAATGAGCAATATATACATTTAAACAAAATTAAATGCATTAACAATTATGTTTGTAAATATATATATTAGTGCCGTACTGCTGTGTACTGCTATTTTTTTCCTCGAAGTACTGCTTTCTGAAAAAGTGAAACGACAGCCCTGACCGTGCCACCTAAAAACAGAAATGTTTTATTCGAGGTACTGCCTCTTGCGAGGAACTGACAAATCCTCCAAGAGTATACTTGTCATGAAAAAGTGCTTCTCATTTAGCCGTTCGGACTCGGCAAAAAACTGTAGGTCCCCTCCATTCCTGCCAACAAACACGCACACAGGAATGGTTGTGAGTTGTAAGTCACTAGGCCCTGGTTCTCCACGAGCTGTTGCGCCACCCAATTTATTTTTTATTTTTATTTAATCATATGATACATGCTTAAAGAGTAGTTTTTAACGCTTAATCTAATGAAACCGAATTCAAAATGATACAACCACCCAAAAAGAAGTTATAGTCCTTTTTATGTAATGATGACTTTTTTTCAGGTACAACAGGTAAAATATTACCGAAAACCCTTTGAAAATAATGGTATGTTAATGAAACATGGAATGAATGTTTCATTTGTCATAGGAACTAAGAATCAAGAGAGTCCCTAAAAATATCCATGGTGAAAGAGTGTTTTTTTTTTAAGGGGGAGGGGCAACAAAGAATGTTAACCATAACACCCACGTAAAAACTCTTACACTCATGAAACTCGCCAAAAATATTAAACTCTTCATGGCAACCAAGAATCAAAACAGTCCATACAAATATCTTTGTTCTAATAGTGTTTTTGGTGACTGTTAACTTTTGACTTGTTCTACGGAAAATACGATTTCAAAAATTAATTTTTGCTTGAAAAGGCCCATAACTTTGTTAAAGGTGCTTGTATCATTTTAGTTTTGCTTTTATTAGATTCAGCGTTAAAAAATACCCTTAAATCATATACCATACTTTGTGTATATGCCTCAATTACACCAAATCGGAGTTTTGGCTCAAATCTTCCAACTTCTTCCCAGATTTTCCCTCTCTTTAATAAAAAAAAAAAACCAGAACAAATATATTTATGAGGACTATTTTGATTCTTGGTTGCCATGACAAATTATATATTTTTGGCGAATTTCATGAGTGTAAGAGTTTTTTCGTGGGTGTTATGGTTAACATTCTACACTTGCCCCTCCCCCTTAAAAAAAACACCCTTTCACCATGGATATTTTTAGGGACCCTCTTGATTCTTAGTTCCTATGACAAATGAAACATTCATTCCAAGTTTCATTAACATACCATTATTTTCAAAGGGTTTTCGGTAATATTTTACCTGTTGTACCGGAACAAAAAGTCATAGTTACATAAAAAGGACTATAACTTCTTTTTGGGTGGTTGTATCATTTTGAATTTGGTTTCATTAGACTCAGCGTTAAAAACTACCCTTTAAGCATGTATCATTTGATTCGTTTATACCCAAACAAATATTTTAGATTGATAGACCTCCAAATTCTCCCCGTCTGCACCTCTTCAAATGCATCTACACAAAAAGCCAATGCGGGGATTTTGGGGGACTTTGGATATGTTATACAGGTTGCAATTCTGCGTCGATTCCAATTTAAATATTTCATGAATTAATTTTTTCAACCTCGAAACCCATTTTTCCTGGCCTATAGATGCTTAGACTGAAAAGCGACTAAATCTAAATCCACATATGTTATTATCGATATATTAAGATAAGGTTTTTTTTTAGTTTTAATATTTAGATGGGCCTAAGTCAGCTCTAAATGAAGAAACAAAAATTCCCTAGTTTGTTCATATTGTTATTTTCATCCCCTACAGTCGCTGTAGGGGTTAATTAAATTTCCCATTTTTTTGGAAATCCGCATAAAATCTGCCGAAAAATTCAGAACATGTAGGTGAGAAGTAGACAAGAAAAAAAATCCTACCGGAGAGGGCTAGTATCTCCCACCGCTTACGGGAGGGGCAATTTAATAAAATAATTGCATTAAATAGAAAACAAATAATTAAAAAACAACAGCAAAACTTGCAGTAATGTTTTGCAGGTTTTTGGAAAGCCAGAAGTCCATTATAATAGTTGATTATCAAATAAAGTTCTTTGAATAAACAATTTCGGCAAAATCTGTGTTCAAAAAAAAAAATGTAATTAATTAATTAATTAATTAATTAATTTAATTAATTAATTTAATTAATTAATAAATAATTAATTAACATAAGTCCCAAGTTTCTATAAATTTCGACGGTTATATTCTACTGATACTTGGTGTTGTGTCCCAAATGACATGCCGCCCTTCAAAGGCATGACCCACTGAGTCACAACTGTTGTCGAAATACCTCAACTTATGAAATTGGTATTCATCATCGACAGCATTTACACGTTACACTTAATGTGACGCAATGGTTCAGTGAGACACAATAAAAAAGCCTACTTCCAGAATGCATCTCAGTAGGTCAAAGCTGAGTAATGCATTTTGGAAGTAATTGCAAGTAAGTTCCAGGTAGGTCTTTGGGAACTCGGTGAGTCTGATTGTAACCGTGAACGTGGTTGTTTCGATCATTGTAATAAACTACACATAACATTTTGGCGCAGCCGGGAAAGTTTTAAAAAACAAATAAGTGTCTCCCAATAAATAAAACCCTAAACAAAAAGAAACAAAAGCAATATTGGTGCGGTGTAAACAAATTTTTTTTTTTAATAAAACAGGTATCAAAAAACAAAGTGATACCTACGACCATTTAAGAAGTGAAGTTTGGCAGAGCAAAAGGAAAAAGGTGCAGTAAGTGAAAATTTATTTTTTGATTTTTATTTGCATGATTTTTTTTGTGCACTCTTTAGCATTGGTTTAGAATTTTTGTTTTTTTTTTTGATCCATGTTTACGTCAATATATGCTCACGACATCTGAAACTGAGATACACAAACTTGCTAAAATGGCACAAAAAACGTCTCTCTTATTAACACCTACTCTCACACCACAACATATCATTCCAAGTGTGCCACTACAAGCACATTTTCAAAATTATACCTCTATAATTCAGCCACAAAATCAAACACCTACTTTCACTTCACACCTCATTTTCAAGACTACCCCCACTCCAGCGATAGACAGCCAAATAGGTCCGCATATTCAATTGCAACATGCGAATTCTGTGGGAAGCAAAACCACACCTATGTAGACTGTCGTACTCGAAAAAAACATCATATTGCGACATTTGCCAGGACTATGGGCATATTAAAAACAGTTGTCCCCATTCACAAATACAAATTACTCGGACAACTAGTCAAAAGCTCATGATCAAATGCGAGTGGTGTTCTAGAGTGGGGCATGTGGAGGAGGATTGTTTATTTAAGAAGAACTACCTGAAAGATCAATCGGGAAACGACCCGGGGTCAGTTTTAATCAAATAAACTGTGCCCCAAAAAATTTGCCCTCCACAGAAACAACATTAAATGTAAGCTCCACGAAAACATCAAAGAAAAAAAGAAAAACCAAAAACATCCAAAGAAATAAACCAAAACCATCAGCGAATTTATTAAACGAGCTTAAACGACAAAAAATAAAAAGAAAACAAAATGTTGACTCTAAGGAGTCCAATTTCTTTACGTATGAGTCGGTTCAAAAAACGAAGCAAATATCTGCGGCAAAAGTAAACCTAGGTCAGTTTGATCTCTGGTTACTTATTGTAAATATTAATTTCATTTTCAGTGAGCTCTGTTTAAAGCTGAATGATTTGTTTATATTTTTGGTAGATAACACTAGTTTACAAAATTTTGGGTCATGGTAGGGTCCTTAGAAAAAATATATTTTCTAGACTAATTTTGGGTCACTGAACACGAAAATCAAAATTATTTTTTTTTCCAAAGAAGCGTTTTCGAGATATGCGAAAAAATCATTTTCTCAGCTTTTTTTCCAGATATTCCCATAAATCTCGCTAACGGCTTAGCTTATTTACATAAAATGTGTATTTTTGGAATGATGTGATCTGTCTCCTTCCGACGATGTACTGCTTGTATAAGTCGGACTGACATCTTATAAGTTACAGGCATTCAAAATTTCAAAAACGAGTATTTTTGAAAAATTTCTAGTTTTTGGTTGCTCCATATGGATAGAAAAAAAAATATTTAAAATAATTTTAAGAACTCAAGTGAAAAACAATCCTTTTATCAAAAATTTGAGCCAAAGTTTTTCAAAATCGGACGATAAATGTAGAAGTTATTAAATAATTAGTGAAAGAAGGCAAATAAATTTTTTTCAATAAAAGTCATATAAATGTACATTAGGGTGTCTGTTATTTCCCAAAATCATTTTTTTTTAATCAGAAACCCCTAAAATCAAAATTGTATGCCCTAAAATAAAGTTTTTGACCAAAAAATATTTGTCTAAGGTGATAAATCGGTGCCTCTTAGGACATTCTCTTTTCCATACAAAGGAGAATTGGACACACCAAACTCCAAGACCAATAATGACGTGATATATATCGTTGGAAAGATATTTGTATGAACTACAATAGTTACTTAGAGAGTTAATTTCAAATCTCTATATGAAAAAAGTTATTCGCTAGTTAAGGATAGTTTTTTTTCACACCAAAATGCGCTGAAACACAATTTTGACCAGCGAATAACTTTTTTCACATAGAGATTTGAAATGAGCTCTCCTAGTAACTATTGTAGTTCATACAAATATCTTTCCAACGATATATATCACGTCATTATTGGTCTTGGAGTTTGGTGTGTCCAATTCTCCTTTGTATGGAAAAGAGAATGTCCTAAGAGGCACCGATTTATCACCTTAGACAAATATTTTTTGGTCAAAAACTTTATTTTAGGGCATACAATTTTGATTTTAGGGGTTTCTGATTAAAAAAAAATGATTTTGGGAAATAACAGACACCCTAATGTACATTTATATGACTTTTATTGAAAAAAATTTATTTGCCTTCTTTCACTAATTATTTAATAACTTCTACATTTATCGTCCGATTTTGAAAAACTTTGGCTCAAATTTTTGATAAAAGGATTGTTTTTCACTTGAGTTCTTAAAATTATTTTAAATATTTTTTTTTCTATCCATATGGAGCAACCAAAAACTAGAAATTTTTCAAAAATACTCGTTTTTGAAACTTTGAATGCCTGTAACTTATAAGATGTCAGTCCGACTTATACAAGCAGTACATCGTCGGAAGGAGACAGATTACATCATTCCGAAAATACACATTTTATGTAAATAAGCTAAGCCGTTAGCGAGATTTATGGGAATATCTGGAAAAAAAGCTGAGAAAATGATTTTTTCGCATATCTCGAAAACGCTTCTTTGGAAAAAAAAATAATTTTGATTTTCGTATTCAGTGACCCAAAATCAATCTAGAAAATATATTTTTTCTAAGGACCCTACCATGACCCAAAATTTTGTAAACTAGTGTAATTTAAAGACTTTTGTTTTGAAGTCTTAAAGGGTTTTACTCAGTATGCTTTGTCGGAAAATAAAAATAAAGTATTGTATGCATTTAGGAATCTTCGTAAGCATGATGTGTTCGTCGAGCTGCCTATGCCATTGGCCAAGAATTTATTTGGGAAACGGGATGGGGGCCAGCCTGAACTACTGAGCTGCGCCCCAAAAGTTTCTAAAATAAAACAAACCGAAACAATACAATCCACTTAAAAACCACAAGATCAAGTCGAGAGCTTCATGGCCCAATTTTTAAATTTATTTTTGTTGGGATACATTTGGGTATATACATCTATAACAAAGATGTCCCTTAAATATAAAAGTATCTTCAAAGCAAACAATAGATTTTGTGACATAAAGCGGAGTCGATTTGGTCTAATAAGCAAGTTAAATAAAAACGACGTTTTTGTAGAATTACCACTTCCTGAGGCAAAAGGAGGTAAAGTTACTGTACTCGTAGATACAGGTGCAGATTTAAGCCTTTTGAAACAGTGTGTTTTAAAAAATAAATCCAAATTCGATTCAAAAGAAATACGAAAGTTAGGTGGAGCATTGGTGGAAACACTACAACGTTGCGTACAGTTCGATCTTTTAAAAATTTGGACAAAATTAGCTTAAAATGGCACATTGCGGACGGTCTGACAGACCAGAGAATAAAATGAGTCGAGTAATGTTCATGAACATTTAATACTCACTCGAAAGAACGAGTTTAAACAAACAAAGTCAACACAACCGAAATGTTTGCGAGTTTTCATGTTCATGAGTATGATGACTCGTAAGTCAGCACACTCATCAAACGAGTACAAATGAGTATACGTTGCAACCAAGTTCAAATGGTTTCGAATAAAAACGAGTCAGGCGCTCGTGACCATATTGTTCACGATCAGTATGATCAAATATACTCGAATCGTGGCGGAAGATTTGTATTCGAGGTCTGTTGATGAGGATGGGTAGGCTAAGCAATATTGTGTAGATTGGTGGATGGTGGTTGGTTTTTGTGATGTACCTAATTTCAATTTTTTTTTCAGTATTTCGACTAATAGTGAGAAATAGATTTTTCTCGGATTATGTGTTTTCAATATAACAAAAATAGATGAAATAAAATGAGAAGAAAATGAATAAAAATAAATAAAATAAAGAAAAAACTAGTAAAAACTTAAAAGCTATGAAACTATTTTTTAAATAATAGTTTAGATATATCTGTTTAAAAAGATTATAATGTATTTTAGAAAAGCCTCTATTGAATATTATTTTTATTTTATTATTAAATTGTTGATCCTCTTAAATTGCCGTCGTTGAGTGAAATAGGATTTATCTTCAAATTGAAATTCGCGACCATCTAATTGTTGACAGTATCTGGGTTCAATCTAGTTCTTTTTTCAGTTATTATATTTCCAGACTGTGAAAACGATCGTTCTGATGCTGCTGATGTTGCAGGGATGCAGTTGATAGTTAAATGAGCTTGATGAAGATGTTTGAATATATTTTTATTTTCAAACCACAATTGAAGCAAATTTATAGTCCCGTTTGAGCTGTATTGAATATATCTTGCAATTTCAATATCAAATGAAGTTTCGTTCGTTGTCGAATTTTCAACCATAAAGTCGGAGAAAAAGTCTCTGGCACTAGATGAAGTAGATGGTTGATCTTCAACATTGCCAACAGATGTAGAATGCACTGTCGGAACTATAGACTTTATATAATCATATATTTCCATTTTCTCGATTTCCGAAAGTATTTGCATTTTATTGCAGGGAGGATATAAAAATGTTGCAGTTTTGAAAACTATTTTTTGTATATATCATTTTGAAGGCGTTTAAAAATCTCCAACGTACAAACAAAAGTACCTAAATATCCTTTTTAAAAGAAGGACTTAAAACCGCAATATCCCAAACTTTCATGTGGCATTCGTGTATAGGTATATTATATACCTTACTAACAAAAAGACATTTGTCGCAATATTGATGATTATGTGTCATATAATTGCATTTCCTATATATCGCCCCTTTCATAAATCTTTCATAAACATCCTCGCAAAAAAAAACAGACCAGTTTTTTTTCTGATAATTCAACCCATCCCTAACACTAGACAATATACCTAGACCCAAAAAACGAAGAGTTATCCTTTTAAAATAAATCCAAAAATACAGCACTATACATACATACCGCATTTTTATTAGGGTCGCATACCTATATTATTTACATAAATACCTAATCTACATACATAAGTACATTTGTCGCAGATATTGACGATCATGTGTTGCATCTTCTTACCGACGCACAGTGCGTCGAATCTATGAACATGGTGGACAAAAATCTGTTTTACAAAAAATATGGCTTTTGTGTGTAAAATAGGTCTTGAAAACAGAAAAAAAAAAGTGCAATTCAATCAGCACAGAGAATTTAAGTGCCATATGATAATTCCAAGATAACTATTAAGCTTAAAACAGAAAAAAAGCTTGATCTTAAAAAATGTAAAATAGATTTTTATACTTTAATTTGAATTCTTATTTTCCAGATAAATTTGTATGTTAGATATTTGAATGTTTTTGACATTAACATTATGTGTTTTGTTTTTTTATTATATGATTTAAGTTAGTACAATGTCAATTTTTGCCCAAGCTTGAAGCTTTTAAAATTTAAATTAAACTGACCCATAAGATCGTTCATGTTGGACTTCTCAACTTGAACAAGTTGTTAACATTATTTCATACACAAAAATGTTAATGGTCTCAGGTCTGCAATCGAAGAACAACGGGGACTTTTCCATAACTCAATACCAGTATTAACCTCCACCAATTTCAAAGGGGATAACGCTATCAGAATCAGTAAAGAGTTGTTTCTACTGACTATGCCCAGAACTTCCGTTAAAGCCCCACTTGCAGATTAAAGTAGCAGTCGTGGCATGTTGTATTTCAGAAATATCTGCAATACTTTCTCCAGTCTTATTTAGGAGTTCTTGGAGGTCAACAGATGCAGTTGTTTATGTTACCTCCCTCTGCCTAGGATGCATTTGTTTTTTAAGCTTTCTCAGTTTGTATAAGCTGAACAAATAATCTTTATGCAACGCAATAACAACTGATTGTAGAACATTATACTTTTTTTCTGAGAGATCCAGGTCTAAATACAATGCTAGGGCCTCTTGTGGAGTTATAACTTTTTTTTCAGCAAGATCAACTCTTTCACCAGAATAACGTCCAGATAATTCTGCTGCAAACTTAAGCTCTTCACTGGAGTTTGAGAGCTAACGATCATCAACTCAACGTTTTTTGATCTTGTGGGAAGCAACTTCAAATGGTTTTTGAGGTCTGCCGACTAGATCCCGGTGTATTATTTAAAGCATTATTGGTCATAATATCTAAAATACTGGCAGGAAGTATAAAATCACTTTTTAACCACACTTCATGCCGTTTGAAAAGCAGACCGCGGTTTCGTGAGCATTGTTTCCACCGATTATCAAGATTTAAGTAAAAAGACTTGACTTTTTGGCTTAGAATAACTTTTTATTGAACTAGAACCATTGGTTATTTTTAATTCATTTAATATAAAACTGGTAACTTCTTCAATTCTAGAGCTATTAGTAAAAGAAACCCACTTTTTAAATTTGTTTTTGTTTTTTTTTATCGGTTGACCTAGTTCTACAAAAAGTTAAATACTTTGCATTTTAGCAAAAATTAGCAATGAAAGTTTTTATTTTTGGAAAGTACAATAATGGACAAATACAATGACATATAATATGTTGATATACTTTGATATATATTTTTTTAAACTCAACTTAAAAGAATTTTTCATGCTTCAAAACAGGACTCTTTTAGATAAATTAATAAAAACTAGCCTACCTGTGCGAGACCTCTCGCACCAATAAAAATAAAAAGTGCTCATAAGGTTTTGTATTTATATAGAATTCATTCAGTTATAATTTTGAAAATTAAATTGCAAGAAGCATTTGGTTTGTTTTCTTTTCCATAATCTGTTTAATAGCTGCGTTTTATTATCTCCGGTCGAGGCTATCTAGATATAATACTTATTACAAAAACATTATATCTAGGCTTCTATCGAAGTTTATTTCAATAACATAAATATAAGTCTGACCAGCAGGTGGCTATTTACCATTGTTAATCATGTTACCGATTTGTCAGCAGTGTAAGGAAAAGAGACAGGCCGTACCCCGTACATGAAAAATGAGTAAACAAAAGATAAAAAGAGACTGTTTTCGCACTAACCCACATCGTTTTATTTTCACGAGGATGATGGTTGATTTACATAGATGTGTGGTGAATTTGCAGGCTTCTGCATCTGCAGACTTAAAGAAAAGTAGAGTTGGACAAACCACAATGCCAAAAAATGAATCCATCAAAAGTATATTAGTGCGTGTCTACACTTTCATTTGACTGAAATTCCCGTTTCTACACTATGCAGAAAAAATGCTTTCAGTTCCAGAATATCCTTCCTTATCTCACGCAATACATACACCTGTCACTTGCTAAATAAAAAAATTCATCTTGCCCGGCGCTCATGCCAAAGATTTATTGTTGAAAGTGGTGCATCGGTGGATTTTGGGTGAAATCTTCGTTCTCTTTCTTTCACACATAACATCTATGTTTCTCACCGGATGCGCCTTTCACAACAACATTTATAGAGGCACTTATGAAGATGAACATGTTCGCTTGCGTTCGTTTTGCTCCGTCAGTAATTTGATAGAAAAACTGAAAAATTTTGTTGAGTAGAGGTTGCTGAGGTCTCCGAGATCTCATTTTTCTGAACATGCCTAATGTGTTCGTTTTAGATCACCTTATATGAACGGACCCAAGTATGGAATGGTAAATAAATTGTCAAATTAAACATTACCACTTTCCAATTGGACTGTTTGATGGGAAATTAGGTCTGTTCTGTCTGTCTGAATAGGTGGATAAAAATAAAGCTAGGACCACTGACCTCTATAATACACTGGATAGTGTATTCCTTATAGTGTATAACAGTTTCTTTGCTTCCATTTGAAGATGACAATTAGGTGGTCGGCTTCATAATTTGACGTCTGCATTATGCAAAAAAAAAAAGTGTTTTGCAGATAGGGATGTGCGATATTGAAACAACATCGAAGACCAAACATCGATGTATATATATATCGAACCGAAAACATCGATGCTACTTAACATCGATGTTTTTTCGGGTGTTTTGTTTAAGTTTTTTGTTTGACCAAAGCAAAAATGCGTCATGCTATGCTCTTATGTATTTTTGCTTTCAAAATTTCTGGGGCCGGCTATTTGTTCTTAAGTTTTTTAAAATCGATTTAAATTTTCATACAAATGAAAAATATGAAGTCATAAGCAAGGTATTTCAACTTTAAACATCGATATTGCAAAATAATGATACACAGAAGCTTGTGTGCTAAAACCGCGTGTAGGTAAGTGGTATCTTTCTAGGCATCAATGATTTTAATGGGTGAAAATCGATGTTAAAATATGTATTTTGCACAATGAATATCAACAAATTTAATAAAATCAATATTGCAAGGCAATGTGGCATGGTGTTAAGCTGTTATGTGTGCCCTTTTTGAAATCCGATATTTCAAAATCTTGTTTCACACGAAGGTGTGCGCAAGAACTTGCATGGTGTAAACTGCGTTTTTCTGACCATCGATAATTTAAATTCGTGAAAATTGATATTTAATATGTATTTTGCAGTAATATTTCAAGGAATTTTGTGTAAACTGTTTTCTGTGGCTTTTTAGAATGTTGTGTGCAAAAACTTGCATTGGTGTAAATTCGGTCTTTCTGAGCATCTATTATTTCAATGCGTGGAAATCGATGCTAAAATTTGAATTTTGCAAAATATATCGTCCACAGATTTTATAGAAGCAATATTGCAAGTATTTCATGTGTACACTGTTATCTAACGATATTGCAAGATATTTTTGCTTGCAAAAGTGTGTACAAAAACTTGTATGGTTTAAAATGCGTCTTGCTGAGCATCGATGATATTAATGCTTGAATATCGATGTAAGAATATTTCTTTTGCACAAATAAACACAAAACAAATTTGATGGAAGCAAAACTGAGAGGCACTTCATGTGTAAACTTATATCTGTGCCTTTTTGCACATCGAAAGTTTCGTTGTGGTTTTGAATTTTTAAGTTTGGTTTTGGAGATCCTTTGATGATTTCCTTTTTCAAAAAATTCCAAATGTTACAGATGACTTAAAAACTATGAAAGTCACTCCATCTAGATTTTACTAGCAGAATCAATCATTTTCGTACTAACGTTTTGTTTGTTTTTTAGTCTGATGTTTTGGATGTTATATCGTTGTTGCAAAACATCGAAATCTTTATTATCGATATTTTGCAAATATCGATTAAAATCGCTCATCCCTATTTCCAGATGTCTATCTGAAGAAAGGGAACAGACCATGATATGAAAATATAAACTTTTGTGGAAGTTTGTTTTATTATTTATTATCTTTAAGTTATTCACTGTGTACATTTGGTATATTTTTTTTAGTATAATTACATAGTGGAATGAGATAAATCATTGCAGTTTGCGAACAAGTTGAGCAAAATAGCTAATGAATAATTATGATGAGGAGGATGCGATTGCATATTCTGCCTTTTTTTTAATGATTGTACCTCCTTGTCACACTCTTTACGTTTGTTATTCCGTTTCATTTACTAATTAGTGAATGAATTTAAATTACGAACACAACAAATGTTAGCAAACAGATCCCGGGGGGTGAAACGAACGGAGAATTGATGTCTGTTTAATGGATTATCTTTGTATTACATGTTATACAGTTATACTGGTATACAAAAAAGTGGTCAGCTTCATAATATAACAATTCTTCAAATGGAAGCAATATTTTTGTATCGATACACTATCCAGTGTTTTATAGAGATCAGTGGCTACGACCGACTTAACATGGGAGGAATTACAAAATGCAAATGATAAATATCTGATCTTCATGGCAGCTTAATGCAAATATTTTGAGCGTAAATATATGTATATATGCAAAATATCAACACTCACATGCATTGTAAATTGCTTTAATAAAGAAGGAGATAGATACAATGCAAACGATCATATTTCTTGATAGTCTTGATGATGATGAAAATCAGAAAAAGTTTTCACAAATGCAGTGTAATGATGTTAATATAACTCTCAACATTTCAAAACGCTAAGGTTCTTTGTTTTTGATAAAAGTCATGGATTTGAAAAGTGATAAATAGTTGAATACAAATTTGGAAAGTTTCTGTCGGATGACAATCATGAAATAAAAACAACTTCATTCTAAGTTCCCGTTTTTAAAAGAGTGTCGGTAAATATAACAGTACGATTTTTGTACGATTTTTCGTGTGGAGGGAATACGAACGAATTCTAAATTAGGGAAAGCAATTTATTACAACAACAAAAAGATTGTACACTACTCAACAATATTAAAGGAACAAATTTTTTTTCAATTTTTGTTAGCGTTTTTTGAAGAGCTGTATCTTTGTGACGAGTGGTCGTATTGAGTTGAAATAAAAAGCATTTTACAGCTTTATGTTTTTTGTTTCGAGATTTGTTTGCAAACAAATTTTTTTGAAGTACCGTTATTGCGTTATTGCAAAAAATGAGACGAGACAACTAAATTATTTTTTTTTTATTTTTTTTGAATGTCCTCATTTCTATGGATAATTTTTTTTGAGTCAATTAAATGTCATGATCAGATACCTTGTTTATTCAGCTTCAATTCATTTTTTTTTTGTTGTCGTACGATTTTTTTTGACATGGTTTATCTGACTTTGAATGAAAAAAGATACTTTTAGCCTTGATTACCAATATCTCAGCAAATAATGACGTTATAAAAATTTCAAAGACAGTTTTGGAAATTTGAAAAAGCGTTTTACAAGATTTTTTTATAATTTTGTAGAAATTATTTTTCACCGTTAGTTTAAAAAAAGTACTAAAAACTGACGTTTTGTGGTCTTTTCGTAAATCTTTTTTTTTCGTTGCAAATATTGATTGCATGGCTTGCGTTGATATGCAAATTTATAGACTTTTAAATCATCAATATTCTTGTAAATTTTCAAATTGATTCATCGAACAGTTTTTCCTCACCAAAACTTCAAAGTCTTACAAACCAGGTAAAGGAACAAATTGTGTTATTCCTAAACAGTGCGTAGTCGTCATCAAAATGACAAGAAAAATGTAATTCCAGTGGATTTTTTTTCACAGTTTTGCATTAGTTAGATATTTTTTTGAATTGAAATGAAATAAAAAGTACATTTTTCCAAAAAAAAAAATTTTAAAAAAAATCAAGTTTTTTTGTTTGAAAATTTTTTGAAATTATTTTTTTTTTTTTTGGAAAAATGTACTTTTTATTTCATTTCAATTCAAAAAAATATCTAACTAATGCAAAACTGTGAAAAAAATCCACTGGAATTACATTTTTCTTGTCATTTTGATGACGACTACGCACTGTTTAGGAATAACACAATTTGTTCCTTTACCTGGTTTGTAAGACTTTGAAGTTTTGGTGAGGAAAAACTGTTCGATGAATCAATTTGAAAATTTACAAGAATATTGATGATTTAAAAGTCTATAAATTTGCATACCAACGCAAGCCATGCAATCAATATTTGCAACGAAAAAAAAAGATTTACGAAAAGACCACAAAACGTCAGTTTTTAGTACTTTTTTTAAACTAACGGTGGAATGGTAAAAAAAAATAATTTCTACAAAATCATAAAAAAATCTTGTAAAACGCTTTTTCAAATTTCCAAAACTGTCTTTGAATTTTTTATAACGTCATTATTTGCTGAGATATTGGTAATCAAGGCTAAAAGTATCTTTTTTCATTCAAAGTCAGATAAACCATGTCAAAAAAAATCGTACGACAACAACAAAAAAAATGAATTGAAGCTGAATAAACAAGGTATCTGATCATGACATTTAATTGACTCAAAAAAAATTATCCATAGAAATGAGGACATTCAAAAAAAAAATAAAAAAAAAATAATTTAGTTGTCTCGTCTCATTTTTTGCAATAACGCAATAACGGTACTTCAAAAAAATTTGTTTGCAAACAAATCTCGAAACAAAAAACATAAAGCTGTAAAATGCTTTTTATTTCAACTCAATACGACCACTCGTCACAAAGATACAGCTCTTCAAAAAACGCTAACAAAAATTGAAAACAAATTTGTTCCTTTAATATTGTTGAGTAGTGTATTTGGAAAAAAAGATCAATGTAAATGCCAACTTAGTGAACAGCTGTAAAAATTGTTTGTTCTTTGATTCTGACGTCCGGGGGAAATTCCAAATTGCAAATTACCGCATGTAAACAAAGCAACCATGCATTTTTAACTACGTTAACATAGGGTATTGGAGTGAGATTGAAGCTCGCTTCGGGTCTTGTAAACCTGAATCGATTTGAAATGGGCTTTTTTCGACTCATTCGCGCTCGAGGAGTGAAGTCGCGTCAAAATTTGTGACGAATAGCCTTGATCGAAGAGTTCGTCTTAGAGATAATGCATTATGAACCGTTTAGTTGCATGTTTGTGAATAAATGGTTCTCGTGTTTATTCAATTTTAATTGTTTTGCACTGAAATTATAACCTAAGTGCCATTAATTTTTTGTTTCTGTAGTTTTAAAATAATGTATATATATATATCTGTGGTGTTTGGTAGAAACATGATAACTCCATTTTAAAATTTGCGTCTTTGCATCCACTTTACATCGACCTACAACCTAAACGGGTGAACCGATTTTCTTCAAATTTGAAACATGATTTTTCAAAGGTTATGTTCATAAGTATTCCAAATTTGAAGAAAATCTGTGGCCTCGTTTACACTCTAGCTTGGTTTAAAGTGGGCGTAAAGAAGCTAATTTTAAAATGGAGTTATCAGGTTTCTACCAAACACCACAGATATAATATATATATATATATATATATATATGTTAAAATTCTATATATATAAATAAAAACTTTTTGTTCATCTCTTACTTTTATACTGAAGCGTAGTTCCGTCAACGTCAAGTGCTTTCTAACCTTTATTTTCATGCACCCCATATATTGAACAGACTTAATTTCCCAATACTATTGGAAAGTGGAATTGTTTGTTTTAAAAATTAATTTTCATTGGAATTTGAAGTGTTCATTTCCATTGGAATAATATTTAATTTTTGAGTCGAGTTTTTGTTAAAATTATAAATATTTATTAAATAAAAATATAATTCGCTTAATCTTCGAAAAATTTCGAATCTTTTGACACCTCATTCATTTAAATCGGTTCAGTGTTTGAGCTTAAAAAGGGAGACATACTACAGAAATAATATATATGATACTAATTCCACCAAAAAATAAACTAAAAAAACTCATACCAGCTCCAAAGGTATCCATAATTATTATTCACAAGAAAAATTGATTGATAATAGCAGTAATTTTTGTACACGAGATCAAATATCGAACAGCAAAATCTAATTCTAAACTAGAACTGAAGCTTAAATTACCTTCACTGCTGATAACAATGCCGCTAATCGACCAACAAGAAGAGAGCAAACCAATAAAAGTTACAAATTAGAGTTATTTAAGATGTTCTTGTTGGGCTCCGCAGCAATTTAGCTTTAAATCACACATTCACTTTTTTGATTTTTGTCCACTGGCCAACGCACTGTGCGACGCAATAAATCTATTCAATAGATACAAACAAAAAACAACAGGAACAAGTTTACTTCTTGCAAAATTGCAAATTGAAACCACCGACCATAGAAACAATGAATAGATAAAAATAAATACATATAGAATCTACCTACCCATCCACAAACTATGATGCAAGACCGACGACCGATGACCGATCCACGATCACATTATTGCTTTTGGCTATTCATGATGTTCACGATATTTTCGAATACCCATTTTCTTTCGAGTATACTCGCTTTGTTTTGAGTACCCGAAAATTGTTGCAACTGTTCATGAGTAATTTTGATTGTGGATATAGAAGGCATCAGATACTCATGAGTTCGATCAATTTGTTTCACTTGACTTATGAGTATTTTTACTCGTGGATAAAATGACTTACGAGTATAGAGGCGAAACGATCGAGTATGAACGATCATAAACAGAAATTGGATTTTGTTCGAACTGATTCGAACACGCTCATTTTAATCTCTGTGACAGACATACCCGCCGATGGTATAATAGGCCGAGATATTCTCTGGAACCATGCTATAGTTGACTCTGTTACCAAACCATTGAAGTTTTTGGATAACAACAGCAAGCTGGTTTCAGATTTTCCATTGATTAACCCAAATAAACAAAATGATAATCGAAATAAGGAAGTGAAGCCCCGTACTCAAGCTATTCTGAAGGTAAAGATAAATACTGGTTTACGTGAAGTTCTCGTGCAAAACCAAGAATTGAAACCAGGAGTTTATTTGGCTAACACTATATCCAAAGTAAATGGAAACCATTTGTTTATTTCTATCATTAAATTTACCGAGAAAGCTTACTCTTTACCCGACAATTTTATACCCAAACTCCAAAATTTCAATAAGTTTCAGGTACAAACCCAAGAAAAAATAAATCGTTCAATCTACAGCGTAACAGAACAAGAGCCGAATAAACGACTCTCTAAGCTTCTGGATAAGCTGAAAATAGGTGCAGACCTTAATAAGGACGAGAACGGGCAATTGAAAACCTATGCATTCAATTTAATAATATTTTTCATTTAGAAGGCGATCCATTAACGCATACCGAAATTCTTACTCAAGGACCGATTAATCAGAAGCAATATCGTCTACCTCAGGTTGCTAGAGATGAGATTAATAATCAAGTTAGCCAAATGCTTAACGATAAAGTGATCTCACCTAGTAAATTACCTCTTTTGGTAGTCTCGAAAAAACCTGGGGCTGATGGACAAAAGAGGTGGCGAGTTGTGTTTGATTTTCGAAGACTAAATGAGGTCACAATTAAAGACGCGTTTCCTCCGCCAAGAATAGAAGATATTCTTGCCCAGTTAGGAAATTGTCGTTATTTCTCAACCCTTGATCTGGCAGGCGGCTATCACCAAGTACTAATTGACAGTAAAGATCGAGAAAAAAACTGCTTTTAGCACAGGCTCGGGACATTATGAGTTTAATAGGATGCCTTTTGGGCTAACGGGAGCACCAGCCACCTTCCAGAGGGTTATGAACTACATCTTAACTGGTCTTCACGGAATAGACTGTTTTGTATACTTGGACGATATCGTGATCTATAGCACGAATTTTCATGAACACAATGAAAAGTTGATGCGAATTTTTACAAAGTTAAGAAAGTATAAACTGAAACTAAATACCGAAAAATGTAATTTTTTGTGTAAGGAAGTTGTTTATTTAGGTCATGTATGCTCTGAGACCGATGCCACTCGTGATCCTTCTTAGACGAGTTGTGTAACGAATTTTCCTGTTCCAAAAAATATAAAAGAAGTTCAATCTTTTCTAGGTTTTGCTAACTATTATAGAAAGTTTATACCCAATTTCGCCAAAATATCCGCTCCAATTAATTCTTTGTTAAGAAGAAAAGTAGATTTCAAGTGGACAAATGTGCAACAAGTCGCATTTGAACAACTCAAACAAGCCATTACAACACCACCTGTTTTAATTTACCCAGATTTCTCAAAACCTTTTATTCTAACAACAGATGCAAGTAACGAAGCTCTGGGCGCAGTTTTGTCACAAGGAAAAGTTGGGTCAGATAAACCGATAACATAGGCAAGTAGATCATTAAATCCTACAGAAAAAAGGTATTCTACTATAGAAAGGGAACTTCTAGCTATTGTTTGAACAGTTAACAATTTTCGTTCATACTTGTTAGGTCGTTCCTTTACGGTATATACGGACCACCAGTCGCTTAAGGGAGTCTTCCATGTGAAAGATCCCAAAGCTCGTCTAGTCAGGTTCCATCATAAGCTTTCGGAGTACGATTACGAAATCGAATACAAACCCGGGAAGGTGAACACAAACGCAGATGCGCTGAGCCGTATACCCCAAAAAGGTGTGTTAGCAGTAACACGGGCGCAGGCACGTAAAAACGTCGCCGATACTCCTGTTGTAACTTCAGAAACTTCTACTGGTCTACGTTATTTGCCTACTGCGAGTACCAAATTATCCCCAGACACTAAAACATCTCAAGCTACCGAGTTCCTAACAGATCGAGAGGAAATCAAAACAATCTTAAAGGATTTCCATAAGTCGGCACTCGGAGGGCACCAAGGTGGAAAAAAAAACATTGGCACGCATAAGGCAACAGTACAAGTGCAAGGGCATGGCAAAAGATGTTAAAGACTTCGTCAAAAAATATCCACAATGCCAAAAGAACAAGTGTTCCCCTGCTAATAAATGTCAATGATGATAACTGACAATCCAAGTTTGCCGTTTGATAAGATTTATATGGATATTGTGTGTGGACTTCCCATGTCTCACTCGGGAAACAGATATATTTTAACTTTCCAGGACGATTTGACCAAATTCACGGATTGCGCAGCTTTCCCTGATATGGAAGCTTCAACTGTGGCTCGAGTATTTTACGAACAAATCGTGACAAGATATAGAATTCCAAAAACACTCGTCACGGACAATGGCGCTAACTTCACGTCAAAGACTTTTTTCGCAGGCATGCAAATTACTTAGCGTGAAGAAACTCCACACAACAGCATACCACCCTCAAGCAAACGGTTCATTGGAGAGAGGTCATCGGCCCCTAGCCGAATATCTGAGATCATTTGTGACAAATGACGAAAGAAATTGGGACCAGTGCAGTGGTTAAGGCAAGCCATGCATGTCCATAACAACTCCGTCCATACCGCAACTCAATTGACTCCTTTGAATCAGGGTTGCAAAAGTCGATACAATTGTACTTTTTTCGATACAAATACACAAATACACTTTTAAAAAATTTGATACACTTTTGCATTCAACGAAAAAGATATCTTTAATTTCAAAGAAAATCATATGACCTTTCAAAATGTATACTGTGGAACCGAGGCTGACTACGAATAACAGAAGAAATAAATATAATTAAGACAGTTTGTTCGAGAAGATTTAAGAAAATGGCATCTACAAAATCCCGATTTCAACAATCTCGCAATTATTAAAAAATCAAAAACATTAAGGGCCAGTTTCAAATGTTCCGGTTAAAATTTCGGATAGCTATCCGACACATAACAGTATCCAGCAGATAAAAGTTGCTGTTATTTATTTTCTGTTTTATCGTCAAAGTCTCGGATAAACTAACCGGTAAATAAATTTACCAGGCACCTACAGTTTGAGAACAACAATAAACATCAAACACATCTGAAAATTCAATTTTTGTTGTCAAAACAAAAAAAATATTTTCATTTTAATTTGAAATGTCACTGATTTTTAGGATTTAAATTCAGTATGTACCGCGAAGGATTACAAAAGCTCAGGAGTAAGGCGTTCGGAGTGTCCAATGATCGAAAAACATCATCGGAATAAAGATGGTCTGAATCTATAATTTTTCCAAACGTTTCAAATTAGTATTTCTTTATCTTCTGGATAAAAACTTTAACAGTCACTTGAACTGGCGGTTAAGCTATCCGAAACTTTATCTGTCGGATATCACTATCCGAGACATTTGAAACCAAACGTTGAAGTTTATCTTGCGGATAAGTTCCGGTTAGGCTATCCGAGACTTTAACCGGAACATTTGAAACTGGCCCTAAGTTTATCAAATTTAAATCTCGCAGAATCGAAGGGTATTGCAAAAAATTCCCACAGTTTTGTACTAAAAGTTTCGCATATGTATATGTATGTACCTAATATGCTAAGTAACATAATAGTCTAAGAACCGGTAGCAAATTTTGTGGGTGAACGCATAACCAAAATATGAATATGAGGGATTGTGGGTGCATACATCTTGATATCGAATACAAAAGTCTGTCAGGATTTTTTTGGCGCCCGTAGTGGGGACGAGAGATTGAAAATAGCGGGTTTGCCTTCATTTATTAAAAATAAGAAATGATGCTCCGTAATTTTTCCTTAGTCCACAAACTTTCGTTTTAATGATCGGATTAACAGAACTCAAGATATGCATTTTGAAGCGAACCTTATCGGCTTTTTTTTGAGACTTTTATTTGTTGATTTTTAATTTTTTTCAAATCTCCAAATATCTCCTGATATGGTGCGCCTAAAATGGTTATATCTTAGTTATTATCTATCAGATCGTTAAAAATGAAGTTTCTAGACTTAGACTTTCTTAGACTTATTTCCCATTAAAAAAAAAATGAATTTAAGTGTTTGTACCCATGACACAATATATGGAAAAACCGTGATTTTCAATCTCTCGTCCCCTTTACGGGCGCCAAAAAAATCCTGCCAGACTTTTGTATTCGATATTAAAGGTCTGCATGAATGTCTTAAAACTAGATTTGAGACATTCAAAAATATTTGCTGCACTGAACTCATTCTACTCACTTCTTGAAATGAGAATGAGTATACTACTTGGTGTTTGAAAACAATATGAGTTGAATATTCATTTTCATACAAACACACAAGCGCACTGTACTCAAAAAGAATGAATACTCATTTGTGAATATTCACAATTTGAATCAGGTGTACTCACAAAGAATGTGAATATTCATAATTTAGATTGGGTGCTCTTGAGAAAATGATGTGCGTTTTTTTCAATTGTAATAGCATGCAGTGTGTATTATTGCAATTATGTTTTTCTGTATATTATATTTGGTTTACAAGGAAAATAGCATTAACTGAACATTTCTGATGATAGCCAGTCAATGGCGTAAGGGGCCTGAGCCCAGGGGACTGAGTGCCGACAGCATATTTTGGAGTAGATGGATAACCAAAATCGGAGTATGAGGGATTATAGGTACATTTATTTTGATATCGAATACAAAAGTCTGGCAGGTTTTTTCTCAGTCTATGGTAGGGGTGGGGGGTTCAAACCAGCTTGTTTTCCTATTTATGTCATTTTCCCTAAGCCTCAAAATTTTTATGTTGGTGATCCGATAAATGCGACCCATGATTTATCTAAGGTTTCTGAGCGAACCTTATCGGCGTTTTTGTGGAGACTTTAGCTGCGTTTTATTATCTCAGGGTCTGAGGTTATCTTTTAACATGTATTACAAAAACAACATGGGATATAGGTTTCTATCGAGGTTAATTTCAATAATCCAGATAGAGGTTTTTACTTTGACCGACAGAGGGCTATTTACCATTGTGAATGAAGTCAGCGATTTGTCAGCAGTGTTAGGAATAGAGAGGAAAAGAGACAAGTGTTTACATGAACATAAGAGAACAAGTGACTGGTATACACCACTGTTTTTGCACTAACCCACATTGTTTTATTTTCAAGAGGTGAATCATATGGGTTATGAGCGATAATAAAATGCGGCTTTTAATAGTTGATTTTTTGCTTTGTTGAAAAATTCCAAAAAAGGGATGTTAAGGTTGACGTAAAATTCTTACATCTTAGGTTCAATTAATCGGACCGTCAAGATTGTGATGTTTAGGCTTAGAAAAAAACGTTTTTTTTAAATTAATTAACTAAAGAGGTTGTAACCCTGAAAATAAAAAAGGGGACCTAGCACTTCTTAATCCCCACCCCTCCGAAATGCTGAAAACAAAACCTGCTGGAATTTGATATTCGATGTCAAGATACATGTACCTATAATCCCTTATACTCCAGTTTGGTTATACGTCCACTCCCAAAATTTGTTGTCGGCTCCTAGACTATAAGCCTATGTAGATCAAGCACAAATCATATGGGAACCTTGAAAAAATAAATTCATGAAATATTTAAATTGGTATCGACGTAGAATTGTACCCTATATAGTCTATATTCTATCTTTATCATATCCAAAGTCCCCCAAAATGCCCGCATTGGGTTTCTGTGTAGGCATTTGAAGCGGTGGAGAAGGGGGAAGTTGGAGGTCTATCAAACTGAAATATAAAATATTTGTTTTCGAACAAACTGATCATATGATACATGTTTAAAAGTTACCTATGAATGCTGAATCTAATGACACCAAATGCAAAATGATACGTCTACCCAAAAAAAACTTATAGACCTTTTTACATAATGATGACTTTTTTGAAGTACATATCAGGTAAAATAGGACGAAGGTGAAGTGTAGAATTATTAACATAATACCCACTGGACTGAGAAACCGAATACAGCATTTTTAAATTAATGTTCGATCATACAAATGAGAAAAGAAAGCCTAAATACAACATAATAAGTAATTTTGAGCACATATCGCAAATTTAATTGGTTTATCCTGACCACTCTTTCGAATTCTGCTGTTTTTTTAACCTTAAAATTCCATTTTGGAAAATGTACCAGAACGTCTTTATAAACCACGATCCACGATACCCATTTTGAATATAAAAAATAAAAAAAACTCTGACACCCCTAATGTATACGTATTGTAATAACTTTCCATATTTGAACTATAACGACTCCGAAATGCAAACAAACGGACACAATAAAGCTTACGGTCGCAGTGCAAACATACCCTTAATAGCTATAACTATAGCAACTCTCAAACGAAGGAAGCGCCATCTGCCGAATTATAGCAGATTTACCAGCTGTCAAATAAAAGCTTTTGGAAGGGAAATTATTGGGAAATTTCCCCTACGGAAAGCTCTGGAAGCAGAGACCAGAACGTTCTCCTTATTTCCAGAGTTTGGAAAACAAGTATAAAAGGCACTTGTTTGAACGGCAGCGATACAGTTTGTTTTTAACCGTGAATGAATAAAGTTGGTTGTAATAAAAGTGAAAAGTAAAGTTTGTGAATTTATTCAGTGGTGAATAATAAATCGTTTTGTTTGTAGTAAGAAAAGTAAAGTGTTTTATTTTGCGAAATAAATAAGTGGACGTTTTGACTGTCTACTAGAGGTCTGCATTGAATGTCTTGAAACCAATTCCAAGACATTCATTTTATTTCAAGCACACTGAAATATTGTACATACTGCTTGGAACTCAAATGAATGAATACTTTAATATTTGACTACTGAATGAGTCTTGCACCCATTTCAAAACAAACACTTACTTCAGTGAACTTACGAAGAACGGGTATTTAGAATATGGGTATTCATAGAAAAAGTGTATACTACTCTATGAACACTGAGTGCATTTGTTCCAGCCAAAGTCAAGCTTCTTAAGTGGCAAATTGGAGAGAAATGGCTGTTGCGAGATTTACCTCAGTAGTTTCTATTTTTACTTGCGATATAGGTACTATAGGGCAAGTTTTGGATTCGTGCAAAAAAAAAATTTCCAGAAAACAATCAAACATGACATTACGATGATAGAGAACACGAAAAAAGTGGGTGGCAAAATTCTGTCTGTCTGTCTGTCTGTCTGTCTGTCTGTCTGTCTGTCCGTACCTCAACCTACAGCCTAAACCACTGAAGCGATTTTCTTCAAATTTTGAACTAAAGGTTTTGTTGTAACTCCCCAGAGGGGAAATTGAAATTTTTTTTAGCTCAAAAAATAACGGTACTTGCCATACAACCGTTAATGAAAAGCTTATTTTTCTCAAGAACGGCTCCAACGATTTTGATAAAAAAAAAAATCAATGGATTATTGTAGACATGATATACCTTTTAGTAAGAAAAAAAATCACCAAAAACATTTACTAACGGTACCTGCCATATAACGGTTTTTTTTATTTTTGATTTTCTCATTAACCGCTCATCCGATTTCAATGAAAGTTTTTGCACAAAAGCTATGTTAGAATATAAATAATACTGCATACCAATATTTTGTAAAAAATAAATTTTGGATTTTTAAAAAAAAGATTCAAAATTTTTTTTTGAAAATTCAATATTTCAAAAATGGGTTGATGAATTGTTTTGAAATTTCAGTTTTAAATGTATATTAATATATAGGTACTCAAAATTGCCATACCAAATTTTTTTTTGAAAAATGTTACAAGATAGATAGATAGATAGATAGATAGGTTGATTTATTATTTCTCAAATTGTTTACACGTTCAATTTTTGTTTTTAAATATACTTAAATCTTTAAAGGCATGGCCAGAAGGGCCGTCAGCCAGACGATAGCTTGTTTGTAACAATTTCAATTAATTTCCGGTTTATCGAGTTTTATTAATTCGGAGTTAAAAATCTTCTGTCATTATCTTATTTCTATATACTAAAGAATACTTTATATATTTTATTAGTTTTTGCCAATCATTGCCATTTAATATTGTCATACATTCTGTTTGGTCTAGATAGTTTTTCTGCCATATCTGTCGCCGTATCTCCACCAGCATAGGACATCTTCCAATAAAATGTATCACATTTTCTCTTTCAAGGGTGTTGCACATGGAGCAATTAAGCAGTAGATCATTTCGGTGCGGTATGAAGTTTAGGGGTAGCAATTCTCCTCTGGCTCGAAAAATCATTGATATTTGTTCTCCCTTATAGTGGTCATTGAAATAATTAGCTACGCCAAGATTGTACTTGAGGTTGGAATACGTTTCCCTGTAAATTGAGCTCTTCGCCTGTTCAATACTGTCGTGTCTTATTTTCGAGTGTAACTTTTGTAACAATTCATCCAGGTATGGTTTCCACGTTGGTAAGTTTTCTAAAGTTAGATTAAAAGGCAGCGCGCACTCTAAAGCTAACTTTTCCCATTCTTCGAACCAAGCAATTTTTGATTTAATAATAGCAACAGCGACTCTCCGAGCAATTTTTTCAGTTGAGCTATACATGAGTTTAATAATATAGTCGAAGTGGAGTTTTAAGGACCTGAGATAGAGAGGTGATAGGCCTGTTTCGATTAGTAGCATGTAGTTTGGGGTGGTGTCCGGAAGTCGGAATTGGCGTTTTAAGTAGAATCGCAGTAGTTTTTCGGCGGTCTCATACTGACGCCATCCCCAAGATTGAGCTGTGTAAAGCATGATTGCTTCGGATGTGGCTACAAAAACTCTATATTTTGAACTTAAAGAAAGATCCTTGTTCCCATACACGTTTTGCCAAACTGTGCCTATAGCGTTTTTTGCAGTCGTTGATTTCTTGCTCAGGTGCTTTTCTAAGTTGAGGTTACTTGTTATCGTGAAGCCTAAATACGGGTACTCCTTTACAGTCTCGATTTGATCTGCTCCATAGAACCATCTTTCATTTCGAGCTAAGCGACCTGTCCCTCTGCGGAAAACCATTGTTTTGGATTTATTAAGGTTGACAGTCAAGTTCCATTCACAGCAGTAGCCACGTAGTCTGTTTATCATCAATTGTAATGACTCAGGAGACTCTGCCAAAAGAACCAAGTCGTCAGCATACATTAGGATCTTGATCTGTAGTCCATCCACTGTGATTCCACCGGGCATGATTTTGTGCAGGTCTTCAATATATAAAGCAAAAGCTGGTGGGCTGAGGTTGCATCCTTGTTTTAGTCCTACTGTAGAACCAAACCAGTCAGAAAGATTTTTGCCATTCCAGACTGCGTTTAAAGTTTGACTATAAATGCCCTCAATTACACTGCCAAACTTTAAAGACATTCCATCCCTGTATAGTTTATACATAAGAGCCTTTCTGTTTATGGAGTCGAACGCTGCTCGGAAGTCCACGAAGAACACATATAGTTTTTTGCGCCTGCGAAGGTACGTATCTGCAATATTTGTCAGGCTGAAGATGTGGTCCACGGTGGAATAGCCTTTCCTAAATCCGATTTGGAATTCACTAAGGAGGTGAGTGGTCTCAATCCAATTTGTCATACGGCATCTCAATATTTCCATAAATATTTTTAAGGATGAGTTGAGGAAGGCAATATTACGATAGTTTGATGGGTCCATTCTGTCTCCCTTCTTGAAAATTGGAAAAATTATTGATTTCTTAAAAGCCTCGGGTATTTGTGAAGATTTGAATATATTGTTGTATGCTGTTGAGAGATAATTTAAGAACCCTTCTGTTGCATATTTAAAAAACTCATTGGGGATTCGGTCACATCCAGGTGCCTTATTATCTTTTAATTTGACGATTGTTGACATTACCTCAGAAATGTTACAAAAATTTTATATATAAAAAATTAATTTTTAAGAAAACGGCTCCAACGATTTAAAATTTTTTTTTTTGCATATATTCATATTTTTTCAAGTAATCAGATGGCATACTTTTTTTTTTAGCTAAGTTATTTATCAGGCTGTTTATAATATTAAAAGAACGATTTAAATGCTTTTTATGCTTTTTCTATAATTAATATAATTTTTTAAAGTTCTTAAGCCCCACACAACTTGAACATAAGAGCAAGTACGTGCGATCCAGTCGTGCATTTTATTTTATTTTCTTTTCTTTTCTTTTAACTCAATTCCTTCTTCTCTCAACGAAGCTATAGTTTGTCCAGCAAAAATTGTCAGTACAGGGCTTATGGGAAAGCTTTTTTAAAACAGCGGTGCCTGTGTATACCATCACAACACTAAAATAACAAAACTGCCACTGAAAAAGATTCCAAACCACTGATTAACATACAGGAATTGTTGTTGTAATTCTTTGAAACATTCCGTACGCTCCATCGTCTTTCAATGCCAAAAGCATTCTGATCGTATACTCACTTTCGCTCCTACCTTCGCTGTTTGAAATAAAATAAACAATTCACGTTAAAACAGAGTTGCCTTTGCCAAGTCGCAACAATACAACAGAGCTTTTTCAGTGGTTGTTTAAAAAAGAACTTTCGGCTTTGAAGCTTTTGAGAACAAAATTTATAAAGGTGAGAGCCAAAAGTGTTGTCGTTTTGAGTGTCCCCTTACTATTTGGTTGTATTCCTGAATAAACTTATAAAATGCAGTTAAAATTGTTACAATTTCTAAGCAGAAAAAAGTTATTTGTGCTAAGTTTTGAAACATTCACAAAGCGTTAGGTACGTGATCAAATTCATTTAAAAAGGTGTGGTAAGGTAAAAGAAAAGATTAATTGATTTTTTTTTAATATGTTTGAAATGGTATCCATGGTAACCATATGCACATTATTCTTCGATTTGTGGCAGTTTATAATTCAAGTATGGAAACCCTATGAGAGCTTTTACTTGAGACAGATGTATGCAAGCCAATGCAACCAGACTGAGAGGCAAACGTCCTATCTTCCCTGTACTGACAATTTTTGTTGGATAGGGTATAGAAACCAAGTAGACATTGAAATCGTTTCATTTAATCCACTCGGTGTACTCAGTGTATTTCCCTCAGTAAACATTGTACACTGTTGTCTCGCACAGCGTGCGAGAAAAAGAAAACAGTGTACTCATTTTGAAATTAGGTGATCGAATAGAATACACTAACTGCTTCTTATAGAGTGGGTACTTCACTTCACTGTATACTATGTCGAAAAATTGCAATGAATGGTGTACACTGAAGTATTGCACCCGTTGAAAGGGAGGAAATGAATACATTCATGCAGACCTCTAGTGTCTACCCCTTCACAATCAGGGCTAAAGATTGAGAGAAGTGAGAGGCACAAAGGAAACATCCTGGGCCACAGCCCTATGCAACCTAAATCGTCTTGCTCCTCCCAACCAGGTGATTGGTAACTCAACGTTAAACAGTGACATGACTGACGTGACGCAGCTTTGGAGAATCCAGCTATGCGACGCAATGCAAGACCTACATTGCGACGCGACGCAAGGAGAAGAGACTCCTCAGCGACACGGAAATTCAACGCCGACAGAACGATGCGAGGACTGTCCGGTTCCTAGCAACGGTTAACGGTTGAGGAACGGCTGGCTCTGGACAGATCCAGCCGAAGACTCCAGACGACACCACAAATAACTAACAGACACGGCAACAAGACGACTGAACTCGAGCTCAAGGAATACCGCATTGGGAGTGTCTTAAGAAAAACACCTTGCCATCCACTGACCCACCAGCCAATGCAGGTACGCCCAAGCGAGCAAGGAACGATACGAGCATCAACCGTACTATCGACCTATAAAAAGAAAAGTCTCCAAAGTGCCTGTAGTAGGCCAGCAAGTTGCCAGAGTAGACAATGGAAATTCTACACGAAAACTGACGGAAAACCAATGTCAATTGATGGAACTTCGGATCCTTGAGGAGGTTAACGAGGCTATCGTTAAGAGCCGGCCACCGTCACTCTTCGGTACTCTCAGCACCTTCCAAGGATTCAAAATGTTGACGTGTGAAGATGACCATACTCTTACATGGCTCCAAGAGTTTGTTGGTAAAGCTGAAGCTCCATGGCCAAACGCTGACCTTCGCCTCATGGGTGGGAAGGAAATCGGCGATTTTTTACGGCCTGGAGCAAGCCTTATCATTAAAGGGACTGCTCATTCCGAAGGATCAAATTGAGAGATTCCTCAGGTCACTCAACACTGACCAGCTTAGTGAAGACTGGGAGGTGGCTGAGATGGGCGAGAAGACAAAAGATGGCACAGAAGTGGTTGTGATCCTAAATTAGAAATCATTACCATTTCTGAGGAAAATTGGCTTCAAGGTGCGCGTCAGTACAAACCAATGCAGGCTGCGGCTGATAGCCACCAAGAAAAAGGTAATTAAGGAGGGAAGGGTTTTACAATCAACATGAAGTTAATTCAAATTAATCTCCAATACAGTAAGGCCGCCAGTGCCAACTTAGTCTACCTCAGAGTAGACATATAGACGTTGCCCCAGTTCAGGAACATTCCAAAGAACTGACGCTGTATAGTCCCAAAAATGTAGGCATTAACAGTAGATTAAGAACTTGTATTGTAGCTAGAAAACAGATTAACCTCTTTCTTTCTTCATACAGCAGTTTAGACCAAACGACGCACATAGGAGTATTTGCCTACAAAACTCGGCCAGAAGTCGATTTTCCAAGTGTCAAAATTGAAAGGTGAAATTTTCCAGACAATAGCTAAGATCCCATGGAACAATAGGCTAAAATATTTTTTTTATTGCTTAACATATTTTGGCTATGATATTAGTTCAAAGTCTTCGATTAAGAATTTGTCACTTCTTTTTGTAATCAACCTTCAAAAAATTTGAAACATTTTATTAAATTATTTCTTAAAAATTTTGTGTAGTCTGATGAAATTTTTGGTATATAAAAATCATTTACAGATGTTCACTATTATATTGAGCCATTTTTACGACAAATATTTTAATATTTATATTTTTTTCGAATTTTTGGCAATGCAAAAAAAAAACACTATTTTTGTTGGTTCTTTTTCATTGGGAAGTAATTTTTTTATATGTAGGTGGAATTGGGTTCTCATTTGTATATCGGTGAATAAAATAAACCATCAAGCTTCATTTTCAAAAAGAATCGGCTGCGGATTTTCGCGGATGTAGTTGTTTTTTGTCATATCGTATTCCCACTTTTATGCCCATTCAAACTGACTATTTGTGCTGCTATTTTTCTTTTGGATTTCATTTTTTTTTATTTTTTGGAGTTATTTGGTAATTATTTGTATAAAATATGGTTTAGCAAAGCTCCCAGTATTGATTAAAAAAAAAATATTGGCTGCAACTTTGATCCTTTTTATCTATTTTGGTCATATCGTATATCCGATTGTATGCATTTTTTCTTGTTTCCAGTTGAAAAATTAAAAAAAACTTGAATTTTTTGTTTGGTTTAAAAGAGTGTAAATTTATTAAAAACGGTATTTATTACATGGTTACATAGTAAGATGAAAATATTGCAATCAAGACAAAAAATAATTTTGTCCAGTTTTTGCATACAATACTCCTATGTGCGACGGCTAAACTTGAACGTGCCGGGCTCAGAACTCATGCAACGTGCTGCACTGGAGAGATGGGATGCTGTTGTGGGCTGCGATGCCAACGCACACCATTCGCAGTGGAGAACCACTGATATCAACGATAGAGGTGAGTTACTTTTTGAATTTATTATAGAAAATAACATTTTGGTAGCGAATAGGGGCAGCGAACCCACTTTTGTTACCAAAAATCGTAAAGAGGTACTCGATGTTACTCTTATAAGCAACTCGGATACTATCTTCCTAGACCAGTGGAAGGTATTAAAAGATGAATCATTCTCTGACCACAAGCTCATAGAATTCTCAATACCCGACACCATAGATCCTTGTAAACCATTAAGAAATCTAGTAGTATCTAGGTAGTAGGAACCGAAATGCAAAAGCTAAGTACTCATGTGTTACAAAAATCTGAGGTTATAGACAAAGCTACTGATAGCTTTACTGGGATTCTCGGTAAAGCTTTCGAAAAAGGATATCCACTTAAACCAGGGGGAGCGGGTAAAAGGAAACCACCCTGGTGGGCAACTGAACTTGGTATAATCAGGAAAGATACCAGGAGACTTTGTAATGTTGCCAAGCGGACTAGAACAGATAGTGACTGGGAAACATATAAGACTAGTCAAAAGAAATTCAAGATGGAAACACAAAGAACCAAACGCAGCTTGTGGAGGAACTTCTGCAGTCAAGTTGAGAATACCAATGAATCACCAAGATTCAGAAAAATACTCGCTAAGGGACCTATTATTTTGCGATTTCTTAAGGAACCCTATGGATATTCCACAGAATCGTGTAGCGAAACACTGGAACTTCTGCTAAGCGCCCACTTTCCCAACAACACCTCTAACGTGAATAACCATCCAAGAATGGAACTCTGCATAGAAAACACAATACCAGCGTAGCTGATTACGGAAGAAAAGATAAAATGGGCTATTAACTCCTTTTCAGCGCATAAATCACCTGGTTTGGATGGCGTCTTCCCCATTATGCCATATTACCTTGTAGTCCCACATTTAAAAAACATATTCCTAAGTAGCCTGAAATGGGGATATGTGCCTAAGGTGTGGCGGGAAGTCAAGTTAGTTTTTATTCCGGAAGCTGGAAAACCCAGCCACACGGATGCTTAAGACTTCAAGACCCATTAGTCTCACGTCTTTTCTCTTAAAAACATTTGAAAAATTAATAGACATACATATACGCAGCACATTGATCCCGGAAGTCCAGCCAGCATGCTTATTCAAAAGGCAAGTGTTGAGACAGGACCTCATAATGTCGTCAGCACAATTGAAAAAACGCTCAAAGACAAAGAATACACCCTTGTTGCCTTTCTAGACATTGAAGGAGCCTTTAACAATGTCCGAAACGAGGCGGTGGAAGGAGCGCTCGTTAACCTTAATGTAAGTAACGCCATCATCAGATAGATAATGTGCATGTTAAGAAACAGACATAGGTATAAACTCGGAGCTAGGAGGAGCACAGACCAAACTATCTACCTCCAGAGGGATTCCACAAGATGGAGTCCTTTCTCCGCTTCTCTGAATACTCGTGATGAACGTAGTTCTAATGAGACTTAAATATAGTGGAGTCAAAGTAATTGCATATGCGGATGACCTAGCATTACTAGCGACAGGTGAATTTCCCTCCACAATTAGTGAACAAATTAAGAATACCTTATCAATAGTAAATACATGGACTACAAACTGCGGTCTAGCGGTTAACCCGCAAAAAATCCGAATTGGTCCTTTTTACGAACAAAAGGAAACTACCCACTTTTCAAATTTCCTTTATTGAGGGGACCCAGCTCAAAATCTCCGATCATGCCAAATATCTGGGTGTGATTTTGGACAAGAAACTGAACTGGAATCGCAACATTAAAGAAAGAACGAAGAAAGCCATGTTTACTTTCTATTCCTGCAACAGGATATTTGGCAAAACGTGGGGTCCAAGCCCAAAAATTATCAAGTGGATGTACACGGCCATAGTTAGACTTGGGGCCTATTTCTGCGCTACTACAACAGAGCTACATCAACTACATCAACTACATCGTACATTAAAATCCATTAACTACATCATTTATATTGGTCTGATTCAAACATACAACTGGAGTTATGAAATAAAAGATACAAAAGTTTAATAAATTACAAATGTAACTGGTGTAGTTGTAGGATGAAGCTCTAAAATGTAGTTGATGTAATTGATGTAGTAGCGCAGAAATAGGCCCCTGTACTGACATACGGTAACGTAGTCTGGTGGAGTGCACTGGACAAATTTACCAACCTTAAAATCATGAAAAAGGTACAAAGAATGGCATGTATTGGTACCACTGGGGCAATGAGGTCCACCCCGACAGCGGGTCTGGAAGCTATACTCAACTTAAAACTCTTAGATCTATATATACAGGAATCAGCAGCCAATAGCGCACTTCGGCTTAGCCAAACTGGCAGCTGGAGACAGAGTGCTACAGGTCACGCACAGATTCTACAGAAATACTCGGGAAATATGGTATGCACTGACTACATAGCACCCCGTTTAGACTTCAACAGGCCATTCACGACCACATTTCCTAGCAGAGAAGACTGGCAAATGAACGAGCCGTCAATGTGCGAATCGATGATAGCTATATACACCGACGGTTCCAAGATGTATACAGGTGTTGGTGCAGAAACCCTCGGATTATCCAGCTCATTCAGAATTCCTGATTACAGCAGTGTCTTCCAAGCTGAAGCCCAGGCAGTGACAAAAGCTGCTAGACAAGTATCAATGATGGCAACACCACAAGCTGATATCACCATTTTCATTGATAGCCAAACGGCAACAAAAGCTATTTCTGCCATTGAAATCAAATCGAAGCTTGTTACTGGCTGTTGCGAAGAGCTAAGGGTTCTTGGTACACAGCACAATATAAGGCTCTGCTGGGTTCTGCTGGGTTCCTGGTCACAGTGGTGTCCCAAGTACGAAAACGCTGACGAGTTGGCAAAAATAGGATCAACTCTTGATCTGAATAAGGCAATAACAACAGTTCAGGTCCCACACTGTAATCTTAAACAGTTACTCGAGAGCAAAGTTCTAGCTACGACGAACAAGCGATGGAGCTCGCTCGATACCTGTGTTATGACCAGAAAATTATGGCCTCGTTTCAGCAAACAAAAGACCGACAGCATCATCCAACTGAATACAAAGTCTTTATCTCTTCTCGTGAGTATCACCACCGGTCACAACTACCTGGGTTATCACAAGAAAAAGATGAAACTGAGTTAAGACGACTTATGTAGGAGATGTGGTGACATAGAGATACATGAGGGTACTCCTCACTACCGCGCTGTATAATCTCAGAAACAAGCACCTAAGGAGACACTACTTCAACGACTTAAAAGAACTCTCCGACATTCCAAGCAAAAACCTGTTGAAATTCATTAATACTACCCAACGGCTTGAAAATTCTTAAGCTCTATCAACAACCCGACCACGAGACTGGTAACTTATCCAACCCCAGTCAAAGACATAAAAAAGGGTCCATGATAGCACGAACGAAAACTGAACGTCGTCGTACGTGTTTATGTGACGAGACACTTCTTCAACGAACGGTTATGTAAACCAAGCTGGAAAAATGACAAGTTTTTGGCAAGTTTAATCAAGACCTCGGAAAGCCTTTGGTAGGGGAAATCTATACAAGGAAAACTTGTCAAATACTCATGAGGCCCTTGCTGGTAAGAACTTGTGGGGATAAGGCCTTGGAAAGGCTTTGGTAGGGATAATCTAGACCAGGAAAAATTTTCGAATACTCGTGAGGCCCTAACTATCAAAAACTTGTCAGATAAGTCTTCTTATCCCATCACAAATACCCCATATAGGTATGACAAAAAAAAATATTGTATGCCCATCATACAATAGTAAGAAAAATTTAAGTTTGTATGTAGTTTTTCATTTTCAACATTACGCAACTGTATTGCGAAATAGCTCAGTAGTTAGCTTATTGGACTGGTAATCAGAAGATCACAGGATCGAATCCCAGTGAAGACAACTTTTTTTTACCTCTCGAGGCAAAAGGTTGCGTAACTGATGAGGCCCTAGAGAAAATAGATTGTTACCCTTGCTAGAGCATTGTTAGGGTCAATGTAAATTTTCTAGTGCCCCGTTAAAATCTGTAAAGCTTTATAGGGCGGAGTTTCGTTGATTTGTAAATAATAATTGGCTTGGTTCTTTCCTAAATCTTTCAAGATGTGGTCCTGATATATCATGCACTAAATAGTTTGAAAAAAAAAATGTGTGACCATTATTTTTAATTGAAACATTTGGTTCTGATAAAAATCGTTGTATTGTATTTTTCGCTTGTTTATTAGTTTACCTGAAAGCCTATGATGTGAGAGATAACAATCATTTTTCTTAAGAAATATTAAATCGTTGTTATTAACTTTTAAAATGTAACCAAAATGAAATAGACATTTTATAAATATTATTATTTGACTTACTTTAAGAGCACAAATATTGTACATACATAGTACATATTCAGCCCAATTCTAAATGACAATTCCCGGGGAAATATTTCTCTTTTCCCCGGCTGGAAAAACAATCTAGTTTTTGGCGAGGGGCTAGAAAGTTTTAAATAGATACTAGCAAGGGCCCAGCAAGGGTAACTCTAGAAATTCTCTTGGGCCTCGCCAGTGAAGTAACCTTTGAACAAATCAACTAAACTTCGCCCTATAAAGCTTTACAGATTTTAACGGGGCACTAGAAAATTAACATTGACCCTAACAATGCTCTAGCAAGGGTAACAATCTATTTTCTCTAGGGCCTCATCAGTTACGCAACCTTTTATCTCGAGAGGTAAAAAAAAGTTGTCTTCACTGGGATTCGATCCTGTGATCTTCTGATTACCAGTCCAATAAGCTAACTACTGAGCTATTTCGCAATACAGTTGTGCAATGTTTAAAATGAAAAACTATATACATACTTTAATTTTTCTTACTATTGTACGATGGGTATAAAATATTTGTTTTTTTGTTTTTGTCATATATGGGGTATTTGCGATGGGATAACAAGACCTATTCAACAAGTTCTTACTAGCGAGGGCCTCACGAGTATTTGACAAGTTTTCCTTGTCTAGATTTTCCCTACCGAAGCCTTTCCAGTGCCTTGATTAAACTCGACAAAAACTTGCCATTTTTCCAGGCGGGTCGAGAAAATTTCCCCGGGAATTGTTATTTAGAATTGGGCTGATTGTCATTATTTTTAATTTTTTAACATTTTTAAACTTATGAAATTTACATTTATATTGATCCCCATCAATATTATAATAATTTATAACTAATGAATTTTTTCGGTTAGTGGTGCATTCGACTCTTACATTTTGGTAATTGAATGAACTACTTCATATTCATAATCCTATTTTATGGATGTTTAGAGTTCCTTATTAGACTTAATAGAAATGTTAGCTTAAAGTTTAGGTTCCATAAAATAAAGCTATAAAGGTAATTCTTAGAAAACTAAGAAACCTTTACACCCTCGGCTTTTTACTGAGCATATTCGACATTTATGCATGTATGCATTATATTTATGGGCTTGTGAATCATATGTTCGTAATGGGATAAGATCCTTTCAGAAATAAATAATAGTGGATACATATTCAAAAATCAATTCTGCACGTCATATGTCATTACCGTAACATATCCCAAACCCGAATGTTGGTGGACATTTCGTTAAGATAAGAGATTAATAGCCCGATTCTCCCCCTTGTGAGGAATCACAAGTCACAAGCTCTTGTGACTACTCCTTGTGAGGATTGTTGTGACTCGATAACATTTTGGTATTCTCCCCCTAGTAGTCACAAGAAAACTCACAACGAAATTCACCACAGCATTTTATTGGTAGCTTCTTGACCGATGAACGCACACATAAACAACTCTACAAATAATCGCAACGAACTCAACCAGCACACCCACAATATGTATTCAGTGTATCTGTCTCATAAATACAAAGCAAAAGAATATCGCACCTTTGTCCTATTCTTTTGCTTAAGAAATGAAAGAAATGTTCTCCTTCGCACTGAGAACATAACGCCTCCTTAGAAAAAATATAATTCAATGATTTGTAGAAACTCAAGTTAATTGTGAGTTGTTACCTGCTCTGGAGGAGATCACAGCTTCGGTTGTTTTTATGACTCTCACAAGTTGTGACTTTAGGGGGAGAATACGAAAAAGTCACAAAATCAGTTTCACCACTTCTTGTGACTTGTGAGGTATCAGTGATGATGGGGAGAATAGGGCTATAAAACACGCAAAAAAAAAAGTAGAAGATTAGTTTCAATTGTGCCAACTGTACCAAATGTGCAAGATCTCTTCTTAATTTGATAAGATTTACTTGTGACGAATTCCTCTTTGTTCAATATTTCTTTTCCTCTGATTGAAACGAGAGCATTAATTAGATCAGTTGTTTATCATTGCAAATGGGTAGACGGAATAGAAATAGCACTGCGGATAGGCCAGAAAGCTTAGATGATGCAATGGCAGAGTTGGAGGAAAAAAGTAAGCAGTTAGAGATTCGCGAAAAATCTTGTTGAGAAAAAACATAATATGAGAAGGGATGTCGAGATGTCTGTGATGCAAGAAGAATTGGTGTATTTACGAATACGAGTAGAGGAGCTCTTTCCTTCCAAGATGTATAGAATCTGTTCAAGTTCCATTATTAAATAACTCGGTTCACCATATTGCTTTCGAGGTAAATATTGAATTTTATGAATTTGCAAATTTTGTACATACTGAAGACAGAAGATACAACTTTGTGAATGCCGATTTCATTGCATTAAATAATTTTTACAGTACATTTGAATGGGAAAATATTTTTCAAAATGGTTCCCTTAAGGACATGTACACTATTTTCAAAAGTATTCTTTTTGAAGGTATAGAACTTTTTGTCCCAATTTTAAAGGAAAAAACATCATTAAAACATCAGGTCAAAGTATTCAAATTTCAATACCAACATTAATTTTTGTCTTCCGCATCTGTCTGTGAATGAAGTCTTAGAGGCTTTATGTGAATTGGATATTTCTAAAAAAGCAGGCTATGATAAAATTCCGCCCCTTCTCTTATCAAAATGCTCCTCATCTATCTGTTTTCCTCTGACACTCCTATATAACAAATCACTCTTGTCAGCAGAGTTTGTGGACGAGTGGAAAATATCATTTATCAACCCTATCTATAAAAGTGGTCCCAAACAATTGATTAAAAATTATAGGCCAATTTCGAAAATTTCAGCTATTCCAAAACTTCTTGAAAAGATTATTACTGATAAATTCTATTCATCCGTGAAACAGTTCTTATCGCCTTGTCAACATGGTTTTATTAAAGGTCGCTCATCGGCCACAAATCTCGTTCTTTTCACTAATTTTTGTTTAAATGAAATCGAAAAGGGATTCCAAGTAGATGTACTCTATACGGATTTTATTAAGGCTTTTGACCGAGTCCACCACGGTTTACTACTCCATAAACTAAAGTTATTAGGCTGTGATAGCCATTTTCTTTTATGGCTAGAGTCATACCTATCTGATAGAAGTCAAATTGTCAATATTTCTGGATATTACTCTAATCCTATTAGTGTTGATTCAGGTCTTCCTCAGGGAAGTCACATTGGTCCATTGCTTTTCCTCATTTTTATTAATGACTTACCTTTAACCTTTCGTAAATCTAAATGTTTAATGTATGCTGACGATGTAAAAAATTTTTATCCCATTCAATCTTTAAATGATTGTTTAAGTTTTCAGATGGAAATTGATCTTTTCTTAAAGTGGTGTGAATACAATCACCTTGAGTTAAATTTTTTGAAATGCAAAATTTTTAGTGCAACCAGGTCATTAAACGCTATAAATTATTTATATAATTTCAACCATGAACCATTTTCAAGGGTCGAATTAGTGAAGGATCTTGGTGTGTTTGTAGATTCACAATTGGACTTCAGAGCGCACATAGATTTTGTAGTATCCAAAGGTAATTCAATGCTTGGTTTTATAAGACGAAACTCAAAAGAATTTAGAGACGTATATACCCTTAAAACCTTATTTAATTCATTAGTTCTTCCTTATCTTGAATATTGTTCTGTAATTTGGAGTCCATTTTATGCGAATGGTGTACAAAGAATAGAACGAATTCAGAAAAGATTTACCAAATTCGCACTTCGTAATCTAAATTGGATAGGTGAAATGCCGAACTATACTTCAAGATGTGCACTTATTGATTTGAAAACGCTCGAAGTTAGAAGAAATACTCAAAGCATAGTATTTATTAAAGATATTTTATGTAATCGTATCGATTCAATTGAATTATTGTCTCTAATAAAGTTCTATGTCCCGGAAAGATTACTTAGAAACAGACGTGTACTTTTTTATGTGTCTAATCATAGAACCAATTATGGTTTAAATGAGCCTATTTCACGATCCTTGACATTGTTTAATTCCGTCTGCAATGAAGTCGACATTGTAGTGAGTAGGGATCAATTTAAACGACAAGTATTAGACTTTTTAACTTATCATGTGTAAATCTGTATAATCATACTGTTTGTTAATCAATTAACTGTTTTGTATCAAAGCTATGTTTTAATATTAAATGTATATATAATATTTTTATCTTGTAAGCTTATTTATCATATTAAATGTAATCAGCAGACTTTAGTCCATTGATGAAATAAATAATATAAATAAGATGTTGCGAGTTCCATTAGTTTAGTGGCGATGATGAGTCTAGTATTCTTTATTGGGTTGCAGAGGTTGAGAGCGGGTCGAAACTTATGAATTGGTCACCTTTAGAGAACTTGTTGTTTGCCAAAAGATTTTTGTCAGGATCTGCAAAGACGGCTGCTCGTTCAGAGGTAGATTTAAACACGTGGATAGATCTAAAAACCTTCTTGATAGGAGAATTTGGTGAACGTCATTCCAGTGCTGAAATTCATAGAAAATTAACGACGCGTAGGCAACAAGAAGGGGAGACAGTATTGCAATATTTTCATAAAATGAAAGAGTTAGGATCACGTGCAAAATGTGAGGCTTCTATTATTCAGTATATGATTGAATTCAATTCAATTCAATTGAAATTGAATCAGTATATGATTGATGGCGTTGAAGACACACATCATAACAAAGCTATACTCTATTAGACCAGGAAAAATAGCACAAATCGTATGGGGAACCTTGAAAAAATTAATTCATGAAATATTAAAATTGGAATCGACGCAGAATTGCAACCTCTATAACATATCCAAAGTCCCCCAAAATCCCTGCATTGGCTTTTTGTGTAGATGCATTTGAAGAGGTGCAGACGGGGAGAATTTGGAGGTCTATCAAACTTAAATATTTGTTTGGGTAAAACCTGATCATATGATGCATGCCTTAAGGGTAGTTTTTAACGCCGAATCTAATGAAACCAAATTCAAAATGATACAACCACCCAAAAAGAAGTTATAGTCCTTTTTATGTAATGATGACTTTTTTTTCAGGTACAACAGGTAAAATATTACCGAAACCCCTTTGAAAATAACGGTTTGTTAATGAAACTTGGAATGAATGATTAATTTGTCTTAGGAACTAAGAATCAAGAGAGTCCTTAAAAATATTCATGGTGAAAGGGTGTTTATTTGAAGGGGGAGGTGCAACAAAGAATGTTAACCATAACACCCACGTAAAAACTCTTACACTCATGAAATTCGCCAAAAATATATAATTTGTCATGGCAACCAAGAATCAAAATAGTCCTCATAAATATATTTGTTCTGGGGTTTTTTTATTAAAGAGAGGGAAAATCTGGGAAGAAGTTGGAAAATTTGAGCCAAAATTCCGATTTGGTGTAATTGAGGTATATACACAAAGTATAGTATATGATTTAAGGGTATTTTTTAACGCTGAATCTAATAAAAGCAAAACTAAAATGATACAAGCACCCTTAACAAAGTTATGGGCCTTTTCAAGCAAAAATTAATTTTTGAAATAGTTTTTTCCGTAGAACAAGTCAAAAGTTAACAGTCACCAAAAACACTATTAGAAAAAAGATATTTGTATGGACTATTTTGATTCTTGGTTGCCATGAAGAGTTTAATATTTTTGGCGAGTTTCATGAGTGTTAGAGTTTTTACGTGGGTGTTATGGTTAACATTCTTTGTTGCACCTCCCCCTTAAAAAAACACCCATTCACCACGGATATTTTTAGGGACTCTCTTGATTCTTAGTTCCTATGACAAATGAAACATTTATTCCAAGTTTCATTAACATACCGTTCTTTTCAAAGGGTTTTCGGTAATATTTTACCTGTTGTACCTGAAAAAAAAGTCATCATTACATAAAAAGGAGTATAACTTCTTTTTGGGTGGTTGTATCATTTTGAATTTGGTTTCATTAGATTCGGCGTTAAAAACTACCCTTAAGGCATGCATCATATGATCAGGTTTTACCCAAACAAATATTTAAGTTTGATAGACCTCCAAATTCTCCCCGTCTGCACCTCTTCAAATGCATCTACACAAAAAGCCAATGCAGGGATTTTGGGGGACTTTGGATATGTTATAGAGGTTGCAATTCTGCGTCGATTCCAATTTTAATATTTCATGAATTAATTTTTTCAACCTCGGAACCTATTTTTCCTGGCCTATATGGAGCGAATAGTTTCAATGAATTCAAAAAAAACGCTAGAGGTCTATAGGGCATTCTCAGAAAGGAATCAATCGTCGAACTCCAGATCAAGCATGCAGATGGAAAGAAAACAGGTCTATTCTACACGTGGAGGAAAAGGTGATTTGTTTCAACTGTGAAAGGGCATAGTTCCGCCGAATGTCAAAAACTATCAGAAGGTCCTAAACGTTTTAAGTGTAAAGAGTTTGGCCATAAGGCTCCGCAGTGTACAAAAAATCTACCAACAAAACACGTTAAAACAGCAAATGCTTTGTCGAATTGTGGTAGTTCTTTTCATAACGTAATCAAATTTGTCGATAAAGACTACTCATAAAAAGCACTCCTTGATACAGGCAGTGAAGTAACGCTACTTCGGTCGGATGAATTTATACAGCTGGGTTCGCCAACTTGACAGGTGAAAAGACACCATTACGGGGTCTAGCAAAGAATGGTGTAGAGACGCTAAGAAGTTTTGTAGCCAAAATCGCATTTGATGAGAATATTTTTGAGAAAGTAGTTCATGTCATCTCAGACAGATTTCTTTACATGCCAATGATTTTGGGACAATACATCTTCAAGAACACCCAAATTGTGGTTACTCCCGGAGATGTTCAAGTTAAGTAGCTCGATAATATGCTAGAATGGTTTGCAATAGGCCAAGATGCAGAAATTGAGCTTAAAATAGAGAATGAAAAGTACAGAAGAGAAATTAAGGAAATTGTAGACGGATACAAACTTGTAAAAGATGGCAAGAATAATTTTGAAATGAAAATTATTTTAAAAGATAAGAAACCAATCTTTCAAAACCCTCGCCGACTTTCACCATTGGAGAAGGAAGAGGTTAGCTCGCAAATAGAAGAATGTCTTCATAAAGAGATAATAAGGCCTAGTTTATCCGAATTCGCTAGCCCTATTGTCTTAGTTTCGAAAAATGATGGTTCTAAGCGTCTTTGTGTAGACTGTAGACTATCGAAAATTGAATAGGCAAGTCATTAGAGATCACTTTCTGCTCCCTCTTATCGAAGACCAGGTTGATCAGTTGAGTGGTGCGAAAATATTTAGTACCTTACAACTTGAAAATGGCTTTTTTTTATGTTTCGGTAGAAGAAAACAACAGAAAGTATACTTCCTCTGTGACGCCAAGTGGCCGGTATGAGTTTTTACGAATGCCTTTCGGCCTTTGCACCTCACCAACTATATTTCAAAAGTATATTATTTCTATTTTCCAACCACTCATCAAGGACAAAATTATTATTATTTATATGGACGACTTCATCGTAACTGCCAAAAACTATACAGATGCTATAGATAATTTAAGAAGAGTTTTTGAGATGGCAAGACAGCACGGTCTTAGATTTAAATGGAGCAAATGTCGCTTTTTATGCACAAAGATAGAGTATTTGGGTTACGAAATTTCAAATGAACACATTAGTCCATTTTTGAGCCGAAGAGCATTAAAAATGTTTAAAGCTTCTTAGGATTGTCAGGATATTTTAGAAAATTCGTTCATAACTATGGAGTCCTAACAAAACCTTTAAGTGATCTACTAAGGAAAGATGTCAAATTTAGGTTTGGAGATGAGCGGAGGGAAGCTTTTGTACGAATTCAAGAAGCTTTGTCACAGCAACCAACGCTGGCTATCTACAATCCTGAGGCCGAGACTGAACTTAATACTGATGCATCGAAAATTGGCTTCAGAGCAATTCTTTTGCAGAAATGTAGCGAAGATTGTATGTTCCATCCTTTATGCTACTTTAGCCGCAAAACTACTACGCAACAAGAGAAATTCAGTAGCTATGAGCTGGAAGTCTTAGCAATTGTTGCTGCTCTTAAAAAGTTTTGAGTTTATCTTCTAGGACTATGTTTCAAAATAAAAACTGATTGTGCAGCATTTAAAATGACAATGCAGAAAAAAGATTTAGCTCCTAGGATTGCAGGATGGGCTTTGCTATTGCAGGATTATAACTACAAGCTGGAACATCGAGCAGGACCTAAGATGAAGCATGTTGACGCACTCAGTCGCAGTCCATTTGTTACGAGTGTGCATAGTGAGGTCGTTGATAGGATAAAAAGAGGACAGAATAAAGATGAAAGGATTAATGTTATTTTGAAAATTCTGGAACGAGAGCCTTACAAAAATTTTGTGTCAGAAAATGGAATTTTATATGAGAAAAATAATCAGGGAGAGAGATTGATGTGCGTCCCAAAATGTATGGAAAAGGAGTTTATAAAGAGGGCACACGAACAAGGTAATTTTTCCGTGAAGAAAGTCGAAGAGATAGTTAGAAGAGGATATTCATTTTCCAACCTTCGTGAAAAAATTGAGAGATGTCGCCAAAGCTGCAATCAATGTATTTTGGCGGAAAAGAAGCAATGAAAACAGGAAGGTTTTCTTTATCCTATACCGAAGGAGGACCGTCCTTTACATACTTTCCACTTGGATCATTTAGGACCCCTCTCAGCTACAGGGAAACAATATAAGTACATTTTTGTCATTGTAGATGATTTTAGCAAATTTGTTTGGATATACCCTACGTAAACGTTGTGTACAGTTGAGGTTTTGAGTAAGCTTCGTCTTCAAAGTTCTATTTTTGATTACCCACATAGAGTTATCACGGACAAAAGAACTGCATTTACCTCTAATATAGTTTTGAGGATTATCGTCAGGAAGAAGGTATAAAACATGTGAATATAACAACGGGAGTTCTAAGGGGCAACAGACAGGTTGAAAGGATTAATAGAACTATAATACCAATATTAACAAAATTGTCATTTGCAAATCCTAAAGAATGGTACAAATTTACTAAGAAAGTCCAATAGTTCTTAAATTCTAGAATCAGCAGAAGTACGCACAGATGTCCTTTTGAAATAATGTTTGGAGTAAAAATGCGAAACAAAGAAGACGTAAGGATTGTCGAAGTTGTAGCTGACGAATTTTTAGAAATTTTTAACGAAGAACGAGACAACATACGCGAAAAGACCAGAGAAGAAATCGACAAAATTCAAAAAGAAAACTCTAAAAATTTCAACAAGAAAAGGAAACCCGTTCAAGCAAACAATATTGGCGACCTTGTTGCTATACGCCGCACGCAATTTGGTACCTAATCTTATAAAAATTCATAGTAAATTTGTTGGTCCTTATAGTGTGACGAATGTTGGCCTTTATGATCGTTACGATGTTGCAAAAGTTGGAGAGTCAACAGAAGGCCGCAAGAAAACTAGCAGCAGCGCCGACAACATGAAGTCCTATATGATGACAGTTCAGACGAAGATGATGACCAGAGCAGCGAAGATGAGGAATAAGATTCCAAAAGTTACCTGAGATGACCGAGAAGCCAAGATGATAATGCCGAGATGAATTTACCCTGACCAGACTAATGATGATACAACTATTTAAGATACCTGTGTTCATTACTACCATAATATTCACCTGCCTGAGAAAATATTGAAATTGACGACCTGAGATGATACGAAAGTCTTTTTTGATTGAGATGACAGCAGCTATTCTGAGACGACTTTAATTTAGATGATACGAGAATACTTACCTGTTTGAGATGATAAACTTTCAACATTATGAAATACCTACATACGAAGACGATACTCTTTTTAGATTCATTGGATTCACCGAGGCGTTGAACCAAAGGATCGCCGTTTTGTAGGTCTTATAATATGGCAATACTACAGATATCTAGAAACCTTACGATATTGCGAAGAAGTTTACGAAGACGAAGAATTTTACCAAAGAAGAAAACCAACCTGAGGTCTCGCAGAAGATTGCTTGATCTCTTTGCCGCCAACCTTCAACAGATAGAGACGACCCCGAAGAATGCCACTCACCGCGAATCGCATTAAACTTAATATTTTAACTTAATTTGCTAAAAAGTAACTAACATTGAATTGTTTAATTATTTACATAAATTAATAAACTACTTTTTATAACGTTTTGGAACGTGTTTCTCTAATAATACGTAATATGGTCATAATATCTCATATTTATATACCTACATAAGTCACTAAAACTCATTTACAGAATTCGCAGTTCAAAAACTTTTCCGAGTTTTAAATTAATATAAAAAAGTTATTGCGTTTTATTTGTGTATTGGAATGTTCATCTGTGTTGTAGGGTGGATTGTAATGTGCACGCATCCATTCCGATCAGTATACCTCTCGGCACGATATGATACACAAAAAACTCTGTCCAAATTTCAGGGAATCAGCCCAAAAAAGCTTTTTGCT